>JAVKLA010000030.1:16350233-16364111 GCA_034782735.1 Sagittarius serpentarius | reverse complement strand
GCCCCGCCCGGCCCGCCCGCCCCGCCCCCCCCGCCCCACCTAGCAGGAGTGGCATTCAGTAAAGCAGGAAAAGTTAAAGCATTTATGAGGAACAAAGCAGAAGGAAGGAGCCGAGCGCTCTCCGAGACAGGGAGGTCGGTGCGGTCACGGGATTCATGCCAGCTTCACGCCACTGCATGACAGCAGGAGCAGAGGCAGCAGATGGTGGGGCTGCGAGATGGGAGAGAGGGCGAAAAAAGTGTCCCAGGGGGTGGGGGCAGATGCCACTGCATCAGTGGTGTAAACAGGTATGGGACACAAATACTGACAAAAGAAGAGGGGTGGGGGGGAAATCCAAGTCCAGGGTGCAAGAAGAAAGGTGGCACCAGGGATGGCAGGGGAGGGGGAAAGCAGAAAGACCCCGAAGAGGGAGAGTGGTATTGGCTGAAAACTGAAACAAGCAAGAGCCTGGCTGGCAAGCCAGGTACCTCATTATGGCATGGGTGATCCAGGCATAGGGAGGAAGGACCCTGGACTAACCAACAGCACTTGCTGAACAACAGGGGCCTCAGCCTCCAGCACCAAGACAAGAACTACGCACAAGAGATGCGATGGAGAAAGGGGCATGACCTTAATCAGCGCGTCTCATTTGATGTATGGAGCCTGGAAAAAGCTGCAAGTTGGTTATTTTCAGGATTATAGCATCAGCTCAGCAACACCACACCTCGGGCACAAATCCAAACACCCTCCTGCCTCCCAGAGCAACACATCTTGGCACTCGTATGATGAGACGGGGCAGCACGGCCCATGAGATGCTCCAAAGGTGGAGCACCCCGACTTCAGCAAGAGCAGACCTGCCCCTTCATAGGGCTGCAGGTTTATCTAAAGGTCTGGAAGAAAGCACAGTCCCAGTTTCTAGACACAGACTACATGTCTGAGGGTGACTAAACAGCATTTGTCACTAAACAAAAAATCTTTACCAACCAGCTGAGAAAAGGGGGGGTCGTGGGGTGAAGTAAACCCTTCCTCTGCTGATACACCACACAGAGCGTCCCTCCTGCCTACACTCCCTGATGAACAGACGTATGCAGAAGTTTCGATCTTCAGCTACTTACTTAGCAGAGCCTAGCCCTCTCTGATCAGGGAGTTAAAGAAAGGCTTACATAGCTACCAGGGAGGGAGGCTTTTTATTTATCTGATTTCAACATGCCCAAGTTATCAGACTCTAGAGGAATTCAATTAATGAGAATAAAACTCTTGTTTGATGCAAGTCTGGAAGGGTGGGTTTTTTTCTGTAAATAGCTGTGCCCCAGAGATTTTACACTGATTATAAGCCTTAACAGCGACTGACTGATGCAAGTTGAATGGATACAGCAACTGCACCAAAATGCCACACACGCCCCAGACCTGTTGGAGACTGACAGGGAGAAGGGAGGCACAGCCAGAAAGCTGGGAAAAGCAAGCCCAAAGGAGCTGCTGATGCCATCCCCCCTCCTCAGTTTACTGCAGCAGACTGCAAATGGTGAGGGTTGACAGTGGTCGCATTTAAGCACCCACTAGCACAGCTGCAGCTATGAAATGCCACCTCCAGACGCGGAGGCAAAATTAAATGCCCTGCACCAGCTCGCAAGGCAAGTCCAGGGCCCCACTGGCATGTAGCCGCTCCCGGTAAATCTCCCAAAGCATAAAAAGTGACCCCTGGCACCCAAAGCCACGGCCATCCCAGACTGGGGAGGTGCCCCCAGGCCCATCGCAGCTGCCTGCTCCCCACCAGGCCCTGAAGAACCTGGCACTCACTCCTGCAGGGGCTTCCTGCCTCCACGGCATCCCCTGGGTCTCCCCATGAGGGGGGAGGACGACCCGAGGGGGCAGCAGGAACGAGGGGACCATGGCAGACATTGCCTCAGATTTCCATCTCAGGCCGGGCCATGAGAGGGAAGGCACCAAGTTGTGTCCCCCTGGGACAGAGCCGCTGACGAGGGGCGCTGGCAGCCTTCTGGTGGGCTCTGGCCTCACTGGCTCTCTGCTGGGGCCGGGCCCACTCACCCGCTACCGCCCAGCGAAGGGGCACGGACAGGGCCCAACCCGTCTGCCAAGGAGGGACCGAGGGGCTCCTGCAAACCCAGGGGTTGACCCCAGCACTTTAGTATGGCCATGGGTCACGCTGGGTCTGGGTTAGCCACTGGCACCGTGAAAGAGGGGGAAAAGAAGGAATTCTGACAGCAATACAAGCTTTGGAGAATTTTACTCAGATAATCCTCTTCTAAGGTTGGCCGGCTGGCTTTAAAGGGAACGTAAGGGGAAACATTACAAACCACTAAACGGATGGGAACCAAAAACAGGGTGCAAAACTCTTCTCATGCAAATGTGTTTTTTAAATCCTGCCACGAAGATAAACACGGCTCCCAACACCAGCTTCCAGGCTGTGCTCATCCTAGATTTACCCAATGTTTATTCAATGCACATTTCACTAAAACCCACATGGTTATATCCAGCCAGGAGTCCAAACAAACATCCATAATTTTGTTTGACACCTCCTAGCTACACTGCTCTGACAAAAGCAACCAGAGGTGTCCAGTACCATTACACGCCAAAGAAAAAAGAAACTCCAGCTCCCTTACTAAACCCCTTCAACATAGCAAGCAAGTGAGAGGGAGGAATCGCAGGCTGAACCAGCCAGAATCCATCAGCTGGTTAGGACAGCACCAATAATACCTTTTGGCTGTATACTTGGGAAAGACACATAGGTGTTTCTATATTCTGCTTACACGGAAACCCCAGGAACTTTTCCTCCTCTTCCCTAGGGAGATTCAAGACATTTGAGGTTTAACAGCTGCAACAAACAGTCTCCTCTTAGAAGAGAAAATATTCAGGAACAAGATAACAAGAGACACAGTTACTGAAACAGGATGAAAACAGGGAAAAAGCCTCTGGGGTCTAAGCGCTGCCCTAATGACTGCAGACTGCTACTCAGAAAATCTGAATTCGAGTATAGAGCTCTCATCACCACTTGCACATCAAATAGAAATGGCAAGATGCAAATCTTGCTGCCTGCAAGAGAGGTAATCTAAGACACTGTTCGTGAGCAACCTGCCAGCAATGCCACAGCTCCTGCAAACACACAGAAATAAAAATCTGCAAGTGCCCTTGATCTGGTATTCATTCCCCAGCAGATTACTGTGCTGAACCCAAACAGCACTACTTTTCTGTTTGGAGGAGTTGAGGGCACAGTCCTTATTACACTTGAAACGGCAAGGGAATATAATCTCTATTCAAATTTGATTGCAGACATGGGAGGTGAGTTAAAAAAAGGGTTAGAAGGGAAATAATGTCAGCTACACTCCTTTAGAATAGTTTTAAGAACAGTGTTTTATTTATTTCACAGCCAAGACATATAGCAATTCTACAAAGCCAACTCAAAATTAGCAGATACATTTTCCCTGTACACTAGAAAAGAATGCGGATGCTAAAACCATTATATAGACAACGAAGTGTCATCAGAGCAAAGAAGGTAAAAATAGCGAAGTTATTTGTAAGATGACTAAGCAAATGGATTTTCAAAAATATGCTTTCAAATACGACACCCTTTTCTTAGATCTGCATACATCTGTTTAGTTTTGTTAATTTCTCAGTTCTTTCTTTTGATAATTTATTTTTGGCCTCCCACTAGCATACTTCCCCAGAAGCCTTGCTTCACCCTACCCACACTCAAGACTTGCATCTACATATGTAGAACGATTTAGAAACTGATGCTGATCACCCCAGTAACTACAGAGAACGTCTACTGCAGCACTTTTAGGATCACATCCATGCATTTTTTTTACATCCATCCATCCACTGGAAAAATGGACTCCTGCAGTCTCCCACCCTCATTTCTACCCCTTCCTCATCACCCCCCACCTATCTCAGGGGTCTTCATGGCTCCACTGGCACCTTCCAGGACTGATGAACCCTCCCTTCTCACGCAACCCTTGCTTCCATCATTTTTGCAGGCAAGCAATGGCTCACCTATTTTCCAGGCCACCGCCAGTGCCCGGAGGAAGAGGCTAGATGTTGCCACCTCAGGAACAGCAGTGGTTAGAAGAAATGGAAGCTGCAGAGCTGGGTACTGCTCCTGCAGCTGGGGTGGGAGCCACATCCCCCAGTACCTCTCCCTCCCGCGTGTGCTGCCACTAGCCAGGCTTAGAGGCTGCTGGCCTCAGCTACGGCCACATTCCTCTGTGCATCTCCCTCTCTTCCACCAACACCCAGATGTCTCCGGAAAGAAAATTACCCTTTCTTCAGATTACATCTCTTTAGGGATTTAGTTGGCCTCCACACAGCTGCAATCACTGGTAATCTACATTTCCAAGGTAACAGCAGTAGTTGGTGCTTGGCCAAGCCTCCCAAGCCACTCCTCTGCCATGCCAAAGCCCTGCATATGGCTCCCCTCTGACTCCTTCTCAGGGAGGGATGGGTACCTGCTGGCACCCCAAAAAGCCACCTCCTGCTGCCTGCCCCGACCCCTGCCAAGAAGCCAGCCCTCCTCCTCCAGGAGCCGAGCACAAAGACCTGGGCTGCCCTTCCCAGCAAGCTGGTTTCGAAGGCTCAAACCCATTACATCAAGATCATTAGGATGCTTTTAGTAACGTATCCCAGTGGATCTGCTAGAGCAGCTATTAGGTATTTGACACACAGTAAATCTTCCCTCACGCTCACCCCTCTCATCCTTACATCCTCCCCCAAAATAAGCCAGCCAAAAGCCGAGGACAGACTGAACTACACAGGTTTATGATCCAGATGAGGGCAAGAAGCAGGGTGGCACAAGCCCAGCACGGGCAGGCCTCCGGGAAGAGGCGACAGACCTCTCTGAGACCGACCCCTCACCCGCCCTACGCCACCCCATGCAGCTCAGGGAGGTCTCAGATGGCTTTCTGCCCTCTCCCAGGAGGAAACCAACCTCCTTCCCACCACACATTCCCTGCCACCTTCTTCCCTGCAAAGGCTGAAAAAAAAAAGTCAGCCCGAGCACCAGGGCCAAGCACAAATCCAAAAAAACTGCTGCAGTAGGTGCTACCCCTCCTTTGCATGGTGGTCGCAAGGCAGCAAGGGTCCCCTGACCCCTGGGAGCACCCAAGCCAAAGCAAACCAGCAAACCAACGGCAGACTCGTGTGCAGCAACTGGCAATCTTCATCCTTTACTTTTGCAAAGTTATTCCATTTAAAAGATAAATGGGATGATCTCCCATGACTTGCTCCACAAAGGCAGAGGAAGTTCCAGTGGAAGCAAGTTTTTAGCCTCACCTCTCCCACCTTCAGTAGCGGAAGGTGGTGTACTTCCAAGCACATCATGGGAGAGCCCTCGCTATGGAAGGGAAGGGGGTTAACTTGCGGCTGCAGAAGGACCCTGCAGGAACAAGTGGAAAATTCAAGAGGAGTGGATGTGGTCTAAGAGCAGCAGAAATGAGAAAAGAACAAAAAACTAGGCATCTCAGGCAAGACAAACACATGCACAAATGCAGACAGGGTCCCTCTATACTCTCATGTACTGCTGTCATCATTAGGGGCCACCTCTGAACACACCTCTCCTCACATCTAAGGAAGGGGAGGGAGGTGGGAGAAAGAGCAATGTGCGATGAGAAAAAGGAAGGTGTTTTGATATCTACATATGAATACGGGCAGGCAGATTTACACCTACCTTGCAGCCCTTCAGACTCTGGACAACCTCTGCCCCTCTGCTCTACAGGCATCCGAGGCTTAACTCGGATCCCTGCTTGCAGGCAGGGCACCTGAAGCTGATCTTGTTCAAGTCTGCCTTATTTACAGTAGAAAGGAGCAAGTGCTTGGCGACTTAAAGCATTTGGCAGCTACACACTCTGGATTAGATTTAACTGCCGACTAGCTCATGACGTGGGACTGATTAGACCTAACAGCTCCTTACATGCCAGTGACCCATAGATTAACTGTGCTGCTCTAACACTGACGGCTGGAATGACTCACAGCAGCTCCACGTTACAGTCACATGGGCTATGCCCCACGAGCATAATGGGGTGGCAAGGAGAGGCTGGTCCCATTCACACAGGATAAGCAAGAGAGCTTGTGCTGGTAAGTCACACCACAGAGCTCAAAGTAAAAATCAATTTTCTTCCTTTTCCCAACACCAAGAGTAAAATCAATCAAGGCACAACAATCTCTTCCACAATCCGGTCCCAAGACGTATAAGAAAAAAGCAGCCTGCTTGCTTAACGACAGCAAGCAAAACCTCAGCCCTAACACTTCACTTCTCCTCCAAAAAAATCCCATGACACCTTTTGAGCCACTTTCTCTACTTCAAGGAGCTGAGAGCAGAGACAGAGCAACTTGCCTACAATTATATCAGGAGTCAGAAGAAAGCACTGGAATTTGCATGCTGTGACTCCTGCTGTAGGCGCCGGATAACACTGCAGGCATAAAGGTCAAACCCTTCAGCAGGAGCTCTTAAGATATTGTCTGCGGGCCACAAGCAGTCAGGAGAAAGCTGGGAGATGGCATGATGCCAGCCCAGTTTCTCTTGGTATCCATGCCCTTCACTGCAAAGCGCCTTAGCACCTGGCAGGGCGGTTAAGCAATCATCCCCTGCAAGACAGAGCAAACATCCCTCCTCCGTAACGGGATTAGACAGCCGAGTAGGAAGACGGGGTACGGGAACCTCCAGGAGAGGAAACCAAAGCTTGACAGCATATTCAGGAGGTGGAGGAAGCTGAGAACGAAGGATTGTATGAGAGGGGAGGGAGCAGAAAGCACGGAGCTAGGGAGATGAAATGATATGGTGAGAGGGGGCAGAGTACTTTGAAAGCACACCGGAGATAAACACATTCAGATAATTGCTTAGAAGGGAATAAATATTAGTAAGTACTATAATTACCTCGAACACTTTACAAAGCTGTAGTAAGAAACATGACTAGAAGAAGGGCTGGCACACATGCTTGTGGGAGCTCCTATTTCAAGCTAGCAAGAAGTAACCAACAAGGCCTGACACCCAGGTTGGTAATTTCAGCCTGGCAGCCAGCCACAGCCCTTTGGCGAGATCCTAGGTACTGGGTAACTTGAGTTAATAAGTGCCAGATTCCAGCAGTACGGTTTTCCGGAGTAAAGAGCTTCTGCACAACTTCAGGCAATAAGCACCTGCCTTTTCCTGTGGCTCTTACTCAAGGTCCAGCTCCACTTTCAGAGAGATTTGGAGGAACCTGGGCAGATTCCTATTGTCCCTTGTGATGATGCTGCATGGAGACAGAAAGATTCATGCAAGAAGTTAAAATCTCAATTTATCTAAGCAGCCAAATCTTGATACCCATGCTGTAATGAGAGATCAGAGCCCTTCTTTCCCTGAGGGGGATCCAAAAACTTTTTTGCTTTTTTGGGGCTCAGCATCTCATCTTCAAGCCTCCATTTCTCTAAAAGCTTCAGAAACCATCCATTTCATGCAGCCGCCTGGGTCAGTGCTGAGCTGCTCTCAAACACAAAACAGACATTTAGCACTACAGAGTCCACAGAAAAATGCATCTACCTTACCCCACGCTCCCAGCTCCCTTTAACAAGCTTATCAACTTCCATACAAGGCCCAAAAGCCATAAAAGTGATAGTGTGCCTCAGGCAGAGACCAGGGATGCGGGGGACGGGGAACAACCACCAAGCAAGCAAACAAAAAAAAATCCCCAGAAAACCCAGATGCATCACCCATTCCCTGCTATTCCACTGCGACCACGACGACTCCAGAGGGGAACGTGCTGGGAAGCAAAGCTATCCGCTTTTGTGTGAGGAGTAAGGAACACCAGGTGAACGACACCTGTTCGACTCGTGCCACTAGTTAAAACAAAACAAAACTTAGGAGTGCCAGAACAGCTGGACATCAAAATCGCCTCCAACCACGTCATGCCCCAATGAGCTGTTTTGCAAGGGCCAGAAAAACAAAACCCAGAACACCAAACCAAACAACTGGCATTAGTGTAATGCTCAATAGTGCTAATGGCTGCGCAGCTGCCCTGTGTGTTGCTCTGCGGCAAACGCTCTGGATCCCGATGGTTTCTGCTACCCCGATGGGGCCACCTTTGTGGCCAGAAACTGCACAGGAATCTCCTTATTCCTGCACTTCAGCAGCAGCCTCAGCCCTTCCAGACTGACAAAGTCTTACAGCTGCCAAGATCAGAAGAGACAAGAGAAGTGCTAGATGATTTTGAGTCCCAAATGGAATCAATAGCTTGGTAGGAAAGGAGAAGTAAGCCAAGAGGGGTGGCAAGTACACTGCTCAGGAACAAGAGAACAAATACGGAGAGATCCTCACTATCTCTGTTTCTTTTGTACTCGGGAGTCTTTGACGCTTTAAAAAGCTATGGGTGTGGTGGAGGGCCCAGCATTTGGTAAGATCCATCCTCCAGAGCCTGTTCTCATCTGTATTTCTTATCGGTGAGGTTCTTCACCTTCCTCACCTTCTCCTCCTAGTGCTTTCCCTTGGCCCATCTTTTCCCCACTCCTCCACTTAACAGCGGGCCACCTCTTCCTTCCCTGTGGACCGTTGCCCAACAAGAGCAGGAAATGGACCTGGAAACACCAAGGAACCACCAGCAGCTGAATAAAATCAGAAAGAATGAGCCATAGGAGGGTATAGGCAGCGGCTTAAGCCAGAAACTGCAGATGACACACTACGCAGGGCAGGGCAGAGCAGGCAGCCTCTGTCAGGAGCCAGTAACAGCTAACAGAGTGAGTGCAGTCAAACACTGGACTCACCTCACCCATTTGACAGGGCTGAACAACTGGTCACGTGCCCCGGAGCCATGGTACCAAGACCCTGGCACACAAAAAGCAAACCAGGGTAACCCAGCCAAATTAATTCACCATGCCCTCCAGCCACCTGCCTCCCCAGCACCCCCAGTTCCCTTGGGCCCCTATAAACATCTGCAGGACCATGTGAAAAGTGGATCTACTTTCAAGTCAGCAAGCCCCGCAATCCCGATACATATTTACTGGTTTTGCCAAGCTAGTTTTCAGACCAAGTTAGTCCCTCCAACCGGTTTCTCATGTAAGCACCCTGGCCTGCACCCTCCCCTCCCCATGCCAGGCAGGAACCAGCCTGGAACAACTCCTTTCAGGAGCAGCCCTGCTTTTTAGCATTTGTGCAAGTACTG
This sequence comes from Sagittarius serpentarius, assembly GCA_034782735.1. Taxonomy (NCBI): domain Eukaryota; kingdom Metazoa; phylum Chordata; class Aves; order Accipitriformes; family Sagittariidae; genus Sagittarius; species Sagittarius serpentarius. Next base: position 16,354,992 of record JAVKLA010000030.1, on the reverse strand, counting down.
TGCAGCAACAGTACAAGTCCTCAGTGTCAAAGCCTCTCCCTTTTTGAGAAAAGCTTTCCATCACTTAGCTGAAACAGTCTGGTTTTGTGCTCCCGTTCAATTGCTTATTGAAATGTGACTTTAGCAGCAGCTAGAAAGGCAAGATTTCCTCTTGTCTCATTGCCATTTCCTAATTAAACCTCCTAATGACAAAAAGCTTACTAATATACATCATTGGAAACATGTTCTTAGTATGCTGATGGACACAGGGTGAGCAACAGGTTAGAGCTGGAAATGACATATATGTACACAGACATCCTAGACCCACCAAAAGCAGCTGCAGACCCAGTTTCTTTGCCTTGCAATTTGATCAAACCCCACTTTGTCAGGAAAGGCTCCATTTTAGCCACTCCATAGCTGATAAGAAACAGATGCTAAATGTCTCCTAACATTTAACCAGAGAACTATTCCTTAAGAGGATTTTATATGACTAGGAAAGAGACGCCAATATAAAAATGGAGTCGAAACCAATTTAGCAGGTTATCATTAAGGAGTATTTAGCAACTTAAAAGCCAGAGGCAAATCACAATACCGCAGTTTTCCAGACACTGGCTGGAGGGCCTAAACGTCCTTGATACCAGTAGACAAGTCAAATCATGAGCAGAGGAACCCTAGCAACAAGAAAACCAAATTGTGCTTCAAAAGCTTCCCCCTTCCTTTCAGGCAATTTTCCTGGTGCTGTAAGCTTCTGGGCAGGGTCTGCAGATTGCTAACTATCAGACAGCGAGCAGCACTCTTTCAGGTTATAGCACTCCGATTCATATGAGTAAAACCAACTAAAACACCTCTGGCTTCATACCAGACTGTATAACTTTTAGATTGTATCAATGGTTTAATCGATGACTGATTTTGTAGGGGTAAGAAAGAAGTCAAGAGAGACCAAAAGGAAGAACGTTAAAAGAAAAGTAAAAAAAACCAAAACAGTTTTCTGGTCCAAAAAGTTCAATAAGCCTCCCAAGACAGAAGCGATGCTCTCCTTATGACCCTCTCTCTCCTGCCCCCCTCCCTGCGGTCTGCAGCACTGTTTATTCTGACTTTCACTTTATATAATGGGTCTGGTAAAAGTGTTCCAAGTACACGTTCGATTTACAATAAAAACTGCTTAATAAAGACATCTAACTTGACAGAAGGTCAACTAGAAGACAACAATTCGCATAAACCAAAACCTCCTGTGTAAACAAACAGGATTTGCAGGAGCCTCAGGATGTCAGGCAGTCTAGCCAAGACTGCAGGGAGGGAGTCTCCCCATGAAAAATTACATTTGGGGATGCGCAAGAGTGGAGCCTGCCAGGCCGGCACCGATGGCCACAGCAGCCTCCCACCACACTCGGGAAACCCAGAGAGCCGGCTGAACCTCATGCAGAAATGAAGCAACAGTCAGGGCCATCTGCAGAGCCGCCGTCCAACACGTTCGCCAAAAGAAGGAGAGCCACAGCCCAGCCCAGGACACTTGGGATCGGTCCGGGTCCAGCACCGCACACCACAGTGATCTAGAGGCAGCAAACACAGGGGTGAGGGCGACAAAATCGGCTTGCAAAACGAAGCTCACAGCAGAGGACTTCGGACAGACGCAGATGGAGAAAGCACAATCTTGGCCACTGTTGCTAACAATGCATCGAGGAGCAGATGAGGCACCAGCAACATTCCTGGGCCTCTAGCTTTGGTAAACAAAAACAACCCAAAACCCCGTGTGTGCAAACACCCACTCTGCCATTTGCTCTGCCTGTTCGCCTCCAGCCAAGCAGCCTTCGGCTCTATCACATCTAGGCTTGGGTGTCAGCCACCGACCCCCCTCAACCCCTGCGCCTGGGCAGGCAGCAGAAGAGCAGGAGGGTGCGCTAGCAGAACACTTGAGCGGCAGTCAAGTGCACGCTGCTGCTTCCAGCCAGCACCCCTTCCCCTCCAGGAGACAGGCCTGTAAGATCAACCCTTCTTTCTCCAAGAGACGCCTCTAAATCACTATTTCACTCCAACACGCCACTTAGAAGTGAGCTGCAGTTTCAAGACCTTACGCAGGCTCTACTCCCCTCTAGGAATCGAAAATAAATCACCAATTACTATGCATGAATAGAGAGAGGAAGAGGGTAATGAGTCTATGTACATATATACATATGCAATGTTTGAACACAAAGAGCTGTAAATTGCATTCACAGGTGGTATTCTGGAGACTGCACGAGACTCAAAAGCAGAACTATTCATAAACCAGCCACCGACATGAATGAATTCAGCATTCCCCAGAAGCCTATTGTGTTTCCTACATATTACACTATAAATATGAGGAGTATCAGACTTTGCATCCCTGCAAAAAAGAAGGTAAATCTTGCAACTACACACAGGATTAGCACTGGCTGGCACAAGTATTAATGGTCTCATCGCTGCATGAGGATTATTTACAGCACTTGCTCTATTTTCCCATTTTGTACTTGCTGTGATGAAGTGCCACTTGTTTAAAGAAGCCTGTAACAAACACTGCAGCAAGAGGGGAAAAAACAGCAGAGATCTACAAATGTTACACCCACATGCCAGATGTGGGTTTTCAAGCCCTGGTTTTGCCGCTACTTGGATTCTGGTAGCTAGTTAATGCTTGATATACTATATTAAATCATCCACCGGCTCCTTCCACAACCACAATTCCTCCTTCAGTGATTCTAATGAGTTTGCAAAAGGATAAGGAAAAACCGAGCTGCATTTCTTTTTCTGCATACTCAACCCACAGTACCTTATCCATACATTCTACCATTAACATTACTTGTTTGGAAAGCAACAGTCCTTTACCAGCCAGTCAGAGATTTATGTTACGAAATAAGGCTTTTTACTCCAGCCTCTTCCCCACTAAGTCAAATGATGTCTCGATTTCACAAACAGCAACCTAAAGCACTTCTGTGCAACTTCAGGTTCTGAGGCACAGTCATGCATCCTCCGTTTTGTTAAAACCAGTAGCTGGGCAAATGCAGATCAACCGTCTAAAGAAATCCAGGTGAAAAACACCAAAAGAAAACTAACTCCAAGCATGCACGTGGTACGCTTCCTCCTGCTAAAAACGGCCTCGCCTTTAACGCAAAGAGGCCAGCACAATGTTTATACAAACTAGATACATCCACAGGATTTGGGGACCTCTGAAAAGCAACTGATTCTCCAAGTGACAGAAGACACTTTGCAGCTCATTCCCCGGGGAGGGCGAAGGCACGTTAAAGCCAGTTTTAGGTCAAGCCCAGAAAGCCAGTTTCTGCAAGCAGAGAGCTGGGGCGGCCTCGGCAGCCGGCCAGGCGCCGGGTTAGCACCGGCACCGGGTGTACGGCGCAGGCCTGGCGGGTCCCACTTCGGTACCACCGCGGGAAGCCTTCGGCAAGACGATGCCCTCTGCTGCTACGCCGCCGCATCAGCCGGGCGCGCTCCGGAGCAAGGCGCAGGCAACCGACCGCTCACTCGCTCCATATTAGGAAGACTTAATCCAGAATGGTGTTATTGTTCTTCAACAGGAGAGACCGAGCGTGCGAAGCCAAGGCAGCGACTGCCCTCCGTCTACACCCATCTTGCGGGCTACGACAGACTGCCTGTACTTGCAGAGCAAAGTCACCCCGGATAAACCTAGCTTTGAGACGGCTTTTTTCAGGGAACCCAAGACAGCTACTGGTTAAGGGAAGTTTGAACCTTCTCCAAAACCATTTCAAAGAGTCATCTCTCTTTCCTAAAAACAGACAGAGAGCATGAAAAACCACACACACACACACACACACACAAATTAGAGGCATGGACGCATAACTGCAATTCAAGTAAAGGTGGTGTTTCCAAATTGGTAGAGCAGCTATGTGACGATTCTCAAGACAGTAAAACTGCCAGCCTTGCTGCTTCTTCCTTCAATACCATTAATGCCAGCAGACAGTGAAAAGGCAAATCAAAACAGCCCCGAGGTTGCTCTGTACATACACAAGCAGAAAACAGCGTGAGGGAGCCGTACTGTATTTTCCACAAATGTTCCTACCGACTCATCAGTACTAAGCCAGGCACATGGGCTGCCGCAAACAACGTAAGAGGCATTTTAATTGTCTTGTATTCTGCTTTTCCCAGATTTGTAGGAAGGGATCGTGCATTGCTACAGCACCTCTCACCCAGCAGCGGGGTCCCAAAGGACTTTACAGAACTGCGTACAGTCATCCCCTGGGCAGGCACTTGTGGGATGGGACAACAACCCATGTTTAACGGTTCACAGGGTAAAAAATGCAGGCAGAAAGAGAAGGGACTACAGGAGGAGTTTGGAGAGACAGCACAAAGCAATCAAATTGCATTTTACGACAGCAGGGACTGCCTTCCCTCTACATTTCAACGGACTCCTCGAGAGCCAAGAAGAAGACTTTGTTTCTGCAGCCTGCCTTACCCCAGGCATTTTCTCTGCCTTCACGGTGCAAGCTCAACACCGACCCGCAACTCCCTACCCTTACGACCCCCCTCCCGGACATCCCCTGACCCCAGCACGGCGGAGCAGCCCCCGGCCGGCCGCTCGCCCTCCCAAGTTGATGCCGGAGCCCGGCGCGGAGGAGCTGCCCGTCCCCTCCGCTCCCACCGCTCCCACGCCCCGGCAGCCCGCTCCGGCCGGACCCCGCGCCGCGCCCCGGGGCTCCCCAAGGACGGTCACCGGGGTATTGCAGGTGGAGATGAAACCCCGATTTATTTTACACTTATTTATATAAATGTATTTATTCTCCCCCCCCCCACCCCGACC
>JAVKLA010000030.1:16262594-16349294 GCA_034782735.1 Sagittarius serpentarius | reverse complement strand
GGCTTTTGGAAGATTGTGGCGTGGGGCTGCGAGGCCGGGGTCGAAGCCGGGGTCGGAAAAGAGCGCAGAGAGAAAGCGGGTGCCTTTGTTTTAAGAAAAAAAAAAAAAAGAGTCCTCGGGCGCTCCTCGGAAACCCGGCTTCTTGGGAAAGGGCACAAATGCTCCCTTTTATTCCCATGCAAACCAAAAGTAACAGCCGGGCTTTCCAGGTTTCGACCAACTCGTGACCGGCCTGCTGCCATGCACTGTTACCGAGACCCGAATCCAGGGCTGGTATTAATGCCAGGTTGCCAGATGTGAGCCCTCCCCGTGTGCAGGCACTGCTGCACTTGGGATGCTGCCCAGGCAGTCCACACTACAATGTGTCAATGGCAGAAATGCATCAAGAGTACAGCCAGGAAACACTGAAATGCATAAATATGGCAACACTGGGGACTGGGTTTTATGCTGTTTGTAAATAAAAGATGAATGAGAAAGCCTTTCTCAAGGGCGCAGATGTTCAAATGTCCTCACAAACAAAAGCCCCAGTTGCTTGTTTGCTGACAAAAAGAAGAAAAGCGGCCCGGAGTGACAGCAATAGCACAGTGAGGTACACTTCCAGTACTCCAATCCTGAAAGGACCCTTTGCAGGAGACCCTTTTGCCTACACGGAGTCCCTAATTGAAGGCTTGGTGATGCAAATGCAGGAACCCAGCCCTTCTGTGCCACAGAAAGGCAGAAACCAGCACAAGCCCAAGCCGTCTAATAAAAGATGCCAAGTCCTTAGAAGCTGTACCCAGCAGAAGTCAGAAGCTGTCTGTATTACCATATGGACGCGCTTCCCAATGTGGCTGTCATGGCAGATGCATTGGTAGCCAGCTCCCAGCGACCCAGCAAATTCTGTTTCTGCAGGCTAATAACGTTAAACCGTGCCATTTTCAGAGTGGGAGGTTTAATTTGCAGCTTTGTCATGCTCTCTGAACGGAGGAGCCAAAGAACAGAATAACCAGAGACATGTGGGAGAGAAAGGGTTAGCGTTGTATTTGCACTAAAAATGAAACTCATGCTTTGGCTCTTAAGCTTTAATTACATCAAGACTGCCTTCAAGTGAGACTTGGAAAAGGAACAGAGGTGATGATAAGAGCTGATAGAAAATACCAGTCTATTTGCCTTTTTCTCTTAGGTGATTTGAGAGCTGAAACGTCATCCAGTGTAGTATTGCTCAGCTTGCTCGCTATCTTTCACACGCAGTCTCCTATTGTAAGTCCTCACGAACAAGCCCAGGAGTATTTAGAGCAAGCACTGTAGGGCTACTTTGAAGCGAACTTTCAGCATCTTTAAATGGATGCACGATAAAGATCATTTACTCTAATGCTTCAAAAGATGTATAACCAGAGAAATTAATAATAGCAAAAGAGAGGGGGAACAAAAAGGCAAATTAAGAAATACAGGGCACAGGCAGGAAAAAGCTTTTTTTTTCAGAATAAGCTTAATAAAAAGGAAGCATTAAAGTTTGGTCATACAAGAAAGCTTTTCTAGATGGCAAGGGATACGGATCATGGACCCACTACATTCCTATATGGACAAATTATTTCCATCTCCAGCTGAAGAGACAGGGAAGAAAACAGTGGCATGATTCAGGTGAGCTCCCGGCGCAGGTCAGGGACAAGCCGGGAGCAGATCCCTGGTTTCTTGGCTCTGAATATGTTGCTTTTGCCAGTGCAGCCTGTCACAAGATAATTCAAGATGAATTTGGGTGCATTCTTGCTATTTCCAGGCACAGTGTGACTTTACAGCATACGAGCCTAGCAGGAACGTAAAAACGCCCTGCAAAAATGTTATCAGAGATTCACTAAACATTCACATCCTCTTCTCAGAGCTCTTGCAGGGTATTGCATTAATGCATAGTAACAATAAAAATATAAAAAGACCATGGAAATGACATTATAGCATTATAAGATTAATCCAATTCCAGTCAAATTAGATTATAATAAGAACTGTGTGTGCTAAAGACTATTAATGGGAACCTGTGTTTCAAAAGCTTCATCACCTTTGTGCGCGTTCTGCTCCCTGACCCCAATAATAAAAATAGCTTGCTGTTCATGAGAGCGCCCTTCTTCAGAGGGCTTCACAAACACTCTCTGGTCTTTTGAGGAAAACATGGGCCTTGCTCCTGCATCAGTGGGGAAACTGAGGCTTGGGCAGGGCAGCTTTCTCAAACCTAGGGAGGCAACTAGCCCTCTCTCAGGCTTGGCTCCGGTATTTCGAGCTCTTGCAGTGGGGCTCCGAGTCCCTCTGGACATCTGTCCATCCACGTGGTTTATTCACGTGGCTGATGGGAATGAATGCCACAGTCCCCTCAAAGACAAAACCGTTTCAAGCACAAGGTTACTGCGAAGCAGCTCTCCAGGAAGACGGATCTGGGCTGCCTTGTACTCCCAGCACAACTGAGTCATTCAGGAGCACCATCCTCAGCAGCAGCCAGATCATTTTGGTCGGGCCATGTGGTTGCTGTTTGGCAGCCGGATCGCTGTAATAGCTGGAGGCAGACAGGCGTGACTCAAGTGATGCTGATGATATACACATTAGGTCGCAACCCACACCGCCGTCTTTCTTGTTGCTCGGTCACTGCCAGCAGTCTGCGCGGGCTTGCTTCCCCGTTGCTCGCCTCGGCAGGCAGGGCAAGCGATCCCACGTGCTGCCATTTGCTGAGCTGCTCCGTGCTCATACCAAGTCACAGGCACTTCCCGTTCAGCCCTGCCTTTTCTAGCAGCAGTACAACCAAGGGGTGCCCGCAGCCCGGGCGAGAGGTGAGACTGGGTGGCTGCTGTGTGGCCACGGGCCATCAGGGTAAATGTCTCCCAAACCTCTGGGCTGCCAGAGGCTGCTGTAATACAACAGCTGTGACTGAGAGCTGCATCCTTTGCCCTAGGGAAGCAAAATGACATCAACATCCAGACTCCAAACGCACTGCTCACCCGATGTGCACAGGCTTCCCGTGACCCACAGATGAAGAGTGAAGTTAGACTGTTGTCTGGCCCTCAGAGAAAAGAGGTTTGGCAGAAACGCAACGTATGTACGTCATGAAATAAGAATGCTGGTCCTTCTTCAGGACAAAACGCTGCACACCCTCAAGTACCGGACCCAGTGGGTATTTACCCTGCTCCTCTGATCAGCGGGCAGGGGAGGGAACAAGGTACAAGGCAGATTTGCAACCCTTAGATTTTGGAGCAGGCAGAAACCTGCACGGCTAATGGTAACAGAGTACAGCAAAAAGGAGACTGGGCTCAACCAAGCAAGGCAGGAGACTCCCGACTCCTCCGCAGGTCAGGAGGAGCCATTTCCTTCCTGTACGGAGGAAAAGACGTAGGGAGAAAGAGAGGAGGGGGAGATTTAACTGCAGTTGCAGGAGTGACTCCCTCCCCGAGGGCAGTGACTCTGGCCAGAGCTGGAGAACGGTTTAAAAGGCTGTATGGCTTGGAGAAAAGGAGGGTGGGTGTGTGCATCCGCATACCCCTCCTCTCAGAGGCCACCTGAGCATTTCAAATTGAGCAATAAGAATCAAACCATCCATAAACAGAAAGCACTTTAAAAAAAGATTTGTCCTGTGTGATTTGCCCAAGATCACCCAACACGATCCACAGAACGCGGGGTCTTCTGGCTGCTCCAAGCCTGAAAACGTGCTTGGGGGGAAGGTCACAATCAGGTCAAAGCTCCGCTGCCACGTTGTGGAAGGGAGAGAGACACACCTAGAGCTCTGGGCTAAAGTGGGGAGGAACGGCCAGAGCCATTTAGTTTGACTGAAACATTGCCTAAAACATTTTCTCCAGACCTTATTTACACTGCGAAGTTTTGAACATAAGTTTCACCCAGAGGAAAAAGAAGATATTTATATTTAATGGCCAACATTTAAGCTCCTTTAAAATGAGCTGAGAGGTTGCAGTTGGAACAGAGAGAAAATCCTAACTGCCCTGGCACAAAGCAGCAGTGCTGCTGTTTCAGGGAAGCTGGCATCTGTAACTAGACAGAGGTTTTGGGTCTAGCTCAGCCTAGATTGCACCCCAAGACCCGCATGCCAGTCTGCAGATGGTACCAAGGCAGTTCCCAGGCAGCCCCGTGGACGCGAAGGAATTCCCATTTGTGTGTCCTGGGCAGAGGGATGAGGAGAGGGAGAAGAAGGGAGAACAAAAAAAAAAAAAATCCTGTGTAAAGATAGATCGACACATTTCCAGATTTTCAGGACATCTGTCAGCAAGCCCCCGAGTGTATGGTAGCTAATCTCTTTGCAGATTTTCTTTTAACTGTTGCTTAACAGAAGAGTATGGCAATTTTTTTCATAAACGTCCCCATGTCTGAAGTTGTGCTCTGCCTGAGGTTGTGATCTATCTGCAAGGAAAAACATTACGCTACCAGCTTGGGAAATGACATTAGGGAAACATCTCGCTGAGAAACATGCAGCAGCTTAAAGCTTTGGAGTGTGTGCAGAGCAAAAGATGTTTTCTGAAGACGAAGAAGGCCAGAAGTGAGGCGGCTACCTGACTAGATATCCACAACGCTCCCACTTTCTCCAACACCCCCGCCAGCTGCCGGCTGGGTCCTGGGCTGGGCAAAGCCAGTGCAGGGGAGAGGACTAGTGCTGCAGGGCTAGGCTGAAGGTCAGCTCTGGCTTCAAATCCCTGGTAAGGAGCTGCAGAAGTCTTTCCGCGTGTCCCCTCCAGACCTAGCTGGAGCAGCAGTGCAACTTGGTACACACTTCAGGATCTGTGAGAGTGGAGAGCTAGAATAATGCAAAGCTTCATTTGTTCCCAGTTTAATTCTCAGGCGCTGTGTTTTGTGGAGTTCAGCTGTTGCATCGTCCATCTGCTAAGGGCAGGCAGAAAGCAGTCCAGAAGACTATTCTTCTATACTGCAGTGGTAAAATGTCTTGGTCCTGACATGGGCATGCACAAATTATAGGGGCAGAGAGCCCTTTGGTTCCAATAGGACTGGGCTCATTAGGCACGGATGACACAGGCAAGGCCCCAGGTACTCCTTGGCAAGCGGCTGCAGGCTGCTCTGCGGCCAGCCAGACCTGCAGCTGCTGCTGGGACCTTCCAAGCTTCTGTAGGCTCTGTCTGAAGTGCACGCAGGAACAAACACATTGTTTTTCTGCTTTCTAATCCTACCTACCAAAATCAAGCTCAAGTCCCAGTTTTGGGATGTTTTACTGGTTTATTCAGACCTCCCCAGGCTTTGAGCAAGTGCCAGAACAAGGCAAGTGAATAAAAGGTTGACTCCAAGCCTCATGGTTATTGATGGAGCAGCGGTTTATCTTTGTTTTCTTTCCCTCCAGGAAGAAAAGTGACATAGAAAAATAGGCAAATGGACGTTTCCATTATCAACTTTTTTCAGTGGCAACCAGCAAAAAAAATGGGTGTTTCAGCAGTAAAAAGAGAAAAAAAAAAAAACAACAAACTGCCTCCCATCCCACAAGACTTTCAGCACCTGGTTGCAACTGACATTTTTCCACAGAATAATTTTGAGAAAGGAAAATCTATTTCCTGGCCTGATCTAACAATGTGAGACTCTTTGGGTGTGTCTAAATTCATTCTAAACAGTCCTGGGCAACTGTACAAAAACAAAAAAAAAACGCCAACACTTTCTCAGCTGCTGTCATTTATCTCAAAACATTTCTTTCATCCAGTTAGCTATGATAAGCACTTCGATTGTTACTCCGAAAGAAATATGTAATCATTAGTTTTGAGAGTCCACACCTTCATTTCTGTGATTGAAGCCAATTCATACCTCTCTTAATATTGGCCTGACAACAAGACAGCAGCTGATATTGGAAGATAGCAGCAGTTCTGCTTGCATTTTGCTGTGGGCGTTGGTCACCTTTATGTGATAACCAAGTGATTTGGGACATATCTAGGAGGGAGAAGCCCAGGACGCCATGCCCTTACTCCCAGGTTTGCATTTTACATTTAAGAATCATTATATAAACCCTAAAATATTCATGACAGCAGGAATGAAAGCCGAGGAGTCTCACCTTCTACCAATGTTCCTGAATGTTAAATTACAAGACTTATTCCCCCCATTCATCCCCTCGACCAGCTTGTTCTCTTTGTCCCTCAGCATTTCATCTCCCACCCCAAGGAGCTCACCTCCATGGGGTCGCCGTTCCCAAACACAGCAGGCTTTGCTATCTCTCTTCCAACCTGAACTGAAAGCACACAGCACAGGCAGCCAGCTACCTGCCTACAACACGAGCAGGCAAAGAATGGCTTCTCTACTACGCTGCAAATGACTCATCGCCTCTGACTTTTCAGCTCCCAGAGTCTCCCCAGAGGGAGGCAACAGGTTTTGTGCATTAGCACCGCAGCCAGGTATTTTAAATTAGTGCACTGGCAGAGCAAACACTGCCCCTTCTCCTCTCGGCAAGCTATAGGTAGGAGCTTGCCCACGCATCCCTATGCTGCCCTTGCAACAACAGAGCAGGCAGGCCTGCAGCTGGAAAAGCAAACCTACACCCCCAGAACAAACTGGAGTCAAAAGCCCTTTCTGGAGGACCAGGAATATCTCTCTCCTCCTCCTCTTTACTGTTACCCCCTTAAATTCTGTGCAAACGAGAAACCATGTTGGGGACAAAGCCACCGGCTACAGTATGGAGCAGGGGTGACCTTGGTTTACTGCTTTCCATCTTGCCCACCTGACAATACCTTGCACCCCCAGAGGCATCACGGCTGGGGCAGGTGAAGGGACTAATCTGCTCCAGGACTGCCTCAGCCCTCTCTCTGAAACAGCAGCAGCTGGCGCAGTTTTGTGCCGATTTTTCACCTCCCAATGCCGTTTGCCTGCGTGCTGAGAAGAGCTCCTCGGCCACATGGGTGACGTGGTATTTGCTGCTCAAGAATGTGGAAAAAATAACTTCCCATGTCTGAAAGCTTGTTTGGTGTCATCCCCCCACTGCACCCTGTCACTTCTTCACAGAGGCCCTGGCCATGGGGAGGAGGGAGCCCAGGCAGCCATCTGCTGCTACGCTCACCATGCTCTGCCTCCTGTCCTGGCAGTGGCTGCATCGCAGGAGACGAGGCGGGCACAGGGCGAAGCTGGGAGAAGAGGCAACAGGTTTGCAGGATGCTTATTACCAGGCTCATTTGCTGTCCTCAGCGATTTGCTGCCCGAAAGCAACTGCTGTGACTAAAGCTGGCCCTGATACAGACGGTTACCAAATCCTAGGGATATTATCTTACTCCTGCTTTATCCCGATGGAAAAGACAGTTCAAGGGACAGACCAGGAAAGGACTGAGGTTGTGGGTTCCCTCGAGGCAGGACCCGGTCGTGTCCCCCTCACAAACACCCAGGGGATGCCCACTTTGGCTTGCTATCAACCAAGTCACCCTGGCCGGCCAGCCAGCACGGACAGGTTTTTGTCTGCAGCGCTGGAGACATCCAGATCATCCTGCCCACATGGAAATGTGATTTAGAGCAGGGCTGCAAACAAAAAATCTGAAACGTTGCTCCGGTAAAATATGTGCCAGATTCCCTTGCTAACCTCCCTTGACACGTAAGCTGTAGCAGAGCCTTCTTCCCCAGGGGAGAAGGGGAACCGTCACTTGCCCTAAAAAGGCTTCTGGCTCCAGCCAGTGGAGTTCACCAGCTGCTTTTCAAGAAAAGCCGTTTGCTCTGCTTTGTTTTCTTTCAAGTACTGTATGAATTCCTCTACAGACGCATGTTTCAAGCTGGAGCTAACGCTGCGATGGGCAGCGGGAGCTGAGGAAGGAGTGTCATCTGCTGCCTGTCCTGTCTGCCAGCACCAGCCCCCGCCCCAGGAGGGACAACAGAAATGGCAGGAGCCGGCCCCGGCAGCGGGGAAGAGGTCGGCCTGATCCCTGCACTCTTAACCTCAGCTTTCCTCCTGGCTTGCTTTAGGATAATCAGCTAGCTACCGCATCCCTCTTTGCCTTGGCTTCCACCTCAGTAGGAAAAAGTAATGCTCGCTGCCGTGTTTCATGAATTTTCTGGCAAGCACCCCTGCCAGAAGAGGAAGAGCTGCAAGTACCTGCACTAGCACTTGGACTGGGCTGCGTGGACACACGGACAGACCTCACCTCAAAGGTCTTGACAAAGCCAAGAAAGACCAGATTTGATATCATCATACTCCCGAGACAAAAAAAAAAATCAGAAAGAATACCCAAAGCACTCAGGTAGAAATACAGCAAAACGGGGTTTTTGCAAGTGTGTCACAGACCGGCAACAGCGCCCGAGAAGGAGCAAGGCAGGAGTTTTGCAACCTGGTTATAAGCTAGCTCCACTTTCACCTCAGCAGTCAAATACAATGGCATTATAACGCAAGCATGGTGTCATCGTGTTATTTCACAACTCGCACAGATGGGATCGTCCTTACCGTTCATAAGAGGAAGCTTCCTTGTACCAGCAGGACATGAGTTGCCCTGTCTCTGGGGAACAGGGTGATTTTGGAAGCTGTCATAGCCCCTAGGAGCAACAGGCATGGACTGGGGCCCCCGTGCAGGCAGGGCGGAGAAGGGAGGAGGAAATGCCCTGATTCACAGTTACCGATTGGTGAGCAAAGCAACAGCAGATGGATGTGGATAGAGGAGCATAAAGAAGCCATGAGGCAATGTTAGTCATCGTGATTAAGCCACAAGACTGTCTACATTTGCAGTTATTCAGTTTACGTGTTTGTAGACACACACGACAGGAACTTAGAGGAGACGTGAAAAGGGATGGCAACAGAGTACTGTGGATGTCCACAGCGGGCTCCTCCCTGGCAGGAACGCTCATACAGATACAACCCAACAACGTTTGTCTGAAGAACCGTGAAGGGAAGGCTGGCACAGGCCTCCATGCCTCCCAAGTCACTTGGAAAAGGGCAGCCCAGGAACAGCTGAAGAGCTGTGAAGGCGTGGGAAATCAAGGCAAACGAGAGGGAGCCAAAAAGCCAAGCATGAGGGGGATGACCCAGTCCAGCATCTTTCTGGGGGCTGTCTTCAGAGCTCCCCTGTCAAGGGCAGAGGAAAGGGCACTGCCCACCACCAACTGGGTGAGTGGTTCAGCATGCAGATGGCTAGGGAAGACTGCACATCAGCAATGTAGTACAAAGTAAGGTCGTGTGGATGGGAAGACAGCAAGGCAGCCAGGCTGTAAGGACCAGGTGCATGGTGGCCCTGAATGCAGGTGATGTGGAGTGGTGTGGGGAGACGGGGAAAGGCATCAGTGAGGAGGACTGTGGGCAACAACAGGCTGGTGTTAGCATTGCTGAGCTTGAGCTTTTGACAGCCATCCATAAAGAAACAACAAAGAAACAGATCTAAATTTTAATTTGGACTGAAGAAGATGGATGTACAGATGAGACACAGGTTGACTTGTATTCAGCATAAAGGTAGCAGTTGGACTTTGGTTGGTAGATGAGGCTGGGGAGCTGAGACAGGTCCTGTTCTGCCCTCTCAAGGAGGCAAGAGGGTTGTGGAGGAAAGAAGGTGGCAACCTGAAGGACAGCAGGTTTACTTAATCTCCACGACAGTATTTCCCCCTGAGGTGCTCTGCAGGGCCTGAAATAAAAGTGCCTATGTTGAGAGAGAGAAGGAAAAACTAAAAGAGTGGGACCCACGGCTCCATGTTTTGCGTATCTTTCCCCCCCTCGCAGGTCAGTCAGCACCAGCCCTGCAGCAGGTACGTCGTGAAAAGAACAACAGCTATTCTTCACCTTCAGCACACAGTGGTCCTACATCTGCTCGGTGAAACTACCAGGCCTCTTGCAGTGCAGGACATGCATAAAGTTTTGCAGAATGGGGCTCGGAACAGGACGTAGTGGGGTATGTGTTAGGAAGGACTCATCACACTGAACTGTCCCATTTGCAGCATGGACCTCGCAGTCCTGCCAGACAGAAAGCAGCATAACTAGGTAGAGCTTCCCAGAAGGGAAATTACAGTCCAAATATGTTTTCTGTATAGGAAATCCAAAAGAAGAAGGAAAAAAAGAAACCCTTATCTATATTTATAAGATGAAGCTTTTCCTACACGAATAAACCTCTTAACACATTTTTCTGGGCGCTGAGGTTATATATTTAATAGGTTTCTCTGGTATCACTTAAAAGTAGATCACCACCATGCAATGACGCCTGCTGCACTCTTTTTCTGGCATCCTCACTAGCTCCCTTCACCCGTGCCCCCAGTAACTAGAGCACCGTGTGTTATTCTCACCAGACTGCGAGAGAGGATTTTTCCTTTACTTAGGAACTTTTGCTACAGAGCTGCTTGCTCCCCTTCTTTTTTTGGCCCTCCAGGCTTTGTTGTTTCCTACTTAACAAAGAACAGAGGAGGCACTCTCCAGAAGAGATGGGAAGGCACACACCCCACTGAAACCCTCCTTCTAGCTCTTCATTAGCATCCCGGGGCTGCAGATCCGCTGTTCTGCCCTTGAGCGCAGAGCATGGATGGCAGAAATGTGCACAGGCCTTCAGACAGCCTCAGTGCAAACAAGAGCCTGGCCCCTTATGCCGTGGGCAGTGTGGCTAACACCTATATTGCACCTTTACGAAAGTTTATAGAGGAATGGAAAAGCAAGTAGCTGCCTTATCAGCATTCCCAGTTTTTTCCATTCCCTACTCTTTAACTACCTCCTTATCCAGAGAATAGCTCTTGAGGCCCAAGGAGCCCTTCCTGTGCATCGCTTCCCTGCCCTGGCGAGTGCTCCAGCACAAGCATCCTTTCAAGCAAGGCCCTGCAAATTATTGATGGACATATTAAAGTATACAAACGAGGTCCCAAAGAACAAAACCCTGCAGGGCTGTCTCACCCCTGAGCCAAGCTTATTTTGATTTCCTCCTTCCTAGTGCCAGCAGTTCTGCCTTGCAATGCAAAGAGCAGAACTCTTTTGCCACGGCAGAACACTTTAACGGAAGAGATGTTAGCTGTAGGTAACCAAGGAGAGGGTGCATCTGTCGTGTTCAGGGCCAGCTCTGCGGAGTAAGTGCTTTGTAACCAGTACACTCCTGCTTTCCACTTTTCAGACTTGGCATTTGGACTTTTGTCTAACCTCTTTCCCCTTCGTGCTATGTTGTGGGCAGAAGTTTCATTTTGTTGCTTTATTGTCTCTCACCTCCTTATTAAATACAATAAGTTAAAACCGCTGCCTTTACAGCCATCTCTCAAGAGGGAAGAAGTGAGTTACTGTGGTGTCACTCCTGTGTTCCTGACCTAGGAGAAGAAAAATTGTGGGACTGCTCTCTTTTGCCTCTGCAAGGAATAAAATATCTTGCACTGATTCTTAAGCTGTAGCTCACTGTAGACTCCTCTCTGTTTCCTTCATCCTCTTCCCACTCTTTAGGACAAAATAACTGCCTCTTCATCTCAAGAGATTTATCTATTCACTTTTGTGCATGGACAGAAAAAACATTTCTTCCCCCGCAACAATGCAGCTAACTCTGGGGTAGAGCATGACAGCTATTTCACAGCACAGAAGGAGCGGCAGGGAAAATGCAGTTGTTTTTGCCTGCAGAGATGGAACAGCAGATTGGAATGGCAAAAACTGCAATTTAACTGGAACCTTAAGAAATCCTTCACGGTTTTCATAATTTAGTCCAAAGGAAAAAAAAAAAAAAAACAACCCACCTGCCTGTAAAGGCTGGATCACCAAAGCATGGGCTGACTCAAAGGGAAGGGCTCTGTTTAGTGAAGTACAACGCTATCTACTAGAGCACCCACATATTTCTTAGAAGTCTTTTTATCTACCTAGTGAGTAAGCCCATTTCTGCTTACTTGTGAAACCAGGCAAGCTCAAAGGCAGGAGCGCGAGTGTTGCAGGTGAAATAGAAAGGTGTGGGTCGCTGCTCCTTCGCATGACCCAGATGCAGCTCACAAGGCGGCCATCTCATCTTACCTGATTGAAGGGCGTGATACTTGTGTGAGAACAGATCACAAGCACTTTTTCTCCTGGTATTATTTTCAACATAGGCATTAGCCAACACTACCCCTTCCCCCCCACCATTTCCCTGCCCAAACCTGCTCCAGAAACTGAAAGCTTCAGCAGAACTGTATCCCCACGGAAGCTGCTTCAGGGACTGCACCTGACTGAGAGCACAGTAAGGTGAAAGTGCCTAGGTATCACAATGATTAGCCGAATATAATTATGTGCTCAGGACATTACAGATAATTTGGGGGTTCTGAGCTTCTGAGCAAGCAAAAGCAAACCCTCTCTACACTGCAAACAGTGGACATGGGAGAGGTAGGTCAGTTAAGCAAAAACCAGTCTTCAGCAGGACCTCATATATCAATGTCATTCATGAATAAAGTAGTAAATAGAGTAGACGTTCTGTGCATATCCTCAAGGAGAAATCCAGCTAACAGCCCTGCACCGTCCCTGTCTGCCAGCTTCATCCTCTGCTCCTTCGGTGGGAGGTGCACTGGGAATTACACACACAAACACATCTCTGCACGACACTGAGAGGCAGAAGGGAGAATATGCTCCTCGATTTCACACACCACCAGAAGTGCCAGCTCCCATGTAACTCAGAGGAGCACTGGATGTCCTCCTTCTTTCTGATAACATCTCTGTGGTCCCAGCCTCCTCCAGTGGCCAGCAGGAGCAGGATGGTGAATGTCTGTTGGAGCTAATTTTCGGTGCAGCATGCTTCTCTGCTCAGCAGTTTCATGCAGCACAGTACCAAACATCTACCGCACGAGAGTGGCTTGGCAGAAACACACCATGCAACAGCTCGGAGTTATCGTCTCATCCCCGAGCGTGGCTGTTCTCCTTTTCATAGCATGGTCCTGGCTCGTGGTCCTGGCTCGTACTCCTGGCTCTTGCATGTTACAGCACAAGGCTATGAGAGAGGGCTCCCAGGAGACAAAGCAAAAGATCTGGGGACCCCTGGGGATCTGGGGATGTTATGAACAAAATCTGAAGACTCAGAAAGGCAGACACCTCTCCAACTGCCAGAAATCAGCTCTAAGGAAGTTGCAGGTTGTGACTTCCAGTTACTTCCAAGCCACGTGCCCTCTCTTCAGCCCTGGCAGGTTTTTTTATTCATTTGCCTGGAAGTATTTTGCAGCAGAGGTCTCTGACTGAGCAAAAGAGGCTGGATCAGAAGCAAAAGAGTGACTGTTGCATTATGCAGCATCCAGTCACAGCAAGGGAATTAGATTTTGATCTGCTTGCTGAAGTTTGCTATTTCTACTCTGGTACCTGGTGGTCAATTCGTTGCCAACATCTGTATAACATCAAACATTTGCATCCATATGGAGAATATATAATTAAAGCTTGCTGCATACAACTGTGAAAACTTTCTCATATCTTCCCTAAATTGTACTGCAACCCCCAGATGAGGGCTGGGAGCCAAAACGGAAAAAATCTGGCATAAATATTTAACTAACTTGAGATACGTATTCCTCAACTATTAGCTAATTATTTTGTGCCAGCCGTAAAAGGCATCTGGTTCGTTAGCACAGGACACACAAGGATGCTGCAGGTTGGACACATAAGTGGGAAATGAAACGTGACTCCATGCTAATTAATATTAATGAATGGATTGAGAACCAACATCTCTTTGAAAATATGAGCTCAACAGGAGCCCGAGTGTGATTCATTATGATTATTGCTGCAGTGACAACCATTACCAATCTCAGAAAAGCCTCTGTTTCATGTAGCACCTCTTTGGGAAGGACTTAATTGGCTTCTGGAAGAAGTGAGGATGAACAGGGGAGGTGGTTTCAGACCAACTTACAGGTATGTGTTTGATTATCACCCTGGAATAGGAGTAATAGTAACAATTCCTTTTGTGTGTGTGTCCACTGAGGTTCCCTTGCTTCAGGTGGCTTGCCAAGGCAATAGCTTTAGCCCGCTGTCAAAACAGTGCCGTACTTATTCCTGTCCCTCCAAACTCAGTCCTTTCTTTCAGCCCTCAGTCCCTCTTCCTCCAGACTCAGTCTCTTCTTCCCCAGACACCACCCACTTTGCTGCTGTTTCAGCCCGCCTTGGCAGCCAGCTAGCTCAGCTCCGAGGCCTTGTACCTGAACTGAGCATGTTTTGCCTGGAAGTTTGTCCTCTCTTTCAGATAGCATCTCTCTGGGACGTGCTCACCATGGCGCCAGGCGAAAGTCCGGATGGTTACCAGGGCAGTTTTCTTCCTTAGCTAATACGCAGCCATGTGATAGGAGCTGCCAAACATTTATGTTCCCTTCTTTCAAGCCTATGTGGGTTGCTCTCCATTCCTGAAACACGCTAAGCCATTAGTAGAAATATTTGTCCTCATATGGAGATCTTGAACAATCATCATTTGGTAGCCAGTTGCTTTACTCAGCCATTATGTCTGCACATCACTTGGCTCTAGCATTGAGCGCCTGTGCTGATAGATCTGCAGCTTTAGCAGGGCTCAAAAGGAAATGCTAGTCCCTCTTTCTCTGGTTAAGCCTGTTCAGTCAAGGAAAAGGTCTCCAAGTTGATTTCTGCCCTTGAAGCAGCTCCTGAACTTGCATTATTGCGTACATTTGGGAAGTATATTGGGTTTTTTGACTGCATCAATCTTTTTGCTACCTAGGAATTACCATTCATCCCATCATTCACCAACTGTTTCTCTGCTGTGTTCTCCATTTCTCAGTTTTCTACTAACAGCTGACCAGTCCACCAGCTAATTTTCCTCTGGTCTTGAACAAACATCAGCAAAAATTAGCTGAAGCTGAAAGCCTGGTGCTGCTTTACACTATAATTTTCCTGAATCAGGCAAGTCCCAAAGACCTACTAGGACCGATCATATATCTCCAGAAAGAGAAGACGACCACTGTCTCTGAACCATCGTTGCAGTTCCCATTAGTACAGCTTTAACATTGCCACTCCTGCATTATCTTCACCGCTTTCTCAAGTCTTTGTAAAATCAGTCATGTCACTGAAGACTAACAGAGAAAGAGAGAGAGCAGTCAGTGTGCAACTTGTGTTGTGGGCTTGTAACGGGAATCGGAAACTGGATCTAGGAATCCTTCCCCAAGGTAGTCCATCACGTCTTGTGACTTTATGTAAAACCCTTATATTTGCTCCCATCTTGCTCAAGACTGGATAGAAAACTGGGTTAAAAATGTAAAGAATCCCTCAAAGCAGTAGAGACTGCTTCAGAGCCAGGCTTCCCAGGGGAAATAAATGATGAACAAAAACAAACAACAGCACAGCTCAAATGATTCCTCCCCTCACCACAGTCCTGAGATTTCATAATTGCTCCCTTCATGGCCATTTTGGTTTGTAATATGCAGAGTAAAGATTTCCATTATAGCTGTGTTTACTTAATCACTATAATTTTTTTAAGTGAAGTTCAGGCTGTTGAAAGCACCAGGCTGCCAGACCCAAGCAAATTAGCCATCAGCTAGTTGCTCTAGAAGCCGCTCTGCTGTGATCCTTAGCAAAGGGTTTGCTGCCCAGCAGTCTCTTGGTTCTCAGATGGACCACCCACCTCTGGGTGGTCTCTGGTTCTTGCAATAGCAAGAAAGCTATTTAACATGTCACACCCTTTGCCTTACCAGGCAAGACAAGGAGGGGTTTTTTTGTGTTTATATGTAAAAAAAAAAAAAAAAAATCAGTCTATGGGAACAGGATGATCATGTGGACATCTGGGACTAGTCTGACATGCATCAGAGGGAAGCTGGACAATGGACAAATGCAGAATTCATTTCAGAAAGCAGCAGGGCATTGACTACATAGTCTTTCCAGTGAGGTTACATTGAATATTCTCATCGTGCATGGCAGAATATCCTGACATGAATATTTAATCATGCAGGGCAAATATAAGTAGATTGAAATTCTAGGTGGCAACAACTTTCAGATGACCTGGGCCCAGACTGGAATTTGTGATTTCAGGTGGGAACGCTCCACCTCCCATTCCTGTCCTCCCAAGCCATTGAATCCCTGGCATGGGAACTGGGAGGCAATTTAGCCTTTATAAAAGCAGCAACACCTACTACACAGGGGACTTAATCCAGATGAGACAAACAGATGGAAACAGAGTCAATACCTGCAGCTGCTGGAACGAAAGCACTTCCTTCGTCGGGGTGTATGAGATTTGCTGTCACTTCAGGCAGTTAGCAGCACCAACATTTTCTTGGCGCACTCATGGTTTCCAGCACCCCAAATCACTATGCTCAAAACCAAACCAGATTTCCATTGCTATTTGCAAGCTGGATTGACCTGAGCTACTGGGCAAAGCCACCCCACCCTGTGCGCTTGAGACCTTTTGGGAACAAAAGGTCCAGCCTCCGAAACAAAACCCAGGAGTGCAGTAGATGGGCTTCCTTGGCCCTAGTGGATCTAGGATCCCCAGCAAAGATCTCAGATTAGTCTAGTGGGCTTCCTTCACATAGGCCTTCCTGCAGGTGCTCCACCCTCACCTGCCACACTTCCCAAAGTCTTTAGAGATGGGAGAAAAAAGAAGTGCATGTGCCTTGGTTTGGGGAGAGACCACAGACCAGCTCTATCATGATATCAGGTGCCCAAATCCCATGGAAACAGAAAGCAGACGCCTCAGTTATTCTGGCCTGAAGCTACTACAGCGCTGGGACCCAGTGCATGATCAGACAAAAAAGACGTACATTGCCAAGAAGACAGGGCATTAACAAGCTTATTCCTTTCTGTAGTGAGAAATGCAAATTCCTCTATTCCCTTGTTTAAGTAACTGTAACTCATTTTGTACTTTCTGCTGATCGGAATATAATTCAGTCATTTCAGCAAGGTTGTCAGGCACCATGAATGGTCCCTGCATTGACAGCTCCAAGTATTATCCTCATTTTCTAGTGGGAGGGATTCAGAAAGTTCAGTATCATCTTTGTTTGCAGAAACAAATCCACATAAAGTGAAGCTATCATAGCAAATTTTAGTGAACATGTTTGCGTCACGGTGAGGTGGAGGGCGGATGCAGGAGAAATCTCACTGTACAGGCAACAGGCAGAGATTAGAAGAGCACCAAGTGGCCAGGTGGTGAAGGAACCCGCTTCTGATTTACAATTGCAATGATTGCGATGAATAGGGAGATTCTGAAAATAACAGTAATGATTTCCACTTGTATGCCTTTGATCAGACAGTCTCACAGTATTGTATAAATGAAATCTCCCAATATCTCTGTGAGGTTGGAAAGCCTTCTACTGACATGAACATGTCAGAAATAAATAGCAGCTGAATGGTGTTAGACAGGTGACGGCTTAGATAATTCATCCTCTCTTGGAAGAAGAGCTTCTAGAGATGGAATTTGCCCCAATTGTAAGAGGAATAGATCCTCCGTATGAGCTATATTGGACTATATGCATAAATTACTGTGCAAAATTATCATCCAGCCCATTCAGTTCTCATTTCCGTAGGTGAAAGTGCCAATAAGGGAACTAATCACCTGTCTGTAAGGATGATTTTAAAAGATGGAGACGCTGCCCGTCAAGAACACCACTGGGACTCATCAACACTGTTCAAACAGGCTGCTGGTAACCACCAGGAGGTAAGAACTGTACTTTCAGTCACTGTCTCCATAGGATTAATTTGAATTAGCCATCTGGAGGGGAAAAATGTATATCTGTTACCATGCCCTTGTGCACTACATTCCCTGGAACAAAATACGTACAAGACCATCACATCCATCCATAAGCCTGATCTGGGAGTCCTGGACACAACACCCCACCTGCCTCTTTGGAAACCAGGAGCCATCTAGGCAGCTTTTGCACAAGTTTCACTGGGCTTTGCAGATAAAACCCATCCAAGGGCAGGAGATATCACTGAGTATTTATCTTGCAATAGGGGAGGTGGACCCAAAACTGATCAGAGTGTATTGTTTTCTGCGGTAAGGCAATTTTTTTATGTTTGGAAAGCTTGGAACAGTTATGTTTGGTCTTGCTGGAGTGCTGAGAGGGTTAAATATAGCTTGGCACTTATTTCACTTATGATTATGTTCGTCCTCCTGTCACCAAGAAAGAACCCAAAATACACTCTGATATTCAGATCTGGCTATTTTAGTTTGCGCTTTTCTCTATTATTCAGTGAATATGAAATGACTTTTCACTGCTTCAGAAGCTATTTGTATAGTATTTTTCGAGGATAAGTTGTAGGGGTCAGACACCCCAACTTCACTGTTATGGCTGATAACCATAATTCTTGGTGCTCCTCAAGAGCCAGTAATAAGCTGCCTGCACTAATCCTATTTAGATGTTTGATTTGGGTATATCTGTCAGCAGACAGATTATATAAATACAAGGTTTGATGAAAAAATCCTCATATGGAAATATAACCAAGTGCAGTTTTACCCCTGGACAAGAAAAGGAAAATGTTACCCGGCTAGTCAAATGCCGGAGATGCTCTCCAGGTGGCCAGAGGGACCTCTCTCCAAAAGATAAGGCAGTCCTTAATCTATTTAGGGCCATGTCAAAACACCATCCTTAATAACTTAGAATTTAAATATATTTTGTGAGGAAACATTAAATCTGCCTGAGGTCCCTGAAAGCCTTCACAAAGGAGACTATATCTAAAACCAGTGTGTTGTTCCTCCCTGGCTGCCACGGTCCCCTGCCCTGGGGACACTCTCCTCCAAGCGGGCACAACGGCACGGATAAAACCCAAATCTGTTCTCACCTGCGTGCCACCAGCAGCAGCTGCTGTTTCTGCCATAGGCACATGCAGCAGCCCAAGCGCCGCTACGTGTTGCCAGTCCAGGTCCCCCAAGCCTACCTGGCAGAGGCTCCTTCCTTGACCTGCTTCACTATAAGAAACCCCCAGGAAAATGTCCACTTGCTTTTTAAGGGGTCTTGATCTGCTAGATTAAAGCCCCAAGCAGGTCAGACACAGCCAGGTGGGTTTCAGCAGCAGCATTAGGCTGGTTTAGCCACCAGGCGAGCCTCTGCCTGGACGGGTGCTCTTGATGGGCTTTGGGAGAGGAGGGCTGGTGGGTTGGGTAGGTAGTCCTGGCCCCTGCCATGGCTGCAGCAAGGGACAGAGCAGGCGGTGACCCTGGGCACGGCACACAGGTGGGGCTTTTTCTAGAAGGGTGTTGGTTTGGCCACAGCAGTGGAAACACTGAGACAGCACCAGGCCCAGAGCGTGGTCGAGGCTGCGAGGACCAGGTCGGGCCAGGAGGGGAGGGACGGACGGGCCGCGTGGCCCAACACCCACTGCCACCCTGTATCTGCAGAAGCAGGACATGCAGGCAGGGTTCCTCCAGCCCACCGTTTTGGGGACTGCAGGAGCCAGCTAGGCACTGCACCCCTCTGCACACAGAAGGGATGGGGTCAGGGCAAGCTGCTCCATGTTCTCCTGGAGCAGAGCAAAGGCTTTCCACCAACAGCAGAAAAGGTGTCAACTGTGTGAGCCCTCCAGCCAGCCAGCCAGCCAGCCAGCCCAGAGCAATGACTGTAGGAGCATATGTGAGCTCTCTGATTTATTTATCCGGTAAGCAGCCATTAGCAGCACTAGCCTCAGCGAGCATCAAAACACCCTCGGTTCCTTCTCTCCCAGCCTCCCTCACTGCCCAACTTCGCATGCTCCTCCTTGAGCCTAGCCAGGGCTTATTAGAAAGAGTAAAGCCGCACAGTTATTGCTCTGTCCGCCTGATTCATCCTCTTACCACTTTCTGTTCCTCTAACAGGTGCTCGGTTAAGTGGGTCCTGCTGTGTTTAGTGGTCTCCCCCCACCCCCATGTAACCTACTTACTTACATATTTTCTGTGAGCCTGCTGATATTTCAGTTTTATGGTCTCCGACAGCTGCTCCAGGAAGGGTCATGCAGCTCCTGTAATTAAAACAGGGTGAAACGGCGATTCCTCTGCTTATCAGGAGGAAAAAAAAATGGGGATGAGGGGAAGGAGACCCTTAGCTGCTAACATGAGGGATAACGAGACAAGGCTGGAAGGTCTTTAATTGTTAACACAGAGTTGCACTAGAAGTCATCAGGCCCTGTGCTGTCAACAGACCACTCAAGTAACATTAACAATTATGCTCATATATGGAAAAAGTGTGGTCACGTTTGATTTCTTCCAGCCTTCTTCCCTCTCCCTCGCTTCCCTGGAATAACTCACCAAGGTCTGGCACACCAAGCAAAGACTTCTGCTTCAGCTACACGCCTCGTTGGCACCCCTAGTTCTGCAAACAGCAGAAGCAGCACTCCTTAGAAACATCACTGAGCACAAATCTCCTTTCAATTTGTCCTGCCAGTTCATTACCTCGGATTTTTATAGGGCTGTGTATATAATGCTACCATCCTCTGCATTTCTTCTAGTGTACATCTGTGTCTGATCTTGGTGTATTTCAAGTGGAAACTTCTCAAGGCAGAGAGATATCCCCCTGGCTAGCACATGCACACCATGTCCCTTCTACTGGGAAAGTTAAGGAGGAATTTCCCAAACACACACGTGTTCAGTTGGTGAAAGATGCAGATCGGTGTTGCACCAACATTTTCTCCGTCCTCTGGACCAACACACATTGGTCTCCCATTGAAGGTGAACATTACATGGTCCTATTTGACATCATGGTGGCTTTGCACATTGCTAGGGGCCACCTTTGTGTCTGACTGCCCGCGGGATGCGATGCAGGGTGTGTGGGAGCTGTGGTGCAGAGCAGTGGTGTTTGCAACGCTCGTGCTGTAGAAAGGGGCTGTGTTCCTGCTGGGGTGGGGGCACAGAGGAGGCTACGACAGCTAGGTTTCGGAAAACTGAGTGCCGGGATGCTCTGCTAGAGAGGACTTGGGGCACGGCTGTGAGTTGTGAAAAGGCTGGGAGAAAGATGGGACCTGAGGGGAGAGGGAAAGGCGGGACGACGCTAGAGAGAGCTTTCATGAAAGGGAGACAGCCACAGAAGGGGACCCTGAGTTTGACGCTCACTCCTGGCTGATGCTGACAGCTGGTCCATCAGTGCTATGTGAGGGAAACCTCTGTTCCTTATAACCTGACAACAGGGGGAGATGGTCCTATGCCAGGGGCTGAATCAGTCGGAGGCATCATTAATACATCTGGTGCAGTCTCTGTGGGAGTGCCATAGGGTAACTCAGGTTGTGGCTGTCAGAAATAGTGCATTAATTATGGGGGGGGAGGGGGCTGTAATCAGGAAAAATGTACAAGATTTTTCTGCAGGTTATTATGAAATCCCTAAAGAGAGCATGTTGCAAGTCATCCTGCTGAGGAACAGAGGAACCAAAAGAGAAACTGCTGTAGGATGCTGAAGAACTCAGTATATGAGTAATTTGGAGAATGGTGCAATGGAAGTTTATGAGTACCCTTCAGCTGACTTTGAGAAGAGATGGAAGCAGAGGCTGAAGAATCGGGAGTGCAGAGTCCCTCTTCTCAGCAGAGCCACCTGTTTTCAAACAAGCTGACAAGTACTCCACTAGTCGTCTTGCAAACGCCGGATGGCTGAAGCAATGCCACTCTACAGAGACCCTAAATTAGCATAAAATAAGGGGATTCTGGAGACCTGCGCTGAAACATCAGGAGTCCCTGTAAAATCCCAAGCGATACCCTTCAGTGCTCTATTTTCACTCTACAACTCTGTTGAAAAGACAGGAACATAAATAATGGACTGTAAGGAAAGAAGGGGTGGCTTCTCGAAAATTCCCTCTTCCAGGGAGAGCGTTGCTAGAATAAACCCTCCGTTTGGGCATTGAATGAAAGAAAACTGGATCTGGCAGGCAGGATGGAGTTAAGGTTGCAGGCAGATGTTGGTGGAGCCTTCTGCTGTTTTCTCTCTCCCTAACCTTGTTTCCAGAGATAGTAATAGGATGTTTAACTTTTATTTTGGGATAGTAAACTAACCTTGCTATTAACTCTGGTAATAAAATGTGGTCTCTCTATAAAGCAGATTCGCAAGTCCCTTTTTTTTTTTTTAATAGGGCTTAGAGATCTTTTTTCAGGAAGAGTAAAGTGTTTTCCAAGTCTTTCCCAGCCAGAGCTAATTGTGGCATTTCCAAGAGCTGGGACACAGTTTTTACATCTTCCTGCAAGGGCAGGGGCCCAGTAACATTCGTTGCTCTACCGGGAGAAGGGAATTTCCTTCAGCGTGCAGCAGGAGAGGCAGGAGCATGGCTTCTGATGCTGAGAATAACCTGCTCATAAAAAGCAACTGTAAAGGTTCCTCCAGGCTGGGGGAGCTGAAGGTACTGTATGTGCTGGACAGGCTGGCCCCTATATATTAGTCCAATGGGCCATGAGGCTCAGAAGGAAATTTGGCCATTATTTCTTCTGACAGGGATGAAGGTAGCATGGGGCCCTAGACACTGAGTTACCCATCCTGCCACAATAATTCTTCCCAAAATGCCATCATTCCTGAGGCCATTTAGCATTTCAGCAGTTGTTCTGATCTACTCTGGGCTAACGCTTGCTCAATAAACTATAATAAACCTATTAGATAGGTTTGCTGAAGTGTACTGCCAGATTGGGCCGGAGTCATTTTTCATTGCATTCGGTTACATCCAAAGTAACGGACCAACATGGATTAATGTTGATGTGATGGAGTGGTGCGGTCTGAAAATGACCTTTTCCTTTTATCCTCACACTATTTTCTGAAAGCTATTCTGTGGGGCAGAGCTGGTCTGCAGGCAGAGGGGTCTTCTACCCAGACGTGACATGCAGCTGCTCTTATCCAGGTCTAGGGACCCATGTTCTGGCAGTTTCTAAATTATAGGAGAAAGAGACTTTTTTCTCCTTGGTATCTGAGGGCTTTTAGTATCTACAGTGTACCCTTTTCTTTATTAATTAATGTTATGTTTAAAACATAAGTAGGTTCTTATTTCTGCTTGCTACTTATTATAATGCCTCGTCAGCACTTCAGTGCCTTTCCTTTCCCGTCAGCCTCGGAGTTGGGTTCAACCCTCCATGTGTTAGCCCTGGTCAAAATTGCAGCTTGCAACACCTGCACCTGTAGCGCAAGGGTCGGTGTAACTCGTAACCCGGAAAGGTGAGCCCTGCATTTACCTGCACGAGTGCAGATGAGGAGTGCCCGGCCGGGTTTTCTTACCTGGCCCCACGGCTGCTGCAGGGCACCCCGTCCCAGGGCTGGGAGGTGCCCACCCGGCTGTCCCCGCCAGGGTGCTCCGCAGCCTGTACCCCTGCCCGCAGCGGGTGGCCCAGGCCACGCTGCGCTCCCTGCCGAGGGTGGCATTGGTGGCAGGGGGATAAGTGAAAGTCTTTTTTTTTTTTTTAGCATGTTAACCAGCTGAAGTGATGTCCACAGGCAACCTTTTAGACAAGTCTCAGTGTTACACCTCTGTTGGGACTGATGCAGTAAGTGGACTTTTTTGCTAAGAACAAAAAAGGGGGGGTGTCCCACGAAAGCTGATTCTCTGGGAAGCGGTTGGGCTTAGCGTACTCAGGCAAGCTGCCAGCCTCAGCTGGACACTGTCGCCAGGCTGGGCTGGGGTTTAACTACCAGCCAAAGAGGCTTGGGTCTCATCACCGCCCTTCTCCAGCGAGGCAGGGCACGTGGGGGGACATGGGATGGAGAAGGTGCCACATGGGCACCGCCACGCCGACACAGTCTGCAGGGCTCCTCCTGTCCTCAGCGAGGAGAGACCCCTCGTTAGCGAGCAGGAGGTGCGGGCAGACGGGCGGGCGAGAGCTCGCCTTCCTCCTCTAAAGCGCAGCTATATTTAGAGGCAAATTGCAAACAAAGCGACGGTGAGCTGCTGCCGCCCATAAATTATCCAGCTGCGTGGGACGCGGAGGGGCTCACGGACACCGCTGCCGTTCCCGAGCCGGTGGGGGCAGGAGGGGGACCCGGAGGGAGGAGATGTTGCCTTCCCAATACTTGCGAGGTTCTCCCCGCATCGCCCCCGGCCCCCATCTCACCCACACTCCCCCTCCCCAGCCGGCCCCGGCAGCGGGAACAGCGTTTCGGCAGATGGTTGCCATGGGTTACCTCTGCGCCGCAGATATTCCCTTCCCAAATAGCAACGCTAATTGAAAACAGGGGCTCCGCACCGTCACTTCAAGGTTTGCTTCGGCAGGCTTGCGGTCCTCGCCGGCAAGGTGCAACCGGAGCTCGCTCGCCGGCGAGGTGCGACGGCACCAGCAGGGCTCGCGGGCCCCCAAAACCTCCTCACAGCCCAGGTGGCCTCGCGGCATCCCTCGCAGATGATGTGCTGGGGACCAGGGTTGCTTGCCCACAAGACGGCCTGGCCCAATGGGGAGGACCATCATAGTGCAAAGCCCAGGGAAAAAGGGCCAAAAGAAGGGGAGGACGATGGAGGGACGGTGACCCTTGGCAGGAGGCGGCCCCACTGCACGAGATGCACCAGGCTGTGGGTAGCAATATCTAAGTTACAGAGGTGAAGGCCACATCCCGGGTTACCCAGGTGGTCAGCAGGCAAGCTGGGATTAGATCCCAGCTCTCCTGAGCATGGCCCCGTGCTCACGCTCCTTCTGGTGAGATGGTGCTTTTAAGAGGAATTTAGTGGGGCTTTTCAAGACCCTTTGCCACACTGACAAAAAGCTGGCAGGGTGACCACAGCACAAGGGGATGGTAATTAGAGAGCTGGGGCACTGGAGGAGGAGTCTGGTGGGGTGCTACAGGGATCAGTGGTAGGCCTAATCTTACTTTAACCTATTCCTTTCTTAGGGCGATTAATGTGCAATGCACATTAGGCTTGCAAAGTTTAGGTAGTGTAACCTGCTGCCACCAATTAGCAAGACCTTTCTGTTCTGCAGAGGACTCTCAAGCTGTAGCACGGACTATCATTACAGGTACAACATCTGCAAGCAAGGAGGAAAGCTGGTCTACTCGGGGGAGATTGCTTTCCCCCATCTCCCCATCCCACACTTGGGGACTGCCCGGCTCTGTTCCCCCATGCTGCGAGGGGACTGTCCCTGCCTGGCCTAGGGCTGCGCTGGGGATGCTCTCACCACTGCTTGGGAGACACGCGGTGCGGTGGGGTCGAGCACCGGCGGGTGTGTGCAGCACTGTTCTCGCAGTCTGAGCATTAGCAATGCCACTTCTGCATTACGTTATTACACTTGCAATCTATTCAACTCCTACGCTGGTAACATTTTACCTGAGGCTGCAGCACTTCACATGCAGATGAGACTTTGCCTCTAAGGTGGCAGATAGCCCATTCGGTGTTCCTTTTCTCGTGTGATCCCTTCTGAAAGTTCAGCTCTGCCTTCTCTGATGCCAAACCAAACCCTCTCATCTCCCACTGTTTCAGTCCTAAAACACCTCTGGGTTTGATCCCCAGCGCTGCAGGTATCTTCAAAATCTGCTCCAATGTCTCATCAAGGTTTCTTGGCCTTTTATGTGAGCTCAGAGGGACATTTGCAAAACTCTGCTGCCAAAATCAGGACCTAAAGGCTACCTTAGCATCCCTTCTCCTCACATCTCTAAAAATGGAAATTATAGGAGAGAGAACTTCGATCTTTTCATTTTGCCAGTCATTTTGGGGGAGCAAAATCCTTGCTAGGAGCCTTTGTGCCCTCCCAGCATTGCCTCTCTCATGTCGCTGCCCTGGCTATGTTTTCACTCCACAGACTGCTCAGAAGATTTGCAAGAAGTTCTACTTTAAAAAAAAACAAAAAAAACCCCTACTCCAATTACTCCTGTGCAATCATAACCAGCCCTCTTAGCTTCTGCTGGGTTTGCTTTGCTCTCTGCTTGCACAGACAAACACTGGAGGTCAACACCGTCTACATTAGGGAAACCCACCAACAGATGGAAAGCTGTAGCATGAACGCGCTAGGTTATCAGATTCATCCTGCATAAGGCAATGACATCAGAAGTTTGACATCATCTGTGACATCTAGAAAGCATCAGGGCATCTGCAGTGCAGAGCAAAATAGCTTGGCAGCACTGCTCTGGGAATTACGCTGTTTGCAATACATTAGTACGACGGGCAATGACGTGCCGGACTGAGGAGGCATTATATGATGCGCTGGAGGGTGACCAGTCTTTCTGTACCCACACAGGCTGCTAAATACCATCCAATGTGCTATACTGTCAGAAGAGTATTATACTACTAGGAAGGCTGAGAGGATTTTTGACTTAGCAAAAACTGAAAGAGTTTAAGATGTTTTTCCTGGCCAGATGTCAGCTAAGGGTGCATAAGATCCTACTCTACAAGTATCCTAGGAGGTATAATGACCACAGTGGGAAAGTAATTGCATCCAGAAACCAAAAGAAGAATTGATAAATGGAGCAAGATGAACTTGAGTTAAAAAAAATTGGATAAAGATTTTCCTAACAGCAAAATCTGTTGAGCCATAAAAGAAGGAACTCCCGTGGTTGAGCCGTTTAAGAGTAGACTAGAGGACATAGCCCACCTTACTCTCTGGCGCAGAGCAGAGAGTACATGCCAAGGAACAGATCTTTTTCTTTAGTCACGAGCCCGTATCATTGGGAAGACAACCTTTTATTTCCCTTTTCACAGCCGCCAGAGAACCAGTGCCGGATTTCCACGTCTACCTAGCTCAAGTCTGGCAGGACACGAGCAGATTTTAGGGAAAGTAGCCAAATCTTACAGCACAGCATTGCCAATTGCTCCCCAGAGCAGTCATCTCTTGCTCTCAAATGCACGCGCTGCAGCGTGGGGCTGATAGCAGCAGGGCCACAGCCACTTTGCCGGCTGCCTGGCTGAGCGAGCGCGTCTCATTAACAGGGATTCATCAGCACCGTTGTTAATAATGCAGGAGCTGCTTGTCTCCGGGGGAGTTCCTCAGCAAAAACTGTGCTGCTTCTGTATTTCAAACACAGCCTCTGCTGGCGTGATGGGCTTCCACGCTGACAAAGCATTTTGGTTATTTGTTATTCTCAAAAGGCATCTCAGTGCTGAGCGGTGACAGAGCTGAGAGGCACCTCCAGAACAGAGGAGAGCAAAGCCAGCCCTTTGCCAGTCTCGGACCTACCCATGTCTTGGCATCAGCAGGGGCCAGTGTGGTTGCTGATGAGAGAGAGCTCTGGTCCTGAGGTCGTCTTTGGGGAAGGCAGGAGCAGGACTTCAGTCTGTCCTGGCGTTACCCTCTGCTCCCTCTGTAGGGAGAGGATATTAGCACTCAGTGGTCCTGCTATCTCCGACCTCCTCCTCTCTTAGGCTGATCTCCCTGGAGCCTTTGTGGTGGCCTTTACAGCTCTGCCAGCACAGGAGAAACTGCCGCCGGGGCCACATTCTCACATGAAATTGCTTAGTCCTCCCAGTATTGCAGCCTGCGTGAAGGATGGAATGGATGTTGTAATTCTCTGTTAGAATCACTTGGAAGCCTTATTGTGTCATTACCCACTTGTGTATGGCAGCATGTGGGATAAGGGATAATTTCACGCATGCTGTGTGATAGGAATGCTGTACCATGCCCTCTGTAAGGCTAGCCTGCCCGCTGCCAGCCTGCAAGTTCTGCTGCTTCTGGGGCTGGGCAGCCTCGTGATGGAAAAGGTGCCCTTTAACATTTGCCCAGAGAGGAAACCTAGTAAGAAGAGACTTCAAAGCGAGCAACCTAGCAAAGAAGCCTATTAAAAAAAAAAACGACCCAAACCTGCCTTTTGGCCGCTGTGAGCTGTTCTCCAGCCAGGCATCTTTGGGCGTGCATAGAAGCAACAGTATCACAAAGAAATAATTGCCAGGGCCTGTATGGTGGAGTTCCCCATGAAGTGTGAACCTGCAGCCAGGGCAGCATGCCCATTAAAAGCAAATGTTTTGATTGAGGTGAGATACCACCATCCCCTGGGAGGACCGAGCATGTCCTCTCCCATCCTGTCCTGGAAGGTGGAAACAGCTACGCTTCCTGGCTCGGCTGTGGGGACATCACATGCTGGGGGGGGGTCTGGGGCAGGACAGCTTTCTTGTCCGAGGAGGGGAGGTGCTCTACCCTAATTACTGTGGGCACCCAGGACAGCAGCCGGCTCACATGCCGCGGGTGTGCATGGTCGGTTCAAACTACCCAGTTTCTGCTCCGGTACCGGCACAGAGATCGCATCCCTCTGCCCTGAGCCATCTGACATGAGGCGGTGACGGCAGACGGCTGCATGGATCAGCCTGCCATCTGGGACTTTGTGCTACCTCCTGCCCTGCCACAGACAGATCCCTGCTGATCGGACCAGTGTAAAAAATGCCACGGGCCAAAGCCAAGAAAAATATCCAGTTTCAGGGTCAGCTTGGCCTCTTCACACTGCACAAGGTCCTGGGACCACCCTCGTTTCAAAGCACATTTAGTGGTTCATCCACAGAGAACGAGACCTTCCTTTCAGACATACAGTACGCATGGATGAGCAGACCCAGTGGCAAATGGTGTGAACCCCCCCCGCCTCGGGAATGCCGGCAGTGCCATCCTGGCCTTGCTCGGATGAGCATCTCTCTCCCTTTCACAGCTGGACCAGCAAAAGAAGGGGGAAGCATTGCTCACAGCACTCTGAAAGCTCTGGGGAAACTAACAATGTGATTGTAAAGCCCTGCAAAAATTCAAAATATTGTGATGACTTTAGCGGAAAAAAAGTCCGTACTTCTGGTCTGGTTAACGCCCACCCTGCTGCTGAGAGGGGCAATGGCTGTGACGCGCACGGACATCTCGGTGGACACAGGGAGGACGTCAGAAAAACAACTGTGGGGCCAAGCTGGCCCAGATGCCTGGCAAGAAATTCATCAGCTGATCGTATATTTCTGTAAGGGGCCAAGAGCCGTGTAGATGGGAGCCATACGCACAGTTCGTCTGAGGAGATGGGAAGTTCACTCTCGTCTAGCCCAGGGCACCAGTGCTGCTCCAGCCCTGGCTGGGGCAGAAGCAGTCTCGGGCTGCACCAGCAAGCATTGTTTGGCTAAGACCCCAAAATCTCAGTGCCTGGAAGGAAGCTGATCTTAGATCCACGTTTCCCTACGTGGCACGGGTCTGTGCTAAGGCATAGCCAGGTGGGTGGCTGCAGACAGCTCCTGCTGGGAGGCAATGCTTTCCAGAGAGCGGGCGCTGCAGCCCTTCACGCCTTCCCTGGTCTGCACTCTGCTCCGGCCACCCCCGCGCTACGGCCTCTCTCCCACCACTGCTCGTTTGGGCAGGTCAGATGAATGAAAGAGCATCTCTGCTCTGTCATCCAGATCGCCATGATTCCTCTCTCTGGTGTCCATACACCCATCCTGGTATCTCAGTGCTTCTGCAGCTTCTCCTGCCATGCCCGGGTCACCCCTGGTAGGCTGCCCTCCTTTACGGCACGGAAGAAAGTCTTCAGGAGCTTTTAACTGGGAGCTCTGAAAGAAAGGCCTGAGGGATTCCCAGTGTCCTCAGAGTATGCTGCTTCTCTTTAGGGAGGAAGGGCTGCAGCCCCTGGAGTGCATTCAAAGCCCTTTCCATCACTCCTTTCACCTCTCAGCAAGCCCCTGTGGCCGTTGAGGGAGGAGGCCCTGACGTCCTTGCTATACCATTGCTGATCCATCCCAGTCTGCAATACTCTGGTTATGCTCTGCCAGCGCCTGAAAACCCTCTGCCCTCCTCTCTGCTCTACCAGTGCTGCTAAGTAAACCATATCTAAACATAGGAAACTGGCTAGCTTGGGTTTGGGAAAGCACCCAAGAACTTAGATGATTTCCATTCCCTCATCACACCCACAGAAAACTCACAAGCTCTCCAGCACAGTACACCAGTCACTTTACATGCCAGGCTTTGAGAAATTACCGTGAATTCTCATTTTGGCTAGGTATTAGCACAACAGCAGTAGCCTTTCACCATTGGAAGAAGAGGAAATACAAGGAAACCACAAAAAAGAGTGACGTGAAAAAAAAGTAAGATTTTTCCTTAAAAGGTCCAAACATAGGCACCAGTCTGGGAAGAAGAGCTTATTTTCTAACCTCTCCCCACCAATGTAGTAATTTGAACTCCCTGAACTCTGTATCTGTGCCTGGCAGCCCACAAGAGTAATGCCTTGTCCCCACAGGGACTTTCCAGTTCAATGTTTGGAAGAGCATCCATCAAGACCCTCAATTTCTGTGTAGTCTTTGAATTTGCCTGCTCCCAGACACTGCCCTAGGCTCCCGGGGAAGGCTTGTGGGCCAGTGGCAGCAGCAGGACTCAGCTGCTCCCATGCAGACTCCCAAACCTCTGCTTTCCCAGGCCAGGGCGGTGCAAGGGGACAATGAACAATTGTTCTTTCCCCCATCGGGACTGAATAACGAAGCTGTGAAAGCCAGGACTGAATAATGTTAACAGTGAAAGCAGTAAGAGATCTTCCTAGGCACCTATGGGACCACTTGCCAGGTGTCCACTGCTGATTCAAGCTGTGGGAAGACCCGTTTTCTCTAGTGGTTTCTTGGAGCAGGCAGAGGGAGAGCAAGGTTCATCCCGACAGAGGTTAATGTCGGGAGGAAGGAGGCAGAGAACAAGCCCTCGCTACCAGCCCTGCTGCTGGGACTGTACGTGCCTGTTTTCAGAGGCCAGATGCTGCCAGGCAAACAAAGATCTCCTTACGTTTGTTTTAAAGCTTGAAGAATCTCTTGAGATAAACATCCTAAATTAAAGATAAAAGTGCTGTGGGTTTGCTGGCAGCCTCCATCCCCCTCCCCCGGGGATAAGCTCTTGCCCGAGTCTCTCACACATCTTCCCGCCGTGTGCCCTGACCAAGGGCTGCACCCAAGGGTCCTCCTCTCCAGGCGGCCTGGGAGGTAGCAAAATCCCACTGCCCTGCTGCCTCGGCTCCCTCTGACGGCAGGTTCACCCGGGGCAGCGCTGTGTCCCAGTTTCCATTTTCAGGATCTCTTGGGAGGATGTTAAATCCCGGCTAGCCCGGGCTGTATTTAAAGTGATTGTAATTCACATGGATTGGGCTGTGGTTATAAGCTGAATTACATTCCAATTTAGCAGCAGGGATTAAGACTCTGCATTTTAACTTATTAACCCAATCCAAGTTAGGAGAATTCCTCTTGCAGCCCTGCTAAGCTCCTGCACAAGGAAAGGCAAGGCTACACAGGAGGGGAGCGGTGGGGATGGGGAGGGATGGGAGGGCTGTGCCCAGGCTGGGCCACGGCTGCACAGCTCCTGCAGCGGGGGGAAAGCAGAGGAAAGGAAGAACACAAAAGGGGCTACAGCAGTTTTCTAGTATTCCCTATGCACAGGAAATTTCCTCTGCCTTAAACCTGGCAGAAAGGGGTACGTGAGCAGTCAGTTCCCCAGCCGGCAACCAGGGAGGTGTCTGCTGCTTGCAATCGCTGCTCCAGCCTGGGCCAGTGGTGCTCTGGCCCTAGGACTCCGGTTGTCTCCCTCCCCGATCTCTCAAGATCAAGAGTTAACTCTTCTCTTTGGGCCATACCAGTGGTGGGACAGCTGGCAGAGACGCTTGCTGCTCTGGGTGAAACAAGAGGAGCCGCGCGGGCAGCCCAGCATGCAACGATGCCTGTCCGCCGCAGCTCCTGAGCGGGAAGCCCTGCACCTCCAGACCCAGGGCTCACCCACTTGGCTCCTCTCTCTTGCTGTCAGACAGACAATTGAAAACAGCCCAGGCACACTCTGGAAAACTTCACTCCATTTAATATTTAATGAAAACCCAGTGTAACTGTCATGTCCTTTTCTGTTTTCTCTTGCTAACGCTGCTGGCTGCACAGGTATCTGTGTGTAAACAGAGCCCGTCTCCTTTCCACTCCATTGTCTCTCTTCAGCTCGGGGCACAGCTTGCGATACCCGTACTCACCTTCAGAGGAATTCCCCAGGGCAGCCCTGCCAAAGACAGCACAAGTCCCTGCACGGTGCCCTCACCGCTCCGGGCATCTGAGGGCATCCCAACGCGGCCCAGAGAGACCGAGGGATCGCAGGCTCTGCAAATCTCACCCACTGTCACGGCAGGGAGTTGCAAGATCGCAGCGGCAATGTGGCATCCCGCTTACCTCTGTGCCAAGAGCCCGACGCTGCACGCCCCATGGCTTTCATCTCCAGGCCCTGCAAGTATTGGCAAAGAGGGAGGGAAGGCATTGCACTTTCTTTCCTCTGCCTGTGCTGAACCGCTGGGTTGTAACACATCCTACTTGCTCCCACAGACTCAGTTGCAGCCAGAGCCGGGCAGATGATAAGGGAAGAAAAAGTGGGATGTGTTTTTATGAAACAGTTTTTCCTCACAAAACTAAGAAGCAAATGGCAGGGGGAGGAATAAAAAAGTTTGATGTTTGTCACTAACATTTTCTATTTAGTTCAAAATAGTTTTCCTTCAAAAAAACAAACCCAAAAAACCCCAGCATGAACAAAAAGTGGTAGAAAGGAAGTTTCCTTCCATCCCTAAATGTTATCACAGCTACTGCACAGAGACATCTCTGAAAGACTGCCTCAAGTCAAGGGCGGACCTTTGGAGCAGGGCTTACACTGCCGTTTGGAAGCTGGTACCAGACAGAGGCCCAAGAACGCCACTGGTCTTCTTTGTATTAAGGCAAAGCTGAGATACTGGGCTCTGTGGAGAACTGGGGGGCCTGCCCAGGAAGGCAGGAGAGGATCTGACTTCCTCTGCACTGAGGTCTTCCCCACCCGGGTCATGGCAGTGCACTGAATCCAGGGCAGGGAATATATCCCATTGCTCACCAACAAGACCCCTGTTTCTCCACACCCCCATGCACAAGAGCAGGGGTGCAGAAACCCTAAGGCTTGGTCTAGAAATCCCAAATCTGTTTCTTGCTTCTTGAACTAAGTGCCTGGGGGGTAACTCCCGGCATTAGGGAGGAAAGAGAAGACCTCTTTTCATGCCACCCTCACTTTTTCCCCTGACCCCAGAAGAAAGGGTTGTGTGAATCCGGGTGGAGGATGCTCCTGCCAGCGTCCCCCTCTGCAGGACAGACAAGAGCTGTGGGAAGGAGTCTCTGCCACGCACTGTGTAACTCTCTCTGAAGAAGCAGACCTGAAAAGCATGTCTGCCAGGGAAGAGCAGAAGTGAAAGCGACACCTGGGAAGTGCTTTAAGGATGGGCTGTCCCCTGTAGCCTCCATCCTCTTGAACTCAGTGGCAGAACGTCCCCATCACAAAGCATCTGTGCCAGAAAACCACGCCCAAACCAAACCCTAAGGGGTAGGGGTGACAACGGACCAGGACAGGGACCCTTCCCCATGGAGGCAGCTGCCACCAACGGGA
This sequence comes from Sagittarius serpentarius, assembly GCA_034782735.1. Classification (NCBI taxonomy): domain Eukaryota; kingdom Metazoa; phylum Chordata; class Aves; order Accipitriformes; family Sagittariidae; genus Sagittarius; species Sagittarius serpentarius. Next base: position 16,316,319 of record JAVKLA010000030.1, on the reverse strand, counting down.
AGCTGAGGCATGCTCTCAGATCTGTGGGCCAGTAAACTCTCCCTGCTGTGGTCAAACAGAGAAATGCCGTCTCCCAGGCCAGTCTGGCGTGCCTCAACAACAGCAAATTTACTTAAAGAAGAAGAAAAAGGCTTAACTAATCTTTGGTCACTCAGCTTTACTTCTGCTGCTGACACAGCAGGAGGTACTCGCAAGCCCAATGGCTTTATTTATTTAAGTGTATTGATTTTAGCCTAGATTGGAAGAAAACAGGCGGATAAAGGGCAGGAAATTCCTCAGCTGTAAGAACCGCACAGAGTACTAGAAATCAGATTTAAACTAGCAGATGAAAATACATTTGCCAGAACAAGGTAATGAATCATTCTGCCAGGAGCACAGAGATCTGGCCAAAAGCCAAGCCCTGCCCACTCGAAAGCAGCAATTTGGGGTATTAAGTGGTGACTGCATTCCTATCACTGACTGTCATTTAATATAGCAGCAGTGCTCAACTGCTCCCAACCAGAACTCAAAACCTGCTCTGTAAAACCAGAGCAAAACCTGTCAGACCTTCCCCCAAGACCTTATTTAAAATCAATGTTCTCAGAGTCAATCAGATTCAATGAGGGAGAGCTAATCAAGAAGAATAGAGGACAAACCATACCAGAAGAAGTGAACTTAGCTATACAGGCTGCTGTGCACAAGCAGCGTAGGGTGGGAGAAAACCGCGAAGAGCACCGAGATGTGCAGGAAGATGACAAGGGGAGGATTTTTTGGAGGGTAATATTTTGTTCGTGTGTCAGCTCTGATTACCTGATTAACTTCTTTGTGATAGTCCACTGGCTGGGACTCCACAAGAGAGGTCACCAGCTCTGTTACCTCTTGTCACACATCTTGCTGTAGCTACTGGTGCAGCGTGACATTGTCCTGCGGAGACGGGCAGGGAAAGCGAGGCACCTGAAGGGAATCCTAAAATTAAACCCCAGGGGCTAGTGGGAAACAAACACGTGCACTCTGTGAAACCGGTTCCTACCTTCCGCTGCCAGTGAGGAGACCTTGAGCAGCTCAGAATGAGAAACTGGGCTCCAGGTGCAAACCCCTCTCCTTCCATGGGAACCTCCCGAGAGCCTCTGAAGATGTGGAGATATGCTGAAGTACCCATCCTGTGAACATACAGGCACTGCTCAATGCAGAAGATGGAACAGGCAGAGAGGTAGCAGAGGTGATGGGAGGGCAGCCCTGCCTTGAGAGACAAATAGGAAGCACACACTGGATTTTTCTCTTCTCCCAGCAAGTGCTATGCTCCTTCCAATGCTGGCGAGGCCTGAGCACCCTTACCAGTCACCTGTGGCTTTCCCCACCCCTCCTGCAGAAAATGAGCTCAGCATGCCCAGTGAATGTGGAGGCAGGAGCTGGGCTGTCCCCAGTCCCTCAGACCCATGGTGGAGAGCCTGTGCCCAGAAGCTGAGGGCCTTGAGGTTCCTGTTTGCAGGGGTGACAAGAGGCAATTCACTGCAGAAGGGACAGCATTGCCAAAGCCAGGAGAAGGGCAGCGTTCGGCTGAGCAGGGGAGCAGAAGGAGCAACAAGACAGGCACCAGCTAGGAGCATGTTTGAAAGCAGGTAGCTCAGGTAGCGGCACGGCAGGATAGAGCACAACTTTTTCCTAGCTGTACAGGGAAGTTTACCTGGGTTAAGGTGAACTTCTGCATGGCAAACAGGCTGCGGACTGTCATGCCTATACTCATAGCGGTGTGCGAGAAGCAATCAAGCCTGCCAGAGCTTGCATCTCTGTACCCTCAGAGCAGGCAGGCAGGGAAGAGCCTTGAAGGCAGGTGACTCCCAGCTACAGAGATGGAGACTCACTTCTGTCTTACAAGGGCAGAAGGGATTCTCCCCAGCAAGGTCGGGCAGGTTATTATCAGAGCTAAGCAATATTCCCATAAACATGCATTACTCGCTGCCCTGCAGGCACTGCAAAGGGCAAAGTTTGTCCCTGTTGTTGAAAACAAAGATAGGAGCATCCGATCTGATTTTTGCAATCCAAAGCCCTAGCGACCCATCTAAGCCCGAGGCAAACACACAGCAGGAAGAAGCTTTGGGAAAACCAGATTGCATCTGCGGAGCCAGAATCCAAACCGAGATACGTAAAACCCAGATACCTGCCAAGGAGCGGACCCGGCCTCTTTTAGTTACACATTTGATAACTGATGTGCTGAATTGTAAAGATATTTTCTTGAGGAAATTGTTGATTTGCCTCCCCTCCCACTGGTAAACCGCAGGTGAAAGACACTGAGCGCAGCACTTCGCGAGAGCCTCCACTTAACCCAGAGCTGCAGGACTGAGCATTTTCACAGAAGCACCATCTTCCCCTCACACCTGAGCATGGCTGGGGAGGAAAGTTCAGTTCTCAGAGGCAGGGGGAGCTGCCTTATCACTTGGTAGGGGTTTGCACAAACCTTATTCTCAGTCCACACAGGTTTTCAGGCTCTCAAGCTTTGTTTTGAATTCTGTATTCAGGACAAGTCCAAAACATCAGAGCAACCACAATCTAAAGGGGCAGATTGATCTGCTCTTGCATCAGAGTTGCACTCAAGCAGTAGTTTCTTATAAGGAAAGGCGCTCTGATGCAGTTCATCCAGCACAGCGGGAACTTGGTTTAAATGCTAATCTGCAGACAGGGTTAAGATTGAACTATATTTTAATCTGCCATTTTTCAGATGTCACTAAATGTGATAAAAATCCCCTGAACTATGGATCTAACCTGTCAAACCCACAGCTTGCCCACAAAGGAGTCAGTGGAAATCGTATGTGCTCAGCACTTCTGGAGAAAGACAGGCAGGCCATGTAAGTCTCTAAGCAGGCAGTAGGTCAGCCTACGTTGAAATGGCCAGCTATTTTCCTTACGCAGAGGGACCACCACATTGCAAATGGTGCCCCAGAAACGCATGCCTTCGTGGCATGGGGATGATTTTTGTTCTGCCAGCACCGCTTGGCTCTGGGCCCAGGTTGTGCACCTTAACAAATCCTCAAAATAAACCATGGGCAAATTTGACTCTCTAACAAAACCTAATGCCAGCAGAGTTTTGCTTCATTTTGAATGCTGCTGATTTCACTCTTCAAGCCCTTGACCAATTGGGAGAAATTGGCAAAGGGCTCCGATCAGCACTGCACACGCAAGTGTGCTCAGTGAGGACACGACACAATGACAATGAACAGAGAAAAGCACTTTTTAATTATTTAAATACACCCTTTTACACAGTGCTTTCACCTAAGAGGTAAGGGTCCAGGCTCTTATTTGCACAAAGGTACCATGAAAAGGGCCACCAGGGAAGACGAGCATCTTGCCCAGCACGTGAAGCCTGGAGAGGGAGGTCTTTTCAGGCTACTGCTAAACAGCACGTTACTGGAGCTCTGTACTGGTGTACCTGCTGCTTTGCATCTTGTGGCCGGATTTTTTTTAGAGATGCCGGATATCCAGAGCACTCCAAAACCTCTCCAAGTCGCACACAGAGCACTCCAAACCCCTTAGCCACCAAGGGGTCTTCCTGGATTTCGGCAAACCTGGCCTGTCTTGCCTAAGTATGTTAAGTATTTCTGGGCATTTCTGGACTCTCGGTGGCCCCCTGAGTTCTGCTGAGAGAAAGCTCCTTTAACAAGAGGCACAGCACACAACTGAGAACCTTCGTGGCTTCCAGAGGGGTAGGAAAGACACTTCCAAAGTGTCCAACACCAACAAGCTGTCTCAAAACCAAGTGACACCCGACAGACACATGAAGATCCCAAGCACCATCATTCTCTTGCTAATTTACTCTACCGGTGCTGCTGAGCTCCCTGGGAGCCGTCTCTTTAGACACCTTGCAAGGGTTCATAAGAAGAAGCCTCCTTGCTGCTGATGTACCCAGCTGGCTTTCCCCACCCCAGCAGGCAGCGGTTCTGCCACAGGGTCTCAGGTAAACATGGGCTCCTTGCCGTCCTGCCCTGGCATTGCCCCAGAGACCTCCCGGGCTCCGCATTGAAACCCAAACAACCTTGCCTCCCAAGGCAGCGTTTCTCAGTTGTAGCTGGCAGCGAGGGACTTCCCTGTTCTTGCTCGTGCTGCGAGGAGCTGCTGCCAGGAGTGGAAACGTGACCCTGGAGCTGCTGCGTGCTGTGCGGTACGACTGCCTGCTCCTGGCCCAGCCAAAACCGTCTTGGAATATCTCTAAGCACCAGCCTGGCTGCAGCAGAGGATGTGAAATGCAAAGCTTTGACTAAGGGTGTGTGGCTCCTTGTGCTGTCGGCGAGCTGGGCTCTGTTCCCAGGAGCTCTTTTGGCCCTAGGAAGAAAGAGGGGTGCTGCTGGGTCTGCTCCCCGCTCTGCCCCTGTTAGTGCTCTTGAGCTGGCACAGGCAGTCCTGGCTATCGGGAAGGACCTTCAAATGACGCTGTCCTAGAGAGGGCTGGAGGGACTCTGGGCTGTCCTCCTGGATAAGCTACAGCAGGAACACGCGGCCAAAAAGTGGGGCCACAGCTGTGGGACCAAGCACCCTTGCAGAGGCACTACCAAGGGGCCACAAGGAGAGATGGTGGGTGACCCCCAGCCGAAGCAGCTCATTGCCACCCAGGTTAGGAGCGTGCACGTGCTGCAGCCTTCCCCGAGCAAAGTTTGGGCTGTCCCCTCCCTAGCACAACCTCTCAGCTCAGCATCCTCACCTTACCCTACCGTGCCCAGAGAGAAATCTGAGAGATTTCACACTTCAGGCTGAGTTTGCGTAAGTTTGCCCAGCCAGTCCAGTCATGAGTACGAGAGCCCAACGTACCTGACAGCACAGGACCCTGGTGTTCCTGGCAGCTGCGGGTGGTGGGGATAGGGAACAACTACACCAGCCCGTGGGGAAAAAGCTTGTGGGACCGAACCCAAAACTTGAGGAGAGTGGTCTGAACCCGCCTTTGTTTTAAGCAGCCTGGAAGTTAGCAAAACCCCATGCTTCCTCTTTGCGAATTGCTGAGGTGGCTGGCAGCAGAGAAACAGATTCTGGCAAAGGAAAATTTATCCTCTAAGCTTGTTATTCTGTCAAAAAAGGAAATGAGGTTAGTTGAGGCTCATTTGTTTTTGACGAACTCCTGTCTATTACTATTTATCACTGTATGCTATTACCAGCTGACTTAAGCCGGGTGTATCGTAGTTACAAGTCCGATGGAGATGTAGAGAGAATGAGACAGGCCCCCAAAGCATCACCTGTCCCCCAGCCACCTCTGCACCCCCAGCGCCCCCCAGAACATGGTCTCTCCAGGCCCCACCATGGGCCAGGGAAGCACAGGGCATTGCTGGTCTTTCCAGAGGGGAGATGTTTGGTTGGGCACATCAGTCTGAGCTTTAGCCTGGGGATGAGTGAACATCTGCTGTAGGACTGAGTGCTCTTCAGTGTCCTCTCTGCTCCCCCAGAGCCTAGGTTTCCACCTTGCACACACCAGAAGGAGGAGGGGGATTAGATGAATAATTACGCTGCCTTTGGAGACAGAGGATATTGAGGACCGTACGCCGCACATCCAATTTTCCCCGGGGACTGCCCGGGCTTGAGTATCAGGTATGCTCCCTGACTGAAGACGGCCACACACTTAATGCTGCATGGAGGAAAGCTGCAGAAAGGGAAAACTTCATTCAGAGGGCAGTGAAGCTCCTTCTGCACCAAAGGATGCGGGGGGCACACGCTGAGGCAACAATAAGCCCAACAAGACTGGAATGAACTTCCTGAGAATTTCACGGTGGGTCTCAAACAATGGCAAATTAGAGGATAGGAATATATTTAACAACCGGCTCTGCTAGTTTGTGGGCCCTCTCTGATGAGATGACACATTTACTTGACACATATCCCACCCACCACTTGACTCCAAGGCTGACTCCAAGTCAACTTTAGGGAGGACTGGTGTAAGGCATTGGACATTTGACTGTACAACGTTCTGATTAAAAAAAACATCAGCAGTATATAGTATCAATAAACCACACGTTAACTGGATTAAGCACTGGCTGGGAGATCTCAACAAGTAACTGTCAGTGGTGAATCATCTTCAGATGGGAGTGTTTCTACCATGGTTCTTCGGGGAGTTGCTTGAGGCCTGACACCTTCCAGCATTTTCATCACTGGGAAGAAAATGCAGATTTTGGTGCTGTTACAGTGCATAAATGACAAAGACATTCAAAGTGATGAGCACAGGGCAAGCATGCAAAGCAATCTCTACAGCTCAGTGAGCAAAGTCCACGTAAACAAACGGCTTTTTACTACAAAAAGTTGCTCCTGGAATAAGGAATGCCAGGCAGACTCCTAGGGTGCCATGTCTGGAAAGCAGAGGCTCTGCAAAGGGTTTTGGAGATCATGATGGAATACAAACTAACAGCGTAAAGCTGTGGCAAGAGGGTGATAATGGACGTACGCTCTGGGAATAATGAGTAAGCGACTCGTATACACCTTTGATGCATGTTAGCAAGATGAATCCCAGCTCGCTGCCTCTAGTGTGGTGACAGCACTCTGAAAAGATTGCTAGAAGAACAGGGTATAGAAAGGAGCCAAATGATCTCAGTGCTCCAGAGGGAAAAAGCCCAAAGCTTTCCAGCAGACACGTAAAGCACTCAAATTATTTTGTTTATCAAAGAGAAAGTTGAGGGTTGACCTCGAAGGAAAGAAAAACCAGGTTGAGTTCTCAGTGGGGAGGAGGCTGGGGAACAAAAGAGGAAAGGTGCAAAGGTTAATAGGGATGAGAACGTGGGCATGGTCATTTCCAGCGAAAGGCTGATGCGCTTAGCTGGGCGAAGGGGACAGCCAGATGAGCTCCAGACCAAAATCCAGAGGAGCTGTCAGAATAAAACAAGGCGCTGGTAGCAGAGGTTTCTAAAGGACTTAGCAAGTGAGGGAGGAGGAAGAGGTACGGTACTAGAAGCCTGTGATGGATACGCAGACATGTGCACACAGGCAGCACATCAGCGCTAAAGCTTTGAGTACCTCATGTGAAGGGAAGGCCTAGGCAGAAAACAAAGGTATACAAAACTCAGACACAAGGTGGATTTTACAACAGGTAAGTCATGTTCTGCACAGGTGACACTGCTTTGGCAAAATACTTTCCCAGACAAAGGCATGACAGTAGATCTCATCAATCTGGACTTCACAGAAAACGTCTGCTAGCGGAAAATTAACAGTTAAGCCAGCAAAGCTGAGGATTAGTGCAAGCACTGGAAGATGAGTAGCAACCCGACTAGAAAGGAGCTGGTAGCAGGCAGCATTGAAAGGAGGGCAGGATGAAGCTCCTTTCAGTCTGCTGATTTTCTTGTTTTCTGTTTTTTTAAACAACCTTAGCACAGAAAAACTAGGAGTATGTTAATGCAATATTTTGGTGACATAGGGGAGATCATTGCCCATAGGGTGGAATACTGAAAGACGCAGGAAGAAATAGATCACTGTGAGGAGCCTGGCAACTAAAAAACAAATAAGAGACAACAGCCCAGAAGCTAAGGTCTGGAAGCCAGGAACAAATAGCTTGAATTCCTCTCACTCAGTAGAAGAATAGCAACTGAAACTGGAGGTGGAGAAAAAAAAAAAAAAAAAAGACTTGGGTTCATTAGCATGCTTTTACCGGCCTCGTTTCCTACCTGACTTAGTGCTGGACTGGATGGGACTGCCTGACAAGCACAGGTATAACATTGGTTTTGACCTTGCTGTTCACAGAGTGAGGCCGTATCCCTTGCCTTCTGCACGCTGCCCAGTAGTCTCCCCAAAGACTCAGTATTCTCTTCGTGGGCTATTCTCTTGAGCCTCATGCTTACAGCATCTGGGTTCACATCACATATTAACGAGTTGATTTTTCACTGCAGCCCTGTGAAATAGAGCAGAGGGAGAGAAGGGTGAGACTAAGACACAGAAATAGCTGCTAGTTTTGGTAGTACAAAATGCCAAGGTAATGAGTTCTGTTACCTAACACTTGACATGCTCAGACCGCTCCATACTCCTCCAAAGGAGACCCCAGCATCTCACAGCATCCAAAACACGAGGAGCATGCAGTGCATGCAGCAGAGGTGGCCGGCTGGGCATCGCTCCATGACTCCGTGTGGGAAGTAGGTACAGGGCTGACTGCAGGTCTCCACTGGGGCTGGAGGCACTTGCGTTTCTCAAGCATAGGAAGACTTTTTACGAACACATTTTTCCCTACTCTCGCTCTGAGAAACATCTGAACCAATTTTGCTGAAGCTTCTGTTAAAGGGAAAAAAAAATAAATTAGCCTGGGGCAGACATTTGGCTTGGAAATATTCAGCTGCAACACTCAGGGTCTGGCAATACTATGAGCGACGGAGAGGAAGGCCTCGGTCAGCAGTGTCTGTCTCTGGCGTTAATGGGGGGACCCCCAGACCTGCCCAGAGGAGAGGCTCGGTGCCACTGGGGCTGTGCTGCCACTGCAAGCCCGGAGGCTCACTCGCCCTTTTGTGCCCCTTGGCTGAGACCAGAGCTGTCAGAGCATCGGTGTTGCCTTCTGCCCAAATAATGGCGTTTCCAGTAGTACGGCTGCGAGGGGGCAGAGGTCTGGCATTGATCGGGAGGTAAGAGCTACTTATTGGATTAAGGCTGTTTCCTGGAGGAGTTCGCTCCGGCGATCCCTGTCCAAGAGCTAGCTCTCCGTAACAGACCTCTCCCATGGCGAGGGGCCTCCCACCCGGACCTCTGGGGCCCAGACAGAGGCATTGGGATCTGAATTTCCAGAGTGTTTAGCGTTGTTCTGGCCAGCCTTCACTTTTTTGACTCGGGCTTTACGGCAGCACAAAGCAGCGTGGGAGAGCCCGTTGGCCCGGCACACCGGGGGCGAGGCTGCTGCCGCTGCTGCATACCGCTGCGGCAGCCCGGGCCGAACTGCTCTCGTCCCCTGCCTCCTGGGCAGGCAGGAGGTGGAGCGGTGCGGGGAGAGCCAGGAGGCTACTTCTGCATGCCCGGGGGTAGCCATTTGCTCAGCAGTCTGTGCTGCTGGGGGCAGGAACGGCAGAGCCCTTTTGGAGTGGTTTCCAAGGCAGGATGCTGGTTTCGGGTTGTTTTTTTTTTAATGATACCCATGTGGCTGTGATTCAGAGTCACGTCTGGTCTCCCTTTTGGGAGGAGCGTGGTCAAAGACCAGAGATCAAGAACTTCACTGAGCCACTGCTGTGTTTGGGGGAGCTCTTCCTTTACCCAGCAGAGGTGGGAAAGCCGGGATGGCAGCGCATGCCCGGAAACCCAGCGCGATTGCTGCCTCCCGAGCCAAAGCCTCCAACCGCATGGCTGCAACGTAACCGGTCTCTCTACGCATGCTGCGTCCAGCCAGGGCAGGATGTCAAGGGGGTCAAGCACGAGACTAGGAGTCAGCCCCCTGTTCCTTTTTTCGCCATACTGGAAGTGGGACCGAGACCTTTCCTTCTAAATCTAGCCTGCAGAAGCGTGACAAATCTCCCTCTTTCACCCAAACTTTGAAAAAAAGCCCCCCCTCCCCCAACAACAACAACAACAAACAACCCCAAATCAACTGCAACACTTTGTTTGGGAAGGAACTAAAATAATTTGTCAGCGAAAGTTGCATTTTTCTGTGAATAAGTACATTCCTCTTCCCTGTGTCCCACCAAAGACCTGCTAAGTTCTACCCAGAACTTCTGCCGTGAGGGGATTTGCAGACGTGTTTCCCTGTGGAAAAGGAAACGAAACTCACGGGCTCCAGCCACAGAGCACCTCACTCTTATGAGTGGTGCATGCCTCAGGTCTCCAGGTTTTGAGAAGCTTAAGGCAAAACCTCAAAAATTCTATAAAAGCAAGACTGTCTAGACTAGGTGAGTAGACAAGGGAGGTGGGAGCCTTTAGGGAGAGAGAGAAAGAGGGAGAGCTTTCCAGCTCTCCTCCCAGATGGAAGCAAGCAGAGCAAAAAATAAAAGCTGTGGGTAGGTGGTCAGGACCTGACATCAGCCCATGTCCTCTCCCTTCACTTCAGTTTTACAAGCAGCAAGGCACACCAGCAAAGCAAGGCTGCCCCGCTCCTCCTTGCCAAAGCATCAGCACAAGTCTTCCTGCCCGCAGTGGGACTTGCCAGCTGTGCCCACGTCCTTCACCTCTCTCCTTGGAGGGACGCAGGAGGGGACAAGGCCAGCACCACAGCCGAGCACCGGCAGGAGCGGCTGTTTAACAGCGTGCTTCGATATTGTGCATGGAGGAGCTGTCTGCCTCCAAGCCCTGGGCTTGCTGTCGGGGATGCCCTGGGGACCAAGGGAGCCGGCTCTCCACCAGACGTCCCGAGATGTAGGGCTGGCAGGAAGGTTGCCAAGTCATGACAAGGTGTTAATTAAAAACAGTAAAAAAGGTGGCAGCAGTAACACCCACTCCTCAGAGCGGATGGCATTGCTCAGCTCATGGGGCAGCTACCCCAAGCTGCCCAAGATGTGCCCATCTGAGCGGAGGGACACGTCCCCTTCAACCGCTGCAAAGGGGCGCATGAAAGACCCGTGCGGGTCTTGTGGCCAGCAGAGCTGCCAATCCTCTGTGTTTCCCAGGACATTTCATACAAGCCAAAATCCACCTCTGTAGCCTGACCCAGAAAGCTGTTGTTCCCTCTCTTCCTTCACACGGCTGTGCAGCTGCACGCTGCCCACCCTCCCTCCTGGAAGCAGGCGGGATTCTGTGCCAGACCTGCCTCCTGCTCCTTCTGAACCTTGCATGATGGAGTGAGAGTTTGGCTCTGGAAAACCTGTGCTCGAACCAGCCATTTGTGCTGTAGCTGTGTTTCTCCATGCAGGGGTAATATTTACATCCCTTTGTGAAACATCCAGACCCTCTAGAAGAAGTAGTGCTGCTCAGGACTGAGATGTTAAAACAAAATAAATAGGTAAGGAGAACAGTAAACTAGCCTTGAGAAATGTTGACATTCCCAAGTGCTCATTCAGACAAAGAAACACCTCCTGCCAGCCGTTAGCACAGACCTTCTTGCAGGTGAGGGACGTGCCAACCAGTCGGGTGGCTGCACAGACCAAAACCGAAGCAGATGCTCCAGCTGCGGGCGTTGAGGGACTGCCTGCACGTGCCCACCGCAAAGTCTGGCTGGCTGTTTTGAGGAGAGACACACCTTCCCTTGCAGGGTGACCCTCACTGCAGGCACGACAGGCGCTGCAGCAGTGGTCTGCATACTCGGGCACGACAGGCGCTGCAGCAGTGGTCTGCATACTCAGGCACACACCGCCTGCTCCCCGGCGGCGGGGGATCGCCCCGGGCTCCTCATTGCCTCCAGGGGCCAGTTTCTCCCGGCATGGATGCTGTCACTGTCTGTTTCCCTACTGAGACCAACAGGAGCTGCGTGGCTTTGGCGCGACAGCTCTTTGACCTGCTTCCCCACAGACCTGAGCTGGCAATGAGGTGTCGGGAGCCCCATAACATCAGGGGCCGAGGCTGGTGAGACGGCTTGCTGCTGCGGGAACAGCTGCTTTATTAATGAGGGAGCTGAGCCGCCCTGCTCAAGCCTGCCTGCGTTGTGAGGACGCCCCTCGCACTCCTCCCTGCAGGGACAGCCGCCAAAGGCACCCCCCCACCTCCTCCTCCTCCTCTCTGTGCTACCGGCAGCGCACAAAGAATCTGTCCGACAGCTGGGGCCAGCACCCGCCCCAACCCATTACTAATTTTCCCATCCAACCCAACAGGACCAGCATGGTAACTAGAGAGCCTGAGTTTCCCGGTCCACACTGGTTTTCCATGCAACCTGCCCTGCTCCTTCATGCGGGGATGGAGGTCCCAACATCCAGCCCTTTTTGAACAACTCCTCTCTCGTCAGGTGCTTGGCGGTGCAGCCAGCAGCCACCGGTTGCCCCCCTGGCAGGGGGGCAGCTCCCCATGGCTTTCACCAGGCAAGCACTGCCACATAAGCTGGAAAGGCAGGGACGGGCTCACCCCAGGCAGATCAGCCACGCTAGCGCTTCGGCTGCCGTGCGCCCTTCGGATCAGGGAGCAGCAGGTTCCCACTGCTCTTACCCCTGCACGACTCGAACTCCGCACTTCAGCACTAGGGCCCTCCACACTCCTCCCTGACAAAGGAAACGCAGCTCTTGGCAGGCCCTTGTTATTTCAGCTAGGGCTCATCAACCATCCTTCTGTCACTAAAAGCCTTATTATGTGCAATTAATGGACTGACTGAGAGCAGCTACAAAGTCGTTCTCCCCATGAACCGACGGAGGCAGCTGGGTTACTTCTAGTGACTTTCTAATGCTGCCAGCTTCATTACTAAATGCAGCTGTGCAAGGGGAGAGAGGGAGGGAAGATGAAGCAAACGAGTTAGCACAAATCCAGCCGTCGTGCCTTTCAAACACCCCCAGGCAGCATGGCAAAGAGCTTCCTGCCATCCCCAGGGCCGATGCGTCCCTTTGAGGGACGCTCAAACACTGGTCACCATCCACAATTGCAAGCAATCGGTGGCTCCAGCCCTGCCTCATGCAGATAGGTCTTTACCGCTCTCTTTAACTTTTTTTTTTTATTATTAATAATACAACAAGAGGAAAGAGAGATAAGAGCAAACTGACAGTGTAGGCTGAAACAGCTAATTTGACTGTAGCCAAACTGCACTCAGATGTGCAAAGCAAGAGAATAATTTCCTCTCTCTGATCTCTCAAAGATCATCCTCTTAGATGTCACGATTACATTTGAAAACAGTCTGAAGGTACTTGAAGTCGGTGTCCCTTGACATTTAACCTATATGTGCGCACCCTTCACGACTTCTTGCTGCAATCCAGGTGTGTGTTTTGAACCACTACTAGACTCCCCACGTACATGACTGAAAACAAAAACTGGGTAGCAGAGGGTTCCTAAGCCAGTCCCAGACAAAAGGACGCTGGTCTCATTGGAGCGTGGCACTGAGTTAATCTGCCTTTAGTAATGCCTTGTTACCAAAAATAAGAGAGTTACAGCTGGCATTTATGCAATCAATTCTTCCAGTGTGCTAAGGCAGTTCCTAAGGACAGAGTGATAAGGAATTTGTGGTAGCTTATTTATATTAAAAAAAAAAAAAAGGCAGCATTTTATGTATTTTAAGTCTCTCTGCTTTATTTCCTCTATGCAGAAAGTCTGGTGCCCTTCTACCAAAGGACATCTGATTATTTTTTTTTTTTGAGGATGGGAAGTACAAAAGAAGTAGATACATAAATTTTGGGGCCAAATTCATCTCTGAGTGAAATGGACCTAAGCCCTTTGAAGTAAAGGGCAAGAAAATTGCTTAGATTAATCCTAATGACCCAAGCCAGAACTCATGGACAAACCCTTGCAGGGTTTCTAGCTCTTGAGCAAACACAGCCTGAGCAGCTGTTACATTTTGGAACGCTAAATGAAACCCCAAGGTTTTGTCTTAAAACAATTTACATCCATCCTAACAGTAAAACATTCCGCTTTGAATATTAACAAAGGGCTGGCCAGCCTGTCGTGGCTACAGCTCTGAGGGATGCGAGTAGCTCTTCCTCTGCTCTGCTGGGCTTAGACTAAAGACTGAGAAGTGGGGAAAGCCCCTTCTAGAAACTCTTATTGGGACCCTCACTGAAGCCTGGCAGGAGTTATAGGATGGCAAACACAGACTCTTAGAGTAAAAGGTTCAAAAAAACAAAATCAAGTCATGAACGCTTTCCTTAGAGAGGAAAGACAGTCCAGGTACTGCATGAGGGGAAGAGCCACACAGCCACGAGCCCACTCCCGCATCAGGGGACGAGGAGAGGCACCAGCTGCACGGCCCAGTGCTGAGGGGAAGCTGCAGCCTCCTTGCCCCTTCCCTCTCCCTGCGCACCCAGGAAATCCTCTCCCATTGAGGGAGAGGAACCGTCAATGAACCTCAGACAACCACCTAAAGAAAATGACCGGGGCAAGCAGCTTCCCAGGAGGTTTTAATGGTAATGTGGCCACCAAGGGCCAGACTTCACTCTCATGCCCAAGTGCACAGCAGCTCTCCAACACTGCCAGTCCCACTCCCAGGTTTGCTCCCAGTTATTTTGGCATGATGCAGGACATGAGCTGTCTGCCTACGAGGTAGTTTTATAATCCTAGCCCTCTTCTCCCTCTGCTACCCCTCCTCCACCTACAGTTTACCTTTCCTCAGCAGAGGGGACTTTTCATGATACCATCTAAAAGAGTAGCAAAGGGGCTTTCTGCACATGTAACCCAAAGAAAAACATGAGGTGCTATTTTCCACTTCAGCCAAGATGTCTTTTTAATACTATGCAAGCTGGGAGCATCTTCACGGCTTTGTTGTTTCTTAAGCAGAGGGGGAAGCACTAAAGGTTGAATTTGAACGCTAAAAACATTTCTTTGAACTGGTGAGATGTACCAGTGTGCACATGGCAATAAAGCAGCACACTTGAGGGGAGGGAAAAAAAAAAAAATAAGGAAAATGGAAAACACATCTATTCCCCCTTGGTTTCTGTCACCATTTGATTCCACCGCACTGCAGTTTTACCAGGGAAATTATTGGGGGAAAGGGAGTTAGACAGCATTTCCCTGACAGCAGCTTGTCAACCTGTTCTTTGAGTGTCAGGAAAAAGAGCCGCATCTCACATCTTTAAAGTGCTGTTCTGCCACACCAGAAGGGGAAGACACACACCAGGCTTCCCTGGGGCCATGTGCCCGTCCCCCCTTCTCCCTCACCGGAGCTGCTGCCAGTGCACATGGCAGACCCACGGCCTGCGTCCCCCCGCCTGCTCAGCCCCAGGCTGTCTGGTTTCCCCTCGGCCCGACCCCATGCGAAAACTCACCACCAGTTGCATCCAGGGGCACTGCACCTATTCAAGGGATGGAGAAACAAGCAGGGATGCTTGGTGCTATTATCGCTTACAACGCAGCACGAGCTTTTGCCTTCCCTACTGGCTTGGCCCTGGCTGGCACAGAGAGAAAATTGGACTGAGATTCTCCAACATCCCACCTCCACCTGATAACACATCACGTAATATATAAGGGGAGAATAAGAAATGTTTCTGATGAGAACAGCATGAGGTTGCCCTGCTGCAAGAAGAGGCACGTGAACCCTGACAGCCCTCTGGGACAACTCAGCGCACCCCTTTTTATGGTGGGTCTTAGAGAGGAGGCTCCATCTATCTTATCTGGAGTGTACACCACTGACTCAAGCTTGCAAAGCTCTGAGCTGATGGCTCCAGAGAGCCTGAGTATTTCAAACCCAGAGCTGACATGGTACAAAACCCCCACTGTCTCTATCCCACGTTATCTGGACAGGGTCACGGTTGCTCCTGCAGCCACCGATATTATCGGAGCACAACAAAACCCTCTGCTGCTGAACCACTGCCTCACCCGTGCTTTGAACCCAAAGAGCAAGACCTCACAGATAGTTTCATTTCAGAAAGAAATATCTTCTAGGCTGTAAATAACCTTATTTTTCAGGCCCCTGCTTTTTAAAGATGAAATAACCCAAGCTATGTGCAGGCATTTCTGGAAGCGCAGGTTGAGCACCGGGAGAGGAAGGGATGCAGTTCGCAGCTGCGATCAGGTTATCTCCTGCGATGTTTCCCTGGCAACGAAAAAGCTCAAGGTCTGGGTGACAGTTGCAAAGTGTAATAGTTTTAGAAAACCAAACTATACATATTTTGTCAGTTAGTCCTGTGCTTCCCTTGAGATAGGCCAAAGGATCAAAAAGAAACTCCCCTGAGAGCTGATTAGCCTCTATGTAAATAGGGCAGACAAGTAACTTATGAACATACCCCAGCACCTGGGAGTTAGCATTATGTTTCCATACTGCTTGCACACCCGGACAGCCACCATTTATTGAGGTCCTCAAGATAGCATTTAAAAAGTGTAATTAAGGGAAACAAAATACACCCAGGACACTCTCCGGAACTACCATACAAACACCAGGCTAGAAAGCCAGAAAGAGTGTGGGACGCAGTGGGGGAGAGGGGAGGGAGAAGACTTGCCTGCGGCGATGGAGCCACTGAGCAGCAGTTCCTTGATGAGGGCTGAAGGTCTCCTCATCTCCACCCATCCTATAGCCAGTCCAACCAGCTACTGCCATACTGTCACCAAAAGAGTTTGATCCCCACCCCAAGTGCCACCTGTAGGACTATATCAGAAATTAAGTCAAGCTAGGCACCCAGGCATATATACGTTTCCCTTCTCTGCCTTATCTTGTGACTATCTACAGCTGTCGTGGGAGGGCACAAGGCCAATCAACTGACATTCCCACCCCTTTCCAATTCTGGCTGCAAGGGGTGCACTAAGGAATAGGCAAGAAATAGCATTTTTTTCTTCCTACCCCTAGCCTTTCTGGGAAAGCAGTCAAGCTATTTCTACTGGGAATGTTTGTAAGATAGCAGCTCCAAGTGGTTCCTAGCTCCTTTGTATGGGCACTCAGCATCAAGGGTGGGTCAGCTTTTTTTTCGCAGGATCATTGGCCTCTGTTTTTATGACCCATATTCCACCGGAGCTGCTGTCCTTTGAAAATTCTTTTGCAATATGAAGTTTCCCATCTATTTCTGAACAGTGGCAGGTGTGTGAAGAATCACCCTCCAGGTGATGCTGCCCACAGCTTAATAACAGGGTTACACGTTTCTTCTCAGATGAGGTACTGAGGTGTGAGTCGTTAGCTTCCAAGACAAGAAGGGTTTGTGAAAACAAACTTCTGGTGGTGGTTACATCAAGGGCAAGAAACTCAAAGCTCTCCTGCAGCGTGGGCAGAAGTTGGCTGCTGCAACCTAAACATCTGAGCGTGTGTTTCTTTCCCCTCCCTCCCCATCCCTCTTGCTCTGCTCCTTTTTGTTCTGGAGGATCTGTGAACAGGAGCTCCCAAATGCCTAACGACCTGGTCAGGTGTTATTCTGCTCCACAAACATTTGCCTCTGGGAGGATAAACAAGCATATGTCTGGCTCCATACAAGCCATATCTTCAAGCTGCTGTCTGTGGTTGGGCCGCAGGAAGGCTCAGGTTGGGTGATGCTGAGGACGTGCAGCTAAAGGACACAGCGTTCACCCCGCTCCTTGGCTTTGGGAGACTGCTGAACAGTAAAGCGTAGGCACCCTTGTCCCCATCAATGTGTTGGGGTCAAATTGCAGAATTACGGGCATAATGCCAGAGCTCTGCTGCTCTCGGTGCTTGTGACAGGCAAAAGAAAAGCAGATGGTGCTGCTTTCCTCCTTAGGCACGTGGCTCAGGTGCCAGCCATGCAGTCTGGACAGGACAAGAGGTGCCTCTGGAGAAGCGCTCTGTCCAGGCACACGTGAGCTGCTGTGTGGTCCCTTTAAGACAGTTTTGCTGCTGTGGCAATATTTATAGGAGGCTCATCACCATGGTATCTGAGCACTACTGACTAATGGGGCGTATGAAATGCGCCTGGTTGTATTTGTTATTAATTTTTTTAAGGGTGGATTTTTTGACATTTTGTTTTTGTTCTCTGCTTCAATTTGGACGTGCTGCTTGTGTGTATAGCACCTTTCATAGTGGTGTCCCTTGAAGGCACTGTGGAAGAGATGAGCATTGGGAGCGAGGATAATTAAAGGAATCCTGTCAGCCAGTTCCATCCCCAAGGTTTAGAGGTGGTTTAAAAAAGGAGAGAGGAAGGGAGCCAGGGATGTTATTAAAGCCATCAAGAATTAAAATGCTTTCATCATTTAAAAATAATAATTCAATGAAAAGGGTAAGGCACCATTTCTCTGCACTCCTGGGATCAAAGGAGGAGAGTGACACTGAGAAGATGGTGACCGCTTGGACCAAAAAGAGTGAAGAGAGGGGAATCAGCAGTGGTACCAGCCAGGATGAGGGATGCTTTCAGAGTGTATAACTTGAACACACTAGGATTTTTTTTTTTTTCCTTCATTTTAGCTAGGAAAAAAAAAAAATTACATTGGCAGTGGTCCTAGAGTAATAAACCCTGGTGAAAAACCGGAGTCAAAACTATGACTTTTCTTTGAATAGGCAATTTTGCTGGTGCAACTGCTTAGAGCTGAATACTTGCGTTAGCCCCTTGGCCAGATCTCGCCAGCTGGCAGCTCCCTTTTGCCAAGGAAGCCTTTTGTGAAGACAAAAAAAAGCACATTGCAAAAGAGAAGTGATGTAGAGCAAATCCTTGCTGCAAGATCACAGTCAGAGCGAAGTATTTTATGGTTTTAGCCTTTCCACAAAGGGATTGCTGGAAAAGGCTCTCAATATGCATCCGTGCTCTGTGCTTTTGTGTGACAGCCCCCGAGGGCTGTTCCACTAAACACCTGGATCAAAGCATCCCAGCTATGTCCACAATTCTGGCCTTTCCAGCTCTTCCCAAACACATCCACATTGCCCCTTCCAGCATTTACCATGCCCCGACTCACCTACACTACATGAATTTCTGGATGTAGCGTGACTGCCGCTAGAGCAAAAAACCGCTCCTAACAAGAAGCGATGGCGACAGAAATCCAGGGGATCGCCCCATGATTTTGACATCTTCTATCTGCACTAGTACCTAGTAGGCAAGGGAGGGGCAAATGCCTGCTGCCCCAAGCTTGCATGAAAGCTCCAGACCTTGGATGCTCCAGGGCTAGAGCACAAATCCCTCGCTGTTCCTGGTGTACGATGCCGGGATGAGGCACCCTCTTCCCAGGGTGCCTGCCCTCTTCCTGGCCCACACTCAGCAGATCTCACAAGTGCCCATGGTCAGCAGGACAGGTCTGCCAGCACTACCCACGTTTTGCAGCCCGGCAAGCCTCACTCCCTTTGGGCTTGTCTCTCCTGGTGAGAAAACAAGGGGGCCAAGCACCCTGCAGTTTGGAGAGTGAATAGCATGTGTGAGCATGCCAGCCTGCAGCAGAGGGCAGCTTATTCCACTCATCCCTTCTCCATCCTTGAACTGTATAAACTCAGCTCTGGTTGTTTCTTCCTTTGCCTGTGAGCACAGGCCTGGTTCTGGCTTTCCTTTGCTTTCCAGGTGCTAGCAAAGTCACAAATCTCTCAGATCCTGGAGAAACGGGAAGCGATTCCACTTTGCTGCGGCTGTGGGAGATGACCAGGTTAGACCTGCAGATTTGCCTCCGCTCAGAGCCATCTTCCAGGATTTCCATAACGGAGTCCTTAACACTGTCTGAAAGGTACAGGAAAGTCAGTCCAGATCCCGAGAGAAGCCTGACATGTTTCCCTCGCTGGGCCATGCGAATGTCCATGTAACCCCTTAGCTTTTAACAGCAGAAATCAGATCCTGAATTAGACTGGATAAATGCAGTCAGTCATTTTGCAGCCCTGTTTAAGCCACGGGACTCCTTGCACAAATCCTTACAGCGAGATCAGGTTGCCTACAGAGTCAAAAACTGCCTTGCAAAAAATGAAGGTAGGGGCCAGCTCGAGGACTGAAAAATGAGCTGGAAAGGCTGCGGTGGCACACCTGCAGCACTGGCACTTTTGGAAGAAGCCAGCATGAACACAAAGGTCGCTTTGCCCTGGAACAACCGTGTCAGGGGCTCCGCTTTTTGTAATCGCCTCCTGCTTACAAACACAGACCTGAAGCATGCCCTCGGCTCATCACTGCCCGCTTGGAGGGCCTGCTAGCCAGCACTACCCCTTGGTCAGCTCCAGGGCAGCCAAGCGGCACGGACATGGCAGAGCACTCACCGAAGCAGCGGCGGCTGAGGACCGGTGAGAGCGTTTGAGGCGGGAAGCCGGTAGGCGAACCTGGATTACCCCCCATCTTTTCCTGGCCTTTCAGCGCGGCTGACGTGCAGTGAAGCAGCTGAAACGAGAGGCGACAGCTCTGACCCGGAGCAGCCGAGGAGCAGTGCGCGCGTGAGAGGCGGCCAGGCCGCAGCTGCCTGCGCCGCGGGCAGCGACCCCGCCGCGAGGCGCCAGCGGCGAGCTGCTGCCTGATGCCAGGGGAGCCGGTGACACCACCGCTGCCCCTGCCCCAAGCCCCGAGAGGGCAGCAGCGAAGGGGCTTCTCCCAGCTCTAGCATCATCCCAACAGCTAACACTCACAACTTCAGGGTAGAAAGGCGACTGACTCTGTCCAAGCAAACGCACGGGGCGATTTCCATGCTCCTTGGCCTAGGGATTATCTCCTACTTTTTCGCCCTGGGAGTTGTTGTTATTACTCTGCGGTCTGATCCTTCACCAGCTCCTTCTTGCGTGTTTTCCTTGCTCTTATCTTTGTAATCCTCGGCTGCTGGTCTTCAACAGCTATGGTTTGAGATTGGGAGTCTTGCAAGGCTCAAAATTGTTTTAACTCTTTCTTCCCAACAGAAGGCTCTTTATAAGTTGTCTGCATGACAGTGCTAATGGTACCCAGACTCCCCCGGACAGCACGCACCCTCTCCTGTCCTCTGCTAGTTGGCTCCCCCAGCACCTAGGGATGGGTACAAGAGGGCATCTTTTCCACTCTCCCTGTCCTTTTCATTTAGTTTCCTCCTCAGTCCTACGGTCCTCCTTTCCCTCGCCTTCCCTGCTCTCCCACCTTGTCTACACCCTAGTGCCCTGCCCGGGGGCCAGCTCCTGCCCCCTCTCAGCAGCCGTTCCCCCCGTGGGGAGCAGGGCCAACACCGAGGGAGGTCTGGAGCAGCAGCAGGGTCCTGCCAACCCCGTGGGGATTACGTGAGGCAGACCCACCATCCCCAAAGAGAAAGGCTGCCATGTTTTCTCCCATCTGCCCACTGAGCCCGGGCATCCCTGTCCCCTCGGGCTCAGGTGCCGGGGAGGCAGGCAGTGGTGGCGGCACAGGGGTCTGAGGTCTCACTCTCAATCTAATCAAATCCATGTTTTGTTTTCTGTAACACAATCCTTTAAGGAGCTCATAACTTGGGATGGGCTACATTCCTTAGGCAGATAGTTTATTCCACTTGTGGGAGGGGCGATAAAAACCAAAATGCTATTTTGCAGTAACTGGTAAAATATTTTCTGCTTTGTTTAGTTGTTTCCCAAACATCTTGAAGTGGTGGTGTTTCAAGATGAAGTTCTGTTCTGAAAGAGACATACAAAGAATGCAAACAAAATGTTATCTTAAACCTCAGATATCCTCTTTTCTTCAGTCCAAATTTTTAATTTGGTCACCAAACAGAAGAAAAAAAAAACAACCAACAGATTTTCACACAGCCTTATTCTGTGAAAGGCAGGGTATTAACAGGGGCAAGACAATTCTGTGCAACTCACATCCTCACCTTAGTGCAATTCTTTCCAAAAGCACCCAGAACAGATTAAGCATATGAACACTCACAGCACCTCAAACTGGGAATGTGATTAGTAACTGATTTATGTCTTCTGGTAGCAGGGCAATGGCAACTTAGGCAGCAAATAAAAGCAGATTCTGTTTGCTGGCTTTGCTATCTGCTCTTCTGCAAACACACTAGCAAGATCTAATGGGGGGAATTTTAACAATCTTGCGTTCATTAAACTAATAATTTTCTTAGCATTTATTACACATAATTTCACAATCCTCTTAGTCCTGCCACGTGGAGAGGGTATGCTGCTGACCCCACTGCTCCTTCGTATTGGGATGACATTTTGTTTGGCTCTGCTTCCCGTCCTTCTATCTCGTTTAGGGAGAGAAAAGCCCTTCCATGGAGGTGCGTGCCTCAATTCACTTTCATTGCCTCTGTATGGACTCCTTTGCTTACTCCTCCCAAGGTCTGGGGTAACATCTAGCCTATAGTGCCCACGAGAAAAAGGAGAAGGTGCTGCAGTGAGTACACGCTAACCTGGACAACATTTTGTATTGTTAAACATATGAAAATGTTTTCAGCATCCTTTTTTAACCTCTTCCTAAAGCACCTAGTATACTGCATAGATTTTGCCTGCACAAGCAAACCTGCCTGGATAGGAGAGACTTAGTTACAGCAGGACAGTTGCTGTGTGGATGTGATTTGAATTCTTTTGCTGCCAATCATCACAGGCAAGACAACAGGAATAGCATTTGCGTATTGACATCAGGGATTTTGCAGCATAATGCATAATTCAGTCAGTTAGGTGTGTGATATTTCTCTCCTGACACTGCTAATTCTCGCCAGCAAGACTCACCCTCTCACCCTGTGATTTGCTTTTAGCCGCTGCTTCCGTCAGACAGTCCACGAGGATGCAAAGAACATATTAAAGACCTTACAGTTAAACCAGATCCCACAGAAACAGGCATGCCATGCAATTCCCTCCCACCCCAAACATGCATTTCATAACAGGGTATGGTATTTGCTAGGATTTTTACATTTACCTCTCCCCATTAGGTTCCTTTGAAGCTGCTCAGCTTTTTGGGGGGGGTTCAAATCTCAGCACACTGGCAGAATACGTGCTCGGCCGATTCAGCGGTCCCCTTTTCAAAAGCATTTGGTTGCTTAACAGGGAAGCGTGTTTGTTCAGATGCCCTGGGAGCCCACCCTGGTGTGAACTCACCTGCAAGGAGAGTTTATTTGTCTCCTCCGTTGTGTTTGCCTAGCTCCAGAGATAAGCTATCAAAAGCCGTTTCTTTGCTGGGGGAGGAGAGAGGGGAGGAGGAGGAGGGAGATCGATATGGGTATCGTTTGTCAAAACATTAGGCCAATGGATGCCTTCTGAAGAACCTGGGAATGCAGGCAGGCTGTTGAAAGGTGTCATTTTGCAGAACTTGATGATTTCGAACTGAATGAGACAACCATGAAATGTGGCAAACAAGGGACCTCCACAAAAAAAAACAAAAGACAAACAACAACAACAAACCCCCCCCCCCCCGGGCCCCCCCCCCCCAAACCACCCCAAAAACACCCACTTATGACCAGGTGAGTGCACAGTCCTTCCCAATGGGTGACATTCCTTCTCAGCAACCTTGCTAGTGCCCAGAGCACCTCAGGGACTAAGCTCTGCCAAAACCCCAAAACACAAAGATGACAGGTGTAGAATGCTCCCATTACTTTTGTAATGGAGTCCCACCAGGAAAACTTGCCTTGCCCTCTGCTCCCCACCAGCCAAGGCTCAGGGGCGTTAGGGCGTATTGCCCCTATATCATGCCAGCTATCTCTGCTTGCATGTGATGTGGGGAAGCTAGATGACGTGCCCAACACCGCCTGCCCTCAGGTGCCCACGGCCACTACTTGGACCCTCAGTTATGACTAGCTCCTGATGCTTCGCCTTCACCCCAGGGGGACCAGGGCTGCTACAACATGCTTCATGCAAGGCCAAGTGCCTGTCACCAGCTGTGCTGGATTTGTCCCCAAGAGCTGTGAAGGATAAGCTGTCCTCTCCCCCGTGCCTCAGCACAGTGAGCCCTGGTCCTGCCTCCAGCACTGGCACCTTGCCGGCCCCGTGCAGCTTGGCTCTGCCCCTCTGATTTAGGGGAGGCAGCGCGTGCTCTGCTAGCTTCAGTCGCCACGTAGCATACTGTGGCTGACATGAGCAATAAGGGACCGGCCTGAAAGCTAGTGCATTAGAAATGATTTATTGGTCTAATAAAGAGCCTCAAATTATCCACCGCCTCCTTCCATTCCCCCCGTTGCCCCAAGGACCGATACAGCTACTGTACAAACATTTTCTACCTCACATTATGTAATGTCACAGAGAAGAAAAACAAGTATACAGCCCCCCAGGGAGCCACCCGGCTGGCGGGCCCCCCGGCCCCACCGGCGGCCTGGTAGGCAGCAGCCTTTGACGCCGCAGCACTGGCATCATTGCCATGCAGCTGGGGCAGAAAGAGATCGCTCCATCTCGGTCACGGGAACCATTTTGCTGCTCTTCGCTTCCCATCCACACTGCCTCCTGCCTCCAGCATCCCAGAGAAAAATGTGAGTGACCTGCCGTCTCCCCGCAGCCCCGCCGTTCCCTTCGGGCTACTGGCAGCCAGGAGTATCCCCTCCTGCCCGGCCGTGCGGCCCCCGCCTCTCACCCCACGCAGGGATGGGGCTCTCGCTGCCAAGGATTTGTAGCCCCAGAGCTGACAAGAGCCGGCTGCGCTGGAGGGGTGGCCGGGCCAGTGACGGGAAGATTTCATTTATTTTAGGAATGGAGGATTTTGCCCCCCGATGTGGGAGCCCTGGTAGCTCATCCAGCCTCCTACTCGCCATCCTCATCTCTAATCCATATACTACTCCATCACCATTCTTTTCACAGCAGTTGATACAAATCTTCGGCTGATAAAGTCTGGGAGCTTGTTATCTACTATTACAGATGCAGCTTTTTTGTTCAGCTCCTCGGGGACCTTCTCGCCTCTCCATTTAGCCTAACCTCATGTGCGCCCTCGTGCCAATTACTCCCAGGCAGAGCCCTTTCTCAGGACGTGTAGCTGTACAAGCCACACTACATGCTGAGAGAGTGCGGAGTCTCTTTCCTGCCCCAGGGAGGAAGCCTGCCCCATGGTTCAAGCCCACAACTCCTGCCTCCCCTTCCAGCTCACTTGAACAAGTCACAACTTCTCACCATACACAGAGCGGGAGTAATAAATTAACCTACTTTAGATGGCTTGCAGGCCTTAACAAGCAACTGTTGCTAAAGGGCTCGTGGAGCCTCGAAAAATGGCACTGTAATACAGCACAATATTATCATCCTCCTCATCATCTGCTATTATCCTGAAGATCATGAGGTCAGATGAGGTGAACCGAAGACAACAAAACAGTCTTAAATATTCAGCGTCAAATTATTTGAAGTGTGGCAAAGGCAAAAAAAAAAAAAAGATAAAGAAAAGCTACAGCTAAGTTGTCCTTCCAGGCATTTTAGCTTCAGCATATGACAGGAGCCCCATGACTGCGAGGCTGCCCACTCCTCTCTGCATTCAGCTGGGAGCACAGGAGCTCTCCTGGGTGAGGTGGGCGTCCCAGGGCCCCCCACAACTCCCAGGACCCTCACTAGGGCTGACAGCTTCCCAGGCACAAACCTGTACCTGAGCCCACAAGGTCTCCTCAAGTCACAGTGGGGCCAGTGGGACCCAAAAATGCTGTTCACCAGACAGAAAAAAAAAGAACTGGGAGGCGATGCAGAGATCTGGGAACAGAGGGACACCTATCTGGGGCCTGAACTGCTTGGCCAGGGTAAGTAAAAGAACAAAAATTCTGGGAATGGTGTTATAAAAGGTGTATTTTGAGTACTGACATTCCTCGCAAGTCTGACCTACTTATAAGTGGAGGGACTTTAGTCCCTGGGGAAAATTAAGTAACACTGTTAGGAAGCAGGGACTGTAGGGAAACAAGCGACCCAAGGTCTCTGCTGCATGCACTCCGTGGGTGCCCAGGCAGCCTGTGGGCAACCACACTGAACTGTCCCGACGGCCAATAGTCTTCTCTTACCTTCATCCTAA
The DNA here is from genome assembly GCA_034782735.1 of Sagittarius serpentarius. Taxonomy (NCBI): domain Eukaryota; kingdom Metazoa; phylum Chordata; class Aves; order Accipitriformes; family Sagittariidae; genus Sagittarius; species Sagittarius serpentarius. Next base: position 16,291,150 of record JAVKLA010000030.1, on the reverse strand, counting down.
AGGCACACAGCTACGCCTCAGCCTGTGGTAGAGCCGAGCACGCTAAGTGGGGCTGCCCTGAGGGAGGAAACACAGTCAAAGAGGAGACCTAAAAGCCTTTGCCCTGTTGCCTCTAACAGACCCAACCCTCCCTGTCTCAATTGCCACGCTTGGTGCAAGGGTGTGCGCGGGGAGGACCTTGTTTCCAGGTGTCTTGGTAACAGCAGGTCTCTCTATACAGTTTGTTTGTGTCTTCTCCTTTTGAATGAGAAGATGGCCGAGATACATTTTACCAGTCACGCTACTTCATGGATTCTGATGGGCAGGTCCCAGGACAGAAATCCCCAGCCTGGGAGCAAGAGAGGGCCACAGAAGAGGCCGCAGCTGAGGGTGAGTCAGAGCAGCGCCCCCCCCGCCCCGGGCACACGCTTTTCCCACTGGCAATGGATGTCAGCCGAGCCTCAGCAGGGCCACCCCGGCTCACACCTCTCCTTGCCCTCCCAGCCACCCAGCCTTAACCTGCCTCCACACCACTCCCTCATCCTGATTTCAGACTTAAAGGGTCCCATTTAATCACACACAATGATATACAGCAGAAGCCCACTTCCCCTTGCTGGGAGGCCCCGATGTGATGGGTTTGGGTGGTGGTGGAAGGAGATGCAGTTTGATTTTGTAGTTCTCTCCTACCCACTTCCCCAAAGCACTTGATTCTTTTCCAGAGTGGAAAGACGCTTACATCCACGCAGTTTCCAAAAAACCTCTCCCCTGAGTATCTAAGAGGGAATCTACACCTCCTCTGCTCCTACGTCTCATCTCTTTTGCCAGAGAGTAGCCAACTCCTACCTCCATCAGCTCACGTGTCATGTTTTCAGACACAATTACTGGTGCTTTCTGCCTTGTTGTCCCTCACACTGGAGAAGACTTCCCATAAACATCTGAAAAATTGCCTCCTCTTTCTCCTCTAAATCCCTACTATAGCACACCTGAGGACTGCAAAATACTTCACAAGCCCCAGGCTGCTGCTGTGCCGAGGCTTCCCCATATGTACAGTCCCCTTACCTTCGTGCGCTTCTTCCTCCTCTGCCTGGAGTCCTTTCTTACTTCTCCCACATACTGTGTAGGCACTCTGCGGCAGGAAACATCTTCTCAGGTTTTGATTTTATAGTACCTTGCAGAAATAATCCAGTTTCATGTTCTGAAACACAAATGGGCTCAAAGACACGAGACAAATGCATGGAGGCTGGGCTGGCGTGTAGCTATTCCAGTAGACATGTCCTTTTGCTCAGGAAGCCTTTGAACTGGTCATTTCCTGAAGATGGGAAGGTTTAGCTGAGGACACATCAGTCTGTTTTTGCCCTCCCCATATGCTCCTTCCCCAAGCACTTCATATTAGTCCCTGACAGCACACCACAGCTAATGCAGGACACTGGTTTAGTGGATCCCAGTACACCCATTTGCATGTTCTCTTAAGTAGGGCTGTAACAAACTGCAAGCAAGAAGCCTGATTATTAATAATTGCCTACACCTGTCTGCTCCCTTCTGTGGTCTTCTGCTGCTCTATACTGAATACATGGAAAGAAGGCTGAACTTGCCTATAGCTATAAGAGTAGATTTCAGTGGCCAAAGGGCAAAATTTTAGGATGCTAGTCTCTCTTAATCTACCCCTTTCTCTCAAGGAGGCACTCAGACTCCAGAGCATAATTTCTTATTACTTTATACTTAACAGCCAAGCCAGAGCAATGGCTAAAAGCAACAGAGATAAGCAGAATATAAAAATGCTACCAAATAAAAACACTTACCTCCGTATACTCATCAGCTCAGTGTAAAGGACTGGGTCTCAAGAGCACAGGATCAGGATCTGAGAGTCCAGGGAACAAAAGGCAGCACGGCCGGATGTTTCCACTGACAGTCATAGACTCCTGGAAAATACCTGGGAGGTGGCTCTCCGCATGTGACGCTAGCATGGCCTCCAACCTCTACCAGATGCTGTGCTAAGCTTCCTTCTGCAAATGCAACCAGCCCAACGAGAGAGCCCACGGTGTGGTAGGAGTGCTTGGCCAGAGCCCAAGGAGAGGCCGGGTGGGCAGCATGGGTCACAGCACCCACAGCTCCTGTGTCAGGCTGCCTGCTGACTCCAGCCTTCACATTAGCACCAGGGAGGCCCCCTTGATCCTCCCACGCCCCTCCAGCCACTGCTGCCAGCCCTTGCTGTGTATCAGCAGCCCCCTTGACATCCCTCACGAAGAGCTAGCTGTCAAAAGAACAGGAATAGAAGATTTTAATCTGAAGTCATTTTAAATGACATCAGTGTGCACTACTGCTTTTAGAATGGGCTCTTCATCCCAGGCGGCTTATAACACCACACGCCCCTGCCTATGTGCAGGTACCGGGAGGCATGTTACCCCCCCAGGCTCTCCCCAGACTGCCCCGCACCGTGGCGGCACTGGGGCATCCATCCATGCGTGGTCCCTAGCACTGAGCTGAGTGATGACCCCACGCCTGCAGAGCAGCCCCGGGAGCCAGCGTGGCGAGCCCTGTGCCGAAGGCACGCCGGCCCCGGCGGCAACCCGCACACCGGCAGATTTACTGCCTGCGGGAGGCAGCTACACCGGCTAATTGGTCGCCTCCCTGACAGCTCCGGTCTTAACGCTCACACTCCTTTGCATAACCCGGGTGATATGAAACTTGCTATGGCTGGTTTGGGATTGCTAGGGAGCTGGCGCAAGTGCTGGCGGCTTTTTATTATTACTGTTATTTATCATTATTTGCATTACGATAGTGCCCTGGGGCCTCTGTTAGGATTAGGACGCAGTTGTCCTGGGTGCAGGGAATATTGAGCCGGAGACTGACAGCTGGGAACAAGGTGTGTGCTTAAACTCCCTTGGAAAAGCGCTGCTGTGAATACAAAAGAGTCTCTAGCCCAGTGGGTTTCAGTCTTTCCTACTGCCCTAACATTTCTGCTTCTGAACATGGCACCTCCCGAGATCCACCAGCCTTAGGAAAGGCTTAGAGGCCAAGCAGGAGTGCTTTCATTTCTGATTGACAGAGGATCGTGGCCATTCCCTCATCACCCCCAGGATTAATAGGCAGTCCAGAAACCAACAAGACACATCATAAAGCCCGCCAGGACCCCCAAAGCCAAAGAAGAGCCGCTCTCGTGTTTGGGTTGGCAGCACTTCTCCGCCCCGGCACCGCAGAAGGAAGGTGGTGAGCGCGGCTGGTGGGGAACAGTTCTTCTCTTGCAGGCCAGCTCGTGGGCTCCTGGCCAAACTGCTTGGCTCTCAGCACGGCTGCGGGGAAGGAGAACGGCGTGGAGAGAGCGTGATCTGTCTTGGCTGCTGCCCGTCTCCCAGGCCTCCACGTGGGCTGTACGGACAAAACTGAAGCCAGAAGAGCTCTGCAGTTGTTCTCATTTCCACAAAGCAAACACCCCAAAGACCCAGGAGCTCCTAAGGCATAATGTGGCAGGTACCTAATGGCACATAGCAGTGCCAGGCAACAGCTTAAGAAATGCGGTAATGATTGCCCTGTTACATTATGACCGCTTTTTGCTATTTATTCAGCTCCATTAGCATTTGTCAGAGCAAATGGAAACTGGTCACTGTCCCAAGGAATTCAGTCTCTTTCAATTGTCAGGCCATAAAAATTCAGGGTGTGGGATGTGGGGATAAGAGCTGAAATCACAGCTGAGGTGGGTGAGGAGATCTGGTGTAACACGAATATCATTACACACGTTGAATCTGACTAGGACATCAGGCTGAACACCACTATGCGTCAGACACTGACAAGAGCGTCAGGTGACCAGGTCTCATTTGTGCCATCGTTTCTGCAGCTGTACGCCATTACAGCCTTCCTTTAGTCAGCAGCACGGCCACTCCTCACAGTGGACGGGACCTCAGCTGGGTACAGAGCAGGAGAAAGAAGCCTGTAGTCCCTGTGGGACAACCACAGCAACAAGCAATTCAGCATCTGCCTCTCACCCAAACATTAAGCCTGGCCAACCCTTGTGAGCTATTGAAAAGTCTGCTGAAATTATACCTATGGGAGACATGGGGCTGAACCTGGCAAAGACTTTCCAGACTAGTTCCAGGTCGCAGTCAGACCAACACTTGCAATGGGAACGTCGTGCAGCTGCCCCCGAGCAAACTGAAGTGGTCAGGATCTAGCTAACGGGGTTGAACATTTTGCTTCCCTCTGCACCAAAGCTGCCCCATGCACTCTGTCCCCTGGCTCTGAGAGTGGGTAACTTCTTCCATGATCAGCCGCAGTGCTCTGACTCTTTGCTTTTTCCTCTTCCACCTGTAGGTCTCCTCCCTACCTTTAGGACCAGCAAGCGAACACAGCCCTCCCTGCACAAGAGAAGCTCCATCCAGCCACCACATGCTGCACTCCCAGACATATGGTACTAAGTCTGATGTGACTGTAGGCCCCTGGATAAAAGATCGTTTAAAATGCTCAGTCCTGAAGGGCAGTCAAGCAAAAAGCTTCCCCACTAGGCTCACTCAGTAGTAAATTTATTAGCAATGGGACTTCCTAGATAGCATAGGTGGAAAAGAGCAACTTGGTGGTATATGGGGAGAGACAGGTTTCCACCACTCGATCAGCTGGCAAACCTCAGCGGGGACTGTGCCTCCAGCATTCGACAAGCCTGGCTCAGCATGGAGTAAGTGAATCTTGCTGTATTTAAAGAGACGGTCTCAAGGGTTCCCTTTTAATCTCATCTCTGTTTGCAATTCCCCCTTCTGAGCCTATGAGAAACATTGCTTTCCCCTTCCAGTGCTACTCTGCTCTGTTCAATTTTCTCTTCATCCCTCCCTGCCCTCTCTTTCCCTCCACTATCCCATGCCCATGTTTCTTTAATGGAGCTTGAGATCATAATCCAGTGATTCAGCTTCCTTTCGGGTCTGCCAAGAGTCAGTGGGGCAAGCCTGGAAATAGGGCCTGCTGGTTTCCTCAGCCTGGTCTGCAGCAACCTCTTTGCTCACACCGTGAGGCTGGGGACCTTCTTCCTACCTACAGGCAGCAAGGAGAGGAACTTCCCCGGGAGCTCCTGGGGCTGGCCAAGGCCCACTGCGCAGTCACGGGGCACAACACACCAGGTCCAGAGCATGTTATTCCTCGCTGGGCATATGCACGTGGATTTCTTGGAGGCTGTTTGAGCTGAAGGGCCTGGGAGGTGCCAGGGCATGTGCCAGCTGGAGTCCCGGTGCTCCCTCCTCTTCCCAAAGCCTCATGCACTGGCTGTGTCGGGGCTAGGACTCACCCAAAGCCGATACCTAGACCTGTCTCCTGAAAAGCTCTCCAGGCCCCATCAGGGATTGACTTGTAGATCAAAGATCTGCCTCCTGAAAACATAGCCGCTGCAGGTTATGCGCAGGTTACAGCCTACCCTTTCCTTCTTTGTAGTACAACGGCAGAGCTCCAAAGTCATGAGGACATTTCCTTCTTGTCCCCCCGATGCCCGTGGCTGCCCTCTGACTCCTCTCACTCTCTGCCCTGCCCTGGTCCCCATTCTTTTGGCTTTCAAACCAACAGACGTGCAGCCCCCTGTTTCCCCTTCCCTCTTCTACTCCAGGCTGCACAGACCTCACACTCTTATCCCCAGCTTGCCTCAATCCTGTTAACCGGTTTCCCTCCCAGCAGCATGGCACACTCTATGGAAGAAACATCTGCCGAACACCCTCTCTGCCACCAGCCCATTCTTGCTCTACTCTTGTCTTCCTTTCCAAGCAATGTTCCTCCTCCTGAACAGAGAATTTCTTGTGCCACCAACTCTTTGCTTCCTTTCATACACCAGCATCCAGGTGTTCCAGCTTTGGAGTCACGGTGTTAACACTCCCCTGGAAGAAGGAGTGTGCAGTCCAGCTCTTACCAGTAATTCCTGGTTGTCTTCATCCTTTCTAGACGCCCCTGTCATCTTGGCTTCATTTTGCCACCTGCTTCTCTGCTCAGCCCTTTCTCTTGCTTTTCTAGTCAGTGCCTGTACTTTATTACTGCACATTTGTTCGTAACCCATCCTCTAAAAACCCACAACATCTCCTTCGTTTGTACTTCACCCCACTTACCAGACCATTTTCTCTCTTGCATCTTCTTCATCCGCAGTCTGTTTGCTTTTCTCAGCCCTTTCCACTGCAGCATCCGTGCTGTCTCTCCCCCTTCCGCAGGATGTACAGGGGTCTCGGGGGACAGACGCGCTGCGTCCTGCCCCATTTCTTCCCCAAGCGCGGAGGTGTTGTGCTGGCCTGTGCCTCTGCTCAGTACTGGATGCTCTCGTGGCTTGCTGACGGGCAGCGCTCCATTCAGGTGTGCTCCCCTGCAGTCCAACACCCCTGTCTCGCCCCGGGATGAATGTCAATGATCACCAATAATGACTTCTGCCGAATTCCCCTTTACTTTCAAAGGCAGTGGCGTCTGTCAGCAGGCAGTTAGCCTTTTCCTCCACGCAGTGAGCAGGAACAAAGAGGCATTATACGGATATGTGTGCGCATGAGGTGAACATTACCTTGAGGACTTCTAGAGCCAAACAGCACGAATTTTTATGGCTCGAGCCTGAAAGCTGGGCTGCCTGCTAGAGAACAGGCACACATCCCCTGTGGGTCAGCTGCAGGCGGGGAACCAGCAGCTGCTGAGCTGTGAGTTACGAGGGCACATGCAGCAGTAGGGATGTATGGACTGAATGTATACGTGCTGAGTAGGAAATGTTGTTCAGCAGGCTGTCAGTGTGGTTGGGACCACACGGGGAGTAACAAGCATGTCTGTGGGTACTGTGCCGCTACCCACAGCAGAGACCACTGCGGTGTGCGAATGTGAGCATGTGCACGTGCTTAAAGCAGCCTGGACATGTCTTCTGGCCTTTCAGGTTAATTGATTTAGGAAGTAGTTAGGCTTTTCCTCCATTAGTGAGGCAACCGTTCCTCCCTAGAGCTTACTCAGGGACACTTTCCAGTAACTGTTCAGATAACAATAAATGATGCATGAGCTAAAGATACTACGTCAATAAGGACAGGTTGTATAATAAACAGGAATTACATGAAGGGAAGGGAAAATAAAATCCCTAATTCAATTCATAAAAGTTAAATCCTCTGTATAAAAGGTAGAAAGCTGGACTCTTTTGAAGAACTGGCCATTTTTAAGAAGCATCAGTAATCCATCTCATCCATCATTTCTCAGAAATCCTATATAATGATAGCTCAGCCAAGGCAAGAATTTGCTATTGGCAACATACAGGAATGTGAGCAGTATCACTTTGGATAGACTCAGAGCCCCATAGCATCCCTTAACATTGCCCGCCTGCCAGAAGCCATTGGAGCCCTCTCAGATAGATGCACCTGCCAGCAAAGGCAGAGAGAGCAAGAGCTATCTGTGCCCCCACGCAGGGAGAAGCCATCGCCACAGGAGGACCAGCATATCCCAAGCCAGGCTCTCTGAACGCCAGACTGCTCTCGGTCCCCTGTATCTGTCCTGAAGAGGTGAGTTTGCTGTGTCCACTCAGGATTTCCAGGCCTATAGCAGCTGTATCAGAAGACTGGGTTGTAGCTGAAACCAGCCCCAAATCAACACACAATTACAGAACATGCCCCCAGAACATACCAGAGCCATGGAATGGAAATCTCGGCAGAAATGTCTATGGTCACAGCCTGTGTGCCTCTCTGGCTCCCTTGTACTACACAGCACAGGGAGCAAGGACCATGACAGTAGGCAGAAATCCAGAGATGGGGGCTGATGGTTATGCTACACTAGAAACAGAAAGGTTAAACTATCAGAAAGTGCCTCTTGTTCCCTCCTTCAATCTCATGCAGAACCCTTCTTTATAGGGGTGACACAAAAGAAGGCAAGAGGGGAAAAACACATGCATTTACTAGTCCCTCTGGAGCTGTAATCCTAAGGCCCAGCAGTTCAAAACCCTCACTTCCGATTATTTTAATTGCAGGTAGAGTTGTTTTAACAGAGAGTGTCAAACGGCTGCTAGACACTAAGGTCATGTTTGCATGAGATAGGTGCTCTGCTTTGGCTTACTCTCCCTGTTGCAATGCACAAGTTGCTTCACATGAAGGTGTCAACTTTAGCAATCTTGGTGTAATCCAGGATGGAGTGACAGTAAGGGAAAAGGGAGTCCCTGTCCCTCAGAAGGCTTGCAGGGCCAGAGGCTGAAGAGTCTGTTCAGCATCCGAGAGATGCTTCTTTCTCATGCAAGCTCAGCTAGCCTGCAAAACAGAAGGAACCCCCCCCGCCCCTTTTTTCTTACTCCACTTCTTTGCAGCTGCTAAGAAGACAGCCCTGAGGACATCTGCCAGAGCAATGTCAAGAAGGAATTAATTATGGTGACAATAATTCTTACCACCATATGGTGGTCAGACCTGCTCAGGAAGGGAGAACACCTCTGTTTTCTCACCTTTCTTTAGCCCCAGGAGAAGCTTCATTTCTGGATAGTTCATGACAGGGTGACAATAAGCGTAGAGCCCATCCTTGCGCACAGCCCTTCCTCCTCACTCCTTAACATTAGGCTGCTGCTTTCCGGCCCATTGGCTGCTAAGATTTCTCAACACTCCGCAGGCCAGTGGCTCATTCCCTCTTGCAGTCCCTGCCTGGGAGGACTTCGCCTTGCCATTGCACTTGCTGCCTTCCTCTTCCTCTCTCCTCCACTGTTGTATCAACACTCCCTCCTGCTGTCCTCTTCCTGAAGGAAGCGGGGGAGTCTGGATGGCTTGAACCTTATCTCGTCCTCAGCCAGCCTGCAAGAAATCTTCGCTGTGGCCAGGGATGCTCTGCCAGGTCTGTGTTGATGGACTAGCCCCTGATAACACGGCTGGTCTTTACCTGAGTAACCCATCTCAGGGAGTGGGAGAGAAATTTCTGGCTGCTTTAGTTGTAGGGCGCCATTGTCTCCTTAAAATCATCCTAAAATTTGGAAGAGCAGGAAGGTTATTCTTCTACTACATCACCTTCTGCCACACGCTAAAGGGCCCACGCTGGTTTTGCTAACCTGCTTTTCTGTGCTCTAGCTAGCCCAAGATTCCCCTTTTAACATATTCCTCCCTGATTTCTCATAATCTGTGGCTCAGGGACTTTCTGAGCAAGAAGGCATGTTTTTCTTGTGTTTAATAGCTCTAGGAGGTTTTTTTTCCCATAAGTTTGTCCAAATGCTTTTTGAACCACATGAACATAAACCCATAGCATACTGTGGCAAGGAGTTCCCCAGATGAACGGCACCTTGTGTTAGGAATCGCTCCCCGTTTTGAGCATCCAACATGCTAGCTTCAGCTGGTGCCCCTTTATTCTTGTAGGACAACAGCTAGGGAACGGATGTTCCTTGCTTGCCCTCTCTGTGCCACTTCTGATTATATAGACCTCTATCAAAAACTATTCAGCAAATTCTCAGCTGAAGAATTCAGCCCTTCTCAGGCAGGCTGCATTGATTTATGCCAACTGGGGTCCTGGCTCTCTATCCTTACTGAAAATGCAGGATGACCTCTAAAGACTAGGTAAGCTTTGTGAAAGCACTTCGTGTAGTGAAGGTCAGTGTGTGTCTCAGGCATTTTCTGTTCCTGCAACACATACGCTGCTATGGTTTTCAGCTCAAAAATTTATTTTCAAGACAAAAACGGCAAGACAAAGCAGGCATGAATCCACTGACCAACAGCTTGCTACAGAGAAATTCAAGGGATGTTTTGAATGAGATGATCAGAGTAGCTCAGGCTTAATACAGCTTTACATCATTAACAGTTAATGTGGAGCCAGAACAGTGGAGTAAGCTGTACTTATTGCTAGTCAGATAGTCTGCAATGGCCAAGGAGAAAATAATCACTAAAGGCAAGAGGAGATTAAAGTGAGGTGACAATGTCTGAGTGCTTATTTTTCTAAAAATTAGTAGATTTACTTGGCAGTGCTCACAGCCCATTTATTCACTAATACTCACAAGAGGAAGGATAATCCTTTTCCTTCACCAACCTGTTTATAGCAAGCCATCTCCCTTCCTTAACCTCAGCTTGAGTGCCTGTGCGCACATGAAGCATCGGGTACGCGTCAGGAAGGGATTAGCCTTCTGCTTCACAGGTGGCACCAGGAGTCCAGGACACGGAGGTTCGTTTCCCACCAAGGGCACGACTCCCTGGTCTTCTGCAACCCAAAGGAAAGAGAGGATGAACCACAGCAAAAAGATAAGAAAAGCAAGGAGGAAGCAGTGTTGTAGCTCCCGCCTAGCGCCGCGAGCTCGTTGGACATGCTGCCACAAGCCCCTCGCCAGGGAGACCCTCACCAGGCCACCGCAGGGGGCATTTGTGAGAAATGGTGTCCCTGTGAGCTCCCCCTGAAGCACTGCTCCTAACACGAACCTGCACATAGATGATGTTATTTGGCCCTGAGGCGTCACGGTAGGAATAGGAGACGCTGCGTTATCGACGCTGCAGCTTGCCTTTGTTCTCCAGGGAGAAACCACGAGGCCGGATTCTGCCCTTGTCATGCCCCAACACCGCAGCAGAGAAAATCAAGTTCCTGAGGCTAATGGCTTGTGCGAGATGAACCAAGGGCCACTTCCCCTGCTACTGGCTGCTCTGCCATGCGGACACCTGTACTGCTGGAGAGCAGGTTAGCCTGGGTACCAGTCTGGAGTTAATTTGCAGTGCCAGCAACAGACAGAGGGTCCCTAACCCGGAGGTGAATCCTGACATATTTTTGATTAAAGCAGCCTCTGAGCATGGCAGGTTTTTGTGCTAATGACAGCCACACACTTGAACAACCACCACCCCCTTTTCTTGCATCAGTCCTTATTTAGAAAACAAAAAGGAAACCCGAAGAGCTCAAAGCCTGCTGATTGTTAGCGCCCGTGCTCCTCAGCCACCTCCACAAACCAGCACGGTGTCTGACCTCCACAGTGACTGGCTGTACTGTACCTAACCATGTGTGGTCAAGCAGCACATTTTTGTGCCAGAAGAAAGATTCGGAAGGGGAGACAGCCCTTCTGCTGCATTTTCAAGCACAGCCAGCAAACTACACAAACCTGGGTCTAAGAAATAGCGATGGCACCCTGCAGCATGGCTAATAGCAGGGAATACAGCCAGAGCATCCAGAGTGCAGCTCGGGTTTTATCCCTCCAAGCTGGTGAACCCAGTGGTGTAGTGAAACCAATCAAGCTGCTTATATTAGAGAGCAGAAACGAAAATCCTGCTTGCAAGTGTGGCTGGGGAGGGAGATGAGACATGGACTGCCTCCACCTGGCTCTGTTCACCACGAGGGATCTGTGTTCCCAAGTCCCCTGTGCAGGGCTGAGACCCTTGCTTATAAACTACAGGCTGCTCACAACAACATTTCCTGACTCTGCCCAGTGTTTTCAAAGGCAGTCTCTGGTTCAAGGCAATTCATCTGCAAGGGATGCATGTATTTTTTTGAGAGCTACCGAGCAGCTATCTGTCCTGTGTCACAAACCAAAAAAAAAAAAAAAATCAGATCTTTAGCGTACCTCTATGGGCCCTAGAAAGACAGAGCCCACTTTTGGAAATGTGGGCTGTGATGCCAAAAAAGACTGAAGCTGTTGACAGGGATGCAAGGAGACACACGCTTTCCTAGGCAGGTGGATATTTGGGCTGGATTGGCACTGTCTGATGAGCATTAGAAACAGCAATTCTTGCTTAGTCCCTGTAGTCAAAACATCTGCTCATCTGCTTCACACCTCTTGGCCCTGGGACCTTGAGTCCAAATTCAAGTGCAGCTCTCAAAGGCAACATAGATCTAAGTATCTCTAAAAGTAGTAGACAGAACTAGGATTTCTACATGTACAGGACATATACCACAATAACTTTTATTTCAAAAGCACAAACCTTTCAAAATACCTTGCAAATGAGACACCCAGCAGCAGGACATTTGTATGTGTCCGTGCTTCTGTGACAGTGGTTTGTTCTCCAGCTTTACCTGTTAGGTGATCCTGAGATGTAACACACCACTGGGCTACTAAGGTCACACAAAAGGGATCCCCTTTACATGAAAAGAGTTATACTGAGGCTCCTTTACCCCTTCACCAACATAAATGGCAAAACTAAAGCACTGCTGTTACCTCTTTCAGCTTTTATCCCATAATAAGAACCTGAATAGACACTAATTCTGGTATTAGAGTGCCTTTTTTGGTTTAGCTTATGCAGCTTGTGAAGGGATTTTTGCTAAGAAGACTTTTTGCTTTTGAAGAAACCCAAACCCTCAGTCACTGGCACCCTGGGATGTAAAAGCTCAGGGCGGGAGGTGGGTTGCAGGAAGGTAAAACCCCACCTGAGTAGCTACACCTTAGTAGCCAGTAAAACTACTGTGTATAGACAAGGCCTTAGTTTCAGCACAGGCTTATCCTTTCCAGTTGCGTGGTCTCCCATGCCATACTTAGCATCTAGTTTAACATTTATAAAACTGTCCCAGACTTACCTCTTCTAACCCATCTGCCCCTTCTCTGTTCCATGCCTCATTCACAGGTAGGGTCCTCTGATCTGGTCCTTGTAGCTGTGGCAGACTTCTGGATGTCCACTGCCACCTGGAAGAGCCTCTGGCCTGTTTCACCGAGCGTCCAACCCTCCTAAAACTTCCACCACCCCAAAACATTTTTCTCACATGAGTCTATTCTTCTTTTTCTTTGCTTCCCGGGGACTTGAACCTAGCAGGGACACAGGTGGAGTGAGAGATGCCATACGCATGGAAATACTGGGAAGCCCACAGTGCCCTTGAAGGGTTGGAAAACCAGGAACTCCTGGGCTCCAGCCCCTCGCTCACCTCCATCTTTTTGTACCTTTGGGTTGAATGCTTGGATCCTCCATCACATCTCAACGCAGTGATTGAAAGCTGCTTGGCGTTATTGCTGTTATTGTTTCACATGGCCCCCCTTGATGGTGCATTAGATCTCGTGCTGAACAAATGCCTCGGTGCCTGCCGAAGCTGGCTTTCCCTCCCCGCAGCCCCCTGCCAGCGCTGGCTTTCAGGGTGCCAGCTGTCACTCTCTCTGCATCCTTCCTGCTGAGACGCAGGTGTACCAGTGCAGCAGCAAAGGCACACGGGCAGGAAGACAGAGAAAAGCATTTGGAGAGCTGGAGCGGCACCAAGGGAGCGAGGAATAGCAAGCGAGGAGAGCTCTTCAAAGAAGAACATCAAAGCACCAGAGACAGGGAGAGAGCTGGGAATGACAGATCTGGTTTAAAGAGCCATCTATCTCCCAGCTCTTACTATGTAAATTACTCCTGCTCACTGGCTGCCACTGCTGCGGAGGTAATTACTAATATGTTTTGGAAGCACCTCCTCTGTGCCAAGACACCAGGCCTTCTGCCCCACCTCTTGCAGCAGCGTCGGTGGCAGGGATGTCCCCCACTGCATGGAAGCCATGCTGTCCATAGGGTGCCAGGACAGCGAGCTCCTCCTCGGGACGGGGCCGCTGCGCTGGTAAGGCTGGGAGGCCGGCAACCCGCTCTTTGGTTGGCCCGTTCTCCATCTGCCCCCCCCCGGCTTCCAAGTCTCTCCACAGGCTTCTCACTGTGCTGTTACCCTCAGTCCTCCCCTCCCGTCTGCCTGCGTTATTGCACCCCCTCCTTCCTGTCCTCCTCCATCCCACTCCTCTTCCCACTTCCCACTCCTCATCCTCGTCTTCCGGGGGCTCCCTCACACCCTGACCCCTTTCCGCCTGCCTCGCCGAGCGCAAGTCTGCCAGGAAGGTGCCTTACTCCACAGCCTGAACAGCACAGTGCGGGGAAACAGATGCTGGCCAAGGCTGGAGTCAGCAACAATGAAATGAAGAGGCCGAGAAAACCCTCTGTGCTTTCTCTTGTCAGGTTTACAGCGCTTGGATCTCCCAGTTGAAATGGAGGCAGAACATAGCACCCAGCCCAGGACCAAGGAGGTGGGTATTGCCTTTTGGTGTCTCTCAGTCAGCCTGTTCCCCAAAGCCACAGCTTCTTTGTTTAGCAGGGAGAGCTGAGCATCTTGCTAATGTCACTGCTTTGAAGTGAGCCAAGCCAAAGCAGTTCACCAGAGACCTCCCCTTTCCCTCTCGAGAAGACCTGAACTCCAAGGCCAACCACATATGCCCTCCATAAGTCTCCCCTTTCTCTCCACTCACCTTTTTCCCCTCTGTCAGCTCCGGTGCCTTTAGCGAAAACTAGGTACCTTCTCCCTTCCTCACAAGGGCATGTCCCTGTGGTCCCTTTGCCCCCTTCCACATCTCAAGCGTCCCCAGGCTCAGCACAAACTCTTCTTCCCACCCCTCCTCCTCCTCCAGTTGCCCTTCACTGACTGTTTCCCACCCTGGGGAGGGCTAAGCACAACTACGAGTTAGAGGAGAAAAGCAAATGAATATGTGGGGAGGGTGGGAGGCAGGGGGTTTCTGCAGGAGGAGGTGGGAGGACGCAAGTCTACTTGCCTCTGGGAGTCTTCCCTGCGCTTGGTAAAAAATCAGGGATAATGGCTCACGCCAGTCCCCATGGAAAGTAGTGAGTTTGGATGCACGACCCCCTCCCAAGGGTTACGACGTAATACATTTTCTTGCCTAGCTTCATCCAGCTGGGTGGAGGGAACGAGATCCTGAAATTCACCCTATGTGCTGAAAATGAGCCTGAGAAATTGCAACCCGAAGGGTCAATTTTCCAGAAATTTCTAAGTACCCAGGAACAGGGGCTCAAAATGAAACTGTCTCTTGAGCCATCTCTTTCCTTCACCGCTGTGGTGTGATAATAAGGTGCTTTTTATGTAAGTGACCTATTTTCCAGGGAAGCCAGTTCTTAGAGTGGGGAATTGGAAAATGACTAGTGCAGCAGTTTCATACTTTAATATGTTTTCATTCTCCACGAGCAACAAGCAGCTACTGTACCCAGAGGATGGAGGAACTGTCTGCTCTCATCAGGGATGCTCCCTGGTGCCCAGCCCAGACAGGAGGCGGGAGGGGAGCCCACGCCATGTGCTGTGCAAGCCCCTTCCAGGCAGAGCTTTCCCCTTGTACCTGCTGACAGAAAAGCCTTTCCTCCCTTTCCAGCCCATCCCAGCTATCTTTCTGTAAAAGCTGCTAACGTGAGGCTGGGGGAAGAAACTGAGGAGCCAGAAAGTTGCATGGAGGGGGAACGGTGAGCTGGCTGAGGGCTTTGGGACAAGCTGGGAAAGAGGGGTCACGGCTGGTGGCGAGCCCTGGCTGCCCACGGTCGGTGGAGCGATGTGGCAGGGAGGGCGGCCAGGCATGCTGAATGTAAAACAGGGGGGAAAGGGGGGGGCTGTAAAAGGGAGGGAGGTACAGACACCCCTGTAGAAGGCTGAGCACCAAAAAGACACTGCCCGCTGGGAGACAGGTAGGTGTGCTTTGAATTTGGTATAAGCCCAGAGCATGGCTTTAGGGCACGAAAGGGGTTGCTTTCCGAGCTCAAGGACAGCAGCTCCTCAGGAATCAAACCCAACTCACTGCCCTCATCTCCCAGCAGTCCTGTGTGACATGAGGGCCACTGAACACCAGAAATCAGCCCTCTCATGTCCTATCTCCTAACTAAAAACTGCAACAGTCAATGAACCAGCTGGGTGGCACAACCAGATGATGGTCACAGGGAAGACGAAGCCAAACTTCCGAGCCGTGAGAAGCCCTGTTAAAGCTTGGGTCCATCCCATAACTGCCGGCAAGAAGGGAAGTATATAGGGGAGGGATCGGCACAAAGCCTCTGTGCTAAACACCCGCAGTTCATTCCCGCAGCGATCCCGGTTGTGGCATAGCTGCAACCGCTTTCCCGCACTTCCCCGCACGGTGCCTCTGCCCCCGATGCTTTGGCGAGCACAGTGGAGCCCCTCCACTTAGGACAGGCCTTGCGTGAAGGAAGAGGTACCAGTGGTCCCCCACCACCCCAGCATCACTCCCTGTGGCTGTTGGGGAGGTGTGAGCCCTCCCCAAGATGAGGCTTGACCTTCCTTTGCCACCTGCCTTGTGCAACCCCTGCGGGTCTGTGCCCACTTCTGGCAGGTCGGCACGGGAGCAGCAGGAGACACAGCACCCTGCTCCTCCCCGCCATGTCAGCCAGGCAGGAAAGTGCAATTGGATTTTGTCTGGCAGTGAAATAGTGCCAGCACTGTAATTCAGCGTGCCCTAAGGAGAAGGGGGAGAAGTACGTGTCTCTCTCCCAGAGGAGCCCCCTTCGTATTCAGGCACGTGGCATCGCATCAGTTACACCCCGCTCACATGCTAAGGGTTCTCCCTTTGCTAAAAACTCACATTTTTAAAAATTAAAAGCCATGATTCTGGCATGAGAGTTGCATTCACCAGGGACAAGTTTTAGCTCACCAAGCTGCTGTGAATCAGTAGACCCCTTCGCCCCAAGGCATCAAGAGAGATTAAAAACCATTAGTACACTAGAAAGACAACAGTGGTTTAATCAGAACATCTTGGGAGCAGCTTATGAATACTGTTAGCAGGCAGTATTTTCTAGTGTATTTGTCTCTCATTAAGAAGAGCCTAACTTAAGCAGCTTCCTTTTGATTTTTTGCTTTCTCAGACTTGAATTTAGTTTAATTGCTAGCGCACGGGCCTCGCTGGCCACTCGCCGCCTTCTGCAGTTCGGCATTCCTGATTTTTAGCCAGGATGCTGATTGCAGCCCCTTTTGTTTACTGTTTTCCTTCCCCTGGTATTTGCAATTCTAAATAAGTTGAATATTTATTACCAGCTCATCATTTTATACTGAGGACTGAGCTCCCCCCAACACGCACACCCAGACAGTCTTCTTGGGGTGAGGGGCACCTTCCTCCACTCTGCCGTGGCCCCACAGGCAGTCGCCTGGGTTCACAGAGGGGAAAAAAACATTTGTCCAAAAGAGAGGGCCAAAATTGCACTCACTGTGCGTACCTCAGCAGGTTCTATGGGGCTGGCCTCTTCCCGCCTGGCCCTGACCAGCTGCCACCCCACAGGTCTCGCATGCCACCGCTGACGTAAGGTGCAAGCAGGCACATAGGTCCAGGGGCTGTGCAGGGTGTCCAAGAATATAGGGGCTTGCTGCCATCACACAGGGGAGGAGAGTCGGGAACAGGCTGGGGACTGAAGGAGGCTGTCGCTGGAGAGAAAGACCCTTCATTTCCAGTGCTAGGGTAAGGGCTGCCTTTGCTCGCCAGCCAAACACTTGCTGCTGGCCTCTCCTCTTGGCTGAACTGGTAACAGCAGGCAGCACCGTGCACAGGCGGGGAAAAGCCACACTGGGACTGAGGCACAGGGGCAGGTAGGAAGGGGTAAGGCCGATGTGATCAGGGACGGCTTCACAGCGGAGCAAGGCTGGGAAATCTTAACCACTGGGCTGTTGCTTCCCTTGGCCACTGTGTACGGCTGCAGAAAACAGCCCTGCTGCTGTGCTGCAGCTTTCCAGCACGGCCATGCATGGGGGAAACTGGGCAGCCCAAGGTGGTACCCGCTCTTGTGGCAGGCACCAGCAGATGGGTATCTGATCTGTGCCCTTCTCCCTCTCACCTTCCCCGCACCTGACAACGGCAGAGAGGCGTCCTTTTGCACAACTAGCACAGAGCGTGTCTAAAGCTGTGTTGTGGGAGGTTACCCTTATGGGGTGCAAGTGACCTTCCTCCCGTCCTTTGTGTGTCCGCAAGAAAGCGAACAAGCTAAAACTTCAGAATGAAAATATCTCTTTTTCTATAGGATTAACAACCAAAGAACGCTCCCCTTCCTGAACAAAAAATAATGAACCCACCTTCCTCCTAACTCTCCAAAGAAAAGCAAACAGCATTCAGAGTAACGTTGCTGAAAACGGAACGGCGTACCCTTCTGTCATCCTTTTGCTGACAAAATTGCCACGATTTTCACACCACTAGGCTAATATACACCATCTAGCATTTGTCCAATCTTGTTTTTAAATAACCCAATCATGGAGAAGCTTCCATCATTTCCCCAAGATGCTTTTTTCAGCCCTGATCTCACCACTAAGAAATTCTCCTGTTCTTCAGCCTACACGTTGTTATGCTTTATTTCATTGCTCTAGTTAGTCCACCTGCCAAAAGTCCAACACGCCATCAGAGGGCTGCTCAGTTATAGTGCCTTGACATGCCACCCTGTGACTCCCGTGAAATATAGGGCTGAAATTTAATCTACGTGCCTGTAGCCCAAAGCTATTAAGACCAGGCTGTAGATTTATAACAACATACTTTTTCTCCTTGTCACTGGCCCAAGGACACAGCAGCTGCACCTGCACTGCTGTGACCCCCGGGACCCGGGTTGTCGCTTGCCTGTGCCGCCTGCCTGCCTGCCGAGTGCTGGCCGGGACGGCTTTGGGTTTGCTCGGCTGGGACACAGGAGGAGCAGCAAGGGTGGAGGAACCCTTGTCAGTGCCACTTATGCACCAGCAGACCTGTCCCATCTCCCTGCGCAGAGGTGTCAGAGCAACAGGATGGCCCACGGCCTGTCCCTGGCAGGCGGCGGGCACGGAGGAATTTGGGGTGAGGCTGCCCCATACAAACAGGGACAGCAGAGGGGTCATGTCTTGGGTCACACCAGGACCAAGTTGGTCAATATAGTCGTGCTGACGGTTGCGTGCTTTGGGTGACTAACAGCACGAAGGGTTCACACTGACCTTCCTTCCCTGCTGAGAGACTCACCAAGCTGAACACTCATCTCTCCAGACAGGTCCCAGCTGCATGTCTCCATCCTCCTTAAAGTCACAAGACCATGAGAGGTTTGAGAGTCGTTGCAATAGCCATGCACAGGGCACTTTGGAGCACCCCAACAAATGGTGAATGTAGAGGGAAATCACACCTCTGACTCTGCCTGTCAAAGAGGCTCCGGGTATTCAAGGCTTTCAGAGGATGAGCTGGGAAACCTGCTCCCATGGCCTGAGCCACAGATGCCCTTTTCCTGTACCTTCCAGCCTGGCTTGCTGTGGAAGAGCCTGATCACTGCACAGAAAACCTGAATTACCATATTAATCAAGTTATAACACACCTTCCAACTCCTTCATTGTGCCCCATTTTAGGAAGTCCTCAAAATCCAGATCAGGGTAAGTCCCTGGGTAATAGTAACGCTCCTGAGGCATTTGTACTTTCAGCCAGCAGAAGATCGGACAAACTTTTCTCTTAAGGAAACTGCCTTTGTACCAAGTTGCATTTTCCCATCTCCCGAGGAGCCATGAGGTGGGCAGGAATTCAATCATCCAGAACTCGAGCACCTTGGGGCTGTGAGTTAGGGTGCACGGAAGTTACTGTATAGTAGAAAAGAGAGAGTTGCATGTGTCCAAAATGATTCTAATTAATGCCAACATGGAAGATGAGGATGCAGGAGCGGTGGATCTCAGATTACAGCGCGTCCTGCCTCCGCACTCCCAAAGGCCACTTGGGCTTATGGAGTGGCTTGTAGGGCACAGCATGCCGTTGCCCTGCCTGCACGTCCCAGGCCCACTGCGCAAGTTAGCACCAGCTTTGCAGATGAGCCTGAACTGCTTGCAAACCTCTAGTGGCCTGAGAGGCTGGGATTAGCCACCCCTGCCTCACAGCACAAAGCATTTTGTCTAGGAATTAGGGGCGGCATGGGGAATTTCCAAACATATGCAAGAGCCCAGCTCCTTGGAGGCACCATCTAATCTGCAGGCTTGGCTGCAGCCCAGGTGCTGGTGGGGCAACTCCACCCTGCAGACCTCTTCTCCTAATGAGCAAAGCCTTCTGCACATTTCACGGATCCGCCACATATAAACAAGTAGGTCATTCCTGTAATCTCTTCAACTGGGTATTAAAAAGCTTGCCCAAATTTAAGCTTGGGGTGTGTCAGCCTTATTACTCCCAAAGGGCTTCTGTTGTGTCTGGCAGAGGCAACACCAAGGCTGCTGAGGTTGATGAGAGCGTTTGCAATGGCTGACGAGTGCCCTGCATCACGCTTTCCGAGACTCCCTGGCCAAAACGCACCTGCAACAGAGCCCAACTGCCCCAGTCCCAAACTGGGGACTGGGGAGCTGGGGTCTGGACAAACAGGCTGCTTTTTTTCCAAGCACAGAGCGCTCCAAGTCCACAATGAGGGACTCCCAGGCTGCTGCCAGGAAGACAGAGAATTTCCTGAAAGAAATACTGCCTGGCATTTAGCTGCAAAGACCCTGATTTCATCAGAGAATATGGATGTGTGTGAATGTGTGGTGAGTGATGGCACGTGAGAGCGAGAGGGCACTTTGTTAGCAGCCCGGCCTCTGGAAACCGGAGCCCGTAAGGGAGCTGACTCCAGCTCTATATTGCACAGCAAATTGAGGGTGCTTGTTGCACACAATGCAGTAATTGTATCTGGGTCTAAATGAACTCAGCCATCACTCCAGGATGTAGTTGTTATTATGGTTAACGGGAAGCTAACACCAGTTACTGTTCCAAAATGTGCTCTTTCCTTGTCTCCTGATTGGATACCATCAATCTCTTGCTCCTAACAGTGATTGCTTTCCGCAGCCTCCATCTATTTTCCTTGCAACAAATACAGCTGCCTTGGTTTTGACTCCTTCCTCGTTGCACTGGTCTAGCTCACATTTCTCTCCCTCTGTCGCATAGGCACCCATAGCCTCCAAAATGTGAAGACCAGGCCAAAAATCAAAGCAGTAAATTTTCACCAGCCAAATGTACAGCCAGATGCTGCCACTCAGACACAAGGGACATCACACCACCGTGGGTATATGCCACCGGCCAAAACCCGTGTACAAGCCAGTAAGTGCTTATATCCAAAGAATGAGCTCAGAACAGTTTTCCCAACATAAATTCATTGCTCTGCTGTTTGAAATGATACTGCCTGTTGTGGTCTACCGACAGAGTCCAGAGATTTGCCCGCTCTAGCATTCGTCCCCAGAATCCAGGTCGGTAGTAATGTCACCCCTTAGCAAAGAGGAGGGCGGAGCCCCAGAGCTCAGTGGCTTTCTGGGAGATGCAGAACAAGTTTGTTTTGCAAACCCTGGCCCTTATTTTCCCGAAACGCAAAGCCTCACTTTCTGCGTTTGAACGTTCACTTTCAAATACAGCATCTCTCTTAAGGAAAAGGCAGTTAAAGATTTCAGAAATCAACACAAAATGCTTTTCATGCTCTGGCTGAGATTCCCCTCTGAGGTACACGCTGACCTTGGCTTCACCTTAAATAATATATACATTGCCGTAAATGTTGCTGTTCATCTCAGTGGTGCAGATAGCTGCTTCAAGAGCGGTTGGCTGCTTTTGCTCCGTTGAGGAGCAACACCAGCACGGCTGACGCGAGCCTAGAAGGCCGACGGGCGCTTTGGCTGGTGACAGCCCCCGCCCGCCTCCTTGAAGGTGCAGGTGGAGCTGGTGTGAGGCTCACCTCCCCAGAAAGGGAGCTGTTTAGGACATGGACACCCCCTGTCTCTGAGGCCAGGAGGACCCTGACCTGTCCTCATCGACCTACATACTGGGTCTGCCCTCCCCGGAACCCGCTCCCGCACTCTCCCTGCGCGGGTTGGAAAGCCAGCGGGGAGCAGGGAGGCCGGGAGGATCCACCACCCTTCCTGCCCCTCCACCAGCAGCCTGCTCCGCACGCGCGTGCGGGGGAGCGCCCACGCGTGTTTGGGGTGTGTGGAGAAACAAAGCACGCGTTCCCCCAGCCTTTCAGGCGCAGGCAGGTGCCCGGGTGGGTCCTCTCATGGCTCGCGCGGGTGGGATGTCGCAGCAGACCAGGCTGGGCGGCCGCCTCGGCTGGGACGCGCGGCTGCGCCCCTCGCGGAAGCACCAGCGCTTTCCCCGTGTCCCCAGAGCAGACAGTGCCGGCAAACGCCGGCAGCCCCAGGCGCGGGAGCGGCCCGGAGGGCAGCGGCCCCAGTGCGGGCAGGGCCGCCCGGCTGGGGCTGCCCGGGGGGGACCTCAGGCTCGTCCCCAGCCCGCCTCGCCACTGACAGTGCCTCAACGCCCCCTCTTGGCGGCCGCCTTGGCGTTTCCACGGCTTCAGCTCCTCTGCCTGTAGGAACCACCGGCTCTTAGTGTAGGAGGTGGGCAGGGGTGCTCGCCGGGGCCAGCAGCCAGGACGGCAGAGCAGCGCAGGAACGGGCGGCCAGCCAGCGGGCGGGAAGGCGCGGGGGCCTTTTCTGACGGCTGATGGCTAAGCGTTGGTGACAAGGAGAAGAGGACGTGGGCCTGCGTTTTCCCCTGCTCTGCGCGTGGGGCAGGACATTTACAGCCGTACGGTACGCGGGGGGGTTAGGCACCCCCCAGTAGCAGGCAGCGGAGCTGGGCCGTGAGCGCTCGATAGCGAAGGATTCGACCCTCGCAGCCGGCTAGAGAGCCCCTGAGGGAAATGTCGAGGAAGGGGGAGGAATTTCGTTCGTCCCGAAACCAGCGACGGGTTTCATAAGCCGCTTCCCCTGTAAAGCAGGGCTAGCGCACCCTGGTACCGGCTGGAACAGTCCGCACGCTACAAGTCAACCCGCGGCTGTCCGAGCAAAGCCCGGCTACCGCTTGGGCTGGGACGTGGCAGCCACTGGATCACGAGCTGCACGGCAGCTCACTGGTGGCTGGGTTCCATCAGAGGTTTTTCCCCTGGGCAGTTTTCCACAGGAGCTACCCCAGGCTTGCAAGGGATACAACAAATTAAGGTAACGCGGGTCATCAGCTCCCTCTGTCTGCTGGTGAGGCAACCCCGTGGTGCCGGCCAGCCAAGTTAACCAAGCAATGCTTAGGGGACCCAGTAACTTGCACCAGTCTGATTTGTCTGACTGCATGGGATTAGATATGCCTTCAGCCAGTTTGCCCACGGAGGCAGAAAGGAGCCAGACGGCCATGGCTGGAAAAGCCCAAGTGCAGAGCGAGGCCGAGAGAAAAAAAGAACGGAGAAAAGACTGCGCGTTGACAGATGAGGGGTTTGGCAGCGGGGAAAGCATTCGCTGTGTGCGCTACATGTACCTCACAGCATCGTTGCAAGGCTTAATTAATCAATAAGGGCCCTGGGAAGTTCAGGTGCTACAGGAGTGCAAGGCGATGGCCCCGATCCTGCGACCACCACCACCTGCAGTGTGAGCTGCCCTGGGGGAAGGGGGAGAAAAAGATCCATTTTATTTAGATCAGAGCCATGCCAATGGGCTTGACTGATGCAGGAGGAGGAATTGCACCTCTATAGCTCTACTTCAGGGATCTTCTTTATCTGTCTGTTCTAGGTACAAATAAGAGTAGAGAGATCATTTTGACAGCGGCAATGAGATTGCACAGAAAATGGACCTGTGAAAATTGATTTCTGAGCTCACTGTTAGGGGTGGAAAAAAAGAATAATTTCAGGTTGTCCAGAAATGCAGATTTTCCAGTTTGCTTGCTGACACCTACCATGGATAAAATAAACACTGTGGATTGGCTAAATCCTTGCTTTTGACATGAAAATTCAGTGCCATTTACTTCATTTTCAGGGCTTGTGTTTTGCTTCATGCTTTTTTAAAAAAAATCATATTTCAAAACAGAACATTATTTCAAAATGAAAAAGTGAAATGTTTTGTTTAGAAACTGTGGGAATAAAACATTTAGATTGAAAAAAAAGCCACCCTCCATTATTTAAGCCTAAACTATTTGTTGAACTTGACATGCATTTGCAAATGGATTCAGTTGCCCTGAAAACTGAGGGTTTTTTTTCCTTGCTGATAGCTGCTTCAGGGGGCAGAGGGAAAATAGTCTATTTCTGCCTTGGAGTTCATTTGTTCTTGAAACTCTTTAACTCAGCTGGAGTCAGAAATGTTCATCTTCACTGTGGGAACGACCAGGCTGCGAAATCGGCCTGGAGGCAAGGGGTGACAAAGGTGCATCGCCCTGATGCGGCTCCTTGCACTACGCTCTGGCACGGGGAGGGCGGCAGCCCCTGCTTTTGCTCTGGTTCCATAACATCCCAGGACATTACAGAATTTGGAACTGCACATGGAGACCTGTTGGGAAAGCCTCTAGGAGCCGGAGCCCCCTGGAAATGCTGTTTTGCCACAAGGGATGCAAAAGCATATTTGTTTCCAAACAGAATATCTCATCAGAGCTCGCCTCGGCACAGGCCCCCTGTACCACGCCATTGCACTCAGCTGGGTGGCTTTTGTTAGGAGGAGCAGCAGCGAGGTGTGAAGCCCTGCTGCAGGGTTTGGCGATGCAGCCCCCCTGCCCTCATAGCCCTTCCTACCCGGGGGGGGCGACAGGGCAGCATCTCTCCTCGTGGAAATGGTCTTCAGCGCTTATCCAACATTTCTGCTGTTTATCCTACTTTTGCACTTCTAATTAAGCTCCTTATTAAAGCAATTAATTCTCCAAACACAAAACGGCAGCGACTGAAAATTATTACCCACCAAAGGCTGTTTGGTGGAGTGTGGTAAATGAGTTGTGGAGCACTGTAGCTTAATCCTGGTCCCCATGGATAAGGATTGTTGCAAAAAAGCCTTCCCCCACTGCTGGAGGGGTTTTTTTGCTGGGGCTCAGCGGAGGACAAGGGCGAAGTGAAGCACAGAGACCCTCCTCCCCTGGGAGCAGCACTACAGGAGCCTCCAAACCTCATCCCTGACAACACAGCATGGGCATCTTCTTATTTTGTGAAGTGCCATGTACATTAGGTTTAAGAAAAAGGTCAAGATTTGGGGCTCCAAGGCCTGAGGGCTGCTCTTCTATGCTAGCATAAGAGCAAGGCAAAAATAAGAGAGGAGGCCGTTCCTCCCCCTGGAAGCCATCTCTTCCTTACCACACCTTTCTCACCCCCGGCTGTCCTAGACCTCACCCTGGTGAGAGCTGGGAAGAAATAAATCTTCTTCTTTTGCTATTTAGATGTGATTACCTTTTACAGCATAAGGAATCTTCTTCCCACAAATCTACCATTCCCAATGGCAGGCTGTGATAAGTCCTACCCTTAATTCTGGTCCCCTCCAAAAGGAGAGAGGTGGGGAAGAAACAGCAACACAAGACGGAGGAGTAGCTGGGGCTGACAAGCAACCCATTTAGCACAAGGATGAAGTTCCCCTGTACTCTGACTGCCCCTCTTAGAGCATCCCATGATTTGTCTGAGCAGCAGGGCAATGAGAAACATTTATAATACGGTGAGCGACAAATGTAAGAAAACTCCTTTTCCCATCCTCACCCTGTTGATGCCCATTGTGTGGTATTCAAAGAGTACCTGCTCTTTTTTTAGGGCAGACTCACTTGACCAGCTAAAGCTTGCTTTCTCTCCTTTGAGCATCTTCTTCCCCACCCCAGACCTGCCAGAGTGGGCAAGGCACCTTTCTAGGCACCCACAGCAAGCATTTGGCAACCACAGTGCCTGTCAACAAAACCGAGAGAGGATGAGCTCCAGCACCAGTAAGCCAAGAGCAGTGTGATTTACCTTGTCACAGCCCGACTTCTGCACCAGCTCCAGCTCAGGCGTTGTCCCGCGGAGAGGGGTGGAAGCCATGTGAGATGGCGAGCAAGCAAGCCCTTGCACCAGCTCAAGGGTGCTATTTTAATTATCAGGCACACAGGCAGCCCCCCAGACCATGGCAGGAGAGGTGTGCCTTCTGCCAGGAGGGAGCCACAGCTCGCTTGCTCTGTGCATGAGCACATTAGAATAGAATAGAATAGAATAGAATAGAATAGAATAGAATAGAATAGAATAGAATAGATCAGTTGGAAGGGACCTATGACAATCATTTCGTTCAACTGCCTGAACAATTCGGGGCTGACCAAAAGATAAAGCACGTTATTAAGGGCATTGTCCAAATGCCTCTTAAACACTGACAGGCTTGGGGCACCAACCACCTCTCTAGGAAGCCATTCCCAGTGTTTGACCACCCTCTTGGTAAAGAAATGCTTGCTAATGTCCAGTCTAAACCTCTCTCAGTGTAGCTGTGAACCATCAGCAGGCGCATGCTTTGCCCCCAATCAGGCTACAAGCCCAAGTACCCTTTAGATTGATTAGAGGC
Organism: Sagittarius serpentarius; assembly: GCA_034782735.1. Classification (NCBI taxonomy): domain Eukaryota; kingdom Metazoa; phylum Chordata; class Aves; order Accipitriformes; family Sagittariidae; genus Sagittarius; species Sagittarius serpentarius. Next base: position 16,265,332 of record JAVKLA010000030.1, on the reverse strand, counting down.
TGCTGGAGAGGTCAGGGTTTTTGAAAAGAGGGTTTTTGAAAAGAGGGCCTGGGGTACTGCCACACCCAGCACCCACAGGTGAGGTCAGGATTAATTTGTCCTACCTACCTAACCTTGAGCTGTCAGTATTTCACAGGAGCTGGGGTTTTCCCCCTCTCCTGCTTTTACCCCAGCAGCAAACACAGAGCACTGCCCTTACTCCACATCACAGTGCTGCGCAGCACCGTGGCACAGCCTGGCCGCGCTGTCACCATGCCAGCAGGACACAGCAAAAGGGGACACATCCCCAGAGATTAACAGGCTCCCTGGCCAGTCAGGAGCAGGTACAGCCCACAAAACCTGTGCAAAAAGCCCCAGAAAGACCCTGCCAGCGGGTGAAATTCTCCTCTGGATTTCTGCTGTCTGAACACTGTCGTTCAGGGGGAAACCGGGCTGACACGTGGCTAGCACAGCACGGGGAGACAGCAACGTGTGACAGACCGTGCCGTGTGCTCCCTGGAAATGGCCCTGCCTCTTGCCCCAGGCACAGAAACAACACATCTTTATCCATTTTCATGGCCATTTCTGGGTGCCAGCCGTGGAGCGGTGGTGCAAGGGACAGGCTGCAGAGGAGCAGGCTGCAGGTGTCCAACCTCCAGCATCCCTCACCAGGTGTTCTTCTTGTGCGTCAGCTGGAGGGTTGCGAGGGGGAGCTAAGCCACAGAGAGGCTGCCTGCTACTAAGATTGTTGCTGCTTTTTGTTTGCATTTGAGAGCAAAAAAGCTGGTCTGCTGCTTCTTCTAGTCACATGCTTTGGGCTCCTCGGGTGAAGATGAGATGGGCACGTCTCCGTGGATCTGCAGAAGGGAAGCCTGTCAGGCAGCAGTGGCTAGAGCACGGTGGAGGGAAGGATTTGTGAGGCATTAAAAACACATGCTGAAACCTGTCCAGTCTGTGGCCATTTGGATCAGCTCATCACACGCTGGTATCGTCCTCCAGCCGCTGCAAGCAGAAGCGGGAGGAAGGTGCCAAGGCCCGGAGCCCTGGCAGCCCCCCATGCCGTGACGCTGAGGTGACACAAGCCAGTTCACAGGCAGAGTCATTAGTTAAGTTTCCTGCCGGCGCCCTGAGCAGCAGCAGGGGGGTCCGGCCGAGAACCCCGGTGTGCATCGCCAACAGCTCTTTCTTGACTCACAGGGGCCCCCTTCTCCCAGGAGAGGGGTGCGGGCACGTTTCATGGGGCCAGAGCAGCGGAGCATGGCTCCTGCCAGCACTATACATGCAGGAAAAGGGCTTTGCTCTCCTTCCATGCCTGCAGATACCAGTCACTAAACTTGCAGACAGAATAGGACAAAACCTGCCTAAAATGCCCCCAAACCACACAGACATTCTCTCCTGTCTCTTGGGTTTAACTGTAGCAGCCGCGGCTCCAGCTTTCCACACGTGGCTCTAGCCAAAGCCAGCCCTCTTATGCGTCCTCCAGACTTTTTCCTTGCACGGCACCAAGCAGAGAAACTTCTCAGAAATGCTTTGCGAGTGTTTAGTTCCCCCACTGTTGACTCCGGCATGTCAGGGACCCCTTTTCTGCTGAGGATTGAGTGACCTCCCGGCGACTTGCTTTCTCACACCAGGCAGAGACAGAGCACGGTAGCAGGGGACCTGCCCCTCTCGGGTGCCCCAGAAGTTCTGGGTCCCACCTGCCCCTGGCTGCCAGCGGCTCCCCACTGCCCGCAGGAGACCTCCTGCCCGCCTGGCAGAGGCAGAGCTCCAAGCCCTCTGCGTCACCGCGGCAGGCCCTCAGCACGCACCACGTGCATCCTTGAGCAGAAAGCTGGCAGCTCCTGACTTGGCATCAGTCCAGGGGCCTCTCTGGTTTTGGTGGAATTCAGGAGATTGATGCCAGCCAAGGGACTGCCCTGTTGGATGTATCAGTGCTAGGGAACGTGGTGCGTTTCTTTCACTGCCAAACGGATGACCCCTTTCTAAGGCTGCCACCAGAGAGGCCGGTGCTTGGAAAAACCTCCTTCAGCCAAATAATCCCACTTGTCTGTCTGTCAGGAGGGGAAAGATAGCAGCAAAACACTTTGGGACGTCAGCCGGGCGCTGTTGTACAGCAAACAGCTGGCTGGATCTCCCCCAGTGACAAAAACGCAGCAGCCTCAGTACAGGGAGCAGGAGAACGCGGCGTAAGCCGAGCGCGGAGCATTGCTTGGTCCTTGGTGTTTGGCGGGGAGGAGGACCATGCTCTTCCAGGTGCTGCTGCACCCCAGAGCGGGAGTCGGATCAGAGCCGTGCCCAGCTGTATCCCCAAGAGCAGAGTCACATCAGCAATGAGGCAACTCCATCCTTCCCTCCCTCCTCCCCTGCCACGGCACTGACAAGCCTTGCAGAGAAGCAGGCAGCCCTTGTGAGAATAGCCAGGAGAGCCAGGGGCAGTGCTCCCAGGGCTCAAGCTGTTTAATGAGAAAGTGAGCCTGGGCATTAGCTCCTGTACAAAAAACCAGTGGAAATACCAGTTGTCGTGGTTTAACCCCAGCCAGCAACTCGGCACCACGCAGCCGCTCACTCACTTTTCCCCACCCAGTGGGATGGGGGAGAGAATTGGGGGGAAAAAAGTAAAACCATGCATTGAGATAAGAACAGTTTAATAGGACAGAAAGGAAGAAAATAATAGTGATAATAACAGTAACAATAAAATGAAAATAATAATAATAATAATAATAAAAAATAAAAGAATTGGAATATACAAAACAAGTAAT
>JAVKLA010000030.1:16246043-16262440 GCA_034782735.1 Sagittarius serpentarius | reverse complement strand
GTGCCCCTCCAGCCTTCTTGCTGGCTGGGCAGGAGAAGCTGAAAAGTCCTCGACTTGGTCTAAACACGACTGAGCAAAAACTGAAAACATCAGGGTGTTACCAACATTCTTCTCATACTAATCCCAAACACAGCGCTGTACCAGCTACTAGGAAGACAATTAACTCTATCCCAGCCGAAACCAGGACACCAGCGTAGGGCCAGTGATTTCTGCACCAATGCATCCTTCAAGGCTGTGGGCCTCCCGTTGCATCTGCAGATGCTAAGAAACCAGGAGGCAAGGGGCAAGCAAGCCCAGGCAACTGACAGGATCATGCCCTCTAGGACATGCTGCTGCATAGGGAATGGGGTGGAAGAAAGATGGCCAACCAAACCAGTGGCCATCCTTTTGTCTTCCTGCAGGAGGGGATCTAGCCAGCTGGTCACCTCCTTGCCCTGGGGAAGAGGCAGGAGCAGACAAAAGCTCTTCATGTGACTTCGAAGTGCTTTACTATAACACAGAAATCAAAGAATTGCTACTTCAGGAGGCAAGACAATAGCAAGGCACTCATTTTTCATCAGCCTCTCATCTCCCATGGCTCTAATTGACCTCAGCAGAAAACACAGATGTGCTGCACTTCTAGGAAAAAGAAAAAAATCATGCCTCAGTGTTATCTCAGATATTCCCAGGAGAAGTAATAGCCAGAGAAATTTGGTTGTTCACATCTACCCACAGGAGGTTTCTGTCCACAAAGGCATTTCTATTGGGTTTCTGGCTGATACCAAATGCATTCTCTTTGATGTGCGTTTTTGGGTCAATGCACAGCAACGTCCTCCAGGTCCCCTTTTATCCTGCATGAGCCGGAGAACCATTTCTGATGGGAGAGCTCATTTAAAAATGACTCCAGAAAGCTGATCTCTCTCTGTCCTCTGTACCCCCTGGGGAAACGGGCCCCAGCAGATGTCCCAGGAGGTTTGCTTCTGCCCCACAAGCCCGGTGCTGTGGAGGGACAGGAGCGGTGCTGGCGAGCACTAGGGAGCAGGGGGAGTGGGAGCACTCAGTGCCTCTTGCACATAGGAGCCGCGCTGGGTCTTGCACAGATGTTATAGCAGCACCTCCTGGCTCTTACTCCTTGCTTGGTATTTCTTCCCATTGCCTAACACTTTTCTTCCCTGTTGTAGAGGAGGTTTGCAAGCCTTTCAGCTTTGAGCAATGCCAGCTGAATATTAAGGCTGATTTTCTTTATATAGATGCTGGTTTTCTCTCTCTGTTAGTAGTCTCTGGAAGCTCCCAGGCCAATTGTTTGAGAGCACATTTTATAGCTGCATGTGACAGTAAGGAGAGAAAATATGCTAATATTCTCCCAACAAGGGAAGAGAAATGTCAGGTCAGACTGGGGGAAAGGCAACAGCTTCCCAGAGGCAGCAGCCCCGCAAGGAGAAGCAGTTCTGCACAGGCAAGGAGAGCAGACCACCCGCCGCGCCGGTGACACACCGGGCTAGGAAGGGGCCAGGCTGGCTGAGATTTTCAAGAGAAGGGCGGCTTTCCCTTATGCAAAGAGTGGATTTACTGTGGAATGAGGCAGTGGGGAGACACAGGAGAACCACAGACCCTCCTGGTGAGCTTGCTTGGTCTCCATCCCTCATCCCCTCGGCTGCAGGCACAGGAGTGAGGGACAGCTGGTGACAGGACAGTATGAACACCTCGCGTTCACAGCTGGGGATGGTACCTGACATCATTTCAGACCCAAAGGAGAGAAATGCTTATTCCCTGCACCTCAGAAAGGCAGCACTAGGGTGGACGTTAGCTGCTGGCGGAGGATGACGTCAGAGCCAACAGGTTTCTGGACAGCTTTGGGGGTCATATTACTGTTGGGAGAAGGAAGATCGTAGGCTAAACTTTCCCCACATCTACCAGCTGTACATAACTCAGACAAGCCTGAATCTTTGCATGCTTCCGAAACAGATAACCCATGGGTTACATGCATGGAGGTACACCAACTTTTCTCCAGTTTCAGGAAATTCAAAAGGTGAAATCAATTCTGCGTGTGTTAGGGAGTACCGAGGGGAGAATGTCATATTTTCAATCACTGCTTACGTCTTGTTCATCATTCCAGCCCTGGGAAGCACACAGCCTCCTCATTGAAAAGCTTTTCTTCCCTCACATCTTCATTCATTAAGCAAGCTGTCGTCAGAAGCCTGTAAGCGCAAAGCCCAACCACAGCAGTGGGCTTGGGAGACTGCTTATTTTTGGAAAGAAAAACCTCAAAACTACCATATTTCTCTGGAGAACTAACTCTAGAAACATTACTAGTAAAAGGTGTCTTGAAATAAAAACTGTTTTTAACGATGGCATTTAGCAGCAGTTTCAAAACCCCAATGCTCTTGCAATTTTATCAGAGGAGGGGAATGCTTTTTGGGGAAGGCACCCAGGGCCCGTGAAGCTACTGTGGGGTAGGCAACGTAATTGGCCTTAGCTTGCCTGTCACTGCTCGGAGCAATCTGTGACACCTTTGCTCACAGGAGTCAGCATTTCCCCTCTGGCTTTGCGTAAAGCACCGAGATCTCAGATTCCTAAGTGGTTTGCAGTGCACAGTCCTTTTTTCTCAGTAACTCTCTCATTATAGGCCAATTTCAACTTATAAATTCATTTATAAGCCAGTCCATTTGTGCAGACTGTCTTGCTGGAGGCAGACTACTGCCTTTCTCCATCTCTCTCCCTCCCTCCCTCCCTCCTCCACTGGAGCCCCTAATAAGGACAAAGCACATGTGAATCCAGGACGTCTCTTGCCCATCGCTTGCGTGGGGCAGGGGCCAGCGCCGGGCACAGCTTCATCCAGAAGCTGTGGACAAAATCAGAACGCTGCAACAGGGAGCCGCTCTTGCTGCCCAGCTACCTCAAGGTAAAGGCCGCAGAGATGACGGTGGCTTCTGCGAACACCGCCATGCCCAGGCCCACGCTGCAGGATGGGTTCCTCCTGCCTGCAAGCGGTGGGCAGGGGGCTGCTCCCAGGAGCTGCCCAGCAAGGGCCTCAAAGCGTGCTCGCCTTGCTGCTGCTCCTTCTCAGCTCTCCTGGGGGGAGCCATGCAAGCCCCAGCACACCCTGGCAGGGGCTCATCCGGAAGAGGAAGCGCTTGCCTCGGCGCACCTCCGTCTGTCCCAGGACCCTCCTCCCAGTGGCCCTGGGATGCTTTCCCATCGCTAGCACAGCTAGCAAGAGCACTTGGGCAGCAACCCAGGTACTGGGACAGGAGCGACCACCACCTTCAGGCAAACAGGGACAGGAGAAAGGGAAACGATAGGAGGGAAACTCAGTAACAAGAAAGTTGACCTTGCCAGGCCCAAGAAAAGGCAGGCACCCTTCGCCAGAGCAAAGGGGCTACACGTGGCTGGGCCCCAGCCCCTTGGCTAAGCCAGGCTAACCAGTGATGGGTCACCGGGCTGGCCCAAGCTGGAAGCTGGCGCTGGGTCTGTAAAGATGGGCCGTCAGTCACCTTTGCCACCATGCTACCAAGGACACATTGCCTGTAAAGCAGCGACCAGGAGGAGGAGGAGGAGGAGGAGGGGGTGATCCCTGTCTCCCCGGCAGAGCCAGCATGGAGGCAAGCCCCCCCGGAACCACTGCTGCCTCCCTGTCCCCAGCCCTCAGGCTGCTATCCCGGGGCACAGCCGCCTCCCCCAGACCAGCTTTATTTCCCGGGAAACCCCAGCAGATGGTGCCAGACTGTCAGAAACCCTCCGGGAGCCCGGCCCCGGCCCCGGCCCCGGCCCCGGCCCCGGCCCCGGCCCCGCTGGGGGCCCCGGGAGCTGCCGCCTGCCTCCCCGCTCCTGGCTGGCAGCTGGGGGCAAGGGGGTAAGTAGGGCTGCGAGGTTTTGGGAGGCCCTGCATTAACCGCTGGTAAAACCCCAGAGCCTGTGAGAAGGTCAGCACCCACCCCTTTTAATTCAGCCAGCGCTCCTTGGCCAGCATCGCATTGTTTCCAACATTTTATTTTCCAGTGCGATGTTTGGTCCTCTGAGTGACCACAGCAATGGAGTTTCCCCCCTCCCTTCTCTTGGCTGACTTTGCTCTGGGCAATTTATCTCGATCCTCAGTGTAAAATTTTCCTTTGCACCATTTCATCCTATTATTCCAGAATAAATCAGGATCATTTCCATGTCCAATGCCAGCAGAGGAGTACCAGAGCAGGGGAGGGGAGTTTCAGCGCTGATGGTAGTTCAGCCTATTAGGAGGCTTTCTCCTGTGCTCAGGTACAGGGATAATGGACCCTTCCTGCTGACCACAGGGTTCCCCAGGCTCCCCACGGATGCCTGGAGCCCCCACAGCAGCAATCCTCTCCCAAACCTCTCTCCGAGAAGGACTGTGCCAGAGGCTGGTGAAGATGCAGGAGGCTGTGTCATCTCAAGGACCAGCTGCCTGGGAAGCCCCACCAAGGTGTGTCAGCAACAGCCTGAGGGGGTAACTCAGTAGCTGAGCTGGCCTGGAAAAGCAGCATCCCAAGGCGCAGAGGCGGGCAGGCAGAGAAGCAGGCAGCTCAACCATCCTCTTCCTCCTCCTCCTCCTCCTCCTCCTCCTCCTCAAAGGGCTTGTGGGCTGGGGAGGGGCTCAAAGGGCAGCAGTGCCCTGGGGGAAAGCAGTGCACCAGGCAAAAAAGAAGAGAGTCTGCTTGAACTCTGTGGAGCTTGTAAGTAAAAATACATTGATGCGTGACCCAGGGTGACGTGGGGTCTGTCCTGCACTGAGGGTGGGCCCGTGCTGCACAGCGAGCACTAGGCATTTCCCCACTAAGCTAAAGGTTTTCAACTGCTTGTGGAGCCCAGAGTGCTTTCCAGTGGAGGACACATGCCCTTGTGTCACCAAGACTGCCAGCAGGCTCACGTACCTCAGACCCCAAAGAGCAGGACAGGTGTCCCCAGGGAGCTGCACAGCAAGGACAGAAAACTGCTGACCTAGAAACAGCCACACAGGCTTTGGTGCTCCCAGCTGGTGGTGATGCAGTCACAGCTAAACAAAAGTCAGCTTTTAAATTACAGAGCAGAGAGCCCACCCGTTTCTCATCTACACCCAACAGCTGAGCTCAGCCACATGTTATTTAAAACCATGACACCACTGTTCCAGGCACTCCACTGCGACCTGGAGACTGGGAGACCTGAGCGAGCAGAGCCCCTCTGGAAAGCAGGGCTGGGACCAACAGCCCAGTGCCCTAGGATGGGACTTACTGCTTGAGCCTGAATGTGGGAGCTGTCTGGCAGAGAGCTGCCCACTCAGCTTTGCCTTCCCCCAGCAAGTGCCCTCACCTTCTTTCCAGTCCAGGTGCTCATACAGGGTATTGCATCACCAAACCCTGCTCTCTACTCTGAGGGCTTTTCCCAAGCCTCTCAGCTGGACAAGGTGGCTTTGCATGCTGGATACCTTCCCCAGTCTGACCCTCAAGATGCTGCTGCCGCCAGAATGGCTGGGGAGCGCACACAGCCCCGGCCCTCCCACACACATATGAGCTGTGCCCCCCTCTCCTCCCTATACGTGCTCCCCGAGCAGCAGCATCCCAACCTCCTCCTCCACCAGCTCCGTGTTCCCAGCGCCCTCAGCCATGTCCTCAGGATGTGGCCACCTTACCTCTCCCTTCCCCTGCCTTGCAACCTACAGGAACGAGCATGCGTAACTCTTTCCTGCGTATTTGAGGGTTGAAGGTGCTTCAGCCTTGCTTTATAAACGTCCATGTCTCTCTGCTGAGGTTGAGCCAATGGTGCCTCTGGCTGCCAGGGCTCTCCTCCCCACGGCAGGGGTTTCTCCTTCCCCTCTAGCACCTCCCGGCTGACACATCTAATCAAGTGCTCAGCAGCCGAAGCATCCTCTCTGCACTGCTCCTTGCAGCCTGCATGCCTCTGTGTGTGTGTGTGTGTGTGTCAGTGTAACCACTAGCCTGTCCGGCAGGGATCTGTCCCCAGGGCAGGCAGTGCCACCCAGCAGCACTGCAAGGTGTTAGCAGCCACTCTGCGGCTGCCAGCCTCAAAAGCAGCCCTGGACGAAGCCCTCACTCCAGCCGAGGTTGATTTCCAGGCCAGTTTCCACAGTGAAGAGGCCTAAGAGAGTTTTGCCCATCCCCATGGGTGTGTACTCACTGCCCTCTCTCCAAGTTGCAATGAAATTTGATTGAGAGGGTAGTAGTCTCAGCTACATTAAGGTCTCCTTGACTTACAGCCTATATTTCCATAAATGTAGGTAGCGGATAGAGGATTTAGACCCCGTTGGTACGCTGGCCTTTGCTCAGCTGCCACCAGGCAGTGAAGGCTCGCCGGGGCATGGTTAGGTATGTCCTCCCCACAGGGGCACTTTTAATCAGAGGCTTCAACTAGTTCATTTCTTGCTGGGTCGCTGCCACCAGCGGGGCCCTCAGCCACAAACCACAACCTCCGTATTGCAGCAAGAAAAGATGAGACATCACCCAGCAGGACACACTCGAGTTAGAACATTGCCACAGCGAAGAAATCAGGAGCAGAAAAATCGAGGACAGCGGTGTGATTTCGTGTATTTAACCTCCTGATAATTCCCTCTGTCAGTATTACCTCTCAGCTTCCAAATCCTCAGTTTTGCTCAGAGAGAGGGAGATTTCTCTCAAGGCTTTAATTCTTGGGATTAGACACCTAGGAAATGCCTGTCCAGGAGACACCGATGGGCTAGTCTAGCCCAGTCTCCCACCATGGCCATAGGAGAGAGCACACGGAGTCGACCCCTCCTGGGGTCTGTCCCCACCATCCTCCCACAGCGCCCATCATCGCAGAGCCAAGGGTGGGAGAGGGCACTTCCCATCCCTTCAAGTACCCCACTCCTGAGCTTGCTGTCCTCAAAAGCCTCTCACCGTGCCCGAGCCTGGCGGTGCTGCCTGCCTCCCCGGGGGCAGCGAAGGCCAGATGCCCAGGACCTGCTGCGTGGCCACATGCTTTTTCCAAAGAGGTGTAGGAGTTTCAGTGAGTGTTGCACGGTGGCTGTGCTGCAGGGCTGGGTGAACAACAACTCCCTGTTCACTGCCTCTGTGGTTTAACAGTCCTCATTTGTATTCCCTACCAGCCGCCTCCTCTCCAAATCTGAAGTTTTTTCACATCCCTCAGACATCAAAGGACACAGTCAGGGCTACGGGAGCCTAACCTGCATTCCTGAAAGAGCCAATGTAACCACATCTAATTCCATACCTGCCTTGGTATTCAGGTAATTGCCCCACGCTGAAGCCAAGGTCATGTCCAAGGGGACCGGTGAGACACATCTGGGGACCTGTGGGAGGGCTCGACCTGAAGACCAGTGTATAAACCGGTGTAGATCCGGCATGCACCCATCAGCTTTAACCAGGTGACAGCTACCGGTCTAGCCCATGAGTCTTTGACTGCAGGGACATGGAAGGTTTTAAAAGAAGTGAGAAAAAGCCATTCTGAAAACCGCTGCAGGACTGGAAGTGTCGCATGAACAGCCTGTGCTGGTGCAGTGTGGTTTCCGTTGCTCGCAGTTTGTGTAGAGGTTTCATATCACACCATGGGACTCTCATTGTGTGTAGCCTGACATTTCTAGAGCAGGCAAAGGCAGCAGTGAACACCAGTGCATATATAACAAGTGCTGGAGATATTATCTGGATCTCCAGATGGGTTGCATGAGGCAGTTACGGGACTCCAAGCTGGCTAGACTTCTACAACAATGACAAGCAAGAAAAAAAAATAAATCAGTAGCTCATTGGCTTTTCCACGTACGTCAGGCCTTGGAAGGGACAGAGGTCACTTCGCAGTGATCCTTTCCTGAATGCTCTTCAAAGGTTTTTGCTCCTCCTTCATGAGTTCAGCCCCGCTGCAATGATGCCCTTGATAAGGAGGCCAACTCCATCACCAGCAAACCTCTCTTTCCAGGCTGGTATTTCGACAAAGGTGTTTCCAGCATACGTAGGGTGTGGAAGAGAGGGGGAAAGGAGAGGAGTTTATGCAGGGCTGATATGAGAGCTTTACCCTGGCAGAGAAGATATGAGAGATTTACCCTGGCAGTGAAATTAAACGTGCGTGACACGGCTGAAGGCGAGCATGTGTGTTAACTGACAAACACCCCCCTGGAACACAAAATGAGATGAAAAGGGAGCTGAAGAAAGCAAACACCAAGGAATTCACACCACTCAAAGACATGGTGTGATCCTATTGCAACCACTCCACCAGCTGCACATCTGTGGCCATGCCATGTGCTGCTGTGCACAGCCCTTCCTGGGACAAAAGCTTACAGTGGGGGACAACATGCTGTGGGGTGTGGGTGGGACAAGGGACAGGACGTGGACCAAGCAGCACAGCTGTGTTAACTTCTTTACAGGTAGCTGGGGTGAGACATGAACACACAGCGTGACTGTATCAGCCTCCCGGCCACACATGACGAGCACTCCCACCACCCACCCCCAACCACTGCATTTAGCCTTCAAGGCTAAAACATTACATGTCCGCGTAACCTCAGTGAGAGCTGCCGAGCAGCATGAGGCATTGCTCGATAAGCCAGCCAGGAGAGAGAGAAGCAAATGTGGTGGCAGCTGCCAGCCCCCATCCAAATTATGGAGGAGCCACCAAGCCATCCAGTGGGTTTACTGTGGTGGCCTGCAAAAGGCCCTATGATAAATCCAAGATTCCTGACTCAAATTTTTGCTGCCTCCCTTGCCCTGGTCCTGACCACCTCCTTCTTCACTCCCCAGCCTGAAACATGGAGAGAAAGTGTCAGTAGGTTGCAGATAACGCCCCCACGTCAGTTTAGGCTCAAGGTATGTTTGAGGCACAGGCAGAAATTTTCCGTGTGATGGGGTAGGCAAGCTGAGGGAGCATCAGACCAACAGCACAAATGCACCCTGGAGTATGTGTCTGTGCTGGGTCTCCTTGCCCACAGCAGGGAAAGATCACCCGGTATTACCCCTAACATGAGATACCCTTGGAAAAGTCACAAGCTCTAGAGTCGTGCCTCCTCCCCTCATGCTGTCATTCCCAGGGTGGTCTCATGCTCGGCCACCTCGGCACCCTTGTCGGCTGCCCTCGTGACATTTGCCTCCTTCCCCAGTGAAAGTAAAAAGGCCAGATCTGGACACGGACATTGCTGAGAACAGAACAGCCTCCCCATGGTGGGGAGCAAGGCTGGGAACTGGGTTACCACTTCCCTGGTCCCTGGCCATCCTGCCTGGACTGTCACGGCACTGTTACCCCACGGGGCAGCACGTTCCTTCCTCTGCCACCTCCTGTGACATGAAGCAACTCTGGTTACTCCTCTGGCCACCTCTGCTCCCCAGCACACATCAGCGAGCCATCGCGGTCCTTTCCGAAAGCCAGGCAGCTCTCACAGCAGTAAACACCAAGGTAGAAGACAACAGAAACCTCATTCTTCACCCCCAAGACACATCTGCAAAGTCTGCTGCAGCGGAGAGCGTTCTCTGTCCTCTTGTTTCTTGTAGTGCTTTTATCTGCATGACATGAAGACGCTGCAGTAGCTGGGACTCAGCACCAGGTCCCGGGAGCTGTGACCAGCAGGACACCCCCACGCCTGCTGGCACCAGCCCGGTGGATTCAGGCCTCCCTGGGAACTCGTGAGGGCCTGGCCCCAAGGACCTCAGTTGCTCCAACAGTGGAGGTTTCAAAAACACTTGCAACTAGAACTGGGGCCAGGACGCTGCACTTGAGAAAGCTTAGGGAAAAAAACATCTTGGAGCCATGTCAAAACTATATTAAAAAAATATATACATATACTTCCATAACGCATCAAGCTCTAACTTAGCCATCTCTTGGGGCTCCAGCTTAAGCATGTGAAATCCTCTCCTGTCCTTGGGAGGGGAGCACCCCAGGGAGAAGCAGATCAAGAATCCTTAGAAGCACTAAGGAAGCCTCAGCGGGCTGCCAGCAGCAGGGACCCAGCTTCAAGGGCACGAAACTTCACTGCCTGGGCTAAAACACCCGGTCTCTCAGCTTGGGGGCAGTGATCAAAACCAGTGGTCTCCTCTGATGCCTAGCTGCTAGAGCAGAAGAGGGACACATGTATTTATACACAAGCTGTCAGCGTGTGCTACGCTTGCAATGACCAATAACCTGCCCGGGACGAGCCCAGACTCCTCTGAGGTTTCGGACAAAGGGCACCATTGAGCTAATGAGCTGCTGAGTACCTCATCACTGTTGGCCTAGCTACCAGCATCTTAAATAGAGGGAGATTTTCACTGTAGGTGCGCAGCATTCCCAATTCATAACCACAAAGACATGCACCCCTTCCCTTGAAATAGGTCTGAATCCTGAAGCCGAGGAGATTTGCAAAGCAGAACGACCGGGGCACTTCTGTCTGCCTCCATAAACCACGCGGCTGACAGCCAGCAGTATATCAGACCGGCAGAGGAGAGGAAGCTGTCATTACCTGGTGTTCAAACAGCTCATGATTTAGCCTGCTCATGCTTGCCAGAATTTAGGCTGCTTCAAACCGTAAGCCCACAACCTCAGACAAAACTGAGGAACTTGAAGCAACTTGAGAAACTCAGGAGCATCAGAAAACATGGGGCCAGAGCAGAAACATAAAATACAGTTCACCTTGCCCATGTGCAGAATCAACCGTAACCCAAGCATCCCTGTTGAAGCCCAGGGGTTCTGATGAGCAGCTTGAGGGAGGGAGAACCACTCATCCACATGAAGATGCAATGCCAAGAGAGACAACAATGCCATGGAGATGGCAGGAATCAGGTGGAAAAACCATTTTTTTCAGGGCCTTGACAGTGACCCAGAGCACTCCCACTGCAAGAGTCATTTCTTTAAAAAGCACTCTTGCTGGGGATTTATGGGTGAACATGACTGTATATTTTACAGTACATTCTTATGGCCTCATCGGTCAATAATCTGCATTTAACTCAGCCCTTTCAGAGTGTGATGGGCCATAACGCTTGTGAAGCAGCTGCCACATGCTGAAATAATAATCAAGGAAGCAGAGAGCAGAGCTGATAATTGACTCTGCTAATGTGCAAGTCAGGACTTTGAGTTATTGATCAGATGTGCTTCAGTGGCTCAGCAAGAGCCCAGTCCTCCGTGCCTGGAGGTTATCGACTCAGATGTTACAAAAAAAGGGGTCCTCTCTTCTCCCTACATACTCCCTTTTTGGATCATCACCTCTTCTGGATTTCTTTCAACATTTCCTTCAGGTCTGGTCTAACGTAGACCCCTGAAACTGCCCAGCAAAGCAGCTTTGTCCCTGCTGCCAGCCTGCTGCTGTCCTACACACCCAAATCTTCAGTATCAGGGACATAAACATGCAATGCTGAGGAAATGACAGTTTTCACCCCTCAGTACCTCTTCCTGGCACCATCCTTGGCATAGATATCCCTTCCCATCAACCACTTTTCCCTCTACCCTCCACGTGAATCCATGGCTTCCCCCTTCAGGTCTTCAACCCACCTCTCCTCTTCCTTCTTGAGTGACCTGAGCTTCACCGCAGCTTCGGCATGTTTCTCCCTGTCCCCAGAGGTTACTGTGCTATGGCTGATCAAGGCACTGCACTGGCACCTCACTGCCCGTGCCACCACTGACGACCCACTTGCTCAACTCCTAGCTGGTGTTGGAGCCACAGCAATAAGCCACTTCCTCCACAATTAGCTGGACGTCTGCAGCCACGTCTTGAACTTGCCCTTGCAAAAAGCCTGCTGAAAAAGCTAAATAAATGATGTCAGACAGTTCTTCTTTCTCAGCTAATTCACTGGTTTGTTCAAAGACTTGCAAGAGTTCAGGAAACGCAGCTTCCTTTTGCAGAATCTCAGCAGGTTGCACCTCCGAGCAGTCTTACCCGTGTAAGCTTCACGGCCAATTCTCCTAATTTGCTAGGTATTTCATTCATTTGCATGCATGTCGAACAGGCCTGTAATTCTCCAGATCATCCCAAGAGCCATTAAAAATGTGAGTACAACATTATTCATCCTTATCAAACACTGCTTTTTCTTCTGGTTTGAGGGTTTTTCTTGGTTTTGGTTTTGTTTTGTGTGTGTGTGTGGTTTTGTCTTTTTCTTCAACAGGAGAAGAAATATTTCTTTTCGAGACGTGGCCCTTTCATCCTCGTGTTCCCTGAGACCTCTCGGCTGTACGCCATCGTGACCTGGCAGCTTACTGATACTTACACAGTCTGGTTGTTCCAGCCCTTCCTCTGTAAGTCTCTGATGCTATCTCACCTTGGTCCAGAAAAGAGCGAGGTCTGTGTAAGCACCTCCAGAGCCACCTCTGTAGTGGAAACTGATGTGAAGGAATTATTCAGCCTTTCAAGAACACCTTTAGTTTCCTTAATTGCTGTCTTTTATGTACAGATGACTCAATCCTCCTGGTGTGGTTTACTTGGGAAATCAATGCTTTTACACCTCTAGGCTTCTGCACGCTTAAACCTGTTTTGATCTTCTAAGACTGGGAAAAATGCTGTCCAGTGAAGGGCACGAAGAGCTTAGTCTGGGTTGTCCAAAACCACTTGTGAGATGCTTTAAGCAAGTACCTTCACAAGGATCTTTAAGAATTCAATGGAGGAAGGTAAAAGAAGAGTCAATGGCTGAAAGTTAGAGCCAAGCAAGCCCTATCAAGAAACAAAGCCATGTGCTCTTAGCTGGGAAGGTAATTATCCACTGTAGTTCACTCCAAGCAGAGGGCTAGAGTCTCTCCATCTTGACGTCTACATCACAGCAAGATTATTCAGACCTAACACGAGATACCTGGGTGAAAAGCTCTGTCCCGACCGAGGTCAGCCAAAATGCACTGACGGCTTTCCTGACTCCAAGTCCCACGCAGAGCCCCCCCAACGCACGTTGCCGCACTCGGCCCCTGCTCCCTCCAAGACACCACCCAGACCAGCTGCTGGGAGCAGCCTGCAATGTGATTAATGGCCACACAGCACCTGCCCAGGGCCTCTCGCTCTCCTGCACCACCTCGAAAGGAGCTGAAGAGGGGTGGGCAAGGTGTCCCCTGCCGCCATCCGGGCACAAGGGGTGCCTCACAGGTCCCCACCATCAGGGCCCAGATGATGTGCTAATGGAGACCCACAGGCTGCCAGCCCTCTGTAAAAGCTTTGAAGAGGTGACTAAGAGAGGCGTGACATGCGGCCTGGTAACAGGGTGGGAAAACAACCACAGTTCTGAGCTGTCTGTCAGGCAACGGCTGCAAGTCACCCCACCAGAGACCGCGCGGGTGGCAGCCGGCAGCTCCACGTGGAAGTGGTTAGCTGCGCTTCGCCTGCCGGCACACGCGGCTGCCAAGGGCGGCCCGCCCGGCGGTGGGGCGGCCAGCCCCCCGGCAGCGCCAGCCCCCGCTGGGGAGGTGGCCCGAGCAGCGCTGCCGGTGACCAGACACATCCGTGGGAAGAGGTCTCAGAGGCTAGCCGGGGGTGGGGTGTCTGGTGGGGAAATAACCATGTGTTTTGTGAACCGTGTCCGGTGGGGAAATAACCATGTGTTTTGTGAACCGAGCCACAGCCAGAGCCAGGGGCTGCGCTGCGGGAGAGAGCCTGCGCCTCGCGGCGTGCCCCTCCTGACCTAGCGTCACCTTCGCTGAGCTCGAAGCTGAGCAGATGCTCTTCCAGGGCCAGGCAGAGCCCCTCACAAGGCCAGCAAAATACTTCTCTCCCTAGCGCTTGATTATGAGGCTGGAGATAATACTGGTTTTCAGGTATGAACCCCTTCAGCCCAGAAAGATGTGGCAGGATCCGGCTGGTAATAGTATTGGGTTTGACCACCAAACTAAAAGCCCATGCTGATTTCTTCCAGAGTTGCCATGCTTTGGTGATTCTCAACATTTTGAAGCAACAAATCACGGTTTTAATTTGACTTTCTTATAGATCTCCCTGCAGCCTTCTTGTCTGTCTCTTAACTAGAAACCCCGCAAGGCCCTCGCTTCCTTGGGTCACTCCTTACTGCTCTGTGGGCCGTGGCTCTGGGGCCAGTGTCACAGGTCTCCAAGCCACCCTTCTTCAATGTCTCCCGAACAGGATTCAAAACCAGACACTCATCCTAACCCAGAGCTGGATTTCACAGGAATAAGACAGGATTCAAGAGCCAGTGGAGCTGATAACAGCTAACAGCCTTCAGGGGCAAGCCTGGCACTCCTCCCTGCCCACCATCGTACCTCTTCGTAGGGAGGATGGGCCGGGTTGAACTCCCCAAAATCTAGCTGAAGATTCCAAGCGTTGCTTCCACCAGATGACAGGCGTCCAATGGGCTCCGCTTCCCCGCTGTCTGCCGACGAGGAGAAGGATAGCTTCCCATTCAACCACAACCTGCCAGGTGCTGTGGGATGTGCCCGTTTTCCCACAGCCCTGTATGGCCCTTCTCATTTTCCAGGTTGTCTTTCCAGCCGGATTCATCTACCGCCAGATACTGCTCACCGTGCTGAGTCTGTAGCTCACGCAGCTGCTAGATTTTCACAGAGGTTCACAGTTTTTACCAAGAGTAGCAAAAAGCTGACAAGACGCTTACAGTTTTGCTGTGGCTGACGGAGTGCTGAGTTGCAGCAAGGGAAACAAGGATCTTGTTCCGCTCGCTCCCGTGATGCATGAAAAGCTAAGAAATAGCGAGGGAGGCAGGCAGGCAGGGAAGCAATGGCTCCGTACGGAGACTCGGGGTGCTGAGGGTCAGCTCTGCAACTCAGAGATGTGGAAGATGGGGATTTTGAAAAGAAAAATGGCATTTTACAGGAATACACATAAGCAATTTCCACACAAGTATCAGGAAAATACTTTCCAAATGCCCCTGCCAGCTGGACGGAGCCTCGCCTGAAGGATGTGTACGCACAGAGCACGCGGTGGCAGGCAGCAGATCTGCAAGGCAGGAGCCACAGCATGGGCGCTGGTGGCCTCCCCCAGCCCCAGGCCTCAGCACTTCCCATGAGAAAGGCGAAGCTGCTGCTCTGCAGGGGTGGGGAGGCCACGTGTCACAGCACCTTGGGGTTCCTCTTGCGTCAAATACTTCCTGACTGACGTTGCCATTACTTTATCCACCCTCAGCGTGCCAACAACCCCTGCCACCCACGCCTGGCACCTGGCTCCCCTCTCCCTGGGGGGATGGCAAAGCACAGCAGCGTGACAGCCAGCCGAGTTGAGTAGTACCCCCTGCAGAAACACAAACCCTGCAGACAAACGACCTGCGCCCTAGGGCTCTCCTGGGTGGTTGCATCGAGGGCCTCGAGGACCTGGGGGTCCTGATGGGCAAGCTGAACACAAGTCGGCAGCACGCTGCTGCAGCAACAAGGGCGAATCGGATCCTGGGCTGCATCCACAGAGACACTACTAGCAGAGATAGAGACATGATCATCCCACTCTACGTGGTGCGTGTCAGGTCACCTCTAGCATACTGTGTCCGGTTCTGGTCCCCACAATTCAAAAAAGATGCAGACATACTGGAGAGGGTCCCAAGGAGGGCCACAAAGATGATCAAAGGGCTGGAGAACCTGCCCTGTGAGGAAAGACTGAAGGCATTAGGTCTTTTCTCCCTGGAGAAAGCTCAGGGGGGACTTCATCACAGTTTCCAGTACCTAAAGGGTAGCTACAAATTAGACAGAGGCTCTCTCTTCACGAGGAGCCATATGGAGAGGACAAGGGGCAATGGGTACAGGTTGCACCAGCAGAGATTTCATCTTGATATAAGAAATAATTTTTTTACAGTGAGAACAATCAATCACTGGCACAACCTCCCCAGGGATGTGGTGGAGTCCTCATCGCTGGAGGTTTTCAAAACGCAACTGGACAGAGTGCTAGATAATCTCATCTAGGCTCTCTTTCCCACGAAAGGTTGGACCACGTGATCTTTCGAGGTCCCTTCCAACCTGGGCTGTTCCATGCTTCTGAGACTTTTCCCATCTCCAGATCCCAGCCTCCCTCCAAGTCTTTGCACCTTCTGGCCCCTGTGCAGCCCCTCTCCCGGGCATTTCCCCTGCTACCCAGGGGCACTGCCTCCAGCCATCCCTCCCAGGGTCCCCTCCCCTGCCTCTTACGAGGGGGAACCATGACTGCGCCGTCCCCAGACAGCATGTGCCCTTGACAGGGGAAGCACTGTCTCTGCTTGCAGACCCCTTGCTCCTTCTTTTCTTCTGCAGAAGGATTTGTTGCCTTGCTCATCATCCCATCTCCTCCTGAAAAAGCAGAGGATAAAAGGAGAGAGAAGCCTGCCCCTTTGTTGACCCTAATCAGAAGGATGCAGGGAGTGGGAGAGGCTGTATTTAGGAACATACCTGAAGGATTTTGGATATCTGTCGTGGTTTAACCCCAGCCAGCAACTCAGCGCCACGCAGCCTCTCACTCACTTCCCCCCCCACCCAGTGGGATGGGGGAGAGAATCAGAAGAAAATAAAGTAAAGCTTGTGGGTTGAGATAAGAACAGTTTAATAGAACAGAAAGGAAGAAACTCACAATGACACTAATAACAAGAAAAATGACA
>JAVKLA010000030.1:16219975-16245943 GCA_034782735.1 Sagittarius serpentarius | reverse complement strand
GCCCCTCCAGCCTTCTTGCTGGCTGGGCAGGAGAATCTGAAAAGTCCTTGACTGAGTCTAAACACGACTGAGCAACAGCCGAAAACATCAGGGTGTTACCAACGTTCTTCTCATACTGAACTGAAAACACAGCGCTGTACCAGCTACTAGGAAGACAGTTAACTCTATCCCAGCCAAAACCAGGACAGTATCCCACCCACATACCCATTCAGCCACTGGATCCAGACTCCTCTGTGCCATTTATACTAATCTGTCCCCTTGCACTGCACAGCAATTGCCCTTCACCATAACATCACACAACTCCTACACCCACAGTAGCATACAAATTACCAGTCCCAACCTTGTCCCAAATAAATCATGGCTAATCTACCTATGTAGAGGAACAGGCAACAAATCACCCACTGACCAAACCAGGGAAGT
This sequence comes from Sagittarius serpentarius, assembly GCA_034782735.1. NCBI lineage: Eukaryota > Metazoa > Chordata > Aves > Accipitriformes > Sagittariidae > Sagittarius > Sagittarius serpentarius. The sequence continues at coordinate 16,245,523 of JAVKLA010000030.1, read as the reverse complement.
GCTTTAGAAAGAGCGCTGCAAAACACGCCCAACATGGAAACAGAGCTCCCCAGCTCCCAGCGTTGGAGAGATGGTGCTGGTAGTTACCCAAAGGTTTCACTATACGCGGATGTACACATCCCTATGGCCCATGCTGCCCTGCCTGAATTTGGAAATAGCTCCCCTCCAGCTCAGCAAGGAACGTTTCTACACCAGAGCGTCTAACCTCCATCACATCAACAGCGACCAGGTCTGGGGATGCTGTTCTGGATCCTTTATCCCGATCCACAGCATCTGCAAATGAGATGGAGGCGGAAATGTCTGATCAAAACCTGAACCAACTGCCTCAAAGGTTCAGAATGAGTTTTTGGTCCTAATCCATTACTAAATGCTGGAAAGTTCAGAGTGCCTTACAAGCCTGCTAATGAAGCAAGTGCAATAGACTGCACAGGATCCCATTTCTGTGCCAAAAGTGAATTCAATTTTGTAGAGAAACTGCATATTCAATGCCGGGCATCCTGTGATCACTCAGTTCCAGTCTGCTCTTTTCCTTCCCTAACAGGATTTTCCCAGCACTACTTACCTCATCAGCCTTTCATTGCTACTAAGCCAGGATTCCCAGACAATCTGTCCCACTGCCTCAAAACAACTTTCCGTCTATCACTAACAGGTCTGCAGCACCCATATGTCCTGCAGCCTCCACTGCTAACAACAGTCTTAATCTTCTTCCTTAACACCGGTTATCAAAGTCACACTCCGAGGCAGGAATTTCAGATCATTAGCAGAAAACAGAACCAATTATGAAAAAAATAGCCGAGAGTAAGAGATCTCACAGTGGATTAAAAATAGATTCTTTTTATTCATTCTCATGACTTCAATTTGGCATGCAAACAGCAGGCTTTGCAGGCTCAGAAGGGAAATGCTCCTGGCTAGGAGGCCGGCAGAGATGGCCTGCGTGGGGATGCACCCCCCCCGGCTCATGCCTGCAGCGTGGAGGAAGGTGTGCGCAGCACCGTGGCTTGTTTTGTGGGCCTGGGGGATACCTCCCGGGGGGGACCTGGGCAAGACCGGCTGGGGAGTGGACAGGGTTAGCTTCTGTGCTGGGTGGCCGTCGCTGCTGGGCATGGGGGATCAGAGCCCTCGCTCGGAGCTGAGGCAGCAGCAAAAGGGCGACAAAAGTTGCTTGTCCCATGCGAATCTGTTCAACACTCCATACGCTGACATAGGTCACAGGCCTCCTCACGGATCTGAAAGCATCCGAGGAGAAAGACTGTCCATCAGGCACCTGCAGCTCCCCTCACTGGTCTTGCTGGAGGGATGCCATTTCCTTTGACAGCATCCTTTCCTTACACCTGGAAAAGCTTGGAGCTGAAAACCACCGCCGAAGCAGAGACATAACTGCTGCCATCACTAGCATGTGCTTTTGATGGTAACAGCATGGCCCGCACTGACAAAACAAAAAGTCTGTCCCAAAGCAGGGAGGAGGAGGGGAGGATGCCTGCAAAGCCAGCTTGGCTCTCGGCAAGCACCAAGAAACAACTGAAACTCCAGAAGATGAAGCATGTCTTCCGTCGCCCTGTCAGAGAAAATTTTGAGAAAGAATAGCTTCCAGCTGCAAGGGAAAACCAAAGCCCAGCAGTGCTACGGGACAGTTTCAGCTGCTGCCCCTCTGCTCATGACCCCGGCTCCAGCACCAGCTTCATCCTCAGTGACCGTCACCACCCCGGGGCGTGCAAGAGCCCAAGGCAGCGACAGCACTGGTGGCCTGATGGGTGACCAGCGGGGGAGATTGTTCATATGGACTCAACAGCAAGTCAATAGTTTCCATGTGGAACATTACATTAAGATGGGTTATTTAAATGCCTTGAGCTGGGACAGACACAGGGGCCCAGGGGAGGGAACAAGAAAACTAGATACAATTTCCATGAGGATTGTTTGTTCTTCAGCATCTGAAGGGACTCCCGAAGCGCTACCATCAATAGGCTTAAATTCATTACGTGGGGCTCTGCAGTGCTGCTGGGAAATGCTTGGGGGGTGTCTACAAATGAACACCTCCCCAAATAAAAAGTTGAAAGCCAATGTGACATAACGAAGGAATAAGAACATGGAAAGTTTGTGTGAAGAAGAGTAGCCGCAGCTACGCTACACAAAAGCTTCGTCTATTCCAAGTAGAGCAAATGGGAATAAAACTCTGAGTCAGACCTTATTTGTCCTCTTAATTTGGCTGAGCATAAAGTCACAACAGAGGGGGAAAAAAAGGGATACACAAAACAGCCTTAAATAGCTTACACTAAACCCAATCATTTATCAGCACACAGTCACAATAAAAGCAATTAGCATGCAAGATATTAAGAACCTATCCCATCTTTAAAATGTCTGCGGGCCACAAATAGAGGTGCACAAAAGATAGATTAGGAACAAATCTCAACTTCTTATGCCATCAATTCTCAAGTTAATTATCTGATAATCACCATGGCGTTCATTTACAGAATAAATATCCCATGTAAATTTAAATCTGCATGTAAATAGAAAAAGAGTTAATTAACAAAACAATAAAGTACCCAGCAATGTAAACACTCTGCTGACTCCACTCCCCATTAGCAGGAAGAGTCTGCTGGAACTTTGTGCTGAACTCCCACATTGAAGCACTGGGCTCTGTGCACTGAGGTCTGTACTTTTAGCAGCAAAGCAACACGTGCTGTCATAAAAAAAATAAGTTGCAAGTTTGTCAGTGGTGAGGAAGCACAAGAAAGCCTGGAACCCAATTCAATACAGCTTATCCTTATTTCTACCTCCATCAAATAAAGCACGTAAGCCTCCGTGGAAATCGCATACTTGCATCCTGAGCTGAATAGCGATAAGCAAAGAACATGCTTAAATATTTTGCAGAATTAGATCCACAATCTTCATTTCATACTGCAGTAATTCATTTTCAGAAAAAACTGTTTCTATGGAAACTTATTTTGGGTCCAGCAGAGAGATTTTTCCCTTTGATTCTCACTTTTAGAGTCAGTCTTTCCTCCTGTCTCCTCCTCTAGAGATGTTCTAAAAAAGCCGATTTCTGACTTCTTTGCCTGTTTCACAGCAAACTGCTGTGTCTAAGTTCCCTCATTTGTTAAGCAGAGAAAATTCTCAACTACGCTACTCTGACGGTGTGAAGTCCTTGAATGGAACAGAAAAAGAAAGGATAATCTAAAAACTTCATCTTGCCTAGTGGGGGCGGAGGAACAGCCCTGCACGGAAGGTGTGGGTGCACTGCAGGTGTACACAGCAGCAAAATCATGCTATCTCGGTCTGTATTTCCTGGTAACTCACAACTTCTTGTTTGCTGTCTTGGCTGCTCTGAACATCATGCGGATGTTACATACACCTGGCTATTCTCACGTCAAGATCTTGCTTCTGAATGATAACGGTCAGCTCAGAGCCCATCATTTTATATGTGAAGCTGAGATTGATTTTTTTGCCACCATGTCTCACTTTACAGACACCTATGCAGAATGGCATCTGCTGTTTCATTACCCGGTCACTCAGTCTCACAAAGTCCCTGTGCATTTTGTCAGAGCCAGCCCTTGTTCCTAATGCCTTGACTAACTTAATATTGTCTGTCTTTGCTTAGTAGTCATCCTCTTTTCCAGACCCTTTGTGTGTTTGTTGAGCAGCACAGGTCTCATCACTGGTGACCTCCCTTTTCTGTCAGAACAATTTACTTTCTTTTCTGCCTTGTTTTTTTAACAAATAGTTTATCCATGCAAGGACCTGCCAGTTTTATCCCATCATTACTTAGTTTCCGTAAGATCCTTTGACGATGGACATTATGGAGACTGTTAGCTCTGCACAGATTAAATCCAGATGCTCACTGACTCCTTCAAAGAACTTAATAGATTTGTGAGCCACATCTGCCCTTTTGAATAGCCAGACGGTTTCTTCCTTGCTTGGTGCAGAGGTCAATCTTCCCAGCTGCCTGCAGGTCCCTCAGCCTTCCCCTGTCCGGCTGGTCTAGCGTAGCAACTTGCAGAGCCACCCAAGCCTCTGAATACTCACGCGAGATATACAACAAACTCTGGCCTGACCCTAGGACCCAAGAGCCTTGCGTCAGTGATGAGTGTAATATATATCCTTTTAGACACTCATTCTTCAAAACAGGTCAGGTCTTTGCCCGAAAAAAGTCTCAAGAAGACGTGGTTGTCCAGTGTGAGCTACCAGGCTCCCAGACCACTGCTTCTGGCTTGATGGCCCCATTCCCAGGAGCCTCTGGGTCTGCCCCAGAACGGCCTCATCAGTCAAGCCACGAGTTTCGTCTTGTTCAAGTCCCTTTAAATGCCCAAATTACAGCACAAAATGAGCTACACGAAGTAGCTCCCACACCTTTGCCTCACCTGGGGAAGGCACCAAATTGATGTTCACACTCTGAGACCGCAGAGCGGGATGACCGTGCATTGCCTGTGCAGGATGCGTGCCTGTAAACAGACACTTAACAGTAGGACAGTACCGTCATAGCTTTCTCGGGGCTTCGCCACAGGCACAGCTTCCCAAGGACAGAAAGCAGGGGACTTTGGGCCACACCGATGGTGGTGAAAGTTACCCTGCAACATCCCCGTCCTTCCTCCCCGTCTCTTTAGACCTTCAGTAATTCCTCTCTGAATTGCCTGCCTCTCCTAAAATTATCAGGCAGAAGCGTACGTCCCACTTCATTAAGCCTGTAAGCCACTGGCTGGATGATATCTGACTTGCATCCGTTTGCAATTTAAAACGGGCATTTGCTTCAGATCAAAGTGGCAGCGGCAGCAGGAACAGAAATTAGCATCTCACGGTCTCTCTCTCCCCAGTTTCATTGCCACAGTGTGTCTCCCTCATTACCAGGGAAATGAAACATCTTTACAGTTCAGGCTGCCTCTGCCTTTTATCCCGTGGCCACCGCGTGAGGCATTACTGCCACATTTAACAGCGATCGGTCATGGCCCTTCTCTTTCAAATGGGACAGTGGGCCTCTCCTCCCTATTAGCATCCCATGAGGGGGCTGCGAGGAGTCACAGCCCCTTGTGGTTTGCCACAGTGCTCCCAGTATTCACCCATTCATTCCCTCACGCTTAAAATAACGATAAAAACCAATGTTTTCCCCCCCTGCCGGCGAATTTTCACACTTAGTTGACAGTCTCAGAAACAAATGCTCCTCCCAGCCCTACAAGGAGCAGGTAACAACAAGCACAAGGCTGGAGACCAGGTCACCCCCTGCTTCGCAGCCACCCCCACCATGCTTTGCCTTCATGACGTTCCCTGAGTTGGGGTCTGAGGACAGCACCCATCGCGAGGGCAGGCACCGGGGATGCCGGAGGAGCAGCTCCCTTCCCTCTCCCCTCACTTTGCCCAGCAGTCCAGGCACACAACCTGCACCCAGTGCCTGCAGGGCGAATGAGCACAGCGTCAATTAAAAGGCAAAATCCCTTGCTCGGATTATTCTTTTTAAGTAAAGCTGCTGATGGAGGTGAGTGGTTTGCAATGGCAGCAGCGAGCTTGTGCCCACACATCCCTGGAGAGCTCACTGGCACTGGCTGTAGAGGAGGGCTCAGGTCCCTGCCAGCATCACTTAGAAAGATGTAACTCTCCTTCGAAACATACAAGGAAAAAAATGTAATGAATGAATGAAAGCAAGCCAGCAAGCCCAGATGAGCACATGCTCAAATTTGTTGCTTGTGGTATTTTGTTTCCTGTCTGGATTGCAGAAGAAAGTTGTGTCTGGACCTCACTTGCATTTCTAAATGGGAGCTGCTATGGAAACATGCTGTTATTTGGTTTAAATGATGTCCATAAGAAGATTTTTTTTTTTTTTTAAATGCCCAAGCAGGTAGGGGACCATTAATCTTGTCAGTCCCACAACCAGCCTCTTTGCTGGTGAGTGCAGCTGGCTGAAAGGACACTGAGCTGGTCCCTCCTGCTTGCTGCGGTAGCAAAGCGAGCCGGATACCGTGTTCCCTCTTGCACATCCTTCCCACCTCAAGCCCCCTCTCGCACATCCTTCCCACCTCAAGCCCCCCAGTTTGTACTGCTGCTGCCCTGGAAAGCATCACTCCAGGGCAAGGGCTGCCTCTTCCTGCCCGTTGCAACAGGACTGTAATCCCATCTTATCTGCTGGAAGAAAAGAGGGAGGAGGCAGAAGACTGGAGGAGGAGAACAACCAAAAAACAGAAGTAGGCAGATATGATGCAGCAGTTTCTTAGTGGTTAAGGAAGGTTTAGAGTCCTAGGAGCGGTTCTGCTTTGTCTGAGGTGCCAAAGCCCAAGGCCAAAGGACACGCAAAACAAGCAGGGGCTGCAGGAACCAGCTGGAATGCAAAATGCCACCAAGTGAGACCAAAGCACATGTCAAAACTGCATCTTTTATTTCCAGTTTTTAAATATTTTACCACAGGAAGAAAACTGAACGTCAAATTTCAAAAACAACTCAGACTTAATAGGAAGGAACAAAGAGATGCTGCTCGAGAGGAGATCCCAGGAGAACTCCGAGTCATTTGTTTGGAAGCATTTCTTGAAAGTTTGGCAACCTTCTTCAACAGCCTTGCCCCGGCAGTACAGGACAGCACGCTGCTGCTGTCCCCTCCGCTCCCAGGGAGCGGGGCAGGCCAGGAAACCCTGAGCCACCGGCTGCCAGAGGATGCAAAGTATCTCCTTGCCTGCAAGCCACTTCCGACTGCTCCTGCGCAGCAACTAACTCATCACCCACCCTCCCTCCTCACAGGACAGAGGAGCCTTGCAGCACAAGGTCCTCAGTACACCCATCTTCAGGTGAGAGTCACTGGCGCAAGTCCTTTGTCCCACTGCACGTCGGGTGAGCGGCCCCGGTGGTCACTGAGCCACTGCCTTTGCTCCTGCCCAAAGGCAGGTGCCATAAAAGCCTTCCACGAAGGCAACGCAACACGGGGCTTATACTCCCACCCATCCTGCCCTCACATCATCCACCTTCTGAACAGTGAGGGTCTACCAAGCTGCAGGGTTGTGCTCGCTTGCCTGGCAGGCAGTGCTGCTCTCCCCTCGCCTCACAGTTTCCATTCCTTCCTATGGAAACACTAGAGCACAACACAGCTCTCGTGTTTCTATAGCCCTGTGCAACCGCTTCCCAGTGGAGTAATTCCTCTTGGACCCAGCTCTGCGTTGCCATGTAGCCCCTTCAAGCTGCTTTAAAACCTATGAAAGGACCCCTGACCTTCCCACCGCACGCTGCCCTCGCAGAGGACGTTCCCTGGGCAAGGGTGCACCCGGGGGACGGGGGGCGACAAGGGCACTGCTGTGCTGCAGGGTCTGCGCTGTTTGCCCCCACCGGGCTGTAACAGCTAAATATATATTTTATCAGCTGTTCTAATTTACATCAGAGGCTAGACTTGGAAAAAAAGGTGACAATGGGGGTGGGTGAAGGTGGCCAAGAGCCTCGGCAGCAAAATCAACACCATCCCCTGACCCACCAGGCACACACACACCTCTCTCCCTCTCCCTCTCATACATTTACCTCAGCCAAGTGAAATGTTCTCTTTAAAAATAAGACTGTTTTGGGGCCTTTGCTGTGATAAGTTACAACTCTTTCTAAGTTCACTCATGGAAAAAAAAAAAATATCTTAAAAAATATAGCCAAAAGGTTTGGCGGTGATCCAGCAAAGCCAGAAAAAAAATAAAGAGGAAAAACCACCTCACCACGGCAAAAACACACATTCTTCTTGCAGACCCTTTTATCAAGACCCTAGGCACACTTTACAAACTTAAATTAAAACCTCTAAACCTGTGTGAATAGAAAGCTGCTACTTACATAGGCCTCTGGTTAACTGAGCAAAAAGGGGACAGAAGAAGAAAGTGCCCCGGTTATGGGGAGACCTCCCTCTCTCTGCCCACTTCCTTCTCCCCATCCACCAGAAAAAAATCTCACGTGGTAGCAGAGTCTGCAGCTTTCTACATGAAGATCAGATGGCAGCAAACACGCCTCCACAGACCTGCAACGCAGCACCAAGGGGGCCGAGCAAGGGGCCAGCGTGGGCTTGGGGGATGCACCAAACCCAGCCAGGTCCACTTGTAGGGCCCGCACGGCTTATGGAGACTGACCCACACACGTGACCGCTGCAGCAGGGTATGGGCTATCCCATGCCACCACCCCAGTACTCTGGTAATGAGTAGCAACCTAAATAAGTTTGATTTTTGAGCAGAAGACTGGTCTTGCTGAGGTTCATCCTAAGACACGTAAAGAATGGGCTGTCAAGCCGTCTGTTAGTGGTTTGCTGCAGTAACACCCGAAGAGTGCGAGACACCAAGTGACAAGGGCAAGATTATTTTTAAAAAGAAGGGGAAACTTGCATCTTCTTCACTGCAATCCTCAGGGAGATACAGGGACAAAGTACTTACATGCACCTAGAAGAATGGAAGAAAAAGAAAAGAAACGGAACTTTTTTGGGTTTGTTTTGAACAAGAACAGAGCATATCAGACGTACCTGATCTCCCCTGCAAGAAGTACACTTACGGACAAGCTAAGGAAACAATCCAAATGAAAACACAGAAGGACAGCACAAAATTGGTAGATAAAACTATGTGCACAGACTAATTGTTAACAGTTTATGGTCAAAAATGGTTCCTTCTTTCCTTTCCCACGCCCTAACACACCTACAGCTCCTTACGAGCTGGGCACCAGGCAGCCAGCGTACGGCTGGCTCAGGGCTGGCTGTCAGGCAACTCGCACTGCAGCCTTCCCTTGGCGGGACAGCTCGCCTGCCTCCTCTCCTTCATCCAGCTACCACTTTCCACAAAACATGTAGGAGTTTAATGTCCTGGGAGCATCTGCTTCCCTGTCAAAACAGACTGAAACTGGTCCATGAGTTAAAGCATTACCGAGGCAGGACTAAGACAAACAGACCGCAGGATCTTTCGCAAACTGGCGCGGAAAGCTGTTCAACAGGCCCATGCAAACGGTGCTTCAGTTAGATAGGAAAAGTCAACAGCCTGAACACACAGTGGAGAAACAACTTGCTAGACAGCAAATCTGCAGGAGAGGAGCCTGCCGATTGCGAGCCAAGCGCAAACCGTGCCGGGCTGTCACATGCACACAGAAAATCAAACATCCTACTGGGACGTGTAAATGGGACATAGCCCACAAGGCAGGGGGGAAACCTCTGCAGAGAGCCCCACGTGTGGCTCCGAGCGCTCACACCATGGGAGAGACAGCTGGGGTCGGGGCAACAAAGGGAAAAGCTGCACGAGGTCCAGGAAACATAACCCGCAGGGAAAGGCTGAGCAAACGGGAGCCAGCCAGTGCAGACAGAGGAGGCTGAACAAGGAAACAAGAGCAGTAGTCTTCAAAATTATGCAAAAAGTGCTTTTTGAAGGAGAAAGGGACTGAAGCACCTCTTAGTTCCTCGGAATACAGGGCAGGCAGCTTTTCTAATTGTAAGGAAAGTGAAGGACTTGAACAGATCATCTGGAGGGGCTGTGGTGCTTCCAACCCTCCCTCCCGTTACAGGAAGCAGGCTCATAAACATCTGCCCTGATTTCCATACGGCTGCTTTTGTCTGAGGATGGCTTTTTGAGTGTCACCCTGATGCCTGACCTTAGAACTCGCTGGGACCACATCCCACTTTGCACAATTAAGGGCTGAGTGTCCCTTGACTTATAGGGATGGGATTGAAATCTCCTTTCATCTAATGCATCCGCCAGCCAGCCTGCCTTCAGGTAGCAGAGCTCCTCAGCCTTGAAAAGATGAGCCTGAGCTGGATCCCAGAGCATAGACGAGCTGCCCTGCAAGCACACACATGGCTTTCTTCTTACATGGTACAACCTGGAAGCGCCTAATACCAGGTCCCAGCCATGCAGCTTCCTGACCCAGACAGCCCAGGCACAATGGGCTGGACACTGTCTTCTCCTACAGCAGTCCCAGAAAAAGAAGGAGCTGGAAAGTCTTTGTACACTCATCTCCAAGATGGCTTGGTGTCCACTTCTTCCTTCTGGGATTCAAGACGCCATGCAAGCCCCTCATTGGGTCAACAGGGTTCATTTTTTGTGGATGGCTGTGGTACCCCTGCTGTGGACTTTCTTCAGCCCCAGTCAACCTTGCTCAGTCCTCATGTTCCTGTGACAGGTTTTGTGATCCATTTCCTTTCGGAGAAGATGTTCTTACAGGCACAGGCACTCTCAGAATGAGGGGACAGCAGTGTCTGACAGCTTCCCCAGCAAAGGGTGGGCAAAGGCAAGCGCAATGCCTTAAATGGGACAACAATACTCCGTTTCCAGCTCTGCCACTGGTTTTTAGCCTGCACACCACAGATTTTGTCAAATCACCTAAAATGAGCAGCAATTTGATGCCTTTGTGTCGCAGTGCAAAAAGAGCTGGTTTTTCCCTTATACCTGTAGAGGAATAACACCACTTCTATCCACAGTGGGAGACGCAAACTGCAAGGATCTCAAATATAGCACAATGAACAGAGTGTGAAATGAGTGGGCACCTAATCTGAGAGAGGGAACACCTGTTATGAAAACCCTATTTGCTTAGTAATTCAAAGCCACTTCATTCCACTGAAAGTAAACACGCAGTTTCAAGGATTCATTGCAAGAGCTACTACAAAACAATATAAAGCCCCTCTGAAAGCCCTGTGCAAGTACTCAGTCCTCCTCAGCTGTCCAGCTCCGCTCCTTCAAGTTACATCTGCCATTATAGAACAGCTCAGTTTCCTTGACCCCTCCAGCCCCTTGCAATTCCATCAGCTGGTCTCTTGTGGTGTTGCCCTTCTTGCTTTTTCTGAATTTGAAGTACACGCAGAAGACAGCAAGGGCCAGGAGAAGGATCAGGACCAGTGGTAAGTACAGGATGAAGTTCAGCAGTGGTGGGGACGCGCAGATCCTAGACAAAACAGTTGACTCTGGAGGAAAAAAAGAAAGGAAAAAAAAGTAAGAGAGGCCCCAAGCTAGTTTGAGTTTCTCTCCCCTACTGTTTCTATAGGTTGTCTTCTTACCACTTTTCCCTCAATGTTCAACAGCTACCAATTTTTAAGAATTCATACAGGCTACCTGAGGAGAAGGGGGAGAGAAACCAGGCAAATTGCCTCAATTTCTTGTTTTGAGAGGTCAGATAGGGCCCCAGCTCATTCAGCTGAAACATCCCAACAGAAAGAGCATGGCTCTTCAGCTAACCCATTCCAGACTGGGCTAAGTAAGGAAAAACCACATACCCTTCACCCCATGGGGTGAGGTAGAGGTCTGCCAGAGACTGCACCACTGAAAAAGAAGGGACAGTAGGAAAGCAAAGGAAACCAGATCAAGGAGGTCCCTGTCTCCCCCAGACACCTGCCCCCTCCTTACTTCGCCGCTCTGCTATCCTATTTCAGCCATGCTCAGCTGCAGGCAGCTGTGAGCCCCATCCCCGGCAGCTCCTGCAGAAGAGTTGAGGTGGGGGCTGCCTGTACTGCTGGTGTACCCTCCAGGTACTTCAAAAAACCATGTTTGATCAGTCCCATGCTAGCTGAAAAGCTCTCATTTGCAGCCTCTCCATTTTTGTCCTGGGCTCCTTACAGCCACCCATTAATCCTGGCCATCAAAATCTGCTCCCTTGCCACATAGCTTCAACACCACAGGCTGACCTCAGGTGCACCTGGCCTACCATGAAGGGTCACGCCAACTCCTTTGGGGCTGTTTTATCCATCTCAAAGTGTTGTTCCTCAATTCTCCTCTTTACTCAAGACTCACGTGCAGATGTTTTATGCTTGCTCTGCAGAACCATGCTGAGCACGCAGGCCTGCTGAACTGAAGCTGTCCATGGGGGACCCACACAGCCTGGTGGGCAAGGGATGAACCAGCCTGGGGGCTACTCCTGGCTGTGAAACCAGCTTTCACCTCTCTACCTCCAAAGCTCTGCACCCCATCCACATAGATGGAAAACAACATTTACTCTCTCCTAGGAAAACAGGGAGAAGCCTCCGCTACATGAATGCCTCTGAAGTACTAGCGAGGTATCTTAAACGGGAGCATCAGGGATAAGAGCTGAAGTTACTCCTGGTTACGGGTACACTTGCACATGGCTATGTCATTACCCCTCGGAAAGCCCCAAAACACTGAAATTCGTGAGCCAGAGGGGCATTTTGAGATACCTACATCACTAGAGAAACATACATGCACACCAAAAAAAACCAACCCCCAACCTCCCCCCCCAAAAAAAACCCAAAACCAAAACACCACCTAGCTAATCTCTTGGATTTTGTGAAAACCATGAAAATCACTTGGCAAAAACACTTATACAAAAAATCGGAGGAGAATTTTCCAGCAGTTACTGAGCAATTTTAGGGATGGTTACTCCACCAGTGATGGGTATCAAGAGACAGAGGGAGCTGACGAAGGAGAAATCCAAGTGCTAGAGGGAGCCGTGACGGACAACAGCAGGAAGGTAACAGCAGGGGGATGAAGCACTGTCAGTCCCTCCCTGTGCAATTAAACCCAGATTAGCTCTGCTGTAGGTGCAGAGTCATGTGAGCAGGCTCCATGCGTGCCTGTGACAGTAGCAGGCACAAGGGAGGGCTCTACAGGGTCCCCTGAGCTCCTCCACCTCGGTCAGCACTGGTAATCGCTGCAGCAGCTATAACCGCGCGCGTTGGCACCCAGGCTGGCTTCAGGCATAGCAACCCCAGGGCTGAAGGCGCGAGAACTGTAGGATCCTCTCAGCTAAGTGCAACACGAATGATTTCACAGTTCATATTTTTTCCTCCACATGGGTCATCCAAGCCTCCTATTTCCCCAAAGAGGCAACAAGAGAGTATTTTTTTTCCTGCCTGTTACCTCCCTAAACACACTGTGTGTGCCTGACTGAAACCTTTGCTTTTATTTATTTAAAATTCTGTATGCAGAATCCAGCTCTATCTTTGCACCCGGCATGCACCCCAACTCACCCCAAGAGGACACAGACTGTTTTTAGAGACCTCGCTGGAGATGGACTTGCCAGAAAAATCACACCAAGAATTTTTTCCCCAAAACAGCGTTCAGGCCCCACTGGCATGACTAAGAGCAGAGGTTTGTGCCCATGGTCCTGCAGAGACCCCACAAGCCGCAAAGCACTGCAGGCACAAGTGCACTCAACGGTACCCTCCGGACCACATGCCTCACAGCTGGAGCTCTTGGTATCTCATCTGACCACCACCTCCGGCATTTACAATGCCAAGCACCTGGGTTTCAGCCCCTGGCAGATCAACGGGACTGGGTGTGGTGGTGCATTTCTTCCCCCTTTCTGGGCTGATCTACGAACTTGGGAAGGCTCGCTCGACCTCAGCAGAAGTGTAGTGAGTTGGGCGGTTAAGCGTCCCTTGACCATACCAGGAACTCTTGCAGGGCTAAGACACGGAGTCATGCTGACTGTTCCAAGGACTCCTGCTGCCTGGTGGAGGCGGGGGACGGGAGTAGAGATAATTAGTTCTCTCCCAACAACCTTGGGACATATCTCAGTCTTCTCCTGACAGCCTTGGAACATCCCATATCTGAATCTTAAGTCATTCTCTGACAGCCCTGGAGCCTTCCTTTTCTAAATCATAACCCACGCATAACAGTACCAGCACAACTGGAATTCCAGTAATTTGCTAATGACTAAAGCCAATCATCTCCCAAACCTATAAACAGCAGTACTAAGTGAGACCCTTTGAGCTCTCCTGGACCGCAGTGGGCTACGACCAGCATCTCCCTCCGAGTGGGATGCCTCTCAGAGCTCACAAACTTTTCAGTTTGCCCCATCGCATCCTTGCCATTGGCAGCCGGCATCGCCAGCAGAGAGCTGCCATTATCCCCCACACACCCCACACCCCCCAGCATGGCTAAGGGGGAAGGGGTGCGGGGTGAGCAGTCCCTCGCACCCAGCGGCATTACCTGGCGGGATGGTAGTGAGCTGGGTGTACCCTGAGCGCGCCAAGGCTTGCAGAGCCCAGTCCTTCCCCTCGTTCTGCTGCTGCCATTCCTGCACCTGGCAGTGATACACCCCGGCATCGCCCTCCTCCACGCTGTGCAGCGTCAGGCTGAAGTCACCGGCAGCAGGGCGGTGGAGATGTAGCCTCCCCGCCAGGCTCTCCTGGGGGTACTCGATGGAGCCGTCACGGTGGAGGGCGAGCAGGGGCCTGACGTGGCCGCCTTCCTTCCCCCGAAACCAGGTGGCCGAGAGGTAGGTGGCAGGCAGGTGGGCACCCTGCAGCAGGCAGCGCAGCGTCACCTCCTCACCCTCCCTCGCTGAGACGCTGCGGTTGGTCTTCTCCAGCTGCAGTTCATGCTCTGGGGTAGGATGCAAGCAGAAAGAGACGTTGCAGTGTTGCACTGCCACAGACATGCTCCTGCCTGTGCCCGCAGGCTGACAGAAATCTTTCGGAGCGAAGTGTGGGGGATTGGGATAGCCTCTTGCAAGAGCCTCTGCAGGACACTCACAGGCCCCTTGCTCCTGTGATTCATTCTTCCTGGGGTGTTCCCCCCCCCCCCACCATCTCTGCCCCCTGTTTACAACCTTCTGCTGTAATACTTCCCACCCCCTCCAAGCAAGTGATAAGGCATCCTTTGGACCAAAAGCTATTTTAGGAAGTTGGAATTCTCTGATCCACTTTATTTAGGGCTGCAACCCATAAGCCAAGTGAGGCTGAGAGAGGGAAGGACTAAGCCAGGGAGAACCCACCGTGCACCCCAGCGGTGCAGGGCCCAAGGTGGGCACAGCTGAGCCTTCAGCCTTGTTCTCAGCAGCAATGTGCTGCAGGGTAAGGAAAATAAGTGTCTTGCTTCAGGATGCTCAGGAGCACCAGGAAAGGCCGGCTTCTCTATTCACAGCACTGTACAACCAACCAAGCGCTCCATGTATTGGAGGGAAAAGAAACTGCCACGATTCACTTTGTTATGAAGCGTTAGACATCATCTGCCAGTGGCAGAAATAACAGCTTGGTCAGTTTGGGAGGATGTGGTAAATCCTCCTAATTCCTTATTTTCCTTTGAGAAGCGCTGACACCTCCTGCATCCCTAAGTCTCAGATCCAGTGCAGGAGCCATTGCTTCTCCTAAGCCCTGCCAGCTTAGGAGAGGCCTGGCAGGGGCTCCGTTGTAAATTGACCCAAACTTCTCCAGCAGCACCTATACGAGAGAGAACCACCTGCTCACCTGGGAGCTTGAACTCCAGCGTGGTCCTTCCCGATGCTCCCTCTCCGAGTTTGTACCAGCCATCCACCAGCCACTGCCATTCCTCTACCACACAGTAGTACCTGCCCTGATCCTCGGGGTTCGCAGAGAGTATCCGCAGCCAGAAAACATTCCTGGACACCCTCTGGCTCAGGAACCGGGACTTTTGTGCAGGAGAGGCAAACTCAGCCCCGTATTCCAGTATGCTGCTGTAGTCCGCCCTTACGATTTGCAGGGGGCTTGCATCTGCCAGAGGAGGAGGTAGGAGGTACCAGGTAACGGCAAACTGAGAATTATTTGGGGCAAACACAATCCTGCACTCAATGGCTGTGTCAGCACCGCTGGCAGTCTCCACAGAGCTCTCTGTCGTAGCTACTCGAAGCTTGCTTTCTAAAATGGAGAAAAAAAAAAAAATGCTGGCTGCAGCTGACAATACAGGGATGCTGGCAAGGACAGGAATAAGGCTGGCCTGAGGTGCCCGCAGAAAGAGGAGGGAGGACGAGGGTGCTCAGGGGACAAAGACCCCTTAGGGGATGCTGGAGCAGGGGCGGGTGGGGAAAGGAGGGAAAGAGAAAATCCACACAATCTTATTTGAACTGTGGTGGTGAATCACTGGGTGTTACTGGGCAGGGGAGCAGCGGAGGAGGCACCTGGGGGACCATGGGGCAGGGACAGGGGGATGGAGGCAGCCACCACGTTGGAGCTCGAAGGTAAAGCCTCTGTCTGAAGCAAACGTGTCTGTCTACCACTGCTTCTATCAGCAGGCTCACACGTAAGTGACAAAACCAGCCCATGGCTTCGGAGACTGTGAACAAGTATCTTTTATCTCAGAGAGGCTACAGAGCCTGTGTGGGTTTCACTAACAGTCTCCACCTCAGGTGTTTGCTGTTGTTATTAATCGGAAACCACATAACACGGTCCTGAACATCCACTGTCATTATACCCAGCAATTGTTCAATTTAGCGCTGAGCAGTTCAGGAGAGGAGAGCTGCGGTGCTGCCTGCAGCTCTGCCCTCGCAGCAGGGTACGCAGTTGCTCCCAATGCGCCTGTCCTGCTCCTGGTTTGAGGGACGTCTTTCCCCCTGCACATCACCTGTTGCTGGTGCCTTTCCTTCTCCTCCAGCAGCGGAAAGGCTGCAAACCTGTCTCTTCGAAGGGCCTCCAACCGCTTGCGTTTCCCCTTGACCCCCGCCTCCACGCTGAGACACCACCTCTGTCGGATGCGGCCAGCGGTTAGGTGAAGAAGTACACACAGCTGTCTACCCGTGGGCAGACAGAAATGACTCAGCACGAGACACCATCAGGCTTTTAAGGGACTGTAGACTGAGTTTCCATTCTTACCATTTTCTTTCCGTACGAGCTCAGCAGCAGGACGCCCTGTGCTGTGGAGGCTGGGGGCAACTGAGCTCCCTTAAGCTCAGCCCCTGGGTGCTGGTTTGGGGACGGGCTGCAGAGGACATGCTGAGATGCCCCTGCAGAGCCTCTCAGCCCCCTGCCCTGGGCTGCAGGCTCTCCTCTGCAACACCTCTTCCAGGGATGCAATGGCGGCAGGTTATGGAGAGGGCCTGTGGACCAGGAGGGAGCTGCAGCTTCTCCCACAGGGGCTGATGGGGAAGAGGGACACCACAGGAGAAAGCCCACGCATTTCCCCTTCCTTCAAGCATGTCTTCTCAAAAAACTCAAAGCAATCCACTTCAGAGGCCACCGCTGTCTCTCGAGGCCAGTCAATGCAAAGTATCCCAACTGATGGCTCCTGTCATCCCTGTGCACGGCCTCTGCCTCCATCTCAAATTTGCCAGCAAAACCTCTCTGCTCACATCCACTTACGCTGCTCTTCTCTCTTTGCACCTTGTTGCTCTTCCTCCCTCTTCCCTCTACACTGCACGCAGACCCATTTTCACCAACAGGCTGACAGTTTCCTCCACAGCAGGACTTGCACAAGTCCCACTATCTGCTTACCGCCTCACCTCACCGGTGAGGATTTCAGCAACGTTCACCGGGAAGTCTGGGAGGTGGCCGCTCCCAAGGGATCAACAAAGTGCTGTCCTGCATTTCACAGCGTGCTTTTGCTGCTCTGAAGAAACAGGTAAGGGCAAGAAGCGGAAGAGACAGGAGAGCAATCACCCTAATTAGGAAGCCGTGCAAATTCATCAGATCCACAAACGCAGAGATCAAGCAGACTTGAGCACACTTAGGAACCAGATGCAAGCTGATGTCTTCCAACTTCAGTAGTTAAAAGCATACCCAGCCCAGAGCCAGCTCTAAGGAAGCACAAATCTTCATGGAGGGACACTGTAGACAGCCAAAAGCTGTCTGGAGACAGCAGGTCCTGGGCAACCTGCTCTAGGTGGCCCTGCTTGAGCAGGGGATTGGACCAGATGACCTCCAGAGGTCCCTGCCAACCTCGGCCATCCTGTGTTTCTGTGACAGGTGGACTGATCACACCGGAAAAAACAAGACACTTGGTTCTTAACAGTGCAGAGGAGTATCACTCAGCCAGCCTTAAGTTCAGGAGCTTTATTCAGGGACCCAGAAGCGAACTGTGCCACAGGGAAAGAAAAATTACTCCCAGGTATTTCAACTAGAGACTTTGCTCCCATTTCAAAGGCCACAGGAGAGGAGTAGGCAGGACCAGGGGAGGTAGTGGACGTTGGGGACAGCCTTCCCATGTCAGACACATGGACGTGCCTTCCCCAGCTGCAGCTGCTGGGGAGAGCATGCCGGCAGAGCAGCCCCACCGCTCATCGCAAGCCGTTCTGCCCCCTCTCCCAGTGAAAAGGAGCTTCAGGAAAGTCAGCTGCGGGGCCGTGCTGGACCAAAAAGTGCACCTCCCTCCAAGTGAGCTCCTCTTGGCAGCGTTGCTGTGGCCCAGGGCAGGCAGGTAAACCCCAGGACCTTTCCCCAAAGCCAGGGAGGCTGCCAGCACAGGAGATGGCAAACTGCCTGAGGCCAGGGGCCTCTCACTTGAGTGTGGTATGGCCTGGCCTGACACCCGCCGGGGCAGAAAATACTCCAGAGAAGCAAAGGCTTGGAGAGGAGCCGGGGGAACCGCTGCTGTGAGCACTTGATTTTGATGAGAAAAATTGCTGTTACGCTCTCAGAGAAGATCACCTCGAGAGGAAGCAGAGCACTTGCTGCAAAGCCCCTTTGTTTCAGCTCCAGGGCTCTTCTCACTACCGCTAAAGACCAGTTACCAAAGAGGGCAGAGCAGCTGCCTACCTTTTCCTTCGGCAGAGGAAGACATGGTGCTGTTTTCCCTTTCGTTTTCAATTTAATTAACCAAGCCGAGCCTCTCGCTGCCCGTCTCGCTGTGAACCCTGCCTGCTGATGCCGTGCTTTCTGCCCAGCCCAGGCGCAGCAGAGCACGCAGAAGGGCACGGCCGTTGCCATGACCCGCGTGGGCCAGCCGGAGGGGCGGCTGGTGCAGAGCCCCCCATGGTTCGCTCTGGAGCCGGGGGAAGCCGCTGCGAGCAGCTGCACTGAGAGGCGGATGGGAGCATCCCCGCGAGGGCCGGGCAGCATCTGTCTGCCCGGGGCACTAATTATGGGACCCCACCAAGAGCCAGATGCTGAACTACGCAAGAAGTCAGAGGAAGGAAAGACCTGTCCTCTTTCCCCTCTTGTTATGACCTTTCACACGTGTCTCTATCTGCCAGATCCACAGTGCCATTTAAACTCCTGAAGCACTGACTGACACCGAGGGGTAAACAAAGTGCGGAAGCAAAAGTCAAGAACTCCAGTATCTCTGCAGTCTCTAGCCATGGGATTTTATATGTGAAGAAACAGGCTGGTGATTTTCATGATTTGCAGCTTCATTTTCTGCAGCTTTGCCTCATCCCATTGCTGTTGGAGCCGGCTTCCTCCCAGACTTACTTCTCTACCTTCCCAAATATCCTTCGCTGGCTCATGCTGCCTTTCTGAGAGAGATGGTACTAGAGCCAGCAGCCACCTCCCACTGTGCATCACCCCCTCCCAGTTCCCGCCATCTTTACAGCATCGCACTATCCAGTAACAGCTGCAATACATTTGGAGCCAAACGTCATAACAACTCGCTGCTCCACTGCTATCGTCTCCTCTGTGTAGACACTCTACAATTACACCTGCTCATCTTAACGCCGTTTACACTAGTAGCGTACAATCACAGATGCTGTCTGTTGTCACCCCTAGCCTCAGTATCACCCCGCAGACCCCCTGCCCCCCACTGGCTGTAGCTCAGGTGTAACACAGGACACCCCAACGCCCAGCTTTGCAGGGGCAAGGAAAGAGCAGCAGCGGAGCAGGAGGGAAAAGCACCATGGAAATGAGCCCAAATAGGGAAGGAAAGGTACCAACTTACACTACAGCAAACCCAGCAATGAAAAACATGGAAAACGTGTAATTTCAGTTCACTGGGTTGTGATCCTGAAAATCCAAGGATTAGAAGAAGGAGCACTTAATGCATGTGAAAAGAGCAAGAACTCTCCTTTGTTGGCAGAACAGACATGAGGGGAAAAAAGAAAAGCCCGTATTCTCACACCTGCCTCCACAGGCTCAGAGGTTTTGGCTGGGACAACCCCTTCGATTCCTCCAGCAGCCCCAGCCACGAGCCGGGCAAGCTGACACCGTGCTGCTGCCAGGGGTGGCGGGGAGCAGGCGCAGGGTGGGCTGGCTGCACGGCTGTGGTGTATTTGCAACGTCTCTCTTCCATAAGAGGACGAGGCTCCCTGCGCGATGCTGGCAGGCACGCTGGCAGCACGGACCCTGCCTGCAGAGGTGGCCATAAAAGGGAACCCTGGGCAAGGGCCCCAGCTGCGCAGCCCCGCCATGCCTGGGAGGAGACACCTCCACCCAGAGGCCCTAGCACCTTGCAGCTCAGTACTGGCTCCCAGCCCAGCAGAGAGCCCTGGAGCCTTCTCAGCGCACCTCCAATACACTGGGAGAAGCTCAGGGGGACACAGACATACCCCAGCACTGGATTCAGGGGCTGGTCTCTGTCTACCGTCCTCCAGCCCCCCAGAAGCCCACACTATGGGAGGCACCTCACACCCCCAGCATTCAAGTGGGCTTCGTGGGGGGGGGGGGGGGCCCTATTTGTGCCCAGAAACAAGGCTTAAAATCCTAGTGGCAAGGCTGATCCCTATATGCTTGGCATAATCTGTGGTCCTGGTTGCCCCTGGTCATGCTTGATTTAAAGTTGCAGAAGGAGAGACCTCTGCTCAAGAAGTGCCTGTGGCACTGCTTACCTGGCAGCACCACCTTTATCCCCACAGCATTGGACCTGGTGGTGGCCGCCGGCTGCCCCAGCGGCAGGGTGTTCCTCATCCAGACCTCCACCTCACACTGGTACGTCCCCTCGTCGGCAGCCACGGTGTTGTGGATGTGCAGCCTGAAGGAGGTGGCAGCTTTTGTCAGCTGGGCTTTCCTTTGGAAGCGCGGCTGTGATGCACCCCACGCCACGGTGCCGCTGGGAAAGACCCGGACCAGCTCATGGTAGTGGCCGGTGGGCGGGCTGGGCTGGAAAAGCCACCCCACAGACATCGGCACCTCCTCGAGGGTGTAGCTGGCGCTCACTTGGCAGACGAGTTCAAAACTCTGCCCATATCCGATGGTGACAGTTCGGCTTGTCAGTGTGGCGTGCAGACCGAGACCTGCTCGAGAGGAGAGACCTCTTAGCACCGGGACAGAAATCCTGCCCCGTGCCGCCTCGCCGCCACCCTTCCCATGCAGCACCGACCCCGCCGCCCCAGCCACCGCAGCCCCACGGCAGCCAGCAGTCCTGCTGCTCCTTGGCCGGTGCCCCTCTCCCCCGAGTTGCACTGTGCTCTCCCAGCCCCGCAGTGCCCCTGGCCCTCTCCTACCTTGCCTCGCCGTCTCCCACCCCCAGCCCCTTAGGCAATCCCGAGTACCCTCTCTTCCAGGCTCCCCAGTCCCGCCCCGTGGCAGGGAGCCAGGGATCCTCTGCCGATCCCGCTGCCCTGTTTACGGCCTCTTCCCACCCTCCACAAAAGCCTAACAACTCCTGCGGCCCGACCTGCGCTCTCAGGCACCCGGCCCAGCAATAAGAACAGAAAAACACCCTAAATCACAGCCAAAAGCTGCCACCCCGTAAAGGCGCCTGTTCCAGCAATCAAAAGAGGAAACGGCATTGCATGCCAGGGAGGTTAGCGGCTCTGCGCTCCGACAGGAGGGCAGAAGAAGCAATCAGATGCCAGCACCAGGGGTATACCTCTGACAAAGGCCACCATACAACTCAACAAGTGCCTTTGTTGAGCTTAATTACTGTAATTATGCTGCTAAGACAGATATTTTGTATTTCAAGCTAAGGAGACAGAGAGACATGCTGAGCAAGCCATTGCCTTTCAGGTCTCCGGGCATTTTAGCTCTTGTGTCCCATTTGTCTCTCCCAAAACACCTCATGGAGGACCCAAGCACCCTGCTAGAAATGGGGAAACGGAAGCACTCCAGGGCCAACCGATCAGCCCCAGCTCACCCTGCAACCGCAGCTCAGGGCACAGCAGACCTCTGTCCTAACCACGTGTCCACCCGTTTCTCCAGCCTTGCCTCCACAGCATGACCAGCTTGAAAACCCAAAAACAGGGGTAGCCCAACTCACCCATGGAGCTGACTGTCACTGCTGTCTCCCCCTCCTCCGTCCAGCTCTGGCTTCGGGACCACTCCGTCACCTCACACCCATACCGACCGCTGTCGCCCTCGTCCAACGTGTTGGGGATCACCAGGGTGAAAGTGCCGGAGCTCGCTTTCTCCAGCCGGAGGCTCCCCCGAGTCCCACCATCCCGGTAGGTGCTGCCCAGGCTCAGGGTGCCATCCCGCTCCATGGTGGCCACCAGCACCCGGGGACCTGGGTGCTGCGGTGGCAGGTGCCACCACTGCACAGACACAGGGCTGGTCGCTCCCTGCACCTCGCAAAGGAGGATCAAGGCATCTCCTGCCATGACCTGCGGCGTGCTGGTGGACACGGACAGGCGCATGCGGCTCTCTGCAAACAACAGGTACTGCGTGGGAGGGGACATTGTTGCACTCCCCAGAGAAAGACAGAGATACTGTGGCATTAGAGACTAGATAAATCCTGATGTTGGAAAAGGAAAGGAACTGCCTGAAATTTTCAACCAGCCTTTTCTTATTACTTTGGAGAGGGCTTTGCGGTTTGAGTTTTTTTTTGGTTTTCCTCTTTAATGTCTTTCCCAGGACATGGATACATAAAGAAATACTTAAGGAATAGAGTCTCAACAGGCAGCTCCTGCTACATCAGAATAGTCATCGTCTAGCTATGACAAGGAAACCAAGAGTCTCCTATGCATCTTTCTTGGAGTGGTTCCTCACAAGTCATCCCTCCAAAACAGGGAGAGCACCCTGACGGAAATGGCAATGATCCCCCACCCCCATCCAGAAGTACGTGTTCTGCTGGGTCATCCTGTGATCCTCAGGAGTAGCAACAGGTGTTGCTCACAACTTTCTGTACCAAAGCCAGAGAAGGACCCAGCCTTCCCAGAACTCTACCGCTTTGCCCAAAACTCATTGCAAATAGACTGAGCTAAAGGTTACACTTTGTTGACAGCTGCTGCATCTGTCATGCTAATGTTTGCCAGAGCAAATGCTTTTCCCGTTATTATCCACCAAAATCTATGGCACATTTGCGCTCTTGCTGCAAACAGCAAGTATGTTGCCCCTGCCAAGATGAGGCCAGACTTGAAGTGTTCCCCAGCCAAGGATCACTGCAGGCTTTACTCACAAGAGCAGCTATTCGGATTTACTAACCTATTGGCTTCACGTTGACTTGCATGCCTGATGACAGTTTGGTTTGGATACTGTGGAAGTCTTCAGGAGTCTTCACCTCTGAAACAGAGCAGTGGTACGTACCGTTGTCCTTCAGCTCTACCTCATAGATGGTGAGGACATAAACCGTGTTGCTTTGCTTGAATGCTTGGAGATGCCCCAGCTTGGCTCTCTCCTCATATTCTTCCTCCCAAACCAATACCCCATGGGGGTCAACCCTGGCCACTTCCATGCCTTTGAGGAGCCAAACCACTTGGAAGTGCCTGCTGCTGCTCTTCTGGGCTCCCACCATGCAATTTAGCTGCAAGGTATCACCTTCAGAAAGGGAGCTTTCAGCAGAAGTGATGTCCACGGAGAGGTCTCTGCCTGTGGGCAAAAGCAAAGAGGGTGCTGGGTGGCCCTGGCCCTGCCACGCTTCCCTCCTGCCTGGCAGCACCAATGGCCATGCAGAGGGAAACAGGAGAGAATTCTCTACCAAAACTTTTTCTTTCATTAGAAAAGTGATCAGGATGGAAAATTTTGCCCATGGGGAGATGGCTGCCAGCTTCAGGCACTAACCAGCAATCGCAGGTGGAGGAGGCACCAGAGCCCTGAGGAGCTGAGCTCCCAACTTTGGAGCAGCTAACCCTCCCAGAGCAGCGCACCCACCGGGATGGCCTCAGGCCACAGCCACCCCCTGCTCAGCTCAGCCATCCGAACCGAGGACTGCCCTAACCCAGAGGCATCAGCTTTTGCGAGGGGCTGCTCCGCTCATCTCCTGGAGCTATTCTGCTTCATTTAACAAATATCCCATAAACCAGAAAGGGGCACAAAGGGGCTTTATCATTCAGTGGTGTTTTTAACTCTGCTGTCTGTGGTGGGAGAAGGTGCATGGAGGGCTGGCATTCAAGTGCTTGTCTCAATCTGATGCTGCTGGTCCTGCATGCTGCAGCCCTCACCGGCTGCTGCAGGATGCAGGCAAGAGATGCTCTCCAAGTTGGAGAGGTTTTGGGTTAGTTCCTACAGAAAGCAGAAATGTCAAGACTTGTCACAGCATGGGGAGGTCAGAGGGAAGCAAGAGCAGGCAGAGGTCATGTCCTAGTCCCTGTCCTGCCCCCCACACCAACTAGCACAGCAGGTGCAGAGCAAAGAGGGTAGTGACAAGGGGAGCACAAAGTCATCTTCCCCTTGGCAGATCCTCTTGGGCAGTCAGCTGCACCTGAGGTAAGGACCCTGTCTCTGGGTCCTATGATACAATTTGCCTTCCTCACAGGGCATTCAAAGCCCCTGCTGCTAATGGCCCCTGGGTCCTGGCATCAGCCTGGCTGGAGAGTGGCTGCAGGCAAAGACCCACAGGGTGCCCCAAAACCCTGTACTGTGACCCCACACAGCAGTGGCACAGCCAAAAAACAGGAGGTAGGGCTGAGCCCTGATTCCCTGGAGAGGCAGCCTGGCTCACATCACTCCATCTCCTTGGGTCACTGTGGTGCCCCCCATGTCTAACAACGAGGGCAAGGCTACGTGCTGGAATTTGGAGGTAAAGCAGAGCAGCTCCCAGACTGCCACTGGAAGGGCTGAAATAATTTACTGAAAGAAGAGTACCCTGTGAATTTAAACACTGGTTCATAAACAGTTTGCGAACAGGAATCCCAGCTGCTGCAGATATGTTTGGCGTTCCCAAATATTTGCTGGGGAGTTTCTATAAACTGCTGGAGCAGTTGGCCATGGTCAGAGTGGTCGCTGGCTCCTGGTGCGATGGGGTGCTCAGCCCCGCAGCCTGGGCTCTCTCACAGGGTGCTGGAGGGAGACCCCAGCCCTGTAGATGTGATGTGCTGGAGGGCTCGTAACACCTGCCACCGTTTCCCCAAGCAGTACCAGCAGCTCCAATACAACCACCATATTATCCTCTTACCATTGTCACCTCCCTTCTACCCTTAACAGCTACTGCAGTGCAGTTAAACTCTCACAAGGTTTCTCTACTTCTAAATGAAAAAAACAGGGTGCTTGGTCCTTACCCATCCTTTTCTTTGGTTTCCTGCTCTAACTCACCACCCTCCTGCGAGACACCAGTTCCTCTCACCACCCTGGCTCTGCAGCCTCCTCCATCTGCCCCACGGCATGGGGACACGGTACACCACCTCCCCAGGCATCTTTTCTGTGAGAGACTTGCTCCCATTTTCTTGCATACTACTGCCTATGTTAAAGGGCATCAACGAGACACAGCCTTGCCTTGGCTCCTTTGAGGTGAAACTTACTGGTGGGAAAGAGATTTTCCCTTCCTCTGGGCACAGCTACCCACACGCAGCTGGAAGAAGAGCAGGGTGAGGGACCGCAGCCAAGAACAGGCTTGCAGCAGGAGGGATGGCAGGCAGGTTGCTCAGAGGAGTGGCAGCAAACACACAGCGCTGTAACCATCCCAGGAGCGTGGGCAGAGGGGGATTTTCCCACCGGCCCTGGGTGAGACGACACAGAGCTTGCAGATGCCAGGAGCCATGGGAAGCTGCTGGGAAGGGGGAACAGGAGGTGCCTGGCAGGGTTTCATGGTTTAACCCCAGCCAGCAACTCAGCACCACGCAGCTGCTCACTCACTCCCCCACCACCACTCAGTGGGATGGGGGAGAGAATCAGAAAAAATAAAGTAAAGCTCGTGGGTTGAGATAAGAACAGTTTAATAGAACAGA
>JAVKLA010000030.1:16171761-16219875 GCA_034782735.1 Sagittarius serpentarius | reverse complement strand
GACAATAATAATAAAAGGATTGGAATACACAAGACAAGTGATGCACAGTGCAATTGCTCACCACTTGCCGACCTACGACCCAGCCGAGCACCTCCTCCCCCCTCCACCTCACCTCCCATGGTATGGAATACCCCTGTGGCCAATTTGGGTCAGCTGTTCCGGCTGTCTCCCCTCCCACCTTCCCTGTGCCCCTCCAGCCTCCTTGCTGGCTGGGCAGGAGAATCTGAAAAGTCCTTGACTGAGTCTAAACACGACTGAGCAACAACCGAACACATCAGGGTGTTATCAACATTCTTCTCATACTAAACTGAAAACACAGCGCTGCACCAGCTACTAGGAAGACAATTAACTCTATCCCAGCCAAAACCAGGACACGGGGACAGAGCGAAGCAGGGGTGGATGCACAGCACTGACAAGGGGCTGTTTTTCAAACTTTCCTATTTTAATCCATCTCACATGTGGCAGCAGGTCTAAGTCTCCTCTTTCTAAATACCTAATACTACATTTTCCTAGACTTCGAAGCACAGTCTGAACCACAGTCCCATTACCACCATATACAAACTAGGAGGAGGAGGCACAAGGGTGGCCTAAAAACAGCAGCAACAGTTGCTTTGGAAGCCAGCAGACTCATGACAGCATGGACAGACAAGCCACCTCCAGCAGACACCAGAGCTGTGCAGCCCACGCAGCGCATCCGTGTGTCTCTTGGTGCCCATGGCCATGGCACCACAACGGGCAGCTGACTGTTACGTACTTCAGTTTTTGAGACCGTGAGACCCTCGAGGCAGTCTAAGAACACAGTTTTCCACACAATGGAGCTTAACACTGCCAAGGAGAGGAGCCAGCCTGCTGCAGGCACCATGCTGCTCGCTCTGCTAACACTTTGCGTGGGCCCACGAGGTTGCACCATCGCTGGTGGCATGAGAGATTCGGCTCTGCAAACCTCCAAAGGAAGCACCAACAGCTCCCGAATCAAGGGCTGCCATGGCCCCGAGCCCAGCCCGTCCCCCTCAGTGCCCAGCAGAGGCAGCCAGACCCACCAGTAGGTCCCTGGGCTGCAGCAGAGGCAGGCAAAGGCCACCAAAGACTGCTGCTATAGAGCCTTGAATGCACAAAGGAGTTGCAGCCAACATGTGAGTTTGCAAGGGCCTTACCCTGGCTCACTACCGCCAGCGACGTCCTCCCTGTTTGCTTGCGGGAGATGTCCTTCCATGTCTCATCAGGATCCTCAATCCACTCGGCTGCCTCGCAGTACAGCTGCCCCCAGTCAGACAGCTCCACTCCCCCGATGTAGAGCTTGTACGTGGTATTCCCAACCTTGTTCAGCTGCACGTCCCTTGCCAGAAACCTCTGCGTGTAAGAGGGCCCTGGCCTCAAGACAAAGTCCTTGGAGAGGGCGAGGACCTCCTCGGCACGGCGCTCTCCTGCTCCCTGAAGATGGTACCAGCCAACAGAGAGATGGGTGTGCTGGGCGGTGGACTTGGACACCTCGCAGGTGAGCTCCACTGTGTCCCCTTCGGTGCGGGTGAGGACCTGGGGTGCCATGGAAGCCGAGAGGGTGTCTGCAATCACTGAGCACGAGGGAGAAACACAAAGAGCAGCTGGTCACAGGAAAAATCGTCTCTTGGCCTCAATGGCAACCTGCTGGCCACTATGAGACCGCAGCCAGGCTCTACGCGATCTGACAGCGTAGGGAAAACATTTTTTGTAGCTGCTTGACAAGGTTTCCATCAGCCTATGCCAAGGTCTGAAGTGGTTAAAACCTCAGCAAGGAAGAAAGCAGAGTGAATCTCTCTGCAGTACCCTCTTCAGTCAAAGTACGGGCAGTATTAATTAGGCAGCCCCAAAAAGATTAACATCCAGCCCCTCACAATCCCAAGTGCAGGCCGGTACAACACTAGGATAAAGGAGAAAACAGGGGTGAATACAAAGTGGAAGTACCATACCACCATTTAGACTTGGTGGGCTCACAGCAGGGCCTTTTCCTTTGCCTCTCCACCCCATTGCCTTCCCTCTCCCAGTGCTCTGCAGGGGCTGCTACCTCTCTTCATCTGTGGGTATCCTGCTTGGGTCAAGTCCCATACCCTGACCTGAGAGAACACCCAACAGCTAGTGCACAGAGCCTGAAAACTCCTGCCCTCTTCAGTACGTAGCTGTGAAATGCTGTGGCTGCATCAGGAGCTGAAATTAAAGTCAGGCCGTGGGCAGCAGAGGCTTCCCCTCCCTTCCCTTGCCCGGGCTAGAAGGCAACATCCAGACCAACCTGCAAGGGGACATCTGGGCAACCCTACCTTGGCCACCCGGGGGTAGGATAGCAATCCCACAGTGGGGAGAAGAGAAGGAAAATTTGTGCCCACCAGTCCCGTTAATCACCTCTTTCCCCAGCTGCCCCTGTCAGGGACCCAGAGACGAGCACTTCTCCCCAGTGCAAAGGTGGGGGCAGCGGAAGCCTGCCTGCGCCCCTGCCCGGCAGGGAGCAGGGCTCTCTTTCAGGACCCACCTGAGAGGTTCGTCTTGGCGCTGTAACTCCCAAAGTACCTCTCATCGGTGTTGGGCGTGTGGCACTCGTACTCCCCAGCGTCCCGGTCCTGCAGCTCGGTGATGTGCAGCAGGACAGCATCCCCCTGCACCCGCTCCACGTAGATCCCCCGGCTGCGCACACGCTGGGTGTAGATGGCGTAGGGGAAAGAGGGGTCGACGGTGCTGACGATCTGCACCTCCCGCTTGGGGGCCGAGGGCAGGTAGATGGACCACTGGAAGTTCTGCTCCGCCGGGCCCTGGTAGCCGCTCACCTTGCACCACAGCGTGACGTGGGACCCCCTCACACGATAGAGGGGTCCCTTCTGAACAGTCACCACCCGTTGGCCAGTGCTCAAACCTGCCGGCAAACAGTCGGCACACACGGTGTTCACAAGGGTATATGCTACCCAAGGGCTGCACACTCGAAATGGCAATGGGTCTGGGCATGTACGGGACTGCAATGTATACTGGAAAGAATTGCTGTGCAGTGTCATTCTTTGAAGCATGAAGTCCAAGGGACTTCGCACCCCTCACAATTGTAAGAACAAGTCCTGTAACAATAGACTTCTGAACTCTCTCGTCACCTAGCACACTGTGGGGGTCGCATTACAGAGACCACAGCATCATGGCCAGACAGCCGTCAAGCCTGTTCATGCTGGAGAGCATCTCCCAGCCAGCTGTTCAGGGGGAGCAGCAACCAGGCTGAGATCACTGGAGGAAGCTTGTGGTGTGTTAAAATTAAGAGGGCCAAGCACTCAGGTCCTGCACAAGCTGCAGGGGAAAGGGAGGAGGTGCAACGCAGGAGCCAAGGGACACGGGACAGCAGAAAGAACCAGCAGGCTGGGTGCTGCAGAGGTGCTCCACGAACAGAAACCGAGGACGGTGTGGGAGAGGGGGCCAGCAAGAGCTCCTCCAAAGGCAGAGGCCACTGGGAGGCATCAAGGCCTCCCTCCATTTCTGCCCGCAGAGGGTTTGGGGAAGTGATAGCCACCTGTGCACCCTCCCCTCCCGCAGAGCTGCCAGTGGTGACGCTCGCTTTATGCCAGTGCCCAGCACACATACTTGAACAAAATACCCACAGGACATGGGCACCGAGTCAAAATAACAACCATGGAGACTGGGCCAGGGAAGAGAACTGGTGGCAGCACAGCCTAAGAAACACTCAGAAACCCCCTCCCAAGGGAAATGGGGGAGTGAGGTAACCTCTTCCACACCCCCAGCAGCCACGTAACAGGGGCACGCACGTCCCCTCACTGAAACACTGCCAGGGTCCAGACGATCGCTTTGGAATGAAACCACAGTGCTGAAAGGAGAACATGCCGCCGCACCTCTTCCCACGGCCACGGAGCCACAGCAGCGCTGGCCACGGCACCCCAGCACGCGTCCTGGCCCCACAGCCCCAGCAAGGCGCCCCACTGAGTTACCCGCGCACAAAGGACCCCTCCGCACCGAGGGGGTGCTTTACTTCCCCCTCACCTGCCCCAGGAAAGTCCCTGCCACAGTGCAGGCCACTCACCCAGAAGGAGAAGGAAGGCAGCCGCTGGGCACCACACCAGCCCCATGGGAAACTGCTCTGCTTGGGTCTTCTCCCCGCAGGCTCTCATGGGTGATGGCGACAGCTGCCCTGCTATTTTGAAAGCGGCTGGGAGGAAGCTGCCTGGTGGCAGTGGTTTCCTCTGCTTAGAAATGGCAGGAAGAGGTTGGGGAACGCGATGCAACAGCAAAGTAACACACCTCTGGGAGGCGACAGTCGGCACCCCGGCCCCACGCCACTTGGGCAAAGGTGATGCCCAAGGCCCCTCCTGCCACTGTGCGTGTGCCAGGTGCCCGGCGCTACCAGCGGTGGCTTTGCTGTCCGACAGCAGCTCACAGGCTAACCCTCTGCCTCGCGACTCCTGCTTTATTGCATGCAGCGGCATACTCGCTGTTGACAGCGGGGGCAAGGGACCAGACCCCTGAGAGGGTTGGGGGCAGATTTCTAGGGCTGAAGCTCCCCCAGCTATTTATTTTCTGTAGCTGCAGACAGCAGCGTGATGCCTCAGGTACAGGCTGGGGTGGCACGGTGCTCCCCGAGGACGGCTGAACAAGCTCTGCCTTGGGGTGCAGTGGGGCACCCCAAGAGGGATGTGTCTCCCACAGCACCCTCACCAGCCCATCAGCTACGCAGGCAGGAGACCCTCCAGCATAACAGCCAGCTCAGGTGGCTCTACCAGCTCCCAAAGGATTACCACACAGCCAGAAATCAGCTGGGAACGCTCTCCTGTAAGCGCATCCCATGGGCAGGCCCCTGGATGCAGAGGATCCCAGACCAGCCCTGCTTGCAGGGGCAGTGAGAACACGGGGAGCTGAGGCCAGGAGGCTGCAGGCCACAGCCCCAGAGGCAAGTGCTGCAGTTGCATCGGCTGCCGCGTGGCATCACACCTTCAGTGCTGCGTGGCCTGGGGCATGCTGCTGCTCCTGCCAGGGACATGGTGGCAGGCTGAGAGGGGCACAGACCAGGCAGGGAAAACCCAGCCTCTCAGGCATGCAGCCAAATACTAGCAAGGGTCTCTAAAAAGAGACACTCTCTGAAAGGATTTGTTTGGAGTCTGGGGAGTATGTTTGTTTTGGTTGTAGGTTTTTTTTTTTTGTTTATGGGGTTTTTTTTGTTTTGTTTTGTTGTTGTGGGTTTTTTTCCCCAGGAAGTATGGTGGCACAAAGCATTTACCCCTCAGCCACACTGCTCCTGCCATGCTGCTGGGCATCAACTGAATGACTAAGTCAGCTCAGGGATTCACAAACAAAAACCAACCGTAAAACAAATCCTTTTGCTTGATCCCACGGGACTTCTAGAGGGAACGAGATTCATGTAACGAACCAAAACAAACACAAGGTCCCCCCTTTCCCCATTCAATAAACTGACTTATAAGACAGCCTGAGGGGCCAGGAGATCAGGGCAGAGGCTCCTTGCTGCAAGGCTCACTCTTGCATGAGCGCACCTCCCATAGCACCACGCAGCTCTCCAGAAAGCCAAATCCAGTCTGGGGGGATAGGCTGTTGCAGCAGGCAGAGGTGTTCCTGCAGGATCTCTGTCCCCTGCCACCCATCCTCGTTGCAATGAAATGAGCAGAGAAGCAGCACCTGTTTTGGGGGAAGAGGGTGCAACACAGGGCTGAAACCCACGTGCTGCTCCTCAGAGGGGGTGAACAGACACAGCAGAGCCTGGCAAGCAGTGGAGTGCCCCAGGATGCCTGTTGATGAGGAGGTCCTGCATCCTATGGCAGTAGGATACAGCCATGGACATAGCTATAACTGTGTGGTAGGCTTCCGTTCCCTGCTGCAGGATGAAACCCTCCCATCTAGAAGGAAAGGGATGAAGAGGTTTGCTTTCCAAGAGCAACCCACTGCCAGCAGTGCCCCGGGGATGATCCTGCTGACAGTAAGCCAACCTGCTTACCACTTTGGAGGAGGCAAAAGCATCTCTGCTACAGTGACAAAGTAAATGGAAAGGCAACTTGGAGTTCAACCTCAGTGAGCTTCCAACAGTCAGTGCACACATAAACACACACACAGGGACAGTTTAACTCCAAGCTTGTAAGTCTAATGATGCATGACTCACTGTTTACACTTGCAATAGAGAAACTGGGGAGAAGAGGATTGCCTGGCCCAGCCCTATCACTGGCGATGATGCTCTGTGGACAAAACCAACAGCTTCCTCTTCCTGGGACTTCATAGTCAAAACTTCCTCTCTTCGTCCCTGGGAAATCAGTGCAACCAGACATAAGGCAGGGCTATTAACCACACAAGGCAGGGTAAAGGAAGAGGATCAGATAATCATTTACAAAGACAGCATTGCCATTAGAAACCACACCAGGGAAGCCAAATCCATGGAGAGAAAGATCCCCTTACCCTATTTTCCTGGGGATGACACCAGATGAGAAATGAGGGGGAAATAGGCTTCTTGGATTGTACAGAGGGTCCCTGCCTGTAGCTACAAGGAGCGGAGGACTTGCCTTCTCTGAGCCAGGCAGTCCATGTGCCCATGAACCTCACTTGGTGAGCTGAAGTGCTGCACCAGGGCCATGGGCATGAAATGCTATTGACCTCTAGCCCTTGGCACAGCCTGGCTACCGCCACCAGCTGAGCAGCCGGGCCACCTCTCAGCACACCCCAGCAGGATACCACCATCTCCCACTCCAGAGCACAAGGCTGGAGGTCAGGTCGCCCACAGCACCGGCTTTGGCTTTCACTTCGTTGCATGCCTCCATACCCATTCTCCTTCCTCCTGCCTCTCTGGATCCCTTTGCAGCCGCCTTTTTTTGGATGCTGCTCAGTCACTTTGGGCCAAGGCTTTCCAGAAAAACACCACCAAAAATGGAGCATGGAAAGTTTTACCAAGCCCAGTGCAGCCAGGGTGAAGTTAGACTCTACCTAGAAGAGCACAGCAGCAATTGGCAACATCCACAGTGACTTGGAAACCTCCCACACAGATGACTGCTGACTAGACACTCCCTCTGCATGCCGCAAGGAGCCTGGAGAGGGACGGGGATAAGGCAGGATCACTCCCACAGCAGGGCAGAAACGCTATGGAGGAAGGTGTCGACAACAAAGGAGGCAACCCCATGGTCATTGTTGGTTTTTAGGGGGTACAGACTGCCGAGACCCAAAAGCAATTAGGTGAGCATAGGGGAGAGGCTGCAGCCCAGATCCCCTGTCTGGCTATATGGCCCTCATGAGCTCCCTCACTCCATTTGGATGCCTGGGGTTAGGGCTGCTGTGGTTTCCTCTGCCTGCAGCCATCACGTTCGGTGCTGGCTTCCACCCATCACAGCAGAGGGCACAGCCTACCCCACCTTCTGAAAAGTAGCAACAAATGCCACCTTCCAAAGGAAACCAGACCTCAAACCACATCTTGGGCAAATGCGGCTTTGCACAGGAAGCGTTTTCAGCCACTGCCAAGGTTGCTTGCTCTGGGAGGAGAAAAAAAAACCCCAGCTGTTAAAACGGAGGGTTCCCCCATGAGCTTTTGGCATTGCTATGCAACATCCCAGGTGAAAGCAAACTGCTCTGGCAGGAGCACGAGCTCTGGGGCCTCTGCTCAGCCCTGCGGCTCTACCATCTCCTCACCCCCATCTAAGCCAGCCCTCAGCAATGACCTGCCCTCTGCATCTCTACTCACACAGGCAAGCACCCTGGGGTTCCCTGGGCACCAAAGCACACGTGGCAAAGGAGACGGAGACTAATTTGAGGCAGCAAGGTCCCAGCACAGAGGCTGAAGGGGGCAAAGACAACACAGCCCTCTCCTCCCAGCTCCCCCTCACCCTTCAGCTTGTGCAAACTGCCCTGGAGCAGCACAGACTGGAGCCCTGCTCCCCAAAGGCTTTTTGGAAATGAAAGGCACATGGTGCCTGCTTGGCTGTAAACACCTCGGTGCCTTGCAAAGGGCAGCTGCAGAGAGCTCCCTGCATTTCAGGCTGCTCTTGTGACCAAATGGGGAGGGGGAATACAGCCCAGTAGTGCAGGCTACCGGCAAGCTCTCCAAAATGCCTCCTCTGCCTTTGCTTCACAGATCTCAGGAGGCATGTCCACCAACCAGAAATGCCATTGCCACATACCCACAGTGACCGGGGGGGGGGCAGAAGGACAGGGAGAAGGGTGGAGGTTGCACCCTCAAAAGCGAGGGGCTGGCACCAGGCAGGGCGGGGGGATGCGGGGAAGAGCGCAGCATTAGCCGGGATAATCTGGCGGTCTTGGGGGACGCGCCAGAAGCCTACAGATAATCAGGGGAGCTGGCGCAACAGACTTTGAAGTCTGCTGTCAGGTTTTCTCAGCCTGGCTCAGACATCAAAGGCAGCTGGTTACTTCCCCCAATTACGGAGCAGGAGCCGGCCGCCTGCCTGGCTTCCCCAAGGCCGGACGGCTCAGCCACAATCCCCCGGGCATGCTCTTGTGGGCAGAAACCTCCTGACGGAGCACAAATGCCCGAATCCTCCAGCTCCTGCCAGAGCCAGACTCACTGCGCTGGGAGCTTGCCTCGCAGCTACGTGGGCTTTCACCCTGGGCTGTTGGAGCTGAGCGAGATCTCAGTGGATAAAGATCTCCCCAGTGACGTGCTGCTGAACCAAACCACCTGCCAGTCTCAGGGAAAGCAGACAGCCATGAAAACAGGGGGAAGCCTAGCAAAGGTGAAGAAAATAGCAACCTTTTCTTGTGGCAGTGGGAAGGACTGCTTCTGTTACTCAAATCCTGCATGTCCTGGGCCCTTGTGGGACATAGCTTCAATGCATGACAAGGACAGGGTCTTCATGAGCAAAACCCACAGCACCACAGAAAGGCTGCTGTGATTGTTTTGCACCAAAAAACACAACATCATTAGTACAGGAACTGAAACAAGTCATTAAAAAACCCACAACAACTGAAATCTAAGAGCAGAACAGGCTGGGAAGCACAAAAACACCCATCCTGTGCAACTGCAGCTTTCTAGGACTCTGGCTGCTCTCAGTAGTGAGTGGCCGGGGCTGGCCTAGGAGGAGAACGCCCACAGCTCTTTTTGGGTGAACTGGTGTTTGTTTGCGTTTGCACCATGATTTGTACTGCAAAAAGTCAAACAAGAACAAAATTGGCCAGGGCACTGCAGAGACAATGTCCTTCAGGGAAGTGGAATGGCTTATTCCTGCTTCACTGCCACAGCAACAGGAAAACACACTTGTTTTGAATCTACTCTGCCAGCGGGACATAAGCAGAGTCTGAACCACATGCCTCATATCTTATCCTAAGAAAAAGTGCTCTTTAGTCATCCCCCATCCGTCCTCCCCCCCTTTATTTTTTTTAAATCTTCTACCCACACAAATGGGCTGAAAAGCCTCACACCTCCATAGCCATAGTTCCACCAGCCTTTGTAGTTTGGGCCAACACTGCCTTTCTGACATAAACCTACTGGACATCTCACCTTCACTGCAGGTGTTGGAAAGGGGGACAACATGCCACTGGGGATCAGGAGGGGCGGTGCACCAAAGGAGCTAATTCATCTCCTTCCTGCCAGCTCCTTGCAGCACCCGAGGAAGGAGCAAGCAGTGCAGCACCTCAGCAAATAGGC
Source organism: Sagittarius serpentarius (assembly GCA_034782735.1). Classification (NCBI taxonomy): domain Eukaryota; kingdom Metazoa; phylum Chordata; class Aves; order Accipitriformes; family Sagittariidae; genus Sagittarius; species Sagittarius serpentarius. Next base: position 16,210,280 of record JAVKLA010000030.1, on the reverse strand, counting down.
ATCACTCAGCAGCTGCCCTTTCCTGCGTCGCATCAGGCCACGCTCCTCTAGCTGTGGGGCTTGGCTCTGAGGCGGCACAGCCTGCCCTCCATAAAACTCAGTGATCCCCTGCCACAGCACACACAGGGCCAGATCACATCACCGTACGTACAGTCTGCAAGCGCAGTCCCCCTGCCCGGCTCAGCTCCTGCACGGCACCACGCCACCCTCAGACCGCTCTGCGCTGGCGTTTGAAGCAGCGTCAGCATCTTTTAAGCAAGCAGCATCACAGAAGACTGTTTGAAGCAGAGCAGCAGAGGGTTACGCCTAGTCGTTTCGGTTCCCAATGGACACAGCGAGGGCAGAGGCTGGGGAAGAGAGGAGGGAGGTTAAGAGAGAGAAAGAGGGAGAGCAATCGCAGTGGGCTGTTGTTCAGGAGGAACTTCTGTTGGGGAATACAAAACAGTATTACATGTTGGGAGAGAAGCTAGGTTTTAATATTAAGCTGCTTATTTAGGTCTCTAAGTTATGGAGATGCTGCACTTCAAAACTAATTAGATTGACAGAGCTTGGATTCGATTACAGGATTTCCAGAAGCAAGAGGGTTTAAAAAAAATAAAATTAAATAGCTGCCCTGGAAATGTTAGCAAGGGAATTAAACAGCCATTGCTGCAGCCAATTGTTAAATACATCTAAGCTGGGAAAAACGACAACTCCAGCTGCCAAAACCCACTGCACCAGTGGATGCAGCATGCAGTAGGGAGGTGCTCTCCTAACAGACCTGAGCGCAAGATGCACAAAATATATGTTTCCCAGTCCTAGAGGCAGGCAGAGTGTCTCCAAGGCTCTTCAGGAAGCAGGTACCTCCCTCTGATCGGAGTACATGAAAAGCGTGAAAATCTGAAAGTGTGGATTTTTCCCCGTCCTGAACCCGCTGCAGTGAGAGGAGCATCCAGGAGCTACAGGCAGGCAACTGCAGGGCTGGAGCTGGAGAGGGAGAGTCTGCAGGTCCCACAGAGCAGCACAAGGGCTACCCGGGGAAACCCTGTCACCTACATAGACAGAAAGCCCCAGTCTTACCAGCCAAGACACTAAAGCGTTGTCTGCACCAGAGGAGTGTGGCCAGCCCAGCACTACGAACAACATGGCAGTGATACACAGCTATGCTCCTGAAGCGATAAAGCAAGGTAGCAATGGCAGAACTACACTTACAGCTCGCCTAGCATCAAAGCCTTCACTCATCTACCCAAAACAACTCCCTCTTTCCCACTCCTCTGAGATCACGGGAAAAGCGGCAGTTTCACAAGGTCCAACAGCGGAGCCACAGCAGCCCTTTTAGAATCCCAGAACTGCCAGCTTCAGTTCCTCTGGAAGCTCCTAAAGCATCCTTAATTTGTGAATATGAAGCTTCCCTCCAAGTACACATACGCAGGTGTCCAAAGAAACTCAGCTTGGGGCCTGAGGGGGTGCCAGGGGGACCTTGCCTCAAAATGTATTATTAACATACTGCTTGGTGGTCTGGATGCGTTTAGCTACCAGACAGCTGTAACTGGCCACGCAGTAGGCGCTCTGTCCCTGTATGCCACCTTTTCACCCTCCTCAGGTTTGGGAGGAGCACTCTGGACACCACCACCCAATGTTGCCCTCATTGCCACACAAGCATCCCAAGAGCAGAACAGCAGAACACCGTGTAGGCAATACTGACGCTGTTGCTGCTGGTATCCTCCATTTGCACTAACGGAGGATGTCTTGGCTATAGTCACAGAAAGGCTAATTTATATTTACACTAAGCCAAACAAATTCCCTTCAAACAAAAGGCAGAGCTGCAGTGAACTCCAGGGAAAGCCTGCGGGGTACACAGCTTTGATTAAATGGAGATGTCAGGAAGAGTTGCAAATGTACACACTAGATCTCACTTCTTTGTGCTTGGACTGTCAGTCTCAGTATGAAAGCAACTCCTCCTTCAGTGTTGCCACTGAAGGGCTTGATAAAGTAGGCGCCCAGTACTGCAACACAGCAGCAGTTATCTTACTTTTGCCTGACACCTTCCACATAAGAGAGCCTGCAGCACCTCCCCTGCGACTCCCAGATACTTGGAGAACATCTCTCACCACTGAAACGTGGGTCTTGGTCAAGCTGGGAAAAGGTGACACTCAGAGGACATGCTGCTGCCACCACTGACACAAGGTAAGGGAGGATTAAATCACAGCAATGCCATTCCCAAGGGTCCTGACAGCCATCTTGTTAACACTGTATACAATCAGGTCAAGGAAAGGGAATTTAATGAACAGCAACTTACAAAAGACCTTTCTGGATGAATGCAGGGGACTGTTGGAGACAGAAGGAAGAAAGAAAGCAAAAGATAACGGCACCAGGCAAGGACACCTCAGCACGCACCTGAAAGGCTACAGGAAAAGCCATCAGCTTCAAAAGGACCTTAACATCTTATTTCTAAAGAAAATGTATGCTTCTGCCGGGCTGGGCACTCAGAGCTGAAGGGGCTCTCCCTGAAACACCTGAGACAGACATTTCTGAGCTCAAGGAAGAGGTTATGCTTGTCAGACCACAGTGATGGAGTGATGGGTGGAAGAGTGGGCAGTGACAGAAAACAGCTGGTAAGGTCTGTCCCTGTGGGAGAATGCCAAACACCCGATACAGTAGGAAGACATATTATCCTTTTCATTGCTGGAAGACTCACCTCATGGCAATGATTTTGCTCTAAGTACTTCAAGAAGCCTGGTCACTCACTACTGGTACAGGTACCAGAAGAAACACCTTCAGAGGGACTGGACACTGTGAATAACACACTAGGGACCTCAGTATGAGACTTGGTTGACTCCAGTAGCCACACAGCTGCTTGGCTGAAGACTAGGAGCCTGTACAAGGATAGAAACCACAATTAGAGTGGATTGGATCCATCCTGATAACTGTCATACAAGGACTATTCTTATGCAAAGGCAGAGATGTTATACAAGTAACAAAATCGAGATTAAAACCCATCCCGGAACTGTTTTCACAAAAACTTAAGTTGAGAATGGTTGTTACAGAGATCCTGAGGACCCATCATCTGTCTCTTGGTTGAATTATGACTGCAGCTGTCTGCTGTGGCTTCCTCCCTCCTTCCCTAGCCCATCACTAGAGGGAGCTGCCATTATCTCATTTCTCTCAGCCCCTACCTGCCTGGCCAATGCTTTTACACATTTATTTCCTATTTATTCACCTAATTCTCCTTAGGTGAGCTGTGCTTCCCTTTACAGCTAATGATGAGAAACAGGTACCTTCAGGTACTTACTCTAAAATCCATGTCTCGGGTCAGATAAATTGCATTCTTCAGGTATCCGTTTCTCAAGTCCAGGGTGGCTAGCCTGGGTGTTATCTTGAGAAATGACTTTGCTTCATACTAGGTACAATGCTCAGCACAGTGGTCACTTATCTGGAACTCACAGACACTGAGCAGCATTTGCGTTATGATAGCAAGAAGCCACTTGCGAGAAAGGCGGCCCAAAACATCTTATTTAGAAAGAAAATCTGTCCCTTCTGCTTTGGCAAAGGGAATCTGAATGTTTCTTTGGAGACATTTCCCGAACAGAAGTGGTTGCATATTGTCTGGAGTCCTCATGAAGAGACTACAAAACATTTGTGTGCATAGGGTAGGGGGGTGCCAGCCTTGCAGATAATCTGCAGTGGGCACTGGGCTGCAGTTCTGCAGCTTGAGCTCTCAGCAGATGATTGAAGGGTACACCACAACATACCCTGCCCTTCCCCACAGATGAGCACAAAAGAGCACGGTCCTTTACAGATGCAGAGAGACAAAGGCAAGAGGAGACTCCTGAAGGGAAGAACAGAAAACAAAAGACGGGAGGCAGAGGGAACAAAACACAGAGGAAATGAGCAAACAAGGTTGGGGACAGAAAGAAAGAGGACGTACCTGAACACCAAAAGGGAGGTTAGTACCACTGTACTTGCGTTCAGAACCTGCATTTGGCTGTAGCCACATACAGCTTTCATACATCCAGGCAGATGTTAAGCAGCATGGATATTTTCCCCGTTTACCATAGCCCTAGCATCCCAGCCACTGCACGCCATGCCCAGGGCCTCTGTAGAGCTGAAGTCAGCACAGAGGCCACAAGAGCCACAAAGGCAACAGCAGTCCTGTCCTCTCAGATATCTCTGTGGGTTCTCGGATGCCCGGTAACTGGTACGTTCACATTGCTAGCTCTGCTGGAGGAGCTGTGGAAGCATCCTCCCTTCTCTCTAGCCCCACCCTTGAAGAAACTTTTGGGAACTTACTATCTTTGAGATTCCTTGCTGTCTGTTGAATATGCCAAATCATTGACAGGAGCATACAAACAAGGAACCAGAGGGCATGAGCCAGGTTAAGTTGCCAAGAAACAGAACTTTATGCCCATCTATCTGCAGCTTCATTATTCACTTCTGAAGCCAGCAGAGGTGTACCCAGAGTAACTCTGTGGTCTAGTCTGAGGCCCAGTACATGCTGGAGTTTATAAAATCCCACATGAACAAAGAATGATATAACACTAACTTGGTTTCACAAAGCCTGCTTTGGAAAGTCCTGCCTTTCTACCCTCTTGGCAGAGGTGGAAGTAGACATGCACTTACACTTCTGGCACTTTGTGGAATGCAAACGAGCTGCCAGGGTGAGGAGAACAGCTTGTCTTTGTGGCAGCTCTTCTGAGGGACCTGGAAATCCGCAGAACCTGGCTTCCTCAGTAACCCAGGCATTCCCCTGAAGCTCTCAGTATCAATCATCCACTGGCTACAGCCTAATGCTGTTTTCTTCAGTAACAGAAGGAGACCCCTCGCGAAGGGCTGTCTGATAGAAGGCTACATGCTGTATTTAGGTGTATTTACCTTGCACAAGAATGAGCAGTGGCTTTTTCTTCAGTTAGCACATCCCACAGCTTCAATCAGTTCCTAAAGGTTCTTTCTTGAAACACCATCTGTCCCAATACCTGCTGTGCAGTCCTCAGCCCCCTGCAATCACAGAAATGTAGAAAGTCCCACTGAAAAGGCAAAAGCCGTACATTTCCTTGGAAGATTTGCATGACCAGGCTTCACCTTCACATGAAGAGGGAGGCAGGTCTTCTCAGGCATCCTACTCAACACCAGTCAGCTTCAGCCCAGCAGAGGTTTTGGGACTGGCCCTGACCTGAGCAGGGCAGTCAGCCAGAGCCATTGCAGCACAACTAGACTCTGTCGTAGAACAAGTACAGCCAAGCACACTGCCTGAGCCTGGTGCTACGGAAGCAACTGAACTCTCAGGCTCTGGCACAAAAGTGCTTTTCAGACTGCCTCTGTGACAGTAGGCAGCTAGCTGAGCTCAACCCATGGCAGACATAAGGTGATGCTGGAGGCTTGGTAACTCGTATCATTCATTGCAACACTCAGGCAGTTACTTGCAAGTATCCCCCTTCATCTCCAGACTTCAAGTTTCATCTTGCTTTTTTATGATAATATCCTAGCATGCTTATGAGAAGAGTATTAAGATCCAAGTCATCCCAGGGGGTGGGGGAGGCAAGAGGATTTCATAAAGCTAATCCAAACTTACCAGCAAGCTGTAACCTGCACAGCTACAGGCCAGTGACTGCTGTTCCACAAGCATGCTACTCATTACTCGTGGACATGTGTGAAACACCTACAGCTCTCAAAAGCTCTGCTGAGGGATCAGAGACCATTTATGACATTTCTCTGTCTCAGCGGATCATCCCTGCCACCTCTTAAGAACTTACAGCTTGGTGTCCCCTCCCAGCTTCCTGTAAGCATACGCTACAGAGAAGGACATCTTTCCATGCCAGCTGCGACATCACCATCTGGAAAGAAGCCAAAGGTACACACTTTCCGTCTCTGACGGAGCATGCACCAGTTTGAACCCACCTCGCCAAAGCCTGTCTTGGCCTCCCAAAACCACTTCTGCCTCAAGAAACTTCTTCTTGGAAAGCAAGTCACATCCTTGCTGTACTATCATGGTGTCCTTACATGGTTGCTGGGGGGAAAAAATCCTAAATTCAGCCACTGGCAAAGTAAGCAGGAAGTCTACTTCCAACACTACTGATTTTCTTCCTGGTACCTTGGAAATGAGAAGCCTCAGGAAGGGTTCAAGGAAGATGCAACATCTAATGCCCAGGTTTTACAGCAGATATTAAATACACACTCCAGCTGTGACTCCTGGCCCTAGATAATCAAAAGGAAACTCTCTCAACAAAAAGGTTGACTTACAGTGGGGTAGAAACAGGATAGACTCAGAAAACAATTACATTCCCCAATTCATCACACAAATGTAGGCAAATATTTAAGACTTACTGTAAAATAGAGCTCATGCTTATTTCACAAGGTAAACAGTGCTGGAAACAGGACTGTAAGGTTTACATTTTATACCCTTGCTTCAACAATAGTGTCTGCATACATGCAGGGTACAAGGAAAGAACTGCTCGTAGCTCAAACATCCAGACCCACAGCACAGATATAATCAAAAAGGCTCGCTCTTTATTTTAAACATAAAAAGAAACATTTTACACAGCACTGTTAGAACTATTCGGTACCTGCATTCCAGAATTGTGCCAAACACTTTATTTTATAACTTTGAAATTAAAACAAAAGAAAGAAAGTATCTTGCCCTTCTGTTATATGATGTTCAAGCTTGTCCTGGATCGAAATTCCAAGTGCCTGGAGGAATTTACCAGCTTAACCAGGAGATGTGGCAATGAGAACAGAGGAAGAACAACGTGAGCCCTTAGGATACTTTGACAATACCACAGGTTGCAGCAGGGAGGATATGGATGCTTGCACTGCATGTCGGGCAGCTTACTCTTCTGATACTCTGCAGGTTTAATACATAACCAGATGCACACACACCTCCACTCACACAAACCCTGGTCACACACGAAATAATAATATTAAAAAAACATGAAAAGTGACCTAGATTGTTTTTCATTAGAGATAAGATTCCCACTCTATTTTAAAAAAAGGGGATAGTACAAAATTGGCACAAGTAGAAGGAAACCTGTGGGGGCTAAGTCTAGCCCCTCAGCTTCTAGCCTTCCAACTATAGCAAATACAGGGTGCAAGGGGATGCAGCATTGCCTTCCAAGGGGCTGTCAGCAGTATGAGCTAGCAGCAAACTTGCTTCACTTGGAATGACAAAGATGGTTTGTTACGGGCCATGAAGGAAGGTCAGCATTAGCCAAGGACATGGGGACCTTTCACTAGAGGAACAGGGAGCCCTGACCAAAATAACCCTGAGTTTTTTCCAGCAGGGAGAAAGTGTGCTATGTTGTGTGCTTGGGAGGAGCTGGCGGTTCCCTGCTCATTCATTCCCTAATTATTGCATTACAGTCATGATCCTCTCTCCCTAAAATTTCACCAAAAGCACATAAAACAAGGAGTCAGTCTGCAAGGACAGAAAGTGACCGATGCTGTGCTTCAAGCTACACCACCACTACCACCCCTCCCAAGATGCCCCAATGTCACAGGCCTTCTGTGAAGAAAGTGGATGTTAATGCAGGAAAGAAGCTGCTAGATCAGTGTGGGAAGGACAGCCAGCATCCCAGACATCAGAATGGTGTTTCTTAACATCCAAGGAAGAAGCAAGGATTCACTACAGCAGACAGACAGGAGATGAAGTAAAATTCTTGCTGTCAAAGTAATATCTCAGTGAATCCTTTCCTTAACTCCCTTCCTTTGGAAAGCATCACTACAGATTTCTGGGCTTTCACAGCAGAAGCTAGAGACTGCTTCTGCCCTCTTCCTCAGCAGAGGCAGCTACATCTGCCTGCAACACAGGCCTTTTCAGAGCTCTTCCAGAAAGTAAAATACCAGGCCAGAAAGAAAAGTTGCTATGGGTGTTCAGGCCAATGTCTTTCAGAGGTTTTAAGTTTTTGGTGTCATTTGTCCCATGCATCAAATAAGTTGCAAGCCCCAACTCTGCAAATCAAGTCCATTTTGAAGATGTCTCACATTCAGCTTCCAAAAATCATTGGACACCTCTATGCATACATATGTATTCATATGTGACTGCATATGTGTTCGCATGCAGGAAGCAAAACAACCTTCTGGAAAAAACCCTCACATCAGCCTCAGAACAAAGGTCACAATGCAAGACAGGAAAGAAAAAAAAAAAAAACACACAAAGAAAACATACCGCAAAAAACCCCTAACTTTGGAATTGCTACAGCATTGAGTATAAGGTTCCACAAACACTAATGCGAAATGAAACCTTCATAGCACAGATACTAGACCTGCAGCTCCCCTGGAATGTACAGTGGGATGAGCCATTAGTGGAGCAGATGGTCTAGTACATAACTAATGTCTAGACTGGCAACAGCACACCACAGCCACTACCTTCCATGGATGCTCTCCTTTAGCATCTTTTTACCTTAAAAAAAAAAATCTGGAAAGGATTGAGCCCTGGCCTCAACTCTACATTTCTCACCCTTCTTGATGCAAGCCAAACCCTGGCTGTGACATCATATTGCAGTACAGTCCTACTTCCTTGTTTGTTTATACACAGTATCTTTATTCTGACTTTTATTGCTTAAAACACCAGCTGCGCTGGGAAGACAGAACTGCCTGGAAAAGGAGCTGCTCCCGCTCAGGAGCCAGGTCAGTGTATGTGGAAGACCAAAGCAGGACTTCTATACTATAGCACCTAGGAATAGGTCTCAGACCCATGGGGACAGCCCTGCTGCAGGCCCATGCACAAGAACAGGACCATTGGAACTTGAAGGATTCTTGCTGCCCTCTTGGGCTTGCTCCTATTCCTACCCTGAGCTGCACTTCAGCTACTGCAGATCTCAGACTCTGCTCACGCATTCAAGGGTTACCACTGAGTGACTGGCAGAAGCAGCATTGGAGTCCAGTCTGTGCATTTGGTAATACGTAGTTTACAAGCCTTCTCTAAACATGATCAGTTGGCCAACTGCAGACAAAGATCCATCTTTTTTTTTTTTAATAAGTCACACTATCACCAGTGGGGCAAGGTCTCCCACCTCTCTGCCAAGGCCAGCAGAAGGCTGGGCCTTGTCCCTAGACACCATGTGCCTCCCTGCCACAAGCAGAACAGGGTCTCAGGCACAACGTGAGCAGCTGTAGCGGAGAGAAAAGAAGGTGGAAGGGTCGGGGAGAAGGTGGCCATAAGCAGACATCCAACAAATGCCTGAGGATTGACTCTTCAGGGTTGCCAAGTTAGCCCCCTATTCACCACAGCTAAGAGCTTTGAGCACTGAAAATAAAATAAAAAAAATTTTAGAAAAGTGTCTCAAAGACCTCCAGGCAAGTTATGTTTTGGGGATAACTGCAAACACCAGGGAAGAGAAGGCATGCTGACAACCACAAGCCAACTCTTTGCTGAAAGAGCCTCACGAGGCACCAGCAGAGGAACCTTTTCCAGCCTTCAACCCAACATAGAGAAGGCTGTGAGATACCAAGGTGGACAGGGAAAGGGAACAGGATGATGTGATGGGGGTAGAGGGGAAAAGTAGATTGGTTAATACAATGAAAGTCTAACACTTTTACCAGCCTCTTTCCCACCCATTGCCCTGCCCATCGTGCTTTCATACAGGGACATCTTTTCAAAATGGGGGGGGAGGGAAGCAGGGGACATGGACGGGACCAAACAAACAAAAAAACCCTTCGTGAATTTTGTCACAGGGCCCTGCTGAAAGAAGGCTCAACAGTTTGCACATTAGAAGGAAATGATCCCTATGCAGAAAGTGCTGCTGGAAAAGGAGAACTCCGAGTCGCTAAATATGGCCTGAACGCTCTCAGGACATGACGTGTAACAAGGAGGAGCTTGAGGTCCAGGCCGATATCAGAGAGGAAATGCACTGTCTTGTCTGGGCCTGTGAGTGAGTGTCTCGGCACAGTCCAGGAGCCCTGTGAGTCTCTCCCAAAACGTGTGTCTGGCTCCCACGCTCAGTCCATCTCCATCGACATTAGCCGGCGACGCTCTCGTCTTGTTTCCTGCACTTCCTTCTTGCAGCACCAACGGGAGCTACAGTAGCCAATGAGGCAGGATAAGAGTCCAATGACAGTGGCCAGACCGATGCCAATCAACAGGGGATATTTGAAAGCATTCAGAACTGAAAGAGGAAGGCAAAGTCGTTAGATATCACTGAGCAGTTCAGAGATCCCCTTTACTTGTTTTTGCCTAAAAAAGGAGAAAATTCCACATTATTCAGTCATGGGCAGATTAATTATTTCAGAAGGAAATTGCACTAATTTTCCTTCTTGATTTCTGTCTTTTGAGGTTTGCAAAATTGGTCTTTTACTGTACTCCCTTACCTCCTCACCCTAACTCTTCCTCTACTATTTCAAGGCCTCAGGGAGGCTGGAACCACCAGAGGAGTCTTGGAGTGAGACAGCAAAGTAGAGCTAGTTCCAAGAGAGGTATCCCATTACCTGCTCCTCCAAACAGAAGCCTTACAAAGTTTCCCCAGCAGAGGCAGACTGTGGCTGCACTCTTTGTAATATGTTTGCAAATGGCAAGGAGTGGACTCCTTTACACTTTGCTTGATTAGAACTACTTATACATTATATTCACTACCACTCAGCAACCCTGTCTAATTAGCCTCCAGAGTTGGTACCTAAACAAGAAACTTGATTTGTAAGCACCTACTGCTCAGTTAAAAGGCAGAGTCAAGAACTGTAAGGAGTTTGGAAAGTACACTTATAATAGTTATCTGCACAGTAGGGAGAACAAAAACTTCTGAATCCTTTCAAGTTCACAGAACTTCCCAATATGACTTTTCCGGGAAATACTGAGAAGAAAGCAACTAGTTCAGAACCCCTCCTCCATTAATTTTCCTCCTTAGCTACATGCTGAAGCTGAATGCAGCATCTAGGGTGCAACGTGCTTCTCAAGAAGCCTGGCAACACTTGCAGCTCAGGTTGGAACGCAGACACGGCATTAAGTGCATGGAGCAGCACGTCTTGTGCTTAGGAGAGGGAGGAAGGAGTCAGAGCTCTGACTTTCTGTTCTCAGCTTTTATTAACCACAATGTGACCCTACTTCAGCACGCCCCATCTGCAAACCAAGGCTTCCTCCTGCGGGCAACAGAAGGGTTAACACTTGAAGAGAATACTACGTCTGGACTGAAAGATGCCCCAGCATCACCAAGAGATGATCAGGAAAGCAAACACTCTGGTCTTATGACTATGATCTGTTCAGGCCTACCTAGTCAACAGAATCTGGAATCAGAAGTTGCAAACAATAGAAAAGGATAACAAAATCTAATGAGATTATCACAGGCACCTTTAAAAATAGTCATGGGGAAAGTTTGTCACAGGAAAACATAACAAGGTGTTAAATAAATAAAGTGTGTATCACATGTTGCAATCTCTTACCATCCATTTTCACAGATAGAAAGATGGGTTTGGCTTTGATGTCAGGTTCCCGCTGCCATACGCCGGTGGCAGATCGCACCCACGGGGTCACTACACAGTAGTGGTTCCCGAAGTCATGGTCCTCACAGCCATGCACACGGAGCCGGAATTCCAGCGGGCTGATTCTCTCCAGGCTGAGATCACTGCTCCCATTTCTCCTGCTCTGCATCACAATCCCTCTCCGGTCCAGCGAGGCCAGCAAGACGGGCTCTCTGTCCAATGCAAAGGAGCGCACAGCAAACCAGGAGACATCAAAGGACATATCATCTGCATTTGTGGACAAAGAAGAATTTAGACGTGTTGGTGAGCTCTGAAAAGTATTCATAGTGCCACTTTTCAGCAGAAAGGCTTATCTGCAAGCAGCAGAGCCAACAATGGTCTGACAGCAAAAGAAGAAAGAGGAAAAAAAAAAAGAAAAGAAAGAGCAAAAAAAAAGAAAAGAAAGAGAAAAAAAAAGAAAAGAAAAGAAAGAGAAAAGAAAAAAAAAGAAAAAAAGAAAAGAGTGCGCTGAACATGTCCTTTCTAGGAAGATTCAAGCAGTGAACGGCAATGAAATGCACTGGCAGGAAGAATGCGGCTGCATGGAAAGGGTGACTTACTACAGGGACAAAGAGATTTCTTGCTTTCCTGCCTGCTATCCTAAAATTTATATTTAATCTCTGATCTAAGTTTTCACGAAGCAGGCCTAGTGCAATAAGAAGTTCTATAACTATGCTGAACCTACAGTGAAAAGGGAGTGGAAGTGCTAAGTATTTGCTAGCAGGGAGTCATTTGCAATCACTGTCTGCACGCAGGGCCTACACAACCACAAAGTCAGAAGGCTCTTTCCTGGAGGCCCCTTCCTTACATTTAGTCTGCCTAAATGAATAAAGAGATTCTACACAGGGCACAAAAAATTACCTACAAAAGTACAAAGCATTCAGGAGCAAAGCCTGACCATGATGCTTTTATCCATTTTTTTCCCCAGAGTTGTGGGTTACTGTCACACATCATCAAGCATCACGCCTTGTACGAGTTCTACCACCCAAGGAGATAGTCTATAGAATGCATTTGCAACACCTTCCACATTTAACACAGTTGACAGGTAGTCAGAGTTCATCAGCACATCTAGCTCTTTCTGCGTTCACGCAAGATCCTATTGATCCCATCAGCTGATCTCAGTCTTAACCCCATTAGGCTGATGTAGCTGCGTATCTACTTTAAAAATCACTGCTATTCTTTGCTAACCTGAGCCCAGCAACACCTGTCAGAGTCTGAAACCTGGCATGACCTAGAGCACAGACAGGAAAGCCTGCTCACTTGTTTCATCAACAGGTCTTCTCCCCTGGCGCATTAGGAAACTGATGGGCCCAAACTGGAAACAGAGGTTACTATTTCTGTCCTGAGTTTTGGGTACTGGTAGAATGTGTGCACAGCGCTTAACCTTTTCACACCTAAGGCAGTCCCAGTGATTTTGGCAATATACCAAACCTCCATTTGCCAGTATTGCGATCTCTGAAAAATACAGTATTAGCGATCTGAAATTTAAAACTTATCTTCTGTCTAATTGAGTTTGCTCTTCTCTAAACTTTCACATTTGATCTCCAGGCTAATGGAAAAATTAAAGCCCTAAACCGGCTGCTGTACTCAAACTCTTTACACATAAAAATCATCTTTGCTTATAAGCCTCTATCAAGCAAGCTAACACTCTGGGAAATAAGAGAACCTTAAAATAGTATTTTAAAGTAAAGTAAAGTGAAGTAAAGGGACATCCTCAGCTCTGCTACTTGAAGCATAGCATCAGCCAGGTAGAACATTCCCCCTTACCGCAGACAAAAAACCACCCACTGTTTGGGGTGTAATTAACTCCCTCATAAGGTGCACTGGTTTTACACACATCTTCAAAAATGAAACAGGAAGATGAGAAAGCAGATGTTACTACCGGAGGCACTGACTGACCAAACTGTTTTGGGACACCAGCCAGTTTCCTGCCCTGTGTGCCATGGCCAGGTGCTCCAGGTGACAGCACACAACCTCAAGAGAGCACCTGGCCTGTCTTGCAGCCCTACAGCAGGAGTAGGTCTCCCAGTCCTACATGGGGGTCAGGACAGGTCTCATGGACCAGCAGCCCTCACAACAGTTACTCTTGCCTATCATACTACAAATACTCCTATTAGCTACTTGGCATAGCGCTCGGACTGCTTCCCTTGAAAGCAAAGTTAATAAAAATTAGCATAAACACATGTTCAGTTAACGGGACCAAACTCTGACCTCTGCTTTGTGTACTCATCCAACTGTCTGTGGGGAAACAGGGCCTCTACTGGAGACAGCTCTGTTTCTATAAACTACTCTTCGTCTCTGCTGCCTGTTTATGCCAAATACGGTAATAGCACTGGTCCACAGGCAGTCACGTTGGGAACGACCCATTCTTTCCAAAGATCATCAAGACTGCCATTAGCTCTTGTCTTTCCAGGTACTGTAGGAACATATGGACACCTTCCAGGCTAAGTCCAACTACGCTGAACACACCATTGCACTTGCTAAAAAAGGTATAAATAACAAATTTAGACATATTAAAAAAAAAACCTAGCCTTCAGGTTCCCAGGCAACTTGCTACCTTTGAAGAATTCCTTCTTTTCAGTCTCAGTTAATTTTCGGTTCCCTTCCCTCCACATACAAAGATCAGTGCAGGAACTTGCTGTCATTTTGAAATAGCTGAATCTATCTTCTGTAATTACAACATGGGACAACAGTATTATGCCAACATATTTTATTAGTCAGTATACACAGTGTGCAATTAGTGACTCACTACAGACAGTCAGAGGGAGGATTTGGCTCCGAGTACTCTCTGTCACTATCCTCCTTGAAACAGCTTAAAACAGCAAAGTCATCTTGATTCATTTCTGTAGATCTCTGGTTTTCAGGCAATAAAAACATATGAAAATTTAGCAAAACCTGGACATAAATCAGGTGCTCTCTAAAGATCAGTGATGAACATGCAGCTCCCAACTGCTAATAAATATGTAGTTTTACTGACATAACAGGTCACACACTAGGCTTCCCAAAACCATCTGTACTATTCCACACACACCTTGCATCAATGTTGACAAGTCACTCACAGTTTTTGTTCCCAATCTACAAAAACCAAGGTTTCTTTCACTGGTTCCTTCTGTGCTCCAGAATGTTGTAAGTAGTGTGGGACACCTAGACAAGGTGCCCCACATTAGAGGAAACCATAATACCCCAGTGCTAAGCTCAGAAGGCCACCAAGGACCTCAGCGCCTTCAGGTTATGCAGCTCAGCTGCTTTAATAAAGAAACACAAAGCACTGGGAGCTGGACACTTCAGAGCTCTGTGAGCAGAGTAATAGTGGTGCTACACCTCCTCCCCTCCTCAGTTAGTGAGGATCATCAACATGTAAAGCACATCTTTATGCACATTTCAATTTGACACACAGGACTAAGCTGTCTGGGTCTTAGCTGCTTCCCTGGCCAATCACTCCTCAAACCAGGGAATCCTATTTCTAGACCAGCTCTTAGGAACCATACACTTCCACTGCTTAGAATGGAGGGCTCTCAGCATCTTGTTACAGTGCTGAATCACAATTTTGAGACCCTTTTTGTTTACTACATTTAAATGAGGATGAATAGGGCTTCCTAGAGAGCTGAGCAGACCACTTCAAGCCATGCAAGAGGTAAACAAGCTGGTTTTGTTAAATTCTCCAGAGTGCCCACTGGGTCTGTCTGGAGCAGATAAAAAAACATCTCCTTTCAGGCACAGTAAGTAATACTTTTAAATCCCTAAGCACATAGCCCAAGAAGGGGTGATCTGGGAAGTCTAGAGAGATCGTTTGTGAAAATGTGTATTCAACAGAAATATCAGAAGCAGCTTTTATATCTTCAGGGCACAGAAGAACTGCTATTCCCCCTTGACACACACATACTCCCCTCATATCAATTCAAAACACCAACCACAGCTGCCAAGCCAAAGGAGCACTTCTTTAGATGGAGCAATAGCTGCCATGTACTGAGCTTAGTAATACACACTCCATTTCATCAGGGTCTCAAAGAAGCAAAGGAAATTAAAGCAGGCAGCAGTCACACCAAAAACTTTTCCACCCTTTTGAAAATTTCCCACAGAGTGGGTACACACAAACACACACAGAGTACTGTGAATTGCCTCTACCAGACACAGGTCCAACCCATAAGTAACACTCTAGAAACAAATGGATCAATCTAACAAAAGAAGGGCACCGACAAAGATCATTGGTCATTTAACTTTTCCTCAGCTCCTTGGAAGTACTTTATTTTTGTGATTGTGCATACAAAGAGGAAGAAGAGGTGGCATCTGACACCTCAACTTACTACAAGAAGCATACCTACTAATCCACATGCATGCTTGCAGAGTTGAGTACCTATGTGCACAAGAGCAGAGCTGACTGCCATACCAACTGTGTTCAAAGTGTTTTGGATGCACATTTAACAAGCCATCCTATGAAATTCCCTGACCCTTCTTTGCTCACAAGAGGGCCCAAGACACAGCCCTGCAGCGGGTCTCACACCAGAAGAACAGATGGCCTTTGAAAGACATCATGTCCCTCAGAAGAGAGTCAAATGCAATTGCTCTGCTCTTTCTCATCACATTCCCAAATGGAAAGACCATGCCTGTACTGCTGTCATCTGGTTTCTTCTAGGAGATGCTGACAACTCTTGCTCTGTTTATCTGATTACCTGCTGTAGGCTTTCCCTAACAACGTGCTTCATTTCCCCACTGGAATGAGACAGTCCTGTTATTTTCACTCTGTCTAATGTTGGGGACTCATTTAAAAAGCAAGTTCTCCATTCCAATTGTGAAATAAATTGTGATACTGACTGAGCATAGAGACAGATCAGAGATGGGATACAGGCGAATAAAGTTACTACCGAGGAACTACATCTGTTTGTTATCATATGAGCCCTTAAGGCCCTTCTTCGCCCAACCTGCTCCGTTATCCCACTACTGCCCTAGTCCCCTCTACCTCTCAGGGCCAAGGCGGCAGACTGGCAAGGGAAGTCTGCACACCCTACAGCTGTTGCACAGATTCCAGCTGTTCCCTGCAGCTCTTCCGCCAGTCTCATCCAGAGGACCAGCGAAGACTGGAGAGGGGCAGCTTCTCAAGCCCACATGAAAGGCCCAAATGTGGTTTCTCCATACAGTATGGCTGGTTAGGCCACAAATCCTGCTCATTCAGCAACTGGAGGCTCAGAGCACGGACTGAAAGGTTCCCTAAAACCTGCCACAATGCCACACTTTACTCCATTCTGGGCATATCTGTTGCCTGTGCCTTATCTGCCCCATTACAGCCTCAAAAAAAAACCCACAAAAAACCAACCCAACCCAAAACAAAAAACAAACAAAAAAATCCAGAGGCAGAGATCTGCCATGTTGAAGATGACATTACCCAGCTATGGACCAGATCACAGTGCTGACATTTAAAACTCTGCACCAGCTGCTCATGACCGCTGGAAACAGTACCATTTCCAACTCCAGGCATCATCTATCAGTTCAACAGACATCCATGAACTCTTATGAAGTTGCCCAGTTAAAACTTAATCATGCTGATGAGCAGCCCCTCGAAGAGGACACCCTTCTACTTCGATCCCTTAGATTTACCTTATCTTTCTTGTCTGTGCTTCTCTCAGTCTCAAGCTACCAAACACACAAAAAACCATCACAAACCCAACTGCAGCAGAGCACCGACAGAAGAGCCCCACTGTTACTAAGTGGCCTCTCTTCTGGTTTTAAGTAAGTCAAAGATGCTGAGGCCTCTTTCACAAGGCAACCCCAAGCTTATTTTAGCTGTCGAGCACCAGCAGAAGCAGCAGCTGCTCCCTGCCAGCAATTATTGCTTTGCAAAGGAAGCCAGCTGCTTTGGGTACTGCCTCGCAACAATACTTGTAAGAGCTTAGGCACACCTCAGCTTAGAAAAGGCTTCCTGCTGAGCAGAAACCACAGGACAGACCGAGGTATACGTACAGGCATACATGGCTGCTTACTGTGTCCAATATCCCAGGCTATGAATCTTTTGACAGCAATAAAGTTTACTCAGCTCTTCCTCCCTACCAAGCATTTCAGTAACACAATCTACAGGCTTCTATCATTTTTTCACAGGCAACACACAACTGTAATCTAGCAAATTGCTTCCCCGCTACACTCAGATTTAATGTAGAACAGACATCTTGGAATTTCAAAGGGATGGGCCTTTACTAAGCTTCGTACTTCATCTCGTCAGCTACTACATTATAAGCAGTATTTTCTGCACAGCCCCTCTTTTGTAGTGTCTTACGCGTAGATTTTCAAGTTCCACATGAATCATTACATCTTTATATTTAGGTAAATACATTTATATATTTATATTTACATATTTATTTATAGATTTATTTTAAATACATTTTTATATTCACATATATATAGAATTACTTCAAAAAACCTAAACTCACTCCAAACCCAAATTCTGGGTATAATAACCAGTTATTCTCACAGCATTTTGATGAAAAGCAGCTCAGACAATGCTTGGCAAGCAGCTAGGTTTTGAGTAATTCTCTGAAATTTTCAGCTCTTCATAAAAATATGCATTTAAAGTATCTGCTGTCCTTTTCACAGCAATTAGGTACTGTGTTTTTTTTCTTCTTCCACACAAAAAAGGATGCTCACCTCTGAAGGCATCAACAATAAACACTCGTTTTTGGCATTTAGGCTGCAGTAGTCAATTATTGTGATTTTTAGATTTACATCAAGCCTTAAATTCACTCTGAAGTGTGAAGCTGACTGGCCAGGTGACTTTAAGATCTGTTAACAGATGACCATTTTCTCCTAACAGGTTTTGCCAATGGACCTCCTTTCCAATTAAAGGAAACAGGAATAGTTTTCATGGCCCATCTAGTGGTTGTAGGCTGAGATTCCCAGCAGTGGGGTCAGTTGGTACGGACAGCACAGGAGGATTTAGCAGTAAGAACACTTTTTTCCCCTCCCCTCAGAATGTCAAACAAAAAAAAAAAAAAAATCTAGTTTTAAATTGGGCTGTGTAAAGCAAACATGCTCTCCTATATTTACCTAGTTCTATAGGATTTTCAACACTGGTTCTCAGTTCTCCAGCCTCACTCAAAGGATGTAGGGTTGTAACTGCTGGTATTATTCTGCCTGGTGAAGGCAAATGAGTTATCAGTAAAATAATGTTGCCAAAATACCTGGCTCAAGTGCCATTCCTTCCATTGTGACGATACACAGCAAGTCTGCCAGTTCCCCCTGGTAAATCGTCGGATTATCAGAATGCACCGAGACATTAAACACAGGACCTAGAAAAGAATAACCACAATTATTCATGACAGGATTTTCTTCAGTATCCAAAACCTTTCTTGCAGGTTTCTGAAGTATTCTCTGTTAGTTTGTGGAGACAGAGCTCTGAAGTAGGGATAAGCAATCATGTAGGTTTTCACAAAATAGTTATCCGTTTTTAGCCATTAATTCCTGCACTAAGATGAAGTGCCCAAACTGCCGGACCCATCACCCAACACAGAGGCTGCTGCCCAAGTCTGCCTTCTACTGTCCTGCACAAAAGGAACCAGTCTTCCACTCCTGACTCCTCTAAGAATACAAGAGTTCAGGTCTTCAGAGTAATCCACATTGGATCTTTTTGGCTGAGGCTGTCAACAGGAATTCAAGTTAGAGCAAACCAGTATTTTAACAATACAGATGGTTCTGCTATGGAACTGAAACACAGACAATACAAAAAGTGCATCCGATAACACTTTTCTGTGGGTTTTCCTTCGGGCTCTGCCACAGATAGCTTCTTCTGCAGAAGAAGTCTCAATGCCCAACAATACGGTAACTCCTTCAGTTGCAAAGTGGTGATGATACTGATGGAAACCATTAGGCTGTTATGAAATGCTCAGACACCATGACAACATGCGGTGTTTGACTTCTGAGGTACATAAGTTAAAAAACAAAACTTCCCCGAATTTTGACAACAACTACACATCTGGTGCAAAATTAACAAAACCACAGCTCCTCAGATATGCCAACATTGCTAGTACTGTCTATTTCACAGGGCAGAAACTGAAGAATGTGTCAAAATACCCTTAGTGGTTTTTCTACTGAACAAGGAGATGAGTCGGAGGAAAGCTGATGCTAATGGTGGCCTCTGGGACAGCTTTGGGGGAAGGGCCAGGGAACCCAAGAAGGAACTTGGGACTCAGCTTAAGAAGGAACTTGGGACTCAGCTTAAGAAGCAACCCTTTTTACCCTCCCTGGATTCCATTAGCTGCTATCATTACCTGGCTCAGCTACCTCTGGGACAGCAGCAGCAACAAGAAGCCGAGAAAGGTGGTTTGGGAGCAAAGAAAAGCTGTTGGAAGATTTGCCTTCCTCACTCTTACATGCTACTGTTTTAGTACTGGAACTGTAAATTTCAAATCCACTGAAGATCAGTGGCACACAATGCTTTTGATGGAGAACATTTAAGGAAATCTTCCAAGACAACTCACTTGTTCCTTGCCCTCCCCAGAGGTTTCTGTGGAAAGCTACGCTAAGTCGACACACTGCACACACTTACCCACATCACTTCCAAACTGAGGTTCTGGAAAGAAACTTGGATGTGCCGTGAAGCTAGAGCAGTCGTCTTTGGTGAAGCTATTCTAGACTACAAGGGCCTAGCTTGTTTTGGTCAGCGGAGATTACACAGCACACTAAGAAATGAATTCCAATTACAAAGCAATAATACTTCTGTGGCTTCCAAAATTCCCCCCGTGATTTCCACTGGGCACAACGTGCTGCTCTTTGTTATACCATAGATTTCTTACAGCCCTCTTCTCTGCCCCAGCAGCACTTGTACTTTGCACACAAGGACAGTATGTAGACATATAATCCCAGAGGTTTATACCCATTTTGACACTACAAGTCCTCTCTATTAAAAAGTAAGATTGCAAGTTATGCCACCAAGCAAGGATAAAAGGGTGGTAAGAGATGCAATAGAGGTTACATTTGGACTGCCAGCTGAGACTCCTACATGCTTGTGCTACAACATATTTAAGGAAATAAAAGACCCAGAACGCTTTGAAGTTCGGCTGTTCAGGTAGTGACTTCACAAGCAGGCTGCAGCCCTAACTTAAGCTCAGCATGATGGGATCCTTGTCTGGGGAAACGGAGAGGGATTAATCCGATTGCTTCCTCGGCCTCTATCCAAACTCTTCCTGTGTGAATTCAAATTGTTTCCTGACAATATTATTATTATTGTTGTTGTTATTATTATTATTTCCTGACCATATTCCCCTTGTAGCCTATCTGATTATTCATCTTCAGATAAAACAAGACATTTTCCATCATTTTCTTTGGAGTTGTGCAGACAGGAGTTCAAGGTCTGAGAGGACTAAAGGCAGCATGGACCAGGGCACTCCAGCCAACTGTAACCAGAAAAGTCTCAAGCTGTGTGTGAACTGTCACAGCAACAGAAACAAAGAGACTGAAAATCTGCCAGGAGCATCCCCGCATTCCCGACACATACCCTCTCCTGCACTGATCAAAGGCAAAACAGCACCACAATAACCCTGGTACTGTCTCTAGCTCAGGGTCTATCCTAAGTCCCAGCAGTGAGGTGACATCATGTCAGGAATATGGGACATGCTCTACTCCAGCAAACAGGCTCTGTCCTGGCTAGATGCTGGCAGGGATTGAGCAAGGGAGATGAACTGCATGATCCCGACTTTGTCAGGCTATGGATGGGCTGCCTTACCCCTGCCCTGGCAGGGTAAACAGGGAAAGACAGAGGGTACACATAGACAGCACTTTTCAGGCCTTATTTTTAAGTTGAAAGTCCCCCACCTCCTGCATTCAACAGACACTGGCTTCAAACCCTGCCATGCCAACAAACCACTAATGCAGATTGGAGTTTGAACACTCCTGGCCATTGAATGTCACAGGGGTAAAAGCTAAGCTTGTTTGGTCACTCAGCCAAGAAAGGCCATGTATCATGGTAATGCAGCACTCTCTACATACTCTTCAGTTCTGGGTCACCAAGCGCATCTCTACCCTGCCTCCCACATGAAGAGTCAAAGCTTCCTGGGCAGTAAGAAGGCTGCTAGGCAGCAGATGCTCTGTCATTTCATGATCGTACTTCCCCTTGGTAAGCCACAGTTACTTCCCTTTGGTTATTTCTCTACTAGGGTACCTCTTGCAAATTACCATCTGTACCTCCCGGAAGAAATCACTGTCCTGTGTTAGAAGAACTGGATTTCAACAGAGTCAAGAGATGTGTCAGGGGTTGTGCTCTTCCCTCCCCAGCTGAAGAGGGAAAACAATTACTTTTTTTTTTTTTTTTTTTTAAAACCTAAGCAAGCTTCATTACAGTGAAAGCTTCTTAGTTCAGTCTTGAAAACTGTGTGGTTGCAACTTCCTAGGAGGTGCATCTTCTTTGGAAGTATCTCAGGCCTTCTGCCCACATACTCAACGCCCTGGGCCCTCAGGCATGAAAGGACAGAATAAAGCATCTTCATAGGATTTTTTTTTTTTTTCCACCACTACAAAACCTGAAAAGGTAGGAGACTGTTTTCAGTAGAGACCTGTTAACCCTGAGGCAGACCACAAAGACCATTTAATCCCCTACCCTCCACCATAAGGTACACTTGAGTCAGAGTTGTAGTCACTACATTGCCTGGGAAAGATTCACAGAAGCTGACGACATGGCTCTAATCCCTCATTAAAAGTCATCTGCATGCCATCCTTCTCTATAGATGGGTTCAGGTCTTGGTTTTGTTTGTTTTTATTCTTAAAAAAAACAACTGACCAGTGCTTTTAACCTGATTATAACTTGCCTGATTCATGTCCCCAGCTTAAACCATTTATTTCGGCTTCAGCTGAACCTGTCTGGCAACAGGATACGAGATGCAGAAATGAGCTGCATGCCAATCTCAAACAAAAGCAGCAGTAAACCAGTGTTTCTTAGTGGGTTGCAAGCAAAATCATCACCTTATCTAACTGGACATCTGCTTTACTGCAGGCTCAGGAGAAGCACTTAAGCAAAAAACAGAACCAGAGCAAACAAGGGATGCTTCCAGACACATTTTCAAGGCTCCTGAGAACCTCCCAAGAGGTCGCAAACGTGCCACAAAAGTCTTCTGCAAGATGCGGATCCTGTTGGGCTTTTTTTCTCCATTACCATCACACTGCAGTATTCAAGAGGCCCTGGATCTAGACTCTACCCAAGGAGGGCTCGGCACACAAAACCCATGTGCTTTTCTTAAGTTTTTACCCTCCGAGACAAAAAAAAAAAAAAAACACAAACAAAAAAACCAAGAAAAACCACCCCCCAAAACACCAAAACCTCAACCCCAAGCTTACAGATGCAGACGTGTGGTAACAGGCAACTCCCAGTACACACTGGTGACACTGACTGCCAGGGTCTCAGCATCGCCACGCTCATGCACTTGCAGTGTCACAGGAAGGGTCGGGGAGGTGACATAAACTCTCCTTCGATGAGATCTGAGTTCATGCTACATTAACACTGAGGAAAAATAGAACTCTACAGATAACAGATGATGTGGCTTTGCTCACCTTGCCACCTGTATTTAACAGTTTGAAATACTGTTATTGGCACCTACTGGTCACTCGGGAGAATGAACAAACCAGAATTTAGTTTCACTTGCAGGGCTGACAGACCAAGCACGACCTGTAAAGCTCATCAAGAACAAAGCAAAGTTAACTTTAAGAAAGCTGCTCAGGAGTTTGAAAGCTGAGAAATAACTGGATCTTAATAACTTCAGATTTGAAGATAAGTGTCATGCCCTCAGCTAATCTGGAAGCTAAAGAGCACAGATATACCAAACAAACCAGCATTCCCAATTCTGAGAGCTAAGCATCAGCATTCCCCTAAATTGCCATCTTCTGCTGAGACCTTTGATTCAAACTAAGCCAAAATATCTGTTCCTCACTGTCGTAAGGCCACATGTAAGCTTAGATACAACCTAACTGCTGTTAGCTGTTCCCTAACAAGTTTTACCCCAAGCCTCATAGAAACGGTTACTGGAAGAAGCCCCCAGGAGGTTAGTCTGTGGTTTCTACTTCCAGCTACAAATTAATGCACACAGGCACAAAGGCACACAATGACAAAGCACGTTCCTGCCCATTAACAGTGGCTGGAAAATACTAGCCTTTCTTGCCAAAAAGATTCTGCTGTATTGCTCTTCATCCATTTCCACGATTAAGGTTTCTTTCCTTTAAGAATCTTTCTATTCCCCTTTCTTGAAACTGAGTCTCTCTCAGGGTCATTGCAGGGCATCATTTCATTTTAATTGCAAGTTCAACATCAATACTCAGCTCATATTTCAGCAGCTCTCGGTTTATCTCAGCTTCTTCCAAAGTGAATGATAATACATTGCTGTGCAATGAGCTCACATGCAGATGTAATCCAGAGTTGAAGATTTCATCAAGACACTTCCCTTAAAATTCTTTTATTATCTCTCCAGAGCTTTCTGCCCTCTGCTGAATGGCACAGGGGGAAGCCAGCCGAGAGCACAGCCAAGCTCCAGTGTTCTCTCATAACATACTTCTCAATATGAGATTAAAAGCTTCCTTCTCCCTGCCTCCCTCAAGGCAAAGGGAAATAGTCACTTCTGTGGAAATACCTGTGAGTGTATAGTGGGCAAAGACACTCTAAACACTAACGTGGGTTGCCGGGTGCTGGGTAAAAGGGATACAAAATTAAAGGACGAATGCCAAAGAACAATTTATGATGCCAGGATAAACCAGGTGGATTTCACAGAGACCAGGTGCCTCAGCATTAAAAAACTAGCTGCAGGCCAGCCGGAGCCATTTGAATCAGGTATTTGTACACAGACCTGCATCAGATCAGAGTGCTTATCTCAAGCAAGTTCCCACCTATTTGGCTTCCACCTTTGCTGGCCAGCTCAGCCATGGCTGAAGGCAAAGGGGAGCACAAAAGACGACAGCCTCTCTCATCCACTGCTTAGCTCTTACAGTGCAAAGGCATTGCCCCTGGAGCAACACCTCCAGGTGACCAGAAGACAAGTGAAGTATTTCAGTGTGGGTGGGTAGGATCACAAGTCTTACAAGAAGCTGTATTGGTACACTGGCTTCAGAAGAACAGCAAGGAACAGAAGACAGGTGTGTTCCAGGCTGAAAGAAAGCCTATGTACACATACGTCATCCAACAGCTCAGGAGGAGAGAGGACGCATTTGAGTTTCAGCAGAAATGATGCAGTGAAATTAAGAGAAAATTTAAAGATGAGCACTGACAGCTGCTCTTGTCCCTCGCATCGCTGGGCAACCTTTGAAAAAGAGATGGCAGAAGCTCCATTCTAGACTGGGAAAACAAAAAAAAAAAAAAGCACTGAAGAATATTAAAGACTTCATATGGGACAACTTTCCCCTGCTCCTTAAATAAGCTTAGTTTGCTTACAGCTACTGGACGTACAGCAGGCATTCATTTTATGAAATTAGTCTAGTGATCCATGTTATTCGTAAGGCCAGACCAGACGATTCACAAGATCCTCTCTGGTCCTAAAATATACCCAGCAGAGAACAATCTGCCATTGACTGAATATTTGAAAACTAATGACCTCCTAAGCTGCTCCTCACCACCACCCCCAACTTCCAGTTCATATAATTCGGCGGACAAAATCCACATTTCATTTTTTAGTTCCGGAAGTTTCAAACAAATGCCTTTACATTAACATTTCAGATTGTTAACCAAGTGGAATAAATACATCCCTCTGCAACAGCAAGCGGAGAAAGAAGAGAGGAGGTCTCTGCTTGCAGCCAGCAAGTTCTGCCTTGAATGGAAAGAATCCGAGCAAGACATTTTCCACAGATGTTCATGGAAAAACATTTCAGAGCACTGACACATTTCAAGCCTATTGTGGCAGGACACACTGAAATTTCATGTGCACAGTCCCCAGCTCATATATAAAGTGCTTACAGGCCTGCCATTCAGATAGATCACATTGCACAATGCATACGCACACTAAAAACCCCTCCTTGAAACATCACTCAACCCAGAGAGATCTGGGAGGGAGTCAAACTGGAGGGAAGGATTTCCAGTCCTAGTAAGTCTCCCCACCCCCTGTCAAAGGGGAATCAATAAAAACAACTGAGAAATAAATCCCTCCTACCACTAAAAGCTTCATGTAAAACTCTTTAAGGGCTTCCTTATGCTGAAAATGCTGCTTCCGTATTGATCACCTTCCCACTTCATCCCCCATGGCATAAGCTGAAAATGCTGTCTAAGCCTTCAAAGCAGGGGGGAGACTGGAATACTCTATTTTTCAAAATTATACTGCCTTATTATATCCTGTTCAGCAGCCACAGTTAAAATGTCTTTGTTACACTTTAAGAACCCCAGAAGTCAGTGCAATTGACTCGTTAACAGTTCTTCTATCAGGGACAAACACACTCGTAAGCTACTCATCACACCCCACCCTCCCTTTAACTCAGGATTTAGCAGAGTGGTGCTCCCCAGCTTTTACAGTTGCCTGGAGAACTGCATGCACCTGCTTTTTCTGCCCCTTTCCTGTTAGTAGCTTCCCTCCAATTTTGGGGAGCCTGTCATTCTCCCTAGAAACCACGAGCTACCTCAGCAGTTCTGCCTTTCACCATTCCTGTTAGGGAAAATCTGGCATCAGCTTCTTTTTCTGAACAAGTTTGACAGCTGCCCATGCCACAGAATGCAAGATGAGCACGATATATCTGAGCTGTGCTTTTATAGCTGCTCCACAACTTTGCCATTTACCTCCAGCTCCCTGACTGGGAGCTCAAAGACAGTACACCTCAGCAAACAAAACCAAAGTAACACACCCACAAAAAAAATCTTCTGTCTTGTATACCTGATTCCAAATAATTTTCCAAATAATAATCCCACAGTTGGTCCATTCTAACTGTGCTCATCACATGTCCTCATCATGCCAAGATGAATGTCGAGCAAGGATAATTGAGTTAATAACTGAAGGACACAAAGTTCATCCATCAGTTGAAGAAAGGAAGGTATTTCAAGCCAGATTTTGCTACATGCCAAGATTATTTTGGGAAATAGCTCTCCAGTAAGTTGTGCCTGGGATCTCATTTCTCTCTTCATTCTTTTGTAAAGAATGAAAGGCTGACAGGGCTTCAGGACCATCCCTCCCACTGCTCCAGCCCTGCTACTGGAATTCACACATTCCCAGGGCAGTTCTACAGGCTGCCTCCCTTTCTTTATTCCACACTCCAGAAATCCTATCTGGGTGAAGAGGCTGTGAGTAGAGAGTGACAGCAAAAAGAAGTCAAGACTGTAACATGCAAACTTCCCTCCCTTGCATAGCTCACAGGTTTCCCTCTGAACCATGGATATTAATAGCATCCCATCAAACTTTTTGGCTGGGAGTTCAAAGTGACATAACACGAGCAATGTTGGGAGAGTCACCAACCACCACTTTTGTGCAGGAAAGCCTCCACGTAAGAGCTTGGAGGGGAGGGGTTTGGGACAGATTTCATTCTTGCTGGTTTCTTGCATCACGTGTTTGCAAACGCTGCTCTCCTGCTGTCTGACCCAGATATCAAGAGTAATAAGGCTAAAACTATAGCCCATTAAACCATCCTGAGAAGACAAAAAAAATCTACAGCAATATTCATCTGTGACAGTGCTGCTCTAAGAGGCATTTGGAACATAAGCAACTGACATTATTTTCAGAACAGTAACTTACCATAAAACTAAACAAAAAGCCAATCAGAAGTCACCTAGAACTGAAAGAAGCATTTATCTGAGTCAATGTCCTCTCTCTAGCCAGCTTAGGTCAGGCTGCATCTTTGTTAGTGTTTGTATCAGGATGCTACATTTCAAAGCTTCTTACAAAGTGATGTCCTCATTGCAAGGCTGTCCCCTTATGCTCAGCCCTTGTCCTCTTCCCAGCGTGCCTAGTGTAAGGAAGTTCAGTTTTTAGAAATCACCTCATAGAGAACAGTTACCTTAGTTATGGATGCAACCAGTAGTCAGGCTGCTCTTGCCTAGTCACAGCCTTATCTTCTAAAAAATGTACAGCCCTGCTATTATAAGCAGAATAACTCACATGAAGAAAAGGGATGTTAGGAGAGACCTTCCCTGAGCTGTGCTTGTGAACAGGAATGGGGGAGTGCAGAAGGTTTGAGATAAAGCAGCTAACTAGAGAGCTCCAACATAGGATGCACCTTTGGGCTACACCGAGAGCTCTTCAAAACTGCTCAAGTCACCAGCTTGGTTTATCAAATCACGAGATGTGCCCTTCACTCCTAAGTGCACCACCGTTATAAAAACAACTCCTGTGGCACTTCCCACCCACATAGCATGAGAGGATGTCAGTATTAACATGCATCTCTGATGATCCAAACCAATGCTGATCCTCTCTCCCTCCCCCCAACAACATACCAGGACAGGCACACTTCTCTAGAAAAATCTCAACACGCAGTCTATGTTACAGTTGAAGGTGAGGATTTCAGCACGGATGTGAGGAACAGGATGCACTTCTGGGTACTGAAATTCAACCCAATTTGTGGAGCTTTGTCTTCCAGCCACAAGAGGCCTCTAAGGTCTTCCAGCAGCAGGAAACACTTGGTGAGATGGCTGAAATGTTACCATTGCCTTGACCTGACCATTTTCTGCTATTACGTCAACAGGAAGGTGTGCTCAGGCAATTTAATGCTATGCTAATCAAGTCTGTTTTGGAACAGAAATCCAGTTTATATTAATGTTCTTCCAGAGCAGCCACTACCTAACAGCAATCTAGTGATAAAGCTGGCAAATGTGGCAGCAGTTATTCAATACTGAGAACCAGTTCTAAGCCTGCAGGACCATAAAAGCTGCATTAGTAAAGAAAAACCCAGGGGTTATGATTACAGCCAATTCATTAAACATCTTTCTGTAAACAATCAATAGTACGAAGGACACAAGTGCCACCAAAGGAGACAAGCATAGCTCTCAGCCATCATACCATTTGGAGACCCTTCCATGTTCCAAAGAGTAGGTATTTCCCAGAGACAGGGAAATCACTGGGAAAGCATCACAGAACTCTCTTCCTTTCTGGCTTAGACACACAGCTGCCATGTTCTATACCAACCTGACATCTGGAAGTCTATCTGGATAGGGTTGGATAAGCCATTCACTGCCTCACGCCACATGCCACCACCACCTGGAGACCAGGCAGTCACCACACAGCGATACAGGCCAGCATCAGAAACCTGGGTCTGATACATCCTGTAGCGGAATTCATTCTCCTGGACCTTCTCCAGAACCACACCGTCCACGCGAGTCTGGTCCGTCCAGTCTTCCAGCCGCACTACTGAATCCTGGTTCAAGGAGATTATGCGAGTGGTTCCGTTGGGATTCGACTGATCCGTTAGTGGCTTCTCAGCTGTAATGAGGACAGAATAGCGTGGCGTCTTGATGTTTTTTGAAGACACTTTGCATGTCATCTCAAAGGTGTGGCCTGCTACAAAGAATGGCTTCAATTTCACCGCCTCCACTGTAAGCGTGTAATCTGAAGAGGGAAGGAAATAAGCAGCAAGAGAGGGGTTAATAAATAGGTGCAGATATTTCTGCAGCACCTTTCAATCTAGAAGATTACAAATAAGCAAAGTACTCTTTTTTGAGAGACAAATCCCAGCACATCTATCTAAACACATACGGACATCCCAGAATGCTGCTCAACAGAGCACACACACCAGTACACAACAGTTTGGGTCAAGATGCAAGAATTCAAATGAACAGCAAATACTGAACAGATAATGCAATACACAGGTCATAGCATGACAGGACCTCCAGGGACTTTTTTTATTGAGGAATAAAGATATTAGTCAGACAAGACTCAAGACTCCCAGTTTTACACTGGATCTGGAAGAGCACCCTCAGCGACAGGGTACAAGGACACTGCTGAAGTACTCATGACTAGTGACAAAAGCTGCCACTAGCTGAATCGGCAGCACTTAGCATAGCTTCTTCTATTTCTCTTCAAAATTCACCCCAACAGCAATCCAGACACATTCAGCTGAACTTCCAAGATTAGTTGAAATAGCATGACAAAAAAGTTGGCGGTAACAGAAGTCTCCATCCCCAGCACCCCCATATACACATCTCTGTGTTGAAAGAGTTCAGTGTATCTCTACCTCCACGTGTGTTCTTTTTCCTTGCTTCTCATGCATTCACCAAGTACAAGCCTACCAGAACCCTTGACAGTTCCCAACAGCCTATTTGGCATTAAGAATGCCAGCAACACTTACTGCTAGTTTCCTTCCCTTTCTTCAGCATTCTCCAAGTCTTCCAGCTCCTCAAACCCAAGAATCCCTTAATTACAGGGTTTGGGAAATTGCACGTCTAGGAGCACAGCCCCAAGACACAAAAAAATAAAAGCTCACAGTGAGAAACTGAGAAAATGAGGAGTGACTGAAATCAGAACCAGATAAAAGGAAAGGGAGTTGCTAGTTTCTTGGCACAGTGATGAAGAGACATCCTGCACACCCAAGTTCTTCCTAAGGAAGGGAGGGCTGGGGCAGAATAAATAGCTTACAGCCACTTTCGGAAGTAGCAGTATTGCAAAAATACAGCCAGTCTGACTTTCTGGACATACTTTGCTGCAGCGTATTCTCCCTTCCCCCCTTTATAAAAAATGAGTGTAGACACATTAAACAAAAAACTACACAGATCACCTTTATGCAAGGTGAAACTTCTCAGAAAAACAGAAATAAGTAATGGTGCAATTGTAACACATTCCCCAAAACTGAACTAAATGCAGTAATATTTATGCCCTCCCCACAAGAGCAACAAGATACTTGTCAAGATTACATTTTGCAGTGTTTTGCCTTCAAGCAGCAGTTTTCACAATGAGTAAACACAGCCCACAAGATGAGAAACCCGGTATGACAACTTTATATCAGTACTGTATAAAGCAGATCACAGTACAAAGCTACATAAAGAAACAGCAGGAGCAGCGAAGGCTGAGCTGCTTCTAGTGGTCTAGCTGAGTGCAGAATTACTTGATACTCCACACCAAACCCCCCCTTCATGCTTCCACCCACTAAGCAAGTGGGAATACAAGAGTTGCACATTTAGGCACTCAGGGTACAATCACAACTGAAGTTGCACACACCGAGTCATTCTCCCTTCCCTTGTGAGAAAACTCATTATTCATCTGATTCTAGACTACAAATCCATTTTTTCCTTATTCTGTGTCCATGAGATTCTGATATCACCCTCTTCAAAAGGCTGCAGCATTTAGGAGCCCAGCACAGATCAGCTTGCCATATATTTCAGGAATATAGTAGATAATTATATTTTGCCCCAAAAGCAGAAGCACAAACAGCTAGCCGTACTTTTCTGCCACATATTGCTGCTTTCTAGGCCTTATGAGGAAGCTCTGGGCAAAAATCCCTCCTGATGCAAATGTTCTTTATGCTGTCGATCTTTATGTGAGAGCGCTGGGTCCACCAAAAAAGAAATCTTGCATTTGGTCTTCTTATCTCAACACACAAGTTTTACCTTTTCTTTCCCGCTTCTCTCCCCTATCCCACCAGCTGGCGGGATTGTGAGTGAGCAGCTGCGTGGTGCTTAGTTGCTGGCTGGGGTTAAACCATGACAATCACCTTTCTTAACAATACGGTTCTGTGCCAAAATTGTTCTCCTTCAGTAGCAGCAGATGAGATGTAATTAGCACTCCATCACCCCCACCTAGAAAAGCATGTAGTTGTCTCTGCATGTAACGGTGCACGTTATGAGAAAGAGGAGACACCAAAGATTTGGCACTTAGGTTAGAAATAACTTTCCTTGCAGATTACTCTTAAGTAGGAAAGGAAAG
This sequence comes from Sagittarius serpentarius, assembly GCA_034782735.1. Taxonomy (NCBI): domain Eukaryota; kingdom Metazoa; phylum Chordata; class Aves; order Accipitriformes; family Sagittariidae; genus Sagittarius; species Sagittarius serpentarius. The sequence goes on along the minus strand of JAVKLA010000030.1, from coordinate 16,179,084 downwards.
TTCCTTCATGTTTCCTATGTTAACAGAAACTACTCATCAGATCCTATAGCATAAGATGGGCCAGAGAGGTCAAAGAATATTTTCTTCCAATAACTACAGCCTAGGATCTCATTGCTAATCTTTTGAGAATTGCCAAGGAAGCAACCTCTGTGTCTTGACCGCTACTCTGCATGCTTGCCCCTCCACACACACGCCTGCAATCCCATGCAGTCTCATTTCTTTCTTGTAAAGCTCCATGAGTGAAAAGCACAATAAAACACACCCTGGTCGGTCATATACAGGAGGCTGCAATCTGCAGAGTTTATGTTGGAAAGTGGTAGGGGAAGAAATCCTAAGTAAACCATACTCAAAGCTTTTAACCATTTTGGGCGCTACTCCAAGACAGAGGGCTAGCAGCAGAAGAAATCCTAGCCAAATGATTCAGATAAAATTTGAGTAATAAACTGTACTTTGGAGCCTGGCAGTGCATGCGTCTGCCTTCCACCACTGGCCAGTCCAAGTAGTTAAGCCACACTGTAATTCTCCTGTTGCTCTCTACCACAGTGTGTGCTCCGCTTCAAGAGTACTTCCTGCGTAGTGACCAAAAAAGAGTTTTCACCTCATCTAAGCCAGTCAAATTACTAGAGAAGCTTAACAGCTACAAGGACAAGGAGACTTTAGGAAACAGCAAGTACCTTCCCTGCGCTCCAGACTTCAGCTGGAAAAGCAGCACAATGGCCCCAGCTAACAGTAACCTCGAAGCCTAACATCTCGTCAGCAGCCTCAAGTAACGCCATCTCAATATTCATAAAGGCTTCTTCATCCCCCAGTGCACTAGCTAGATTGCAAGTACAGGGAACGCAACAGACATTAAGGTAATGACAGCTTTGCCTTCATAGGAGAAGGAGGCTATACAACACCCTGAGGTACAATTGTAGGCCCAGCAGCTCTGATACCGAGAGCTCTGAAGATACAGCAGGCACACTAAGGGCCGCACCACAGCCTGATACGTGTGTATACAACGCCACGGCTCTCCCCACTGCTGCACACACACAACTAGACCACCCTCACTGGCCTGCTCCCCTGTGAGCAGAGAGCATAAACACTTCACCCTCATGCAGCCGTAGGCACGAGGAGCACGAGGCTTGTACGCCTAACTTAGGGCACTTTCTTATTCCTACACCCAAACTAGTACGTACACCTTGGCGCCATGGGTATGGGAATTTCTTTGCTCAGGAGGAACTGCATGTCTGTACTATGCAGTGTCTATTATACACCAGCAATGGTAAAGACAAGCGTGTGGCAGAAATACCACCTGTTCTCTAGGCACAGGACTTCCTGAAAGATTAAGATGCCCTTGCTCCCAATTAAATGTAATGGGAGGGCCTGGGCAAGCATTTAGGACAACTAGCATTATGTTAAATACAATTATTTTGTAAATTAAAGACAGAAGTATTAACAAAACCTCAAATAATAGTACCTTTGGGATTTGGAATTTCAATTAGAAGATAATGTTCTCTTTTGCAAAGACTTCCATACAGATCCGAAGTTGACGACACTGGTTTAGGAAACAAACACCAATTCTGCACTCCACTGCAAAGAGCAACTGTGCTCTAAATATAGGCAGTACTTACACACAAATTAATAAATAAAATTATCTTTCAAACTTTTTTCTGGGTTGAAAATTATCTGTAGAGCCAGTCAAAAAAGGTTTCCTCCCTTCTTTTACCCTTTTTACTGATTGGAATTTGTACTCTAAATAAGCAAAAAAATAACAATATAATTTATGCTTTTCATTTTTGAGGTGAGATAAAGATGCTTTCTTTGTTACCTTGGCAGGGGAGAGGGTAGAAGAAAGAGGGGAAGAAACAAATCAGGCAGACCAAAACCAACAGTGATCTATGATAGCGACTGGCTGCATTTGCAAAGCTGAGTAAGCAGAAGGACACAAACAACATTGCTCCCAACAGAAGAAAATAGAAAAAGATGATAAAAACCTCAAGGTAAAAAGGGCAAACATACAAGTTATACAACACACACAAAAAGGACTTTGACATCTTCACAGGATGTTTACATTTCAACCAAAGGCTTCCTTATCCTGAACACCCCTCTGTGCTCACGCACAGACACAACAAAAAGCCATTTCTCCTTTCTCAAAAACTCAGGACAACCTTTTCCCAAGTGGGATTTCTCCAAAGTCCTCCCTGAGCACTGCTCTGAAGTTAACACAGGTGATGCAAGTAATGAAATAGGTGGAAGAAAAGCCTCTATGTAGGCACAGGCTGCCCAAGGAAGACGCAAATTTCTGTTCTCTCCTTAGGCAAACAAATGGGAGCCTGGCTGCTCCCTTTTATAAGCGCTGGGAGCAGTTAGGGACTCAAATGACGAGAGATACTTGTCAAAACAACAGTCAGAGAGCAGAGGCAGCAGCAGATTAAATCCTTCACAGTTGCTGGCTACAGCACCGGGCTCACACAAACAGGACATGGCAGGGGACAGGGCACACGGAGAAAGGCGATCTGGGACTAGACTGCTGAAAGAGCATGTGGAGGGCACATGAGGGGTGGAAGGGAAGAAGGGGAAATCAAACCCATATATTTCCCGCCCTCTCCTTATATACATATAACATGCTTTTTCAGGAGGAGGAGGTGTTTGTAGGAGAGCTCACTTTCACATCATAAATCCCCCAACTCCAAGTTTTGCCAACAAAATACACTTTTCAGCATGGGGACTATAACATTTACATTTATGTTGCAAAATTAGCAGAGTTTTTGGAATAAATCCAGAAACAAAGGACTGTTCACACCTGTCACAGTTTGTTTTCCCTCAGAAATGTCAACACAGGCTGAGACTTTTCAACTCCAGCTGGTCTCTAGCTGCTCCAAAGGCAGTGATCCATTACGCATGCATGCACATACACACACACGCTCCGTGTTGTGCCATAACAACTGAACTAACTGTGACCAGCACTCAGCATTAATGAGATATCTCATTTCTGCTGGAGAAGCCAGCTTCAGTGAAAAAAAAAAATGACCTTTCTGTGGACCACGCTTGGTCTGGGGATGAAAGGAGTACTGAGCAAGCAGCCCACCATTTTTCTCTCCACTGAAGCAGAATCACAGCAGAAGCTCTCCAATTCACTGTCTAGGGATTATCCCTAAACAACTTTAAACTGATTTCAAACTACTTGTCTCTGAAATACAGTTCTCTGCCTGTGGCTGCCTCAGCTAGACTGTTAAACAAATCTATCAGGATAAATGCAGCTTAGCTAAGAATAGATTTTTGCCAAAGATATTACATCCCAGGTTATCCTATTCCTTCTGTCCCTATCCAGCAGACCCTCTTGCATGACCTCACACCTCAGCCAAAACAGTATCGCTCTACAGGACATCCAGGAGACATACACCCATTTTAAACTAGTGTTAAGCAATTCAGGTAACTCTATTTAGCTTCTAAGAAATGCTCCCAGAGTCAGTTTAAATACAGAGCTAGTTCACTTCTGACTAAAAAACATCCAGATCCAAGCAAATCACTGAATGACTTTGCTCTGCCACCCAGTTATTTTTTGACACTCTGGTACTACTATGCCCATGAACTTCCTCAGAAGTGCCTCCTAAACATGGACTTGTAGAACAGCGGAAGAAAAACCCTCACTAATTGGCAGACAGAGAATATTTAAAGTGAGTGACATCCCTCTTTTCACCTCAAGACAACCCTGTTGCTAGCAGCAAGATGCATCCTAGAGAGACCAAAATACCGAGTCATGAAAGGGCGCAATGACCCCAGCATCACTGCTGGATGCAACCCCCGCCACGACAGCCTGGCTCCTGGAAGTCTCAGCACAGTTTGACTGATGTATCTCTGCTTTGCACTTCCACTCCAAACTGCTGCATAAAACTGGTGAGTGCTGTTAAATAGTTACTTCCCTCCACAAATAAGAGGCCTTTACACAAGGTAGTAGTATTTTTTCCTCTTCATAACACAGAACCCCACTTCCAAAGCCCATTAGTAGGCCTTCTGGCTGATGGGCCTACTCAAGAGAAAACTATCTCAGCTATCCATGTCTTTCAGTGCATAGGTGCAAGGTTCCTACCTTGTGTAGCCCAGAAAATGCTGACAGATGCAGAAGCCACATCTTTGCTCTTTACCCAGCTGTTGTTGCGGTGCCTACTCCATGCAGAGATGACACAGAAATAATCGCCTCTGTCACTTTCTGAAGTCCACTGGATTCGTAAACTGAAGGTGTCAACAGCCTTTTTAGAGAAGATTATCTCCCCGTTCTGGGTCCGCTCTCTGATCCTGTCCCCAAGCAGCAGAGTCCAGTCTGCGTCCATCGTGGCCATGAGTTCCTCTGTCACCACATCGTCACTGCGCAGGCGCTGCCTGTAGTACCAGGAAACTGTGAAGCGGATGTTTGCTTCGGTGTCCTGTGCATTTGTGATCCTGCAATTGAGCTCTGTGGGGTCATCTGAAAACTTGGGTGTTTTAGAGGCATTCAGAAACACCTCATAGTCTGGCTCTGCAGAAGAGGAAACCCAGAAGAAAGAGGTTAGAAGCTACAAGCAGAAGGGAAAAAGCACCAGAGCCCATTAAGAGATACTGCTAACTTCTAACATCCAGCCTATGAAAGCACCTAAGCTAGAAGCCAAGTGCCAGAATACGCATTTTTCTTACAAGACCTGGGGACTGGGAACTCGGACTTCATCTCAGACTTGCACCAGTTTGACCCAAGTACCCCTAGGCCTGCATTTCCAAACAAGACCTTTTGTTTCGTAGGTTCAGTCAGACCATTTCACAAAAATCAGGACCAAGAGATCTTGTCGAGCAAAATCATTCCCTTCTTTGGTCCTGGCCCCAAGAACCCACCCTGTGGGTTCAGTTTCAGCTCAGCCAGTCACTTTTTGCACCTGTTCAAATGTCCAGTGCAGCCTGCAGCAACAGGAGACTGGTTATTCTCTAGCTTTGGACTGACCAGAGACGTCCCATTTCCCCAGTTTCTCTGCAGATTAAGAGGCCATTTCCCATCCTGAAATGCCTTCTTTTCCACACTTAACCATCCCATCATGTCTCTACAATACAGTTTAAGAATGTTAAAAAACAACCCAAAAACCAAACACCTCACCTACCCACCCAGGGGGCACAGGAACCACCACTGGCACTGGCCACAGGCAGCACCAACAGCGGTGCACAGTAAGTTTCAGCAGGCAGCATAATAAATACGAAGTAGGTTAAGAGTCAAAGACATGTAGATCAGAAAAGCATCACAGTCTGACTAGAGAAGTACGGGCTGTACAGCTATGAGGCTGGAATACCTCAAGCTTGAGGAGGAATGCCTGAAATTCATGGGTTAAGAATTGGGCTGTTGTATTTAAATCTGAAATAGCTGGCTGTCCAAAGCCTAAAAGCGATAAGACAGCCACATGACTATTTTCTCTTAGACTACAGAGATAGTAAAGGAAGAAGATTACAGCAAGAACCTCACACCACAAAGGAAATACATATTTACTTACTAGTGTTAGAATATTTTACTGTCTTGCTGTCTACTATAATATAGAAAAAAGACTAGCTTTCCAACTGTTCGGCCAATACTCATCACATGGCTTTTACATTGTGAGTGTATTCAATGTTCTATATTTATTTCTTGCTTTATGTTTTATTTGGCATTTTGCCCTCCTAGAAACAATTAACTGAAGCTATAATTGGGACAGAGAAGGAAATCCAAGGCTAAAACTTGGGCTTAGCTCACCAGTGAGCCAAGATAATAAAACATCTTAATAGAACTGCTGCACAAACTGTGTGCACATGCACTTTTGGACTTCAGATGCAAAGAATAAACACAACTGTATCAAGCAAGCTGGCGGCTTGATATCGCTCACCATCAAGTATTATGCATGCAGCATCCTTGCATTTAGCAAGAACAAAAGCATTAGTACACACCAGACAATAGAGTATCTAGTGATACTGATGTTGAGTTTCAGCAGTGTTAGGTAACACACAAGCATAAAAGTACTGTTTATGTAAGTCCGTAGTATCTACTACCAGCAAACATAAGTGCAGATTTCTGCACATTTTCGGTGTAAAGCAAAATGAAAAGAAAATGCATACAATTCCTCTGCTGCAACCAAGGCATAAATTATTAATGGTGGCCAAAACCCACTTTTGGTATAAGTCCCCACGATCCTACAGCTACACTACTCTTCCTGTCTCTTTCACAAAAGACTAGTCTTCTCCAGGGCCTCATGATATATTGCTCATGCTCTGCAATTTTCTTATCACTCCCCCTCGCCTCCCTTTCCCCCCTGCCCCCCCCAAAAAAGAAGACATTCAAGACCAAGTAATATTTTCACAGCAACAAAGACTATGAAAGCAGAAACTCTTCTCTACACAGGAACACAAGAAGTAAAAAGCTGCAAGAAATTCAGCTTCTTAGAAGATCACTTCAGGTTTGATTTATTTGCAGGCAGGGGAAGGACTGCTAAGAAGAGAGTTTGGGCTTCGACAGCACCACTCCAGATAGGCACTTCACCCTGACAGACACTCAAACAGAGGATTTAGAAAGAATAAAAGGCTGGCTGGATAAACCTCATTCCTCCACTCTGTCAGCTGTCAAAGAACAGCTTCACTGACAGTTCAATGACTTAATACTCCAGCAGATCTTAACTTCCATTAAGGAGGAGGAGTTGGTGAATTCTGGATGTAGTTGAAAATCTCAAATGCTGAAAATTTATTCTACTTTCCCTTGCCCTAACAACCAAGCATCTGCTGAAGAGCAGATTTTATTCTCTCCTGTTCCCAAATACTGCCAAATTGGAATGGAAAGAGTAAGGAATAGTCCTACAGGTATGGGCACTACAAGAGAGTACATCAGCATGCAGTGCACCTATGCATGCATGAACATGCATGCGTGCATGCACACAAGTCGGGAACACTTACAAGTTGAATGTGCAATTTGAATGGCTGAATGAGGACGGGAAATGAAGACATTCATCACTTGCACACTTCTAGCACACATTACAAGTATACTTGGAAACAGCCATGGCTTAATTGCTCTGTACAATGCTAAAATGCAAAATTTAAAGTCATTGTCACTGGGATTTAACCTTGTGACACAGCTATTTATTTCTGAAAACCAGGCTTCAGAGTAGGCTCTGTATATGCTGGCCCTTATTCAGTACTTCTGCATTGGAGGAGCTCTGCCTTTGTAATTGGACAGTACCACCAGTTTCTGACAAGAGACTCTGAACAGGTACATTGAGAGGGTGTCCCAGTTTTGGCTGGGATAGAGTTAATTGTCTTCCTAGTAGCTGGTACAGCGCTGTGTTTTGGGTTTAGTATGAGAAGAAT
>JAVKLA010000030.1:16152639-16171580 GCA_034782735.1 Sagittarius serpentarius | reverse complement strand
CAGGACAGCTGACCCAAACTGGCCAAAGGGGTATTCCATACCATGGGATGTCATGCCCAGTATATAAACTGGGGGGGTGGGGGGGGTGGCAGGGGTGGGGACAGATAACTGCCCAGTAACTGACTGGGCATCATTTGGCGAGTGGTGAGTGACTGCACTATGCATCACTTGTTTTGTATATTAGAATTCTTGTGTTATTATTACTGTAATATTATTATTTTCTTCCTTTCTGTCCTATTAAACTGTTCTTATCTCAACCCACGAGTTTTATTTTTTTCCCCCCAATTCTCTCCCCCATGTCACTGGGTGGGGGGGAAGTGAGTGAACAGCTGTGTGGTGCTCAGTTGCTGTCTGGGGTTAAACCACTACAGCTGGGAACAAACACCAAGTACTACAGCTCTGCCAGTCTCCCCCAGCTCACATCTTGGTTCATTCATGCTTCCAACATAACCATACTTTGTGAATTACAGCAGGTGCAGATACCTTACCTACAGCATCCTTCCACATCATCCCGAGTTTCACCACTTCTAAATAGAAGCTTTCTCTCCCCAAGATTAAACTAGGAGACAAGATGAGTAGGTTCACATATCTAGACCTATCCCTAAAACAACAGGCTTTTTAGAGCTTTTCCTGGAGTTTCATTTTTAGTATTTCTCCCAATTAACTTCACTTCTAAGGATATCTGCATAAAGAGAGATCTCCAAAGCTTAAGACTTCAGCTGGGACAATGCAAAGCAAAAGCTTTACAATCTTCAGCATGCATATGAGACAGTGGATCTCCAAAACAGATTTGTCTTGGGAAAGGGGTGTAGGAAAAGATACTGTCAGCCTGCTCTTGTAGGCCAGGTAGATCAGATAAGCCTGTTGAATCCCTTACCTACAGCTTCTGCTTCTCATTCAGTCAACAAGTCTTAAATGAGCAACTGCTAAAATACAGCTGCTTCTAACCAGCCCATTGCAAAAAAATGGGGACATTGACAGTATTAGAGCTGTAAGAAGGGAAAACCACCAAGAACAACTGGGGGATAAAGGAAGGAGAGAATAAAGAGGTCATCAAGCTTCTGTTAAGTAGATTTTCCCCCCGCCACTGGTGAATTAAAAGAACTTGCTGCAGAAATGCTGAAGTAACATATGGAAGACGTAAATTCAAGTGCACAAATAATCCTTTGCTTGTCCAAAAGGCTAAAAGTCCACTCAGCTCTAGGACTGAACGATGAAAAATGCAGTGCACTGAGTAGGATGCTAAATACTGCAGGAAAATCTTTTAGCGACCACTATGCTAATCAACACTGCTAGCATTAAGTTAGCCACAAGCCAGGTGTCTCTCAGTCACACTACTCAACAGCTATGTGACATGGTCTCATAAAATGGACTTGTGTGTTGAGGAAGGAGAATAAAGCAGTATAAAGTCATGTTCCATTCTAAATCCATCAGTGGGATGTGGTCTCTCTCTAGTGATTAAAACAAAACAAAACCCCAACAACTTTGAAAGCTATTAGAGTTCATAATGAAGTTTCCATTATAAATAATTTTTATGGTATATGACCCAAAAATCAGGGGAAGCATCTGATATCACTGTGTTCAGAGCTCAGAGAGAATGCCTGTTGCTGGATCAGAGCCCTGCTAATGGTATGAGGGAGGTGAAAGGGGACAACAGGGGCAGCTTCAGCCCCTGGAAAAAAAGGCAGGCTTTTAAGTTCTATCTCCCAATTGCAGACTGTTCAATGACATCAGAAAGTGGAGTGCATGGGTGGGACACACGGTAAGAGATCCTAAAACCCTATAACGTACAAACCCAAAACCCCATAGCATAGATCAGTATTTTTATATATGAGAGATACCCTACATACAGATGACACATGCAAACGAGAGAGAAACTTGCAGAGAAAAGATTCTGCAAGGTCCTCTCCCTTTTCCAACGGTACCAAGGAATAAGCGGTACATCACTCAAAATCTGAAAGCAGAATCACTCACCTAAAGCTGTCACCACCACATTAACTGGTGCAGATGTCCTCTCCACCACCTTATGCCAGCTCCCGTTGTGCAGTGGTACCCAGACAGCTGCTTGGCAGAAGTAGTAGCCGGAGTCTTCCACATCCACATCACGCACCAACAGGCGATAGGAGTTCCTATCTACATGGCTCAGGCTGATGAGAGTTGAATCACTGACAACAGAATCATGGTCCATGCTCAGCAAAACCTGAGCATCTGACAGGGTATCATCAGGTGACGCAGAAAAATACCACATCACCTCTGCTTGGAAAATACCACTCCTGTCTGTTGTGATGTTGCATGTAAGATCCAGGGAGTCTCTTTCAGTCACAGACACATTGCTTGTTGAGATGACCACATCTAGAGCTTAGAAATGAAGAGACAAAAATTCAAACCAAAAAAAATTATTTTTTTTTTTAAAAAGAGTCCGGTGTAAGTTATCCAGGACTTCACATTCTATTACAGAAGCTTCTGAAGTAGCTCAATAGCCCTACCTTCAAATGCCTGTTGGATATTGAGCTGCATGATCTATTACAAGGTAAGTACACATTATCAGTCAAGGAAGGGATGCGTGATGAGAGTGGGGGGAGGAAGGGAGGGAGAACAGGGTTTTTCCTAACTTAACAGCAACTGGCCCATGAAGGCTTTGTCCCAATCAGAGACCGCACATCACCTCTGCACAGCAGGAAAACATGTACAGGATTTTCCATTCTCACAGGAGGGTCAAGGTGTTTTGGGACTACCTCTCAGAAGAGAGTGTCCACTGAAATCACTAGGAACTACGTTAGAATTCAACTTGGTTTCTGCTGAAATGGTTTTGAGCTCCTCTAACAGAACAGATTGAGATGAGAAGCAGCCACAGCCACATGTTGGAGTCCTGACTGATACCAGGTGTGTTGCAGAAACATAAAATGGAAGCAAACAGAAGGCAGCAATAACTCCTTACACTGTTGACTCCTCCACTTACTGTTCTGACCAACACACACTGGGGACTTCAAAGCAATGCCAATAGCCACTTAAAACACATACAACAAACTCCTCTACTGGCTGGTGAATATTTTTAAGATACATAGCATGTACGGTCATAGCCAGCATTCCAACAGAATCTTCTGCATTCTGTAGGTTACCAGGCTGGCCACAGCTTTGGTAAAAGAAAGCCATGAGATGAAAGTGTCAAGACCAGGAGTAGAAAAGCTGGCCTTTAGTTACTGGTGAGAGGTAAACCCAGGGTGCTGTGTGTGTTGTTTGTAAACCTCAGTGCAAATCATTCACCAAGTTACCTGGCCACCACATGTCTTCACTTGTTCATTCCCTCATTCTACATTGCCTAAAGATTAGATTTGGATCTCAGTGCAGCACTGTTCCCGCAGTGTGCAATGCAGCTGCTCTTGAAGTCTCAACTGAGGCCAGTAGACAGGGCTGCTACAGCAGTGGCTCCTCTCAGCAGATCTACAACCAAGACCATAAGCAAGAATACAGATTCCTGCCTTAAGCAGGCAGCTATGTCTCTGGTACAGATTAGTGATTTCTATGTAAAACCATGTTCTACTACATAATAGGTACCCATCTGTAAAAGCTTTCTAGGATTACCATCAGGAATGAGAGACAACATATAAAGGCCAGAGCCAAACTGAGCAGCCACAACTATTGCCAATAAAACCAAGCAATAATCATCCCACCGCTCACCACCTGATAGCTCAGAGCAGTCAAACTGAACAGAGGGTAGCAAGCCCCACTCAAGTGGTAAAGCAAAGTCCACTGTCTGACGAGTATCTCATTGGGACTTCCCTCCTTGTCTTATTATGAGATTGGAATCAGTAGGAAAGCCTAGTTAATTTAACAGACTAATACCAGAATACAAAATAAAGACTCATCAGCAAGGTTAAAAGCAGCATTTCTCCAAGGAACACTTCTGTCTCCATGAAATAGTGACAGGCATTCAGAATCTGGCAGTATATGCATACAGAGGCACTTGTAAGAGAGTTTACCCATATGTATATTCTCAACACTCCTTTTCTGGTTACAGACAATGTCTGAAGGTCTCACTTATCCCTGTTGTATATCTCTGTTGTGCAAGGCACTGTTAAAAAAAGACATACAAGAACAAAGTCGGGCCCAAAGATGTCATGATTTTAGGAGATGAAAGTGATGGGCAAGTAGATAGAAAAGCAACAGAAAAAAACCCACATAGTTACACAAGTAACCTGTGCATGGCTTTTTTCATTAGATACGTTAATTCATCTTTCGTTGTGTTTTTTGTTTTGTTTTGGGGTAGTGTTTGCGGTTTTTTGTTTGTTTCTACAAATTCAACCCCACAGTTTACAGCAGGTGAGAATGAGGGAAGTGCAGCAGCCAGGCTTACCATTTACAACTGAAGTTCACTTTAGTATGCAACTGCAGAGGTTTTGGATGTCAGCACAAGATGCTCTTCAAGTCTTACTACAGGATGCAAGAGTAAAAATTTCCACAAGATTTTCTGGAGAATAGCCTATCCTATTTAGCGTAACTTTAAAAAAAGCCTTCAAGCCCCTGACAAAGTGCCAGTGCTGCCAATGACTGAACTAAAAATGAAGCCAAAAAAACCCTAAACAAAAAGCAAACAAAACAAACCACAAACAAAATCACACACCCAAACCACATTAAACACATTAAAAAACTGTACTACTACTGGTCCTGGCCATCTTCACCCTGTTTTAAGCCACTGATTAAACCTCACATTCTTAATCCAAAGTCTCCAAGAGCGCAAAAAAACAGAGAATTACAGCTCTTAATTAAGCAAGACCTGCCTCAGCAGAGAGCACCTGCAAGCTTTACTGTGTAACAGACACCCTGAAAAAGAGGGGGCAGATTGATCTTGTCAAATTTCACAGGCTAAGTACCACCAGGATACTAAAAGTACATCCAAATGAGCTAGCCAAAAAAACTAGCAGTTCTGGGTTCTCCCTATAGTGATTAAAGGATTACATAAATGAAGAGGTACCCTTACTATCTGAACACTTCTAATATGTTGTCATAATCTCACATTTTGGAGAGACCATCATTGCCTGCTTTTCCACCTATTGAGTGACAAGATGCATCACCCCCGCGTTCTCTCCTCCAACTAGCAGCAGTAATGCTAATACAATTAAGTGCTTAGTGCGTCTACTCCTGAAATCTATATGGGCTGGGACACCTGGATATCCTCAGCACAGCACTATATGTGTTTTTGTCTCCTTAGTCAAGCATGCAATGATGTGTTTAACAGAACCATTACTGTCTTAGACCCCTGCCAACATGGTGGAGCAATCAGACCAGTGATCCAGTGTCAGTGATAAAAATCACTGTATAAATTCACTGAATAATTTGTCCTGTTAAATTATCACTGCCTTCCTCCTTTCGCTTGATCTTTCTATGCTATTTTAATAAACAACATACAGAAAAGCTTCATATCTGTCACTGAATCACAAGCCACTTTTAGAGAGGAAGGGCAGCTGTTTAGTGCTACGGGACAACCCTATGTTAATGAGAGCAGAGAGAAGGTTTGGGGTGCTCAGGGGTTAAATATAATGTTTATTTAAGAAATATAAAACCCAGAAGCAATCTGAACTAATGTATCCTCATTTAGTTCAGCTTACCCAATTTCTGCTCTCAAGAGTATCACAGTCTGGACACAGCACTGTTGTAGCTACGAGCTGTGACCCCAGCCCATCAGTTATACTCACCAGTCCGTTGGATTCCCACACTTGCTATCTCCACACTCTTCTCCTGAATCTTCTGCCATGAGCTATCTGCTCCTCTCACCCACTCGCTCACGAGACACCTGTAGGCACCCCCATCCACCGATGAGGCCTGGGATACAGATAACCGATATGTGTCATTCACTCCTGTGTCCAAGCGGATATCTCCATTACGGTAGCGCTCTTCATAGCCAGGACCTGGCTGGAATTTGCCTTCATGAGTCAAAGATAGGATGTCCCGCCAAATCGATCCACTTTTGATCTGCCAAGTCACATGCAGGTGAGTGTGCTCTGGTGAGGTGGTAGTTGCTGAGCAGCGCAACTTGAAGGAGTCACCCTCAGACAGCCGGAGAGACACTGAGGAACGTGCTTTTGAACCACTCACCGATAAGCCATCGGAAATCACTATTTAAAAAAAAGACCAAAAGACACAAACATCATAAAACACAAGAAGAGAACACCCACACTGATCTGTTCAGGTATAAGGCAGTAAAACTACCACAGAGCAACACCTGGCCAATCATTCCTTCTTCCACACAAATACATTCCAGAAACAAGGAAATTCAGCTGAAAATCCATTAAAGGAAGTACTCCACTTTCAAGACAAGCATCCAAATTCATTTATCCTTCCCCTCGCTTTATTTTCTCATCCAAACATCATCATTCTGACTATTCCCATCCAGAACCATCTTGATTTTCATGGGAGTAAAAGATAAGACACTTGAAAAAAATAGTCTCCCAAGTTATTACTGAAGAACCCTAAATGAGAGAGCAAAGCTAGGGCACGACTGCAGTATTAACATGCTTAAGGGGAAAGGGAAGATTACCTCCTTCATACAGAAAGAACCCGAAATGACACTATAAATAAGAGAGAGAGACGGGCTGTGTTTTTTTACCTGAAGTTAGCCTCTCTACCCAGAGGCTTAGGGACACTAAATATATGCAGAAAATACACACATCTTCAGAAAACCCACTGGTTAGTTTTCCCATTTTTAGTTACATATTTACTATAAAGAAAAAAGGAAAGTGGTGTTTATAGTAAACAGCCTCTCTTTACTTCTTTACCTCACTTGCCTTTGCTATCATACTTCCCAATTTTCAATTTTGGCTTTAGGAGAATTAAACAGGAACAGGGGAAACAAAGGAAAAAATCGCAATCCTCATAAGCAACAGAAATACAACATTCTTAAGAGTACATCTATAATCAATACCAAAAACAAATTTAAAGCACACCTCACTCTTCAGAAATACCTTTCACTTGGACCTCTGCATCATAATTTCCCTGAACGGTGGCATCAGTGCTGGGCGTGGAGCATTTGTATCTCCCTTGGTCAGTTGGCTGGATGTTCCTAATCACAAGTTCCACAGCATCGTTGCTACTCCGTCTCAGTTTGATATCCCCGTGGCCCACGCGTTTTTGGTACTCCTCAGAGGTGAATGTAGAATCCCAGGTACTCACTATCCGCACGAAGTCAGTCTCCCTGGAGAACTCCCAGTCAAAGTTCTGTTCACTGGGTCCATCGTAGTCACTAACATTGCAAGGAATCACCACCTCCGTGCCCACGACTCGAATAAGAGGACCTTTGGGCACCCTTACAACACGCCCTCTGCAGAAAGCTAGGCAGGAGAATAAAGAGAGAGAGAACACACAGTTAAAGGAATTACCAGGATAGACTTCAACCAAAAAAAAAAAAAAAGAAACAGAATAAGGCTGGGCACCCCACTCTGCAGAAAGCTAGAACTAGCAAGAGCAGTATTTCCCATTAACATTTAATCTCACTGGGGCAGGAGCCCCTAAACACACCATTTTTAATGTGGGCAATCTTTGTTTCATTGGTTTAGTAACACATTAGGTAGTGAAACACTGAGGGAGAAAAAATTGTAAGGAAGAAAAAAAAAAAAAGGACAGAACTAGCCACAGATCCAAAGGGTAGCATTTCTCTACTACAAGCCAAGTGCTATGTAAGACGCTTAAACAATGTTAATAAGTGGTTTTCATTACTACAGTGAGGGCATAATCTAATCACTTATTTTTATAAATCTGCTGCTGACATCAGTAGAGGGTTCAAAGTAGGAAACTAACTCTCCCCTAGCTTGGGGGCCATAAGAATGGTAAGTTGTCATTCTTCAAAAATAAGCATAGTCACTTCTGCCCTGAAGGGTCACGGCTCCTCTAACAGACGTGAGCTTCCTTCCATTCCTAACTGATTTAAAAGCAAGACCTGATTTCAACAGACACAGTTTGCTTGAACAGATTTCTGCAACCACACCTGTTTCTAGCACACATTTCCTCTTTGGTGGAAGTCCCAGAACAGGACGGCATGAGCAGACCAGGCTCCCTGCAGAGCAGAACAACACAGTGCTCAGACCGTGTTTTCTAGGACCATCTCACTAGAAGGACAGAACAACAGCAGTTTTCTGCAGAAGGCTGGCAAAGCAGTATGTCATGCTCCAGTCAAACGTGTGAACCACTTAAACTAGCCAGAGGACCTGGCAAAGATGCAGGAGACTTTTTTGGTTGATTTGGCTCTGTAGCCCACCCAGCAGCTGCACATGGATTTTGGCAGGTTCTTACTTCCCAAAAGAGCAAACTGCTTTGATTCATAGTTCCAACTAGAGAAATCTTTTCAGAAAGAGAGGGGTGCTACCTAAACTCCATCTCCAAACATGAACTGCCTACTGTATCCCACCAGCTCCATATCCACAGCAAAATATTTTAGCAGCCAGGTAGAACAGGAGAAGCCAGAACACTTAAGGACAGATCTTGCTAAAACCAAGTAGGTGGCCGTAACAACATCAAAAGCAGCTGGGCCAACAGGTTGATCCGAGATACCACAGAGACAAAGCCAGATTTAAACAAACAACCCTCCAACACACAAAGTCCAGCAATCCACAACTGCTCTAATTCACCACCTACATTGGGAAAGCCACCAGCTAGTGACATGAACACCAATATACTCGCTGGGCCTTCTTCCCTTCCTATCACTCTGCATGTCTTCTTGCTGTAGATTAAGATCCCACTTGCTGGCTCAGAACCCAAGTGCAGGCAAAAAAGTTAGTCTCGTGGAGAGAAACCACCCACTGGGAAACCTGTTATAAAGTGCAACTTGTCCCCTCCTGAGCAGTGTGGAGAAGGCTGTGTTAAAGAATCAAAATTTCTGTGGGCATTTAAAAAGTACACAAGCAGCTGTACACACTGAGCATAACTACAAGAGAAAAAGCATATTTTTATCCCCAGATACAGTTCCGCAAACAGCTGAACCAAGGACTGACACTGTCTTTACCTCCCCAGTTCCTAACTCCCAGCGTGCTCTTTGCTTTGCAGGCTGTTCACGTGTACAGCCTCAGTCGTAACAGTCTAATTTCCTCATTGCCATGACCTTCTGTATGCAACATTCATTAAACTTATTTGTAATGCAGACCGGGGTTAATCTCTTACCCCTTATATCCCTCCCATAAGACTGTTGTTATGTACCTGATCAAGTGATTGACTAGTCCTAATAAGGAAGCTGGACTTCTCTGCATCATTCACGTGTGAATTGGAGAGAAAACCCTCCACTGCCAATATGTTGTGCCAACACAACCAGATGCCTTTAAGGACACCTTTCTAAACACAAGCACCATATAGTAAAATCATTGATACAGAAAAATAACCAAGAAGAAATAAAGCAAGCTGCAGGGCTCCGATATATTTCCTCACTAGGTCTTCAGTTGCAGCCCCATTCAATCCTTCAACTTATCCTCTTACAGAAAGCGGTAACGAGCAGCAGGTAAGCTTTAAAGCACTGCCTGACAGGCACACCAGCTTCCAGCAGACCACTGTGAGAAGTCAGCTCAGGATCCTGACTGAGGGCACTCCTCAAATGCTGACGTCTCTCTAGAAAACACTCTCCTGTGACACTAAAACAAACGGACAACGCTGTTCTGCATGTGTCTTCTAGTTGTAGACCCACATACTGTGCACTGCACTAATCCAATCCGGAGGTGACAAAGGCCTGCCTAATGTGGCAAGGGCTGCACATTTTGTGTTTGAGATTAGCACCAACAGCTCAGTTTCTCTTCTTCCAAGGTCACTAAAGACCCTTTGACACTAAATGAAGGTAGGGGGTGATTAGCATCTTCAAAAGTGAAGGCAGGCCAAAGGGAAAGATAAGGGCACAGGGTCTCCTCAACAGCTCTGTTTGGAGTCCATACCCTATTGCTGTAAAGCAACGACTATCCCCGTCCTCACAGCACAGTCCCACAAGCGATTCCAGTTTAACACAAAGTTGGAAGGAGGGCAGTGGAACAGGCTGCAGGAGAGAAGAGGGACAGCCTGTAACAGTTATAATTTTATACTTTACAAACAATAACATTTGTTACTGCTAAGATAAATTAGGTTTCTCGTAAGGCAGGAGCACAGAGACAGCAACACACGGTAAGAGAATAAGAACTTACTGCAGAGCATCTGTTTTGCCCTGCCCACAGGTAAGGAGAAGCATGCACAGGGCAGACACTCCAAGGGTGAACTGCATTTCTAGGTGACCCAGGAGGCTCAGTATCTAGCAAGCTGTGAATTCAGGGCTCTGCCTTTTGTCCTACGGCAGCCAACAGCAAGAATATCCCTAAAGCTACTAAACAAGGTGTTATGTTCTTTGCTGTGCATCAGGGATTAACATTTTCATGTAGTTCTAGCAGAAGGCACAGAGCTACAGACACTGATCTTGGCAAGAGGTGAGCTCCATTTTCCTCTGGCAGATAAACAAGGAGCTTTTGCAAATATTTTATTCTTGCAGTGCCCTGTGTTACTCACATACACCCCCTCCATCTTCCCAGAGCAATCAAAGTTCAGCTTTCGTGATGTGAGAGCTTCAAACTCTGTAAATTTGTTGGAAACATTTTTCATGACACCTAATATTTTTCACTGTTAATATAAGGTGACATGTTCTTAATGAATTCACTTGAATCCCATTTAGCTGTAGAAACAGATGGAGAAGAACAGAACAGCATATACACTAGTAACAGAAAACAAGAGAACTTTGACAATCCAGGATCTTTCAGTATCACCAAGACCAAAGATGTCTATTTAGTAGGAACTCAATAACTGGCTCTGTATCATAAACTGCAATACTGGACATCAAACCTGCCTGAGCACAAGATTAATTGCCTAAATACAAAACTTCATTTTTACAGAGTTACGAGACCACCAGATGAAATTGCAAGGAACTACTTTCCAAAACAAAAGGTAACAGAGCCCCTGTAAGGAGGCCAGCACATAAACACAAGGGATCAGACTTGTTCCTTGGGTTCATTAAACAGATGACAGGACTACCAAGCACCACTGGTGCTTTTGCAGGGCTGGGTCAGGAACACCCAAAAAGTAGGGCAACCACAGAGCCTTCATGGCTGCTTGTCAAGCACTTGATCAGAGGATCCTCCCAAGAGAACACATAAAATACTCCACCAGGAACACAAGCAAAGTGTGGCTCAAGGTAGAATAATAAAGTGGGGCCTGCCATATTAATAATACACAGAGGCAACATAGCCCAGACATAGCCTAGGCAGTTTTGAGCTAGTGTTTGTTCCCTAGCAATGGTCCGTGAAGTACTTAAATTAATTTGTCCCATCACCATCTCATTGCTGTCATTAAAGGAAATCCTTTCAAAGAGGAGAACAAGGAAAGCAGATGACTGAATAGATAGGTTGTGAAGTCAATCCAAGTACATTAAATAGCAACCTGTCATTTTTAGGATAACCAAGAAAACAAGGCAGCAAAATTCTGCAGGATCTACAGAACAGTTGGTCTGTTTAAACTCTCAACTAGCTACACAGCTCCTCAAGGAAAGGGCTGGTGAGGATTTCCTCTTGCATTAGGGACATTGCTATAGATGAGGAAAGTCTTTTAGGAGCTTCATCTTCACGTAGGTTTTGCATCTATGCATCATTTATGAAAGAACAAGATGAGAAATAACCTTTGGAGTCACCCACAAGGCTGAGAAGGTATTATTGCAAAGAACACACTTCTGCTTCAGCTTACACAAGGTACTTCCTCCAGCCTGCGCTAGACAGCTCTACCTAATAAGAAAACATGTTCTCTCAGTAGCCCAGAGAAGGTCTACTCTCTACATCCACCAGCCAAAGGAAAATGCAATGTGACATGCAGTAGGAAGCCAATTAAAGCCAAAAAAGTAAGAGCTGAAGAATGAGTAAATTGGCTCAGACTAAGCAATCGAGCATCTGCATCAGAAAGACTTAGAACGCACAGTCCAGCTCTTCAACCAAGGCAGTCACGGGAGACACAGCGACAACTTTGCTGATGCCTTTCATCTCAAAAGAGCTTTCCGAACAAAAGGTTGTTTCATTTGCCAACTAAACATTACCATGTCTGGGAAGGAAATATAGGAGCCCTTTCAAATTCACAACAGTTTATGACAGGAAAAAAATACTGCAGCCAACTTTGCAAATGGTGGTAATGATTTTCCCTTCCTGAACTCCTCCATTTATTTTCAACCTAGGCACCACTTTCCCGCAGCACTGTGTAAATAAGGGGGCTGAGCAGGGACAACCCTTCTTGTGCCACACTGGAGAATAAGCAATGGGTTCCCCACCATTAAAGCTGTGCATTCTGCCTCCTATTTCTAGCAAAACCCTGAACTTCCCACTTCTGTACTGCACTGCTTAACCACAGTGTTTGTGATGCATGAAGCCATTTAGAAAATGGAGAAAAAAAAAAAAGATTTGATTTTTGCATCTTCTTTTGTCCCACCAAAGAGACAAGTCCACACAAATCCTCTTCCTCTGTTTTGAAAGAGAACTGATCAGGCTCCCGCTGGGAGGCATTCAGCCACTTTCCCTAGCGAGTAGGCAGGTGAAGGGACAGACAGCATGCCACATATTCACAGGCTCTTCTCTGGGGAAGGAGAACCAAAGCGTATCAGCATGGGAGATTATAATCCTTATCTCCAATCTTCCCCTTTTCCCCTTGTCTTTCCTCCCAGCTCCAATTATCATCAGGCAGCTACACATCAAGAATGTCATCTGGGAAAGAAAGAACAAGTTATAACAAACATGCCTACAATGTCTGAAAACCTTTCAATACTGTTAACGGAATTTTTTAATTTGCAATATATAACATGATTTTCCTAGAATTGGCACATTTACACAAACAGCATGTTGCTTCGGGATTTCCCCCCTTTTTAAATGCAGTCAATTAAATTTTCTATCCTACACTGTATATGTATGAGAGGAAAAGTCAGAGAGATTAAGCAGAGTAAAAGGAATTTCTTTAAGTACCAGAAATGCAGCTAAGTATTGAAATTCTTTACTGGTCTCAAAAAGAAAAGAAAAAAAAAAAAATCTAAAGTAGTGAGATCTCTTACCATCCCTACTTAACACACAACAACATCATACTCTTCTTTCTAGTGCAGACAAACACACAGTAGGGGTTGGGATTTATGCTAAATAAAGTGGTAGGCTCTTGCTGCTCCTTCCAAATTACAAAATTTAGATCGCCCTAATCAGCAGAAGCAACCTGCACCTTACAACCAGACAGCCCGCACAGGGAAGAAACTGGGGCTCCTTTAAAAGAGACCAAATTTGATTCCTAATGTCAAAGCTGTAATCACCACAGTAGCCTTGAATCATCTGAAGCATGCAGGGCTCTCTCCATACCTTGCAAGCCAACAGTACTGTTACACCTCCCTGACTGCAATACTCCCTACCTAAATAAAAAGACAGATTTTTATGGCTTGAAGATCTGCAGCATATCATCTGAAGATATCAGAGAAGAGCAAATGAAAGAGTCCATGAGAGAGACATTTACATTGTTCTTTCCCAGGCGGCTAGGATTCTTTTTTTAGATAATGTAGAGCTCTTATCAAAAGGAATTAGCCTGGGTGTAATTGCTTAAAACCCATTATCTCTATCAGGATGAAGAAACGCACACTGCATCTTAAGTGATGCCTCAGAAATGCTACTAAACTGCAAGGCTGCTAGATTGCTCTAATCTCCATGCCATCTGAGAGATCTCTGAAAAGCCACATCTCCAGCACTGGGTAAAAAAGCAAGTACCTTCCCAGTTGGACTCCATCTATACCATGTGCATTAAGATTTACATGAAAGGATTAAAACAACATATATTGCAGCACAGTAACGACCTGCTGTCTTCCTCATTTACCCCCCTCACCCACCACCCCCAAGAAAAGGGATTTCAAATGCACTTAAGCAAACCACAGGGCTTTCACTAGGACACAGTTCTTAGAGAACCACAGAACGGCCCAGGTTGGAAGGGTCCTTTAAAGATCATCTAGTTCCAACCGCCTGCCACAGGAAGGGACATCTTCCACTAGACCAGGCTGCTCAGAGTTCCAGCGAATCTGGCCTTGAACACTTCCAGGATTGGGCATTCACAACTTCTCTGGGCAACCTGTTCCAGCGTCTGACCACCCTCATTGTAAAGAGTTTCTTCTTTATGTCCAATCTAAACCTTCCCTCTTCCAGTTTAAAACCACTGCCCCTTGTCATTACAGGCCCTGGTAAAAAGTCTCTCTCCATCTTTCTTATAAGCCTCCTTTAAGTATTGAAAGGCTCAGGAGTATCTGCCCAACAGAAGTGTCTGGATGATGTTACTTTGGATAAATACATAGTAACTGGCAAGTTCAGATCTGAAAACAGCAGTCAGAAGGCCTGGTTATCTAAAAAGACCCGGACAAGGGACTAAAAGAACAATATTTCACCGTACAAAATACACTGTATCATTGCAGATATACAGCAGATTGTCTGATCACTGCCCAGAAAGATCTATTTCGGAAAAACTTCACTGAACTGTCTCACAAGAAGGAAAGCCCCCTTCCTCTGCCATATCTCTCTGCTAAGGCAACTGCAACAGGCAGAATTGCCTCTCTTACTGTCTCTTGGGTTATCAGGAATAAAGCACTGTTCACCTCTTCAGCGCTACTCTTTTGAAGACCAGCTGACTGGCATCTCTTTCACCCAAGCACACAACCCATTTCAATTCTCTGCCAAAACGAGCCACAGGAATTTACTGTAAGTGCTCCTGTGGATTATTCCTGCTACAATAAAGAAGAAGAGACCAGTAAACCACAGCGGAAGCTTGTCAGGCAGAAACCAGGTTACATATGCAGTACTAATTAGAGATTAAAACACTATCGCCGGCTGGTGACAGCACAGATCCCACTGTGCACCACTGCTTCCCAGTCATGGGGAGAGGTATGCTACTGAAAGGCAGAGCAAGGCATACAGCAGGTAGAGGGGAAAGGAGAAGCCATATAAACCTCTCTCAGCTGTGCAAAGCAGAAGGCTAGTCTGTCAGAGTGGCCCTTGGCAGGCAGAGAACTGTGGCACCACTGGTCCAAACAGAACAAACATCTAACAGGCAGAGATAATATTGAAGATCGTGGTTTAGATTTCTCTGGATGCCAAACAACTCCATCACATATGATCTCCATTTCCTTTCCCTACCACTGACTGACAGTTGATAAAAGGCTGTATCTAAAGAACAACTTTTGCTAAGTCTCCAAAAGGCAGATGTGAGCAAAAGGGGAAGGAGAGGAAAAAACCAACGAAATGCAAGAGTCAACATGCTGCTTCTTCCTGGGTCTCACCTGAAATTCCTGTCCCTGCTAACGGCCTTCATTTACTTTCCTCCAAACAGTCTCGCAGAACTCCATTCTTACCCTACTCTGCAAGAGCAGCCCATTTAGGTTACCTGGTGACATCTGACCAAAAAAGTCCAGGGACTCTAGAAGCGGTATCAAGACTGCCACGCAAGACAGGTGATTTTCTGTTGTTCTGCCTCAGAAGCAATTTGTGTTGCCAGAGGAGAGGTTCAGTATGTTACATTCTAAGGAAAACAGTTGACAAAGCAGTAAAGCCCACAACTGAAAGCTGAAGAGCTAACACAGTTGGAAGCAGGGCTGCAAATATTTTGCAAAAATGCTTTACCTAAAGTATCTTCACATTTCCTTTAGTGGAGAGGAAGGACACAGGTTAAAAATTGTAATACTAATTGCAACTCAAGAAGAGTGCATACTTTTACCAATATTTTTTAAAAGTCCCCAAACTGGAATATGCAGAATTAAAATCAGTGCTGTTCTGCAACATCATTAGCTTTCACTTATCTGTTATCTTAAACCTTTCCCAAAGCAGCTGGAACTGAGCAGACCAGTCCAAATCCATTCACTCTGTACTACAACTTCCTCTGGGCAGAGACCAACCGTTTTCTTTGCTCTATGTGGAATGCAGCACACCACTATGATTAAACTGACCTTTCTTTGGATTTGACTGGAAAAGACAATCAGAATAGAATAGGTAATTTCTAAATCTGCATCTACGTTAACTAAAATCATACACTGAGCATGAAAATCCAAGATAAGACAAAAAATCCAAATCACAGACAAGATCATGTTAAACTCTAAAAGGTAATACATTTTTCAATCAGCATGATTTTAAACAGGACATAGCACCTAGCAGAGGTAAGGAAGCTGGAAAGCTAGGAAAAAGTATTTTTGTCAAAAAACTTTTTAAAAGATGCACATATAGCGATATCCACATGTTTCACAAATCTATAATTTCCCAGATTACACATTTTAAGAAGGAAATCCTGGAATGCTCCCTCTTCTCCTCTCCCAAAAATAATTTCCATTATCATCATCCCCTTTTCCACCCAGAGCAGAAGGTATTGATTTTTATTGGTGTGAAGTAATCATTTGTTTTCCAAGTTATCTTTAATGTTAGGTAATATCGAAAAAACACTCAAAATACTTTCAAAAATAAGAAGTGCTGAATCCAACATAAAGTCTTACTTTTCATTGACAATTATACTAAAAACAAAAGCAAAACAAAAAAAAACCCAACACCAACAGATGTTTGGGGATTTTGTGTGGTGTTGGTTTTTTGGGTGGTTATTTGGCCTTGGGTTTTGGTGGGGGTTTTTTTGTTGGAGGGGTGGGGGGGTGGGTTGCGTGTGTGTGTGCGTGTGTGCGGTTTTGAGGGGATTTGTGGTGGTGGTTTGGGGGTGGGTTTACCTGCTTAAATCTGGTGTCACACATCCACCGCAATTTAACCCAACACCCATCCATACCAGACAAAGTCCTGTCTAAAGCCAGGTTACGTCTAAAGGGGATCGGAAGATGAGATTAAAAAAGCCGCATGCTTTCATAATCCAGATATTATTAATCTTAACCTCCACTTCCCCAAAAACTGTTTTGGGGGATCATTTCAAATCTCAGCTCCCCAGCAAGCGTTCCAGTGGATAAGCAAAGACATCACATAGGCTTCAGCAAAAACAGCAACAGAGCAAAGCCCGATTACAGAAGTCAGCATGTACAACACCAAACACGTTCGGCTCCCAGACTCTCTGGTTGGGATCCTGAAGGGCAGCTTCACTCTGTTTGCATCTGCTGTTGTGAGAGATTACAGAAGGAGGTGGCTGGGCAGCAAAGCTGCTGGAACTGCTGAACAAGGCAGCGTATGGCACTGGCCCACCTTGGCTCCATGCTTGACAACTGATTTGCAGCCGTAGGAGCCAGTGGAGGGATGGAACTCGGTGTTTATAGAGTAATCCTTTTCGACTGTAATTTAATTATCTAACAGTCCCATCTTCACCATAAATAATCTCCAAGCAAGCGGCCGCATTAAAAATGCCAACAACAGATGCACACAGAATGGGTGTTATGGCATAGGAATGAGTACCTGTGCCTCATCGGCACAGGCAGGTAAGTGCAGTAGCACAGCTATTGCCAGCTCTTTTGCTGCAGAAGATGTACTCAGACAGATTAACTGACTAGACCAAACTCATGCAGTAGAACAGGCGCAGTTAAGAATAGATCACAGGCATTCCTGGTTTCAGGCTTAGTGCTCATTTCACTGTATCACACTGTTTCTTTACATAAAGATGAAAACAGAAAGATACATACAGCTAGGCAAAGAAGACATAAGCAAATGCAAAGCAGACAGTTAGCTTGTGCTCTATCAACTGGTGCCCCTGTAGCTCAGGAGCCCCCCGAGGACTTCATCGGGGCACCTACACCACCACCATATCCATACTGCTGTCTGCAACCTGGAAAACCAGACACAAATGTTTTCCAACCCCTTCTCTCAAAGTCCATATATCCAATTAGCACTCGAAAGCCAATCTGAGGTCATGCAGAGCAATACTGTTTAGTATGCTAATCTCTATGGAGCCTGCATGTTAGGAGCACAGATATTTTTCTCCTGACAAGAAGGAATTGTACGCATGCGTGCACACACAGAGTATGATTTAAGAGACATCAGGGCTCTTCCTCTTTTAATACAAGATTTACATAACTAATTCCATAATTGAGAACAGGACTGCAAGGTATTTACACTACTTGTTGCTGCTGAGCTTTTGTTATTTGCTGTGGCACTAATGATGAGAAACTCTTGCCCCAGAAAAGGCAGCTAGTCTGGTCTCTGGCATAAGAAAAAGTGGACACATAAAATTACCCATTTTCAGGAAGAGACATTTTTCATTACAGTACTGTTTTCCTCTTGCAAAGGAGAGGGCTAGTGGTTTGGAGGGGGCAAGAGGAGGCAAGAGGTCCACATAAGAAAAAGATGAGAGGTCAGGGACATAAAACAACATCTAGAAGACACACAGGGATTCCGGTCAAGGTCTTTAAGAGGGTCTGTGTAAGCCCCACACAGACCATTAAATAAAATTACCCCCAGATGGGTCTGCAAAACAGCTGGCTTTAAAAACAGGCATGCCACAGCACTCCATTATTTGAAAGAGACAAATACCAACACAGACAGTTCTGGAAACACAGGAAAAAGCTTCACAAACAACATTCAAATCAATCTGGTCGGTTGCATTAAGACTCCTGAAAATTGAGAATAAGGTATTAGATCAGTAGATGGAACTCAAGACGGCCTGCTTATTTACTTCACTAATATTTAAAAAGCAAAAAAGCTTATCCCCCATCACATAGAAATTTAAGACTAGTACTACTGTCTACTTTAGCACCTGGCACAGTCCAAAAGGAGAAAAGGCTGCAGAGGGCAGCTGGTGCTGAAGCCCCAAGAATCACACTGTGTGTGGCTGGGGGTTAGCATTGGACCAGGTTCGGTGCCATAGGCCAAAGACCCAAGGGCACCTGAAGCACAGCAGATACGCTCCTAGAGTGACACTTCTGCTTCAGTGTCCTGGTTTCGGCTGGGATAGAGTTAATTGTCTTCCTAGTAGCTGGTACAGCGCTGTGTTTTGGGTTTAGT
>JAVKLA010000030.1:16134273-16152560 GCA_034782735.1 Sagittarius serpentarius | reverse complement strand
TGCCCAGCCAGCAAGAAGGCTGGAGGGGCACAGGAAAGTTGGGAGGGGACACAGCTGGGACAGCTGACCCAAACCGGTCAAAGGGGTATTCCATACCATGGGATGTCATGCCCAGTATATAAACTGGGAGAGTTGGCTGGCAGGGGGCAGATGGCTGCTCGGGGACTGGCTGAACATCAGTTGGCAAGTGGTGAGCAACTGCATTGTGCATCACTTGTTCTGTGTATTGCAATCCTTTTATTATTACTGTCACTTTATTGCTTTTATTAGTGTCATTGTTAGTTTCCTCCTTTCTGTTCTATTAAACTGTTCTTATCTCAACCCACAAGTTTTACTTCCCCCCTCCCAATTCTCTCTGCCATCCCACTGGGTGGGGGGGAAGTGAGTGAGCGGCTGCATGGGGTTTAGTTGCTGGCTGGGGTTAAACCACAGCATTCAGTTACATCCAAAGCAATCCTAGTTGCACACTCAGATTGCTTCCCAGTAAAAAGCAACATGCAGCAAGTGGGACAAGTGAGGAGATTCACCTCAGAAATTCAATCCTCGCCCCAGCTAAAATGGTAATGAAGATGTAGCCTGCATGCTCCTAAAGGATACTTAAAGGGCTGTTCACATTTAAACTGAACTTCAATGTGGAAATGGGAACTCTTCCCTAAATCACAAATGTGAGCTGAGCCATGAACAAATGTATGGCTAGGATATGAAATCCACCCACACTTCTCAGTGTTGCTTATACCTGCTCAACAAATTTAACAGCCAAAATTTTCAAAAAAGCATGCAAAAGTCAAAAATTTGCTGGCATTCACTGCCTCTGAGAGCTTGAAGGCAAATTAACTGTGTAATTAGCTGTCCGTGCCCCTGAATTCTACCTCTAGAAAGCTGTTCTCACATGTGAAAGGAAATGGTATCATATGCAGCTGCTGTGTCATTTACTAGGAGATTAATCTTGCTGGACAAAACAAGAGACTTTCTGGAACAGGTGGGCAGGTGTGCATGCGGGCAACATGGGAGAATCAGAAACCAGCAGAGCACTGACCTGCCTCATGCAAGGCACACAGCTGGTACAACTCCACTCCCATCTAGCCCAGTCCTGGAGAGAAACAAACTCCTTTGTACTTGCACCTTCTAGAGCATGCAGAAAAAAAAGAAACACTCCACTCTTGTGACCAAAGTTAGCTAGTTCAAGAAATGAAGAGGTTCCATTTTCAAAAAATCCTATTAACCTTCTGGGGAACCAAGTCTTTGTAAAGCTTCAGGTTCACAGCTTCAAGCCTTCCATCACCTCTGAAAACCCTGCTGTGTATTCAATGAAGTTATTTTGTTATCTCCAGTAGCAGAATAGCAATGTTCATCCATTCAGTACCTGGCTGAAGAAATCCAACAGTCTTCTCATCTTCCTCATAAGAAATTGAAAGTCTTTTCTCCCTTTAGATCATATGCCAGCAAGTTTTCACCTTTACCCGTTTTGATTAACTCGCAGCATCTGCAGTAGTATCTACTCTTACCTCTACAACCAATATTGAACAGCTTCCCTGGTATACACAGTAACACATAACACTACAGAATGTCACACACATTTAAGCTTCTGGGAAGAACTTTATGCCATGAGACATTTGAGAAAACCCACATGTAACCATGTAATAAAAGACTGTAACACAACATATTACTGCTTGGAGTCTTAGTAAAGTTTGGCATTCAGCCATTAGCTACAAATTTTCAGATAAGCATGCCTAAATACACATCTTCATGTTTCCTGTTATTCCCACTTTTAAGAAATGTATCTCAGAAGTATTTACTTTGCTGCTGCCATCCGCGCGCTGGGTATAGGAAGGTCAACACCACAGGTGATAAAAGAAAGTTCACACACAGTCAGAGATCAGCTAATATGCACCACCACCCAAAACATTTCAGAAAATAAAACTTCAGAGGTAGCCAAATGCAACACCCATGAGCCAGCAAATTCTTGGAGGAAATATCCAACGTTAAACGTGAGGATACCACCTCTTCTAACTTAGGAAGCCTCCAATCCACAGATGATCATGAGATGATACGCTAGGACAGTAACAGGGTGTGCTCACTCTTTGCTAGGCATCTGCTCTTGGCCACTGTCAGAGGCAAGACACAAGGCTGAACAGATCTTTGGTGTCAGCCTTCCCTCTCTTTCTACAGCTTTAGGAAGTAGGAGCTTGGAGGAAGTACCCTTTTACTACTGCTGCTCCTCAGTGGCCCCAGGCTGGTGACTAGGCTATGCCCAGCAGTGAGAAGAGAGACAAAAAAGGAATGAAGGAACACAGAATTTTCAAGCAACTCTTAAAAATCAGAAGAGAGGGAATCCTTTTGAGCATGAAACAGAGAGGAAGGCGAGTAGAGAACCAAGGTAACATTAAAATAGCAGGAGGAGGAGAATACAGTTTTTGAAAGACGCCCAGAGGGAAAATGCTTAATTGTTTCTTTTCTACTGCAGTCTCCTTGCAGAGCTGTTCTAGGTTACACTATTTAATAAGACAACCTACGTACAAATTAAGCAGCTGTTAATATTTGGGTGAAACTTAGATATCCTGAAATTATTCAGTAACAAACATTTATAATCAGCTTTCATTGAAACAGACAGCAGATTGCATTCCCCCTAGGCATCCTCACATTTGCTACATTGGGAAGAACAGTTATGTCCCATAGTACATTGTTCGACAGAACAAAAGACTACAGCCAAACTTCATCCCAACAGAGAGCATGCCAGCCATTTTCTGGATCCTGAACTGGTACACGTATGTAGCATAAGAACTAAAGACAACATTGCAAGTTCCAAATACCCTTTGCAAAAACAATAGTGCACTGCAGACTAAGTCTCAAAAGTCTCTACCAGCCACTGTGTTAATGCAAAGAAACAATTTTAACATCAACTGAAAAGAAATGGTTATCTGGTGCAAGCACAGCAGCTGTCTAGCAGCATAAAATATATAGCAGCATAAGAACAGAAGTGGAAAGCACACCACCAATTTAGAAAGTCAAGGGTGTTAAAATTCACCTGGAAAGCTGTAGATGGACTTGGCCACAGACACTAGAATTAGCAGTCCACAGTTTTGAACTGTGAGAGAAGATTCATAGTAGTACTTTTTAAGCACCTTTGAGATTTCTAGCTAACAGGTGTCGCCCTGAACTGCCCCCTTCACTCGAGGGCAAAAGGCCCTCAGATAACAAAGGAGATGGACTCAATGAACAGGGAGAGCTAGCATTCCCCAGAGGTACTTCAGATAAGGCCCAGAAAGCCGGAGCATGAAACATTGCTGTCCAGTGTGCAGAACAAGCCTTGATTCCTTTATCAGAACATATCCTGGAAGCCATATCAAGTCATGGAGACCTGTTCACCCAGCCTTGGCACCAGAGACCATACAAACTGACATATCTTCTCAGAATCTAAAACACAGACCCATACATAAGAAAACAGGAAGAAAACAGAAATGTGAAATACATTTGTACCACACCAGCCTATATCCAAGAGGTGCTCACTTGGCACTTAGGCTTTGAACTCACGCTGCAAAAAACTGAACTGAAAGCCCGATCTCACAAACATTAACAAAAAAAAAAAAAAAAAAAAAAGCACGAAGGGCACTGAATGCTGTGCAGTATCAGGAAATTCCCCTTGCTCTCATGCTTCATGATAACATCCGAAAAGACAGCATTGCTTGAAAAAGTCAGTGTTATAGCTAAGCCTCGGTGGGCAAAAGGAGTTATGCCTTCATTAACACTTAGAAAGAGATGCAGTATACATGTAGTCAGACTTCTCAATGGATGGTTTAAAAATAAAAGATCTTCCTCCCCACTCTGCATCTAGCCATGTCCAATGTCAGCAATATACAACAATTTAAGAATCATAACAAAAAGACTGACAAGCCCTTCATACATAAATACAACAGAACTGTTTTTTTCTCTTAATTTCTTCACTGTTTGTAAATTCACACTTTAAAGCTTCAAATTTATACTCCCTGCTCACTTTTTATTTTACATCACAAAATCTACTAGGTTTAGCTCTCTTGTTGGTACGGCAGTCATAAATCATGTTAACAGCACTATCCTACAACAAAGTCTGTTTATTATTAGAGAGCAATCAGTATTCTTACTGTTATATGAAAGTAACAAAGTACGTAGAAGGCACTCCTGCTGCTACTGAAGACCTAAACAGAAGAAGGTACATACAGCATTTACAGAGCTCTAGCTAACTATACAACTAACTTTCCTCTCACCTCACCCCCTGCCTCCCCACTTAATTTTTCAGAAATAAGAACAGGTTTTCAGAGATTAATGATCTGAAGAGCATTTCCCAGGAGCTTAAACCAGTTACAATCCACAACATCAAATTAAGACATTTCAAAGAATTCAAGCAGAAGAGCACCCGCTGTAATGCAATGTTAAGAGCAGCCTACAAATGCCTCCACTGTTTGTAGTTTTATAGCCTAAGCCTACCAAGAGTCAAAACACAGGGTACAAAGCACACAACTAGATCAGGTTTTGCCTTTCCCCAGACAAAACACAGATTATTTCAAGATCTTTGTCCCTTTCACAAGGAATAAGTAAGTCCTGGACAAGGGATTGCTAGGAAGATTGCTAGGAAGTACAGAAGGCCAGTCTGTCCCTAGACTGAAAAGAAGCACTCTGCCTTTATCGTGAAAGGAGATCCTCTGTGCCAGAGAACTGCTAGTTTAAAAAAAAAAAAAAAAAAAAAAAAAATCAGTCTAACACTTGAGAAATTATCTTCCCTGGGTAGTTTTGTTTAAGTTATTTGTATTTTTGCCTGCCCCATTCACCACTGTACTTTCACCTATTTGCAGTTCAGTGCAAGAAATTCACTACCTGTCCATCACCCACGGTTCCTCAGCACAAACAGTGAGATCTCCCAGAATTCTCCGAGATCCTATTAAAAAAAACAAACAAACAAACAAAAAAAAAACCTCTCTACTGATGAAAAGACCCATCTTCATTAATCCGCCTGGCGGATGTATTCTTCCCTTCTAATCATTATGGGAGTTTACAATTCTAATAAAGCTGTACTCACATCACATTATTCAGATTACAAAATATCTGGAAAAAGAAAGCTCTTGGGCATGGTGCTGTAAATCATCAAAAACACTTCTTATTCCTAGCTGATAAGCGCTTTAAGAAAGGGTATGTACATAGCTGACTGCTAGGGAAGAGTCACAGGCATGGTCAGTCAACTGGTTATCACTGAAACGACCATCTGTTAAGCAGCAGGACTCAATTGAGATTATAATCAGAACACTATTTTCTACAGGAAGGATATATATTTATACCCTGTTTAGCCCAAACTCGGAGTAAACCCCACCCAAATACATGTACTTAAGCCAAGGCTGTAAGTTATCTGCAGGGAGCCTGAAACAACAGCAGAGGTAAAAGCTGCGTCCTTCAATGTCTACACTGGAAGCAAATAACAGATTCAGCATCACTATCATGGACTGTTACAGCATTTATGTATTTCTATGGAAATGCTCAACAGTTGAACGTTTAATTGCAGACATCAAAGCCAGACTAAGACCACAAGACAGTACTGGAGTTACAGGAAACATCCTGCAGGACAAGTTTAAAATGAGGCTCCTTAACTTCTGTTTGTAACAGGGAAGAAAAAAGGACAGACTTCCTCAGCCTAACTTCACAACAACCTCCTGCTAAGCCTGGATGTCACTCAGTTAAATGTTTGTCCCTATTTTCCCCTTAAATGCCAGAACTGTCAAAGGACAGGGAAAGAAAACACTAACTCATTCCAATTAGTTTCTATCTCAACACAGAAAAATTTCTACAACGATCTGAAGAGTCAGATGATGCTGGCAGGGGAGGGAATCCAGAAATGGACAGTAGAATTTCTATATGACTATCACCACAAATTCAAAGAACGTTCTGCCAACTATATAATTTCTAGAGCTTACTTGGTTTTAAACTCCAGTTTTATTATTACTTGGGACTTGTGTCAGGAGCTTCCATGCAATGCATAATTCAGCATGCATGTGGCAAAAATCATCATCAGAATTGTAACTTCAAGTCACAGAATACTTGTATAATCTAGTAGCATTATTTATGAGCCACAGTGGTCTAAGGCAATATTCTTTAGAGATCTTTCATTAAGCCAGTGGATACAGTCAGAAGAAGTGGCATACACAGGTCCTTCTTCCGATACAGATGCAGCAAGGAGCCTCTGGAAAGTCTCAAATGCAACGTTATACCTTTGCTATCATCCTGCACCAACAAGCTCAAACTCGGCTCAGCTGAATTCCCACAGCCTCTCACAGTTCTGCCCTATCAGAAGTACACACTCCAGTGCTTCTACCCATAGTGACTTTCCTGCAGAACAACACACCCAAGATGACCTGACAAAATCCTTACTGGCATTCATATGTCTGATGCTGCAGAGAAGACTGTTCAGGTAGAAGTGGATACAAATGGAGGAAAAAAGGCAGGCAAAAGATGACTTCATGCACAGAAACAGATGTTCTGAAAGAGGGCAAGAGAGAGATTCCACTCTCCTAAAAACGCCAACAATATATACCACCAGATAAGCAGAACTGTGTCTAAATGAGTGCTATTCAAGTTTCCCAGCAGGTATTCACTGCCCTTTCTCTATTTCGATACAAAGCACGCATGCCATCTTTTTCAAGAAAAAGGAGAACCACCTCAGTAGTGGCAGGCTAGCTAGGAGAAAGTCTCGAGGCTCCTGCAGCAGAGGCTACTGAAGCAGAGCTACGGATTCCCCCCCGCCCCCCGCAAGCTCCCACCAACCATCCAAGCTAACTCAATGCATGAACCTGCCATCTCCAAAGAATGCCACAGCAGAACAAGAACACAGGTAGCTGTACTTGCTCTATTTTGCACATCTTCAGAGAGTAAGTGTCCAAACCCAGCATGACTTACCCAAACACACCACTGCCTCTGAGGAAGTACTACAGAACTGTTGTAAACAGGGTATATCTAACACTTGGGAGCAAATTTTGTATCAAATTACAAAAGAGTGGGCACATGCAATTGCCTGTGAGGAATTTAGGGGTCTTGCTAAGCAGACAGGAACAATCATCAGGATATTTCCTTTCATAATCTGGTGGCGTACATCCAGGACTACACGAAGGTCTTAAAAGCAGGGCATTAATTAACACAAGTTAAAAATCTCCTTGGCTGTGTGTATTGAAAGCAATCGTCAATTCATGAGCCTTTCAAATTTATAGTGCGTGTAAAAACAACAATTGATGGGGAGGTGCAGAGGGAAGTGTTGATGTTGGATAGTACCAAGAAGCACTCAAGATAACCTTGAAGGCCAAAGTTCTTCGCTCACCCACACAACCAAAACAGTCAAGAGGGCAAACAGGGCTGTCCCCTCAACAGCCTCCATGTGCACGTGTCAGCCACAGGCAACATCCATCGGCTGTTTTGTATTCGAAACTGGGTACCGAGCTCATTCAGCCTTTTTCAAGGAGCGACCTTGTTGACTAGAACACCACCCAGGACCTGCTGCTATTTTGCTCAGGCCAGCAGATGTTATGTTCACTCAACTGAAGTAAAACCAGTAATTCATTTCACACAGGCCCATCAAAAGACAGACACAAGGCTGGAGTCATACCCACACACTCAAAAGCAGAAACCTCTAGCTTCACATTACCAAACTCGTGGAGACTAGGTGTCCTTCACCACCAAATCACAACATAGGCCCTTATAGCAGGTATCTTTGTCCTCTGACAACCAGCACAACACTTGAAGCCCAAAGCTGTCCATCACATTAACCCTGTTAACACAAGAGTTTTACACCTAAGCAAGGAGGCAGGGGCAAAGAATACCTAACCTACAATCAGTCTTCTCAACAGGCCTTCAATACTTTTAATGCACATAGGTCCTAAGGAAAAGGTCCTAAGGAGGTCTAGCATGTGTCACTGCTAGATCTTCTGTGAGCCCATGGCCCTCTCTCCTCACACCCAGGTACTGATTTTTTTCTTTTTACCCCCCCTCCTGTGAACCCGAGGTCAAAAAAGACTTTACACCACCAGGCCAAGATGAAAAAACCCACATTAGTGTGAAGTGCTCTTCATCACTATGCCATTCACAGAATCTGCAGCTTGGCCCTTGCCTCCTCCCTGCCAAAACCTCCAAACATCTTCCCACACCCATGCACAGCCTGCTCTTCTTCAAGGCTCACCCTGTAGCTCCGCGACTGATCATCTCCCCAGCAAACAGCTTCTCTGAACACACTGTTTCAGCCCAAGTGGCAGTCACAGGATGTTAGCAGCCTCCTCTGAGGTGGAAACCTCAGTTGCAGGGCTTTAATTCCAAGAAACGTCTATGTACTTATGACAGTCACTTGACCACAGTCCCACTTTGGACTGCAAGCAACAAGGCAACACTGGAAGATTGCTGCTGACCCCAGACTGTTACTCATGCGAGAACAGTATTCACACTGGACTTTGGCCAAACCCACATATGCAAAGCAAGTTCTCACCCCAATGCACCAATACCAGAAGTGCAACAAAAGAAGAAAATACAGAAGAAAGAAGCCAGCAAGTTATTTTGATAGCATATGCATTTTCCATGAAAGCACCGTAAGGGCACTAGTTTCGTATTCCGGGTAGGAATTGTTAAAGCAAGGAAGTGACCCACCTTACAAGTCTGGGTGCAGAAGTGCCCAGTGCATCTGCCCTCCATCCATCTGTAGGTTACTAGCCTTTGCCCAGATCCACAAAGAGGTGTCTTTCTACAGCTTCAGACAGGGAGAAAAATTTCTCTCTACATATACAACCCAAAAGCTGACTGCTCACACCAAGAGGAGGCTCAGTGAGAAATACTTTAAATCACCTTTAAACACCTCCTTTCTAAGTAGCTTTGGCCTATCTCTGTTGATCCTTACAGGTTTATTAGGCAAAGTCT
The DNA here is from genome assembly GCA_034782735.1 of Sagittarius serpentarius. Classification (NCBI taxonomy): domain Eukaryota; kingdom Metazoa; phylum Chordata; class Aves; order Accipitriformes; family Sagittariidae; genus Sagittarius; species Sagittarius serpentarius. Next base: position 16,143,650 of record JAVKLA010000030.1, on the reverse strand, counting down.
GGAACAGGCACACTCCCTGCTCCCTCTCTGGTCATCAGCAAGAACAAGGGTACCACCTGAAGCCTCATTTGTTCTTCGGCTATTTTGGAAGGACATCCCCACCCAGTAACTCTATTCACAGTACTGCAACCTCCCCCTCGCCCCTCCCTTTCAGACTTAAAAGGCAGACACCAGCATCAATTCAGATGCCACAGCATACCCTGCAGCCACATGCACCACACTTCAGTCCTTGTTTTAAACTCTGCAGGAGTCTACAATTAGATATTCCATTTACCTGCCACTGGTGAGCAGAAAACTGCTTAGAAAACTGGGGTATTTCAAGATTTGCTTGCAGAGCTTTGAGAAACTTTTGTTTTTTCCCAAGGCTGGTTTTGGTGATAACTGCCCCAGCACCACCATCTCATGCAGACACACCTTTAACTCATTCTTCCACATTAAACAAGCTATTCCCCCACTTCCCTTTCTCTCTGGGAAGTGTGTCCTGCTCCAGTACCCTCTCCTCACCCTCCTTCCCCCACATTCAGTTTCCAGCAACAGCCACACTTCTGTGCCTATTGACTCCTGGCTATATATGCTATTTTCTCAACATTTTTAAAAAAGAATAAATAAATAAATCCACAAACCTAGGAATGTCAGCAGCTTTGTAACTATTGACAGGTGCCTACCAATACAGTTGTCAGCAACCGGGGCTTAGTCAATAGCTTCAGGGTCCATTCAACCCTGCTTTGTGATAGACATGAAAGATCCAGGCTTACCTTGCTACCTCCCACCTCCAGACAAACACAGAGTGATTTTGTCTCCGATAAGCTGTCACACTTTATTTTCTCACTGATGAAGCCTGTTTCAAGCACTTAAACTCTCTAAGCCAAAAGGTACAGCATGCCTTGTCTAGAACCAAACCCTGAGATCAAAGGGAAACAAGGTTGATGCAATAGACTTATTACTCCGCATTAATTTAAATCTCCGTATGAACTGAATATGAACAAGCACTCTTTACATACAACATAAAGGCTCTTCACACAGACATAAATTCCACCCACCGACACCACCTCCCAATACACAGTATGTCACTGCGCTTCTAAAGAACATAATGCTTCTTTTGGGAGATGGTCGAGGTTGTAACATCTGGGTAAATATTGCGGGTGGTGCTCTGAAAGCACAAAATAGTTTGTGGCAATGGCAAAAGAAGATGCATTACCTCTCCCACCCCCCCTAGCACTCCGAAGAGGATTAGAGCACAGACAAAAAGACTAACACCTCACTGCTTACTCTAACAGTTTCCTTCAACAAATAATTGCCTATTTTCACCTCAGTATTACTTGCTGTATTCAAGCACAAATGAATACATGTACTGATTAGAAATACATTTCTGGAAAAAAAGGGTATTGAAACTTAAGTGGTTATTCACAAATTATGTGAATTCTGAATTTTTCTCAAAATAATTATGTTTGGTACCCTGAAAATTTAGGAAGCACCCTCTAGTAGTTCAGCATCTGTTTCATATTTAGAAGCTATTCTTTGCAAAGGCAGGGGTCACACTGCTCGTAAAGCAGCTCCTGCCAGTTCTCTTTTGCAGGGCAGATTTAACAGCAAATTCCACTACCACAGGATTCACTGTGTAATAATGAAGGGTAGTGTGTCAATAGATGAAACTGAACACATCAATAAGAAGCTGGCAGAGGTCCCTGTGGATGCCTCTCTTGCAACAACCATTTTAATGCATGTAGGAGAACAATGCCGTTACAGCCTGCTCAAAGATTCCCCACAGCCACATTGCATCAAAGACCGACTGAAACATGATGCTGAATCTCTGCAGTTGGAGCTAACAGTGGAACGTGCGCGGAAACAGAGTCCTTTACATTGGCAACTACTCTTTTTAAGACCGGCAAACCTAAGCAGAGTTAGCTTTTGTCAGAACTGGACTTTCGCTAACCAACATGACCCCCAGTAATGGTTCCACCGAATTCTTTTTAACAGCTACTGATAAGGCAAGAAAAGAGTGACTCAAAAAGCATGAAAGCATGCAAATTGCAGTCATGAAGCAAGCACTAAGCAGCATAGCTAAACCACATCTTTAAGAAAGTCGGCAGAAAGGCAAGTACAGACTAATCAAGCCTGTTAAACAGAAAGAGTGGCGTAAGTCCTTTACCTTTTTTTTTTTTTTTTTTTTTTTTTTTTTGAGAGCAACACAATAGCAGCAGCAGTTGTTTTACAGCCAGCATGAAGTAAAGGACAATGGGGGACACCTAGGAGAAAGCCTGAGAGAAGAATTGAAGCCAGAGAACAAAATTCAAAAACCACACATAAAGTTACGTTGCTTTTTTTTTAAAGCCACATACATATAAGAAAGATGATATATACACTTTATGTGCTACAAGCAGCAAACTCTCACAGTAGATCTGATCAGTGATCCACACAGACCAGCATGTTGCTCCAGCATTGGCCAGTTTGGCAGAAAAGCGGGGAGAAAGAAAAAAGAAAATTAAAAAAAAAAAAAAAAAAAGGACTTCATGATACATTTACAGAAGTCTGAAACTGGAATAAAAAGGAGGCTTCCACTTCTCCACCCCCAATTCCAGCTGTAATCCTTTGACACCTTAAAAGCAATGACAGAGTGCTTTCTCTAGGGACCTGAGAATAATTCCCTACTGAGCATTTACAAACAGATGCTTTTCCAAGTCTTATGATGTGGCCAAATTTGGACATTTTTCATAAGAACAGCAAAAGCCACATTCTTGATGCAAAGTTAAGTCTCCAGCCAAATTTCCAGCTCTTGCTCTAAAGCATGGAGGTGCTAGAACTTCTCAGCTTAGCAGCTGAGATTATTATTTGTTCAAGAGTCAGGAGTGCGAATAGGCCAGAACATGCGATAATTAAAAAGAAAAAAAAGCTGCTTCACTCTGCTTTCTCCCCAAGTGCAATGGTTGGAAATATTGGTGCTTTTTTGGGGGCATGGGCGGGGGGTGGGGGGTGCATTTTCTAGGAAAAAAGTCAACCTGTGACAGACACCCAGCCCAGGAAGTTTCAGCATGAATATCTAAAGTCTTACAGAATAATAAACAATTTAAGAGATGGCCCTCATAACAAAAAGTATCAAGCAGATAAACTACAGGCATTGCTGGCAGCCCTGCCTATCAGCAGCTGTGACAGCTTGCCTGGGAGCTCCAGTCTTTAATTAGTTCTCATTCCTGAAGTTCACAAGTCAATTAATTCCAAAAACTATCCTCAGATCTTATTTTAAAGGAAATGCTGTCCAAGACTCAGTGTCTTACTTACCTATTCCTCCCATAGCTCAGCTAACAGTTCAGATCCTTTAGAGCATCCATGCAAATTCCACCTGGCCATAGAGATTATCACTAGTCAAATACTTCAAGCTTGCTTCAGCAATTCTTCGTATTTCTGCAGCAGTATTTTGCTACCGCTGCATACAAAAGATCTTGTTCTCCAGGCTGCTTCTTCAGACCCTGTCACACAAGGCTTTCCCTTCAACTTGCCTCATCTAGTGTAACAAAAAGGAGCACCGACTGCAACACTCTACCACAGCTTTCAAGCAGTCCCCATGGCAATTACATCGACTCAAATCTACCAGCATTACCATACTACTTTATAACTTTACAAGACTCAAAGGCATTTAGCAATACGGTTCTACCTTCTATGTACCTTATTTTAAAATTACTCAGAATGCCACAGGTAAAGTTGATAATGGTTTCCACTGGAAACCCAGCTTTGATTCCAACTCCACAGAAAAAAAAAAAAAAAATCCTTTTCTCTGTCTCAGACTTCAGTTAGAAGAAATCAGTTATGCTTTACAGTTATGAAACCTTACATGTAAATGAATAAGCCAGTTTCTGATATGAAACTCAAAAAACTAAGAAACTTTAAGTTCCATAACTTCTGTCTTGCTTATCTTATTTTAGATAAGCTGATGATCCGGAAAGACATTATTCAAGGCTTTGGGCATCTGAGCAGCTATTTTTCAGATCATCCTATCCCAAAAGCAGTTTGGTCTGAAACTGATTTTTATACCTTTGCCCCTTGCAAAACCTAACACATAAGGTGTATTAAAAGTTTATCTCATTGTTTTTAAATCCCTTCTCAGCAGGTATTCAAGCCTTGGAAGAAAGCTACAATTTGAGGTTTTCTAAATAATCAACTGACAAAAAAAATGGACAACTGGAGAACTTAGCATATCATTGCTCATAGAAGCTCATTCCTTCTTTAGGGAAGGAGATACTAACAAACCAGACAAAAACTCCTTTATGTTACAGTCTCTCCCTGTCTTGTTCCATCCAGTTTTGGTGTACCTTGTTCCAGCTAGGAACTAGGGTCATGCAGGAAACTGCTTATTATTCTTGGACAGAAATTGAACATTGGTATCCCTAGACAGTTTCACCTTAAAGGTCTCTAGAAAATAGTCTTTATCACTTACTACTGCAGATGTTCTAAGAAAGCAGAAGATCTAGCAGGGGCCTGGAAAGTAACTGCAACACCTCCAATAGAAGTCAAAAGCAAAGTATTAAAAAGATATTTTTGTTTGCATTATGATATAGATTCTTACTTTATACTCCACCTAATATCTTTCTTTCAGAACTACTAGAGACCTTGATAGACACTGACATAACCCCTACTTTGACCCGGCTGATGTTAGTAATGTTTTCCTCCTTAACTTTCAAGTGATTGATTTCTATACATAATCAGAAAGAATTCACATTTTGAGATGTGTCCATTTCCCTTCCTTCTAAAACACAGAACTCCACACAAAAAAAACATATCAGTGAAAGACATCCAAAAAGAGACAATTGAAATGTTCACTTTGTAGAAGCATCTTATTGAGATATATAACCATAACCCTACTAAAAAAATACACAGGTCTGTTTTGCAGGTAAGTTTGACAAGGATTATGGAGACTGGGGCGGGGGGGGGGGAGGGGGGGCGGAATCAACCCAAGAACAAAAAAAACAACCACACAAAACCAATCAACCCATAAATTTATTAGATGTGAAAGCTGAAATCTCAAATGTCCCTGAATGTTTGTTTATATACCTAGATGGATGGGTATATATTATTTCTTAAGTACATTCCCCTCTAATCAAGCATGTGCTGCATTTTTAAGTGACCCCTACTGCTTACTTCAAATCTTGTTCAGGCAGGTTTATATCTCAGTTCAGGGATTAGAGCCAAATACAACAGAGGCTACCTAAAGAGAGCAAGCTGTTGCTATTTTGAAACGCAGCAATCGAGAAACCTGGAGAACAAGGTCGAAGAATTTCAGAAAAAGCACCCAAACTCCCTAAAAAGGAGCCCGGGACAGGAATCTACAAAGACACAAGAGAGCCAGAAAAGGTGACTAAGCTATCATTTGCCAACGCAAAAGAACACAGGACGTAAAGGAAAAAAACACTTGCTACACTGCTCATCCTTCGATTCCCACATCTTTCCACAGCCTGCATGCTAAGAAAATACATCAGCATGGCAAAACCAAATGGAGAGCATGTCCTCCTCGGCAACACCACCTGCCCTTCAGAGCCTCACCAACCCAGTGCTAACGCTCACTACGTGCTGCTACTGCCTTAGCAATCCGCAGCTGCTAAGACCAGGACAGGCTTGTCAGTATTTCCCCTTTGGGAGCCTTTTTAACCACCTCTAAAGCTACAACAGAGACAGGCAGGCCTAGCTGTCAGCTCCTTCCCTGAGTACCAGTGAGCATGTGAGCACCTTCTTCAAACACCAGGCAGGCAAAAGCCACCAGCACCAGTCCTGGGCTCACCGGCAGGTGAGCAGGCACCAGCAAGGGAACAAGAAGCAGATTCCACTCTAACACACCTAGAATGCGCTGTGGGCAATCATCGTTACATCCGTCTCCCTGCCCTAAACCTTGAGGCTCTCCCATTTTTTTAATGCTTTCACTTTAGCTGCAAATGCAGGGAAAGATTAAAGCACGCTTTTCCTTGAAGTTCATGATCACAATAACTTAAACTAATTACCAAAAAGCTTTCTATTGCAGAGCTTGAATTAAACCTTGATTCAAATGACTAATTGTTGTAGCTTCTGAGGAAAAGAAAAAAAAAAACACAATAAAGAATTTCAGATACAAGTTGTAGGAAACAACTCTATTCTTGTATACGCAAGGCTCCTGGGGATCTGGCATGCTGGAACTGACTTTCATCATAGCGGACAGCAAATGTCACACAGGTCTAAATGGTAGTAAGAAAAAGGCCATCTCTGGGAAACCCATCACCAATGGTTTTCCACCAGGATCTGAGTGGCTGCTCTTCTCAAGACCCGTAGCTCTTAAATAAAACCCAGCTTTTTTCAGATACACTGAAAGTCTTACCTTGACTATCAAACAAGAATCAGGGAAAAAAAAAATCCAGGAGCTGCAAGGCTTCCTGTTTACAGTATGAGCCCTGGTAGCCACCAGATACCTGCTTTGGTTTTTGGATGTCTCCTCCTAGGAGAGATGTTTTAGTTTCCACAGCATTTCACAGGTTGATTAGGCAGACTGACTGCAGAATGAAATAGCACATGAAACAGGCAATGGCAGTGCAAAATGCCCTCATGTTGCCCGTCTCAGGATCTCCTCAGGATCTAACTGTATCAGAGGAGGGAAGAAAAGAGAGACTAGATCAAGCCTTACTCTCAGGATCCACAATCTCCTTTACCAAACAGATTATAACTGTACTGGGTCCAGGAGAAAGGATGAGAAAACATTCTTATTTGTCACAGCAAAATAATTAAGCCATTTGCATCCTTTTGCTGGATTACTTCGTAAAGATCTGAACAAAACAATCAAGTCTAAGTACACACAAGGGATGAACTTTTCTATGCTTCAACTCCTTCTCTCCACCTCCCTTATACAAGTATTCCTCAACACTTGCAGCACATTAGTTAACAAAAAGCCCAAACCTATCGCTCTACTTTATTAAAGAGCTGCTAGAAAACACATGTTCACAGAAGCATACTTTCCCATCCAGAGTGAGAGGAACACCACCTTCCCAACCTCTTAACATCTGGAGTATCTCGCAGAAGCTACCAAGTAATGGTATCAGAAGATAGCTGCACCACAACACACACCACAAGTAAGACTGAAAAGTTCAGGGGGTTTTTTTCCTGCACACAAAAGCACTTTCAATTTTAACAGCACCACATCAATTAAAAAGAAAAAAAAAAAATTCTCCAAAAGGCAACTTAGAACATCCAGACAAACCCTATCATGAACAGTGGCCAGATATCTGTTGCATGTCATCCTTAATAGTTTTTACTTTTTGCTGCATGACCTTAAGTATCTGAGACTCCTGATTTTCCACTTGTCCTACTAAACCATTCTCTTGAAAAATTTTATTCCCTTTCCGTTTCTCAACAAAAACACTAAAGGTGTTCTCTCCAGTTCTTCACTGTTTCCCCAGCTGGCAGAATGCCTACATTGTAAAGATAAACGAGATGACTAACCTCAGCTGCAAGTAAGCGAAAGCACAGTGGACACCTTTGTGTAGTAGAATCTTGACTTGTAGATAGACACCCCTCTGCACTGATTGCCTCACTGTCTGCAAGCAGCCTCAGGAAAGAGACTGGGACAAGCCCAGGTTTAGGAAGCTGACTTTTCAACTGTCACTATCTGCTCCGCAGCCCTGGCTATGAAAGATTCAACAGCCAAACCATGAGGAAAGTGCTCTGGCAGACTTTAAAAAAAAGAATTAGTCATAGCAATGTCAAAAGTACAAGCACAAACTAAGTCAGCAAATAGAGTTTTTTTTTAAAGGACAGTGTTGCAGAGGGGGGTTGGGGCACTGTTTAGTTACTCTCTCTCCTTCCATCCCAAATCTGGAAAAGGCTCCCACTTACTACCTGCAATTAGTCAAGTGTTCTGAATCAAGAACTGCACGTGGTAATTTGTGGGGCACGCTTGCTCACCAGCACCTAAAGTACTTCTGACTACACAGAGCTGACACAGAACTGCTTAAATACTACGCATAACTATCTTACCTGAACAATCTTCTTGTTCTCTAGTTAAACTCACTGCTACTTCCACATTGTTAGCAACAATGCTACGAGTCCAATGTTGAAGACAAAAAAAAAAAGGGGGGGGGGGAACCAAAACCCACCACCCACCCTTTTGTGTAGTTCTTGCTACAGTCTTCATTTCCGCACGCTGCCTGCCTGGCAGTGACACTGGCAAGGAACAATGCCACATGTTAAGCCAACGACAGCTCGACAATTACGTGAACACGGCATAAGACATCACCTACACAATTATTCGTTTCTCTTAGCAGGAGAACTTCACGGCAGAGGCAGCAAACCCCGAGGGCCAGGAGGGGAGGGCGCAGGAGAAGTATCCCTTCCCCCACGACGGCGGTGTGCCCGGGGAACCCGGGGTGCTGCTGCCGGCAGGCAGGGTGGGGGGACCCCTCCTGCAGTCTCCCTCCTGGAACAGGCAGGAGAAGGCTCAGCCCCTCGGCCCCGAAACGAGCCACTTCACGCTCTGCGAGGCGCAATTTCGCTGCCCTTTACCTTAGAGCGGCCACAGCTCACGCACCAGGTCGTGCCGGGGCAAGTACGGCTACGCCGGCACGTTACCCCGGCCGCCCATGCAAAGCCCTCTCAGAGGGGAACCACGCCAAGCAGCACCCCCCCACACGCCCCACCTCTACTCTGAGGAGGCCCCTCAAAGTTTCGGGGAGATACCGGGCAGCAATCCGCGCCCCGGCCCTTGGAGGAAGCAGCGGGGGCCGGGCGGGGGGCGGTTCGGAGCCCTGAGGGCTGCGGCGGCCGCTAACGCCCCCGGGCGGGCCGGGAGAGGGCGAAGGCGGCGACGGCCCGGCCAGCCGGGGGACGGCACAGCCCGGCGGGCAGGCAGCGCTGCCCGGCCCCCCGCCGCCCCTCGGAAGGCAGCGCCCCGGCCGGGCTCCGCCGCGCCTGAGGCGGGCACGGCAGGGCGGGCGGTTCCTCCCCATCGAGGGGCCCGCACCCACGGGCCCGGCCCTCCCTCGCTACCTGCGGGCGAGGTGGCCCAGCCCAGCCCGGTCTGGCCCCCCCGGCCGCCCTCCCCGCTGCCCCCGGTCGCGCACCCCGCGGACTCACCGAGCAGCAGGAGGAGGAGAGACAGGCAGGACGCCCTCTCCCCGCGGTGCCCCATGCTGGCAGGGCTGCGCGGGTGCCTCTCCCTACGCGAGGGGGATCGCCGGTGCACACGCTCGCCTCGCCCGGGGACCGGCGGCAGCGCGCTCCTCAGCCGGCCGCTCGCTCGCCTCCCGCTGCCCTGCGAGCACACGGAGCCGCCCGCCCGCCCCGACCGGCCGCGCCGCGCGGCGCAGCCAACCACCGAGACAAACGTTCCCCAGCGCCCGACCCCGCGCGCCCCCGCCCGCAGGTAGCGGGGG
>JAVKLA010000030.1:16064217-16134173 GCA_034782735.1 Sagittarius serpentarius | reverse complement strand
CCAGCGCCCGCCCCCGCGCGCCCCCGCCCGCAGGTAGCGGGGGCGGCGCGGGGGTCCGGCCCGGCCCGGCCCCCACCCCCTTAAAGGGGAGGAGAGCGGGCGGCGGCGGCCCGTTCACCGCCCGGTGCGGGGCGGGGAGCCCGTTGCCGAGCGGGGCCGCGCGGAGGGCGGTGCTGCCCCCCTCCGCCGCTCCCGGCCTCCGGGGGCTTCCCTGCACACGTGGCCCGGGAACGCCCCGGTGCCCGGGCGGAGGAGGGGGGAAACACGGGGACTCTGCGGCGCGGAGCGCCCCGCCGCCGGTAGCGGCCGGCCCCCGGGGAACGGCCGTTGGGCCCTGCGGGCGCGCGGGGCCGCCATGGCGCCGCTCCTGCCCCGGCTGCGGGGCCCTCCCGGCGTCGCCGCTGAGGGGTGGGGTCTGCTCCTGTCCGCTCTCCGGGCACACGTGGCTACCCCCAGCGTGGGGGTCGGCTGATGCCCCCTTTCCTCACAGACCCTCCCCCCCACGGCAGGGTCCCCGCACACAGAACCACCGCACAGACCGGCGGGGCGGGGTGTCAGTCCCACCCCTGTCCCCACACACAAACCCCAGATGGGGGCTGCCTGCTGGTCCACGCGCACCCCCCCAAGCACGGAGGCTCCCTCACACCTGGTCACACAGCTCTAACTGTAGGGTCTGCTCATGTCCCCATCCATGCACACGTAGTCTCAAAACCCACTGCAGGGTGGGCCCACTCGTGTCCCCTGCCCTTCCACGGGCACGCATGGCAGCAGTGGGCCTGCCTGTGCTCCTGGCTGCTCCCCGGAGCAGCCCTGCTGGCCTCATGGCCTGGGTCAGGAGAGGGAGAGCGGGGGCAGCGCCCAGCCAGGGGAGCAGGCAGCTGCCCCGCAAGCAGGGCTGCCCTGTTTTGGGGACTGGGTTTCTTTCCCCCCTGCCTGTGTTCCCGCTTAACTCAGTAAGGGGCTGCTGCCTCACAGCGTTCGTGCCCCCGCTCCACTGCCTTTCTTCCTGGCCTGCTCACAGAGATTTTTGTTTGCTCGGGGATTTAATTTCCTGTTTGTTTGTAAAAACAGAGAACTGAGGCGCTGGCCTGCTCTCTTGTAGCTGGGACAGTTAGCTGCCGCTTCAGTCCCCTTGCCACGTTAACTGTAAGATCAGCGCTCTCCTTGTGTGCGTTCTGCTGTTTGCTGCCCAGGCTCCCTTCAGGCTACCTGATTTTCTGTTGCTTAGTGGAGCCAGACCCGTGTTACACGTTTCTCTGTGTGGGGAATCTCCAGAGCCTCTGCACGGTTTTGGCCTGCAGCTCCCACACAAAATGGCTGGTTTAGGCTTTACTCTAGCGTCTCTGGCACACGTTGGTCTTGAGCATGCCTTGGCTTGGGCAAAGTTGTTTGCTCCCACTAGCAGGAAGTGCGCACTGTGTTCCTAACTGAGCATGATTATCAGACTCGGTTTTAGGTTGGACTTTGTTATTCATTCTGTAATACTTTACAGTAGAGAGGGTGTTGCGTGATGGGAATGAAACAAGACCCTCCTAAAATTGATGAGGAGAACTTTCACCCTCCAACCATAATTACCTGAGCTCCTGCACACAGTAGAGCTCTTTGCAGAGCTGCAGCCGCGAGGCACCTGGAGGACGCTTAGTCCTCTCCACAGTGAAGTTCTCTGAGCTCCCAAAACGCAAATAAGGCTGAATCCACAAGCTGAGAAAGGGCTGCCCAAACAAAGCAAGACTGTCTTCATCTATGTTTACAATACCCTCATATGCCTGTTTGCTCTTGCTGCCTCTTTCCGATCATTCTGTTCTGCCTCCTCCTTTGGCCAGCATTCAAACACACTTTTTCTTCACTGGAAAACATCACTTCTGTAAAGCAAGACATGTCCCTTACATCAAATTCAGAAAACAGGTTAGAAGATCTCTCACCCTTACTGGTCAGCTTCTGTCATGCTGGTTAAACTGCTGATCCTTCATCAAACTCTAGTCCTGAAAATATATCCCCTTGTGCCTCTTAAGCCTTGCAGCCGCGATCCTGATACATACACATGGATGTGGTCATGGATGCAAAGGTTACTGTATGCACAAGGCCACTGATTTTGCAGGAGCCCAGTCCCCGTTTCCTCTGTGCTTCCTCTTTCCTGTGCTCTGTTGCTAGTTGAGGCTCACCGATCCAGGACCTGAACTACAGTGCTGAAAAGGTACAGCAGTGTCTTGATTTTCATTATGTCCTTAGAAAGATTCTCCTTGTGACTGTCCGATTTGGAACTCCCTATTGCCCTTACTGTAACTGCCAGATACTGGCATCTGTTTCACCACTGCTACATGCTATTAGTTACACTGGTGAAAAGAATGGGTAAACCCCTGCTATCCTGAGCTATGGTGTGTGGTATTCTCAACAAGTGTGATCTCACTCTTTTACTTCGTATTTAGTGAGAACCGCTTTCCCTCCCATATAGTCAGACTTCCCAGACAGAAGGGCCCACTGTAATCCATTAATCTGACCCATATACAGAAGCCATAGATTTTTTTTTCCCAGCAACTGGATTAAAGTGAGTTTGGAAGACAACACCTCTTGTCTTAAAGACTCCAAATAATGGCAAGTGCCTTACTCTACCTACTTATTCCAATGGTTAATTATCCTTGCTGCTAGGAAATTGCTTCTTTCAAGGTTGAATTTGTCTAACTTCAACTTTGAAACATCAGAACTGGTTATGCCTTTGTCTACAAAACTGCACACCCATCCTATTTTCATGGATAAGCAACTATACATGGTGCTCGTATCACTTCTCCTTGCTAAACTGAATAGATTGTTTTCTTTGAAGCCTCACATTGTATGATCCAGTTTCAGCCCCTGCAGCATTTTTCGGACTCTCCAATGTTCCTAAGTGCTTTTTGACTCGCAGGCACCCACCCTGGATACAATGTCATTGTGGTCTATACACACATGCTGTGCACAGAGTAAAAATAATTTCTCAGTCGTTGTTTGGTTTTCCCCTTCTCACGTATCTAAAAATGGAATTAGACCATTAACTGCCTGCACTGCACAAAAGGCTTGTGGAGTCCATTACCCATGTTGAATCCCCAAGTCTCTTTCTGCATCTGTGTTTTTCCGAGAAAGCATCCTTATCCTGCCATTCATCACCGATGTCCTTCCTTCCTCACTACATGGCCTTGCAGCAGGGTATGTTACAATACATTTCATAATGTTGCGACAATTTAAGCAGGTGTTTGAGATCCCTCATTCAATTTGAGAACCGTTTCTCTGAGGCTGATAAATGGCCAGCATAGATGACAGAAAGAGCCGACCTGAAGCTGACCGCTGTGTTAGTCTACCTTCGCCTTCAAAGCCTGTTTTCTTCTCTTTTTTGTGTGTCCTACTTTCAATGTATTGTTACATGTATGTGATTGTCATTTTTTCCCCTTGCCAATTCCATTTTGTATAGTTCAGCTATGAGAGCCAGACTGAGTCAAAAGCTTTCTCCAAGTACAAAGTCGAGACAAATATCTTCCTCTGTTTTTGTGCTTTCTCCATGTTTATTTATGAGATGCAGAGTAAATATGTGGTCAGTTGTTTGTTTCTCAGGAAGGCATCCCATTTGACTTTCAATGTTTAGTATGTTGTTGTTTTGAGTAGATACCACATATAATTCATTTATTGATGATGCTGCGGAAATGTTTGCCTACATTTCTTCATACCTAGATTTCTGCATAATGTGTATGCTGAAGGCATCTCTCATTTGGGGGTAATTAGATTAGCCAGCAAAATCTCAGGGAAGGATCAAGACCGAAGTGTTACATTAAACACATTATTATGCATGCACATATGCGCATGAATACGAACACACACACTGATCCTAAAGAAACCCACATGCAACCACTCCCTACTTGTGCCACTCCTCCAACATACACTTGCTAGCTTTTGCAAAGTTTCTCTCTTGAGAAACATGGATAAACAACTTTGGCTCTCCCAACCTTGTTGCCTGAGCAGCAGAGGACAAAAGCGAGACAACTGCATAGCAGGCCCCCATACTACGTGGAGTGGAAGGGTCAACAGCATTCACAAGTCCCATACATCTCCAACAAAGTGCAGAAGGACCCACCCTGATGAGGACCCAGCACCCTGTTCATGGGCGGAGGCTGCAAAAGCGCTGCTCACGTGCGGTGCAGATTGCTGGCTGCAAACCTCAAGCAGGGGAGAAATCTTTTGGTCCCATTGCCTTAGCTACATGAAGGCCCTTGCTGCTGGTGCGTGGCAGCCATAAGCTCTCCGCAACAGAACAGAAGGATAGGCAGACAGGCAGATAAGGCCATGCTCAACTGCTCCTTCAGCAATATGACAGCCACTAAGGGCAGGAAGGGGACTGTCAGCAGCTCCCAAACTGCTTGCATGAGAATCCTGAGGAAAGGGAACAGCAGCATGAACATTGTCCTGAAGACATCTACGTGGGGATGTGCCGTCTCATGTCTTGGCTACTCATTAAAGACTCTTTTCTCAAGAGCTAGGGATGTTATCCCCAGCGTGCTGGCCAAATTCCACATTGCTTGATTTCATTCTGCCTCTAGGTTCCCTTTGTGTTTCGGAGCGGGCACAATACGCATCTTCATTTCCTCTCCTCGACTTTTGTTAAATTTCGCCTTGCTCTATTAAACAGCTTGCATGTTCCAGCCAAGGGGCTGCCCCGTCACAGTTGTGGCTGACTTGAACCCTACGCTTTCAAAGCTGTACAGTAGGTTTTGTGAAATGCTTCTGAGCATACCTGGATGGAAAAAATATGCCCCTCTGTCATTCATCTTTCAGTAGCTGAGCAGAAATATGGGCAACAGCAGAGTGCTCACAAAGAACTGTGAAAAACTCAGCTTACCCATTATGTATTATGCATTAAAACCTGTCTCTATTGAGCTGTCCAAGATAAAGTCCTACTGGCATTTGATCAAAAGAGTAGGAAATTACCTTGATTTGTCCTGGCTAGAGCTGGCTGCCTCATGTAAAAAGTATTTGTGAATAAATTATTTGCAGATTGATGACAGAAAAGTGAGTAATTTATTTGATGAATATTGTTCAGCCGGCTATTGAGCTAACCAAATCATGAGGAAAAAATATTGGTGAATGATTTATTTGAAAATCTAGTTGAAATTTGACAGGAGAAAATGGTCAGACAAACTATTTGCCATTATTATTCAAATGTCAGTAGACCTGGATAGTGTTCATGCACTAGTAAAGCACACTCTGGTGCTTCGAGCCATGGCCCTAAGAAAGGTATTGAAATACGAATTCAAATCTTCACATCTACACTCACCTTCTCCTTGAAAGAGATTCTCCTTAGCCACAGCCCAAAAGATACCTATTAATGAGCACAGAACTGATTCTACATTTGCAGTTATTTACCCTTACTTATTATGAATACACTCTGGAAACTATCTTCCCTGATATAATAGCAACGAAAATTGAGTACCTTTTACTCCTCTACTGCCTCTCTTCAGTGGATCTCTAAGCACTTTACAAATTTAAATGGGTTTAATGTTACAGCTGTTCTGTGAGGCAGGAAGGCATAATGAAACCCAGGAAAAGTAGGAAGCAGACACTCCATGCTACAGGTTTCTTTACATCATAAACTCCCAGACTTCATGAGCGTTTTTAGACTCCTCTCCTTTTAGTAGAGCACATCATTTAAAGACTTGACTACATTTTTCAAATCTGGCTGCCTTAAGTTTGGTTCCTGACTACTTAAGCACTCATAAACAGCTGCTTTATGTTACATGCTGAGCTCTTGTTGAATTCAATGGAATTTTTGAACACTAAACACATGAGGAGAAAAAAACCATGTATTGTGGTATTTCCATGCATGCATGTAGATTTAACAGCGTATCTCTAGATGCTTGCCTGCATGGTTGTCTGCAGGTTAGAGCCACAATAACTAGGAAACAGGCAGGTGGCAGAGACCTGTCCATGGCTGTGGGTTGCACATCCATGTCACTGACGCCACATGAGCAAACCACATGCAAGAAAGTTATCTAACCTGTTACGCAGTAAATGAGACGTCCTCATACTTCATGCCTCCCTTGCACTTCCAGCAGCAAGGCTGCAGTCTCTCCATGGCTTTTTGGTTGAAATTGTACACACTTGCTATCCAGTATGAGGGGCTGCACTTCAAAGCGCTATATAGGTATTAAAGATTTGGCGTTAGATGTTATGGCAGCTCCCACAATGGTGTGAACAGTAAAGATAAAATCAACACCCTATTCAAACTACTGGAGATTTTCTTGTCAACTTCAGTGCAAACAGGATTTGATCTCTAGTACCAAACAGCATCAGCAACCAAAGAATTAGTGAACAGAAAGTACACACTAAGGCAGTATATGACAAAATTATCCCCCAACAACTTGCTGTGTGACCTCCTACAGCAGTGCATGATTAAAGAACCAATCTAAAAGGTACATATTTTTATGTAAGGAAGACTAAATATCAAAGATCTGCTGTCAGCTTAAACACAAATAAACTATAAAACCAGAAATAAATATTTGTATGATTGCTGTTGATCATGAGAGGCAGTTTAAAATCCAGATTTACTCGGCATGATTTTTGTTCTCTTTCCCACTGGCATGTTTCCTCTCTTGAACTAGGAAAAATCAAAAGGAGTCAATTTTGCTTTCAGTTTTTCTCTTTCTGCGTTGTGACTGCAAAAATCATAGGGGAGGATATTGCTCTGTTTTAAAGGAACAGTTTTCATTAGAAACAGAGAATGAAAACAATAGAAACATTTCTATTGGCATTTGTTTGTTTTTATATGGATTCTCCTAGGCAAAATTGAAGTCATGAGGGAGGGGAGAGTCTCTGCTTATAACATGATCAGGTACAATTCTCACCCTGCTCCAAATTCACTCTTTTGATACAGTCCAGTTACACTCCATTTTGGGAGCTTGCCTTTTTTCACTCAGGCCGATCTGAGCTTAGCTCTTCATTGTGGTTTTTACCTGTGGGACTGCTGTCTTTCCACATCAGAAACAGGCTCAAATCCTTTTCTGACCTTGATTGCAATGAGTAGAACATCCACGCAATGAGGATAAATCAGATTAAATCAGAAGCAGTAACAGTGCGTTTCTCTGGCAGGTCCCAGGACCTCACATATTGTTGCCTTCTACTGCACAAAGTGCATAACCCAACCTTGACTTTAGGCTATTCTGAGACACAGAAATTACAGAAACAAGAAGCCAGGAGGTCTCTGCCTATTCAAGACTGAAATGCTACACATAATATACACTGAGCTGTCACCTATTATCCTGATTTGATTTAAAATAATCTATAATCCAGGGATGAGAAGTGAGCACCATAGGACGTGGCAAATCCTTCTCATACAGCAAGACAGTGTTGTCACTATACGGAACCATGAAAGAAGAAATACGCTGTCTCTTCAAGAGAGAACTTCTAATTTCTTGAACACTGTGGCTAAAAGAATCTTTTTGAGTGCATTTACATTAACAGGAGTTAATTAACAGATTAGGCTGGGGCTGGTGATCATGACCCCGTCTGACAATCTGGGCACACTCTTTATTAACGAGAGCCTAGAAACGAGAAAGAGGCGTGATATAAGCTCGTGCAGTCACTGCATCCCAAGGAGCAGAGATCTCAGTCCAAAGGACGACCCAGAGGCCAGTCTTCTGGGGGTCTTCCCTCCCCCTAATGAGACTGGAGGAGGCGATATGAAGAGAGCTTTGTGTTCTCAGACAAAAATTAGGGAAAGTCAGTGAAGTCTCAATGTGTGTTTTTCAGGTTCATTTCTAGCTTGCAGTGCCAAGCAAAGAGATTAGGGATGCAAAATACATGTAAAATAAAGCCAATATAAAAGTTCAATGACAACCAGCAAACCAAAACCTCTGCTTTTAAGAGTTCCAGAAACTCCAAGAGCTTGATGCATAAATAATAAAGGTGAGTAAAGCAACCTGTGTACTTACTTTATTTCCCGTCCTTTTGGCATCCTAATAGTCCAACATCTCCTGCCTATTGCAATTTGCTGTCTCCTTCCCTCTGTTTTGTTTTCACATTCGATGACCAGCTAACTAGCTATTGAGCCAGCAGAGAAAAAAAAACAGGTCAAAAACTGCAGATGTCTCAGTGTTTGTGCCCAGGGGACATCAGATAACAAGCTGTTACAGTCTGCCTGCAAATCCACTGGTTGGCTTGTTATTCTTGAGTGTCTACATAAGGCCTCATTGATTCTAGTTTGGCACTTTGCGCTTGACCCTGCAGCATTTTGGGGGTGTCTGCAGTACAAAAGGCTCATCAGCTCATCCAGCACTTCTGTGAGTCCTGGATAACGGTCAGGGAAGCAACTCAGATGCTAACTTCTCGGAGAAGCTGTATCTCACCCCAGACTTTCAGATAAGCCATCAGTTGGTGGCCCCTGTTGTCTGCTAGGACACTGCTCCATACATCTGTGCCTTTGCAAGTCTTGCATCCTTGAGGATGTTCACTTTCAGAAGGTGCTTCTGTATTGACAACACAGGGAATGTGCCTGCTGATCATGTGGTTCACCAGGACAGCCAAAAAAAAGCATCACAAGGTGAACTACAGGACAAAGTCTCCTTGCCTATTCTGTGACCGCAGGGACTGCAAGCAAAGAAACACATTCAGATTCAAATCATGATATATGAAAGCCTCACTAATTTAGACCCAAGAAACTTCAGAAGAGGGCAGATTTTGGCTCTCTGTGATAAAGCAGTGTCTGCATATAAAGTCACTGAAAAATGTCCAGTAAGGCTACATAGACTGTGGCCCTCAAAATACATTTCTGTGACTGAGGGGTAGTTGCTATTATTCATGAATTGCATGTCTTATAGCAGAATAAGAAGCTTTGGTAAAACCAACATGAATAAATACTATTAGCATTTTTTTAAAGAGACCTCCAATCCAGCCTTTGCACAGATAAGTGCGCAAAACTGGGCAGGTCTGCACAGGCACTCTGGCTATTTTCTTGTATCCCCGAGGAAATCAGCATTCCTCAGTTGGTGGAAGGGATGAGAGCCTGTGCATTCCCCGCCACTCAGACTTCCCATCGGCTTTCAGACCAGGTCCTTGCCCACCACTATGGCAGCAAGGCTGTGGAGCAGCGGCGTCTCGTGAGCAAGATGACCCAAGAGCGAAGGGGATTGAAGAGCGGGGAAGGACTAGTACAAAAGGAAGTATCATGGCATTTCCAGAGCTTGTCACGGAGGATCAGGGCAGCTGGGTAGCCTTGGAGACAGAAATTGAAGGTGTGTTACGGGGATTTACATGCTGTTTTTGAAAGCCCTGTTTCAATTTAAGATGATTAGCAATATCTGTGAAAGCCCTCAGGAAACTGACTCCTTTACATTTTTATAAAGGCATCAGACAAGGCATAGTCCCTTTCTTTTAGCAGGAATTCCCTAAGCAGTGGCTGGAGAAATGTGTTGCTTTTCTCCTTGCTGAGACTAGGCAGCTGCTGTGCTCGCTAGATTATAACCCAGGCTGCATGGGAAGATTTGATTTAAGGCAAGCCTGGCTGATGACTCTCTGCATGTAAAACTTCCAAACAAGGAGGAGGGAGCAGCTGCAATTACAGTTTTCAATTGGGAAGTGAGAAAATAGAGATAATTTCCGTTTCTACAGCAATGTGAATAATTATCAAAAGGAAAATGGTTGACTGGCAGCTAGAAGCCTTGCTCCTACTACCTAGAGCAATGGGCCAGTAAAAGCAGCACAGATTAAATCCCTGGATGGAAGGGTCCACTTCTAAATCTTAAATCTCCTTTCCCCATTCTCATGTTTGTTTGTTTGTTTTTCATTCTCACTTACTTGGAGTTTACATTTTTTCACCCAGAAAACACTGTGGTTTACAAGATTTGCGTGTGGATATCTATTCTGTGATTCCATGTTGCCGCTGCTTACGTCTCAACAGCTGATCGAACAAGACTGCAAGCCATGCAGGCACTAAGCCTCTATAAAACCTTGCATCCGTTTCTAGATTAAAAGCAGCAACGTTCATTCTCAAGAACACCTGGAAACCAGCTATATATAGCGGGTGATGGGCACTCCTCATGAAGCTGCTTTCATACAAAGCGAGTTTTCTGGTGCTGTCTCAGACAAGGACTCCTAGCAAATTTCGTATATCCAGAGACTGACAAATCCATGGCAATAGCCTTCTGCTGTGTTAATAAAATGCCAAGCCAATTCTGGAATCGTCTTCTGGCGTACGAATCTGGACTTACTTATCTGAATGTTGCCAACGCTCCTGCTGCCACCTAAAAGAAGTTGGTGCCCCGTGTGAGTAACACCAGCGCAGCTGAGCTACCTGACCACTGCAGCACGAGAACTCCAGTGGTGCTCAGCTGGTCTAACCAAAAATCCACTGAAATCCACTTAGCTACCTACACTGAAAATCCACAGGATCTGAATTAGAATGATCAAGCAGTCAACATTAAAACATCAGTACAATCTGCTGCTGAGCTCACGGGCTCTCAGAAATAATAAGCATCAAAGAAAAAAAACACTCTTCAGAAAGGAAGGTCTCACTGATACCTTACATAGCAGGTAATGCCTTTTGCATTTCTTGTTGAGCTTCTGTAGCTGGTCTTCTCCGACTGCTCCCATCAGCACATGTTGGAGCATATCTCATGCCTATTCAAACAAAAAAAAGAGGATGTCTCATCTTTCACTTTCTCCTTCTTTCATACTGCAGGGAATTACTGCTCTTCTACATTCTGCTTCTCATGTGGAGAGAGTAATTTTTAATTTTTTACTGCAGTAAAAATAATACAAAGCTTCATGAATGAAGCTGGCAAAATACAGAATAGGGCTTTACTCTTCATGCACAAAGATAAAATGGTAACATAATATTTAATCAGGGAGTGAAAGAAAGAGAAGTGAGTTCATTAACTTTTCCCTTGAGTGAAAACTCCTGTTTTCTTTCTTCTTTTATTTTTATTCAAATAATTTGCAAGAGAACACCATCCGTATGCAAATGTGTATGTGTTCTCAGAATACAGCTTTCTTTTATATAGATGATCATGAATTCACGCCAATAAAGGAAAAGAGTCAGGATTTTTCCATAGAAATAATTGGCCAGGCAGCCGGCAGTAAAAGCTCTATTAACCTCCAATTATCTCTTCCACATTCCTGAGAGCTTGTATACTTCAGTGGACGGTGTTTTGCAGCACTGGACATCACAGATCCAAATTGCTTTTACCCAGGTTTAATTTTTTTTCGCCTTACTTGCTAGTGACAGCAGAAGAGGAAGAAAAAACTGTTGCATTTAATTCTCCATGCAGCAAGATTCATGGTCTTGAGAGCTTTGGAGGCTCCATATTGGCTCTGTGAAGACCCATGTCTCCACTTCTTGATGCCAAGAGGAGCTTTGGATTTTGCCTGGCCTCAGTGGCAGGGCTGCCTGTGACACAGAAGGACAGGGGAAGGGCAAACAGGCTTTGATTTTGATTTTGAATGATGGCAACCATCATTCAAAAGGTGACGTCTGAATTGTGCCCTCATGCACCAGAGACCTGGAAATGGGAATGTGGTTCATTTTACAACCAGGGGCCAACGGCAGGGCAAAGGCTCAGGGTGACAGCTTCCAGCCACAGTTTGGGGGAACTCTGAGCCTTGACACGATTGCTCACCTCTACCCCCCTGACCTGTTTAACAACCACCGGTTACCAGCTTCCTGACTTGGATCAGGCATCAGCTCTGACTTTCGCTGGGCATCCTCATTATGGGGAGAAATGCTCTTGTCAAGCAGGCATCCCGGTTAAAAGAAGGCGCACAAGAAAGAACAGCAAAGTTTAGCAGCAGGAGTGCCTGTTCAGAGGCACTGATCTGGACCGTCCCACTGAGCTCCACCCTGACAGCTTCCCCGGCCGGACTCTGACGGCAGCACGCTCCAGCCCTAAAGCACAGAGCACAATGACAGCACCAAAATAACTCGAGTTAATATGTCCTGAAGGTATGCTACTTTTAGAGGAGCCTGTTTTGTGTCTCTTCCAAATGATCCCTCTTATGGGTGTTGCCTCCAGATACACCCACTTGGAAAGCAGTTTGGTTGAGCAAAAGTTTTTAAAGAGATGCAAAACTGATCATTAAAATAACCTAAGCAGTTCCCACACTCCCTCTGTGACATAAAAAATCTACTTGTCTCCCATCACCTGGACCTGTTATTTCTGGATTCTCCCTGCTGTTGTTTCCTTTTAGATAACCATGTTATCAGAAGCCACTAATTTATGAGGAGCAGACAAAAAACAGGAGAACCAGTCCCTTCCTTGAAGACATTACTTCTGTCAGATTAGTATGTGAAAAACAACCAGGAACTTCTCAATGAATCTTTCTGGAATATTTCCTAAGCAGCTGCTGATTCTTTCTGAGTAATAACAGAAAAGAAATCTGAGAGGAGAAACTGCAGCTGCTGCCACAACAGAGAGAGCTTATTATGAGACATTGCGCTCTTTTGTTTTTTCACTTCATTTGTTTGGGTTTTGTTGGGGGTTTTATTTTTGCCGGAGTGATAAATTACTATGGAAAATCCACACCAGGAAATTGATATATACCCCTACCAACAGGCAGGTTCCCATATACTTGCAGATGATGTCAGCTATTTTGGTTAGTAACGATTTTGTCCCCTGTGGCGTTTCCATTCCCTTGCTACGGGACTCAGATTTTGCGCTGGAGGCACTGAACTGGGATCTGAGTGATTTGCCACCAGTGCCTGCCTCTTTCCAGCACACGCTGGCTCAAGTTACCTCCATTTACAGTGCCACAGTGCACCATAACCGTAGGTATCTTCTTATCTGCCTCCATGGTTAATGTGTTTCCATACTAAACCTTTCTGAGAAAGGGTCATACGTGCACTGGATTTTTAGGTCCTGTTATAATACAATAACTGATAACAGGGAACACAGTCTGCAGTAAAATACACTTGCCAAGGCTGCACTTAAGGCAACCATTCAGTCCTTACTTATTCAACACGGAATCAGAGAGCAAACTCCAGGCATCTGCTCCCACAGTCCCCAAGGAGGAAACCCAAGCTGCCAGCCCGGAGTCCACCACCGCGCAGGTCTCCTCCTGCTTGGAAAGTGTGGGGGCCTTGAGCTTGTCTTATACTTGGGGCCAGTAGGAACCAAGAGATTATGAAATGCGATATTCTCAGGGCAGATTTAGCTCAGCGCTACCAAGAAAGGAAATTCAGAAAAGCTCAGTTTTTTGAAAAGAATTACCAAAGCTTTTTGAGTTCCACAAAATGCTACTTTACATTCTCATTACAAACCCATGTGACACTGAGGCCAAGAACCAAAACGAGAGCGAATACCTCATATTGTAATACAAATGGACCTCAGGTGGCTACGGACACGCTACACAAAAGTGGAGAAACTTCTAATCACCAGCAAGCTTTGCTGAAGTGTAGCAAATGACAAACTGAAGCACCTCTGACATTCTCCAACTTCCTGCTTCGCTGCCCAGCACCTAAATAAAATAAATGCTACTGCTGAGCAAGTAGGTTATTTACCCCCCTTAGATATTCCATGCCCTCCTCTGGAGGCTGCACACTCTTTTCTCCACCACAATTCACTTGCTGTGCAAGTTCCGTTAGGCATTTGTCAAGTCCTTTCCAAATCTGGAAACACTGATGTGTCACAGAAATATTTCTTTGTTCAGGGGTTACTGGGTGGATTAATTGCAGTAGCTCGTCAAAGGACAACTTAATCTGCATTAGCAACTCACCTGCTTCTCAGAGCAGCCACCGTGCATGTGTTGGGAGGGACGGATGGGAAATTAGGAGGTTGAAATCATTTTTACTCTTCATGTCTCTTGACATGTCTTAAGCAACTTGCCTAAATGGCTGGCAAGCATCTGCCACAGTGTAGTTAAATGTATTACGAAAGCGAGTCAACAGAGAACCTCAGGCTAGTTTGGGGATTTTTTAAAACTTTCTCAGGCAATCAGCTAGACCATACTCTCCTAAGCAGCTGAGTCCCTAAATTATTTGTCGATCTAAAAAAATGTAGTTTTAACCAGCAATGTGACTTTGCAAACAGTCCATTGTATGTCTTGGAATCAAAACTGCTCTGTGACACAGACATGTTTCATTATTGATTCAACAAGTTTCAATTCCATATGGCTTCAGTTACAGAAAAACTAACTGGAGCCTTTCCTTTCTTGCACAAAAGCATCGTCAGCTAAACTCCAATAACAGAAGCTTTATTTCAGGCATGTGCAAGGGGTGGAAAAAGCCTAATTGAATCTGATTTGATAGCTTTGCCAGTTTTAAAAATTAGTGTGGATTGCGGTTTCTTCTAGATGAAGGGAAAAAAAAAAAAGAAAAGAGGCCAGATTCTGAGCTGCTGCCTGCATTGATGACCTGGTCCCATTTTACAACTAGGAAAATAGTAGTTCTAGAAGGGTGACTCCCTAGGAATGTGACAGGATGGTGTGTGGGTAAGCGGTGAGAATTATGGACCAGCATGCAATGCCTCTACAGATCAGAAGTGAATGGGAACACTGCAGCACGGGGTTTTTGATAAATCCATGCTCCTGATTTTGGCAGCCATGGGCTCTCAGTTCTGCTGGCTCTGACACCAATGATCTTCTCATAGAAGCAAATCCATCCCTTAACGGAGTCCTGTATGGGATCACAGTAATTCAGTCTTCTTCCTGCAGCTTGTGGTCCTCAGCCAATGCCCACTCAAGTCAACAGGAATCTTTTTGTTGCCTTCAAAGCACACTGACTAGGCCCTAATTTGTCATTAGATCCTTTGAGTGCAATTAAAGCCATATGGTGTAGAAACGGAGGGTGGACACTGTTCCTTGGATGACGCATTTTTCTATTATTGCTTGGTTAGTAGGACCGATGATGATAACACCAGTAACAGAAACATCCATCTTGCCTGTGCTGTGAGCCTGCCAGTGGCTTCTAGGTGTTGGGTGATTTAAGGAATCTTGCCTTGCTTTAGTCCCAGCTTTACAAAGATTCACAAGGAGAGAAGCCTAAACTTTCCCTGCTTTTTGCATCCCTTCATTACTTGCACTGTCCCCTTCTTTTCTCTAGATTGTCTCACTGTTTTTTGAGCCCTGGCTGTAAAGCAGGATGTTTCAAAAAGCTTGGTGCTAGAAGCCGCCCTTTTGCTGAGATGTGACATCATTTGTCAGGGAGGCAATGGAGTCCTGAGGAAGGGCACTGGGACCCAGATCACTCTGAGAGTCAAACAAAATCTTTCTGTGGGGGAAACGAGGTCTGAGGAGCTCCTGCCTACAAGCCCAGCGTCTGCAAGGTTTCACTCCATCTCTTTCCCTGATGACTCTTAGTGCTTTCGACAAATCACTGGGCAATCACACGTCAAAATCACAAGCATAGCCCCAACTCCAGCTGGCAGTGCCTTAACTGAGACTGGCAGCAGCTGATTCTCAAACCAGAGAAAAGGTATAAGAACCTCACCAACATATGGCTGGGAGGGATGGGGCTATGCCTGGGGCTCTGGCCAGCCATGAAGCATTGCAGCTGTACTGCATGCAGAGCCAAGTGTGGAGAGACTCACGGCCGAGTCCTGCTTTCAGGACCTCTTCCATTACAGAGGAAGCACCGTGGCAGCTCCTGTCTTCTAACCAAGAGGAAGTGTCACTGTCCTGCTTTTCTCCATCAGCCTGCGGGATGGAATGACAGCAAATCTATGGATCCTGCCTCTTGCTGTCTCATGGCAGAGGCTGCAAGATGCTACTCCCACCCCTGGGGACTGGGCAGGATGCCCATTTCTGTGGAAGGACCGCTAACGGGTCCTGTGCTGCGCTATCTTCATTGCAGGGACTAAATGGTTAGTTATCTCACAGTGTGTATACATTCAGAGACAAGCTAAAAATGGACTGGATGTATTTGCTACATCTTTTTTAGCTAGAACTGCCTGGGTACAGTAAAGCATGATAGGCTGTTCCAGTTGCTCAAACTTGTAGCTGTGTTTAATCAGCCCAGGTGCCCAGCTTTCTGCTAAAGGAAATCCTTCTGGAAGCCACCGAGACTTTTCTTTATGAAATCTCATTACTGTGATAGGTGGTAGCAGTGTCTATTATGCAAGTTGGCATTATATTCAGTTTCTTCTAACGCTGTCTGACTTTAACTGGATGGGCTGACATCCTCTGTGAAAGGTCTTGCCTCGGGCTGATGGATTCCTCAGCCTTTTGTACTACATGCTATTCAAATCCGGTTACTATTAATTTCCTCTTAGGTTCTTCTGTAACACCATTATAATGCTGAAGTGCTTACAGCAACTCCTACATTTATTATCACCAGCTCACCACCTGATGGGAAGAGGCAGTCATTTCTGATACCCTCTTTGAGCTGCCTAGGGTCGCCTACCCAGGGACCAGCACGTTAGCATAGCACGCATAGGTTCAGAGCAAGACTCATTGATCTCTGCTACTGCAGAGGTGAACACCCCTAGGATTTCAAGACAGGCACTGGGCAACAAGAGCATGCAGAGGCAGTGAATACCTGCGAACGCCTGGTTGAAGTGATGTCCGTGATACCCTACAGGTACACAGCAGTGCAGGCAGGGAGAAAGTCCAGCTCTCTGGGACAGCACTTCGGCGTCTTCCTGGTGAGACAGTGTCTTCCTTCAGCCTCCACTTCAACTACTACACGCCTTCCAGCTTCTCCAACGAAAGGAGAATAGGTTAACTGGCAATAGCCTCCTGATCCTCATGTTTTGCTGTTCAGCCCCTCCGCAGCTGCAGTCTGTGCACTGAGAGGCAGGGCTCCAGGGGCTAAAACAGCAGGCGAGTCAGACACTCATGGAGCCCGAAATAAGATTGCTCAAGACAACCATTATTCTGGCTCTCCTCCCTTGCCTTCCTGCTTGTGGAGGGCTTGCTTTTGCAATCCTTAGCATTGTTCTTTTAACATCATTGGTGGGGGGGAGCGTGCGGAAGACACCTAACAGAAGCTGGCCATCTTTTGTGAAGACTTCTCAGTGGTAGCTCTGGGCCAGATGCCAGGGTAAAGCCCAGGAGACAGGTACCAGTATCCTTGGGAGGCCTGTTCCTCCTTGGGAAACCAGGGTGGTGGAAATCTCAGCTCTGCTTCCTGTGAAACTCCAGCTGAGATCAGGCTGCCAGACGGCCCCCGGCAGAGGTGCTCGTATTTTAGAGCTGCCTGGAAAGTGCCTCGGATGCGTGCCGTGGCTCTCGTCGGGGTCCTGGCCGTGCGAATGAGCACCCACTCAGAGCCACCACAGCTCTCACCTGGAGCCAGCATGTCCTCCTGCATGAAAATCAGGTGTAGGGAGGTGGGGACCATTAATCTCTTCTTACTGAGAAGCTGAGACATGGCCAGGGTGGGCACCTAAATTCAGATGCCAGAAAGACCTTAGGCTGAGATAATACAGATGTAGTTTCTGGTGCCAGGGATCACATGCCCAAGAGCATACTATTTATCCATCCTGGCATCAGGTCGCACTGGTTTTAGTATTTAAAACAATGTTTCAAGCCTAAATTCTTCCTGCAGCCATGAAATAACACAAATGGAGGCTCCCGGCTGACATGCAATCTCTTCCTCCTCCTTCCCCTTGTGTCATGACTGGTCCTGCTTTATCAGGCCTAGCACCTTCGCCTTCCTCTCAGAAATGCCAGTAGGGATTTTACACTTACAAAAAGGCATCAAAGCGGATCTCACAGTCTATCGGAGCATGTGGTGCTCTTTATCCTATGAGCCCATCTTCACTGCTGCACTGAGCAAAATGGGCAATTCTTCTGCAAGCAAGCTATTCAGATCTCAAACAGGTCGGGGTTTTTTTCCTGAGCTGCAGCTATTACAAGCTCTGTCTTTTCCAGGCGTGTTGTTGTGCTGGATCAGAAATAGCAATGCATGGCCACTGAAGGTTGAGCCCTGTGTTTTGCTAACACTTTGGAAGACGATGCCATCTGCGACACGATTCAGATCAGTGGTTTAGTGAAATTCTGTTGGCAGGGAGTTATTCACCAGATTAATGTTTCAGAAGTTCTCGTGCTTCCAAAACAATGCTTCGCCTTCCCTCTCCCTCTGCTCTTTTCTTTCACATCTCCATAAGTAGGCCCTGTCAGATGTCACGAGTGCCTCGTTAGCATGTCTGGACAAGGCAGGAAATACGCTCTTTCCTGGCAAAAGATGCACAGCTCGAGAGGGAGCACAGAGATCTTCTGTGCCCTCTGACGCTTTGAGCAGGGCATTGAGGTGCCACCAAAGCCTGGATCACGGGCACACAGCAAGCGTCCTTCCCTCAGACACCACATCCCCACAGCATCCCAACACAGAGGGGATCCTCGGAGCATATGCAGAACACGGCGTGGAAAGAAAATTTGGTTCTTTCACGAGAACCGAGTTTTGTCCATCTGAAGACCACCATGGCAAATTGTCATGTGCCTCTGGGATGTGCCCCCTTTGCATAAGTGAGAACAAAATGCAACCACCTTTCATTTTAATACCATGTCAGTACCACAGCTCCCTACATGCATCAGCCTTTCCTGGTTTACAAGCCGCCAAAGTAACCTCGATACTCATTTGCAGAGATGGACTTTGCAGAGGTGGACTTTGCAGAGACGGACTTTGCAGAGGTCCCCTCAGGGCAGGAAGTCCCATTGCTTCAGGTGCTGCTCAAGCACCTACAAAGCCAGTAAAGAGCTCACAGCCCTATGAAACACCTCACAAACGTATACCAGACAACTTAAACGCTGGAAATAAAATTCCGCAGTACGGTTGTGTGCACCTCTCCCCAGCTGTTTTCTGAAATACATTTTTCCATAAAATAGCTCTTGCGGTGGCAATTTTCTTCAGCACGCAAAGGTGTCTCCTTACAAAACACCAGCAGCGTCAGACACTCTTCAGAGCTGCTACAGAATTTTAAGGACAGGGGGGTTGTTTTGAATTACATCAGATCTTCTCTGGGTAAAATGATCTCCACATAGTATTATTTGTAATTGAGAAAGAGAGGTTAGAATAAATGGATTCTCATCACCATCGCAGATCTTCATAATCTGCCCACTGCCACAGTAATTGAGCACAACAATTAAGCAATAAAGACAGCTGTTTCTGAAGTATTTTGAACATCACAAAAATAGTTTTAACGGTTAAAATCCAAAATGCTGGGAGCCATCACTCTGACAGCTCTGTAGACGAAAGCTGCGTCCCAGTAGTGAGACGCAGTAAATTCACTCACAGCAACAGTGGATCACTTTGGAAAAAATAGTTAGGTAAACCAGAACATTTTCATACCTGTACATTTCTGGTTTGCTGTTGATTGGACAGTGTGTCTGATCATTTCGTGCAGCAGAGTGACAAATAACTTAAAAAATTATTTCCTTAAAACGATTCGGAAATATACCTGTTCTTGCCATATATTTCATCTGGGAGGCAATTTTCCCCTGCCCTTCTCCACATCAGCCTGGAGTTTCTGTTAGAAAGATGTGGTAATACAGAGAGACATCAGCATCATTCACTGAATGAAAATACTGAAACAGCAAACAGTTTCTAAAAATAAAAATATAGTGAATATGTCTTTAGGTCTCTAAGGCATTATATGGTGACTAATCAGAGCAGTTTTCCTACGAAAAAGGGACAGAAGCAATAGAGATGGAATCAAATTTAATAGTACAAAATGCAAGGTTGTGCCCTGAGGGAGTAATAACGAGAATTTCTGCTACCAGCTGGGAGCTCATCAGTTGGAAGTGACAGAGGAGGAGAAAGACCTGAGCGCACTAGCCGATCAAATGTCTGTAAGCTGGCAATAGCATGCAGATGTGAGAAAGACAAATGTGAACCTAAGACACGTCAGATGAGGGATTTCTAATAGAACTAGCAAGATTTTAACGCCATCGCAGAAGTACAGAATATTGTCTGTCCGCATAAAAGATGAATTAATTTAAAATTGCCTTTTCTGAGCCTTTCTCCTTTAGGACGACCAGGGGAGGAGAGAGCTTTCTTCTACAAGAAGAGGCTAAATGAGCTTGGTTTCTTGAGTCTAGAAAAATGCAGGCTGGGAAGAGATATATTTGTTGCTTACAAATACCCTGGAGGGAAGTACCAGGAAGAGAGAAGGGCAATTTGAGTGAAAGGGCAGTGCTGGCACAAGAACAAATGTCTGCAAATTTGCCAGGAATACTTTTCAGCTGGAAATTAGAAGAAGGTCCTGACTGTCCAAGAAGTGCCTTTCTGGGATTGACTTCCAGGAGGTTTTATCGGGACAAAAATCCCCATGTGTTTAATGCAGAGGTGAGGCAGTTCTTTACAGATACCATAGCTACCCCAAACAGCAGTGATTGGGCAATATGGTACAGACGGTCCCTCTCAGTCCTGTTTTCCACCACCCTTGCGTGCCTATCTCATTCAACAACCTAAAGTTTTGCAGCAATGGTAGTCAATTACCTCTGAGCTGTCAAAGCTATCTGGTTTTCCTCATTTTGCTGCCTAGAATAACTCATAGCCGAGGCCTGGCACTGTCCCCTGGCTACTTTCTGGCCCATTTTGTTGTGGAAACTGGTGAGGACAATCCCAAGCCTGTTTCTAATGGATTTGTGCCACATGAGTCAGACTATCCACCACGTCTATGGGGGAACAGGCCAAAGGCTCCAGGCTGCCTGTTGCACTGAGGTCAGCTCTGCTCCTGCCCAGGGTGGAGGGAGATCACTTCTTATCTGACCATGACTGCCAATGCGCAGAGAGACCTCGCTCCTGCACTGCGAAGCGCTACTCGAGCACGTCATAAATGACTCTGTGTTGAAGAGCTAGAGGTGAAGCTTGGGACAAAGGCACGGAGAAGGGTGGAAAACTATGATTTGCAGGTTCCAGGTAGGTGATGAGCAGCAGCTCGCCAACTGCCTGGCACTTCATGCAGCATTCACTCTTGTAAAGTCATCTGAAATCCTGAAGAAGGTCAGCCCAGAAGCAAAAATTAAGGTGAACAGGTATGGCAGAGGATCAGGTGGTAGGTGGTGGGTGAGGTTAGGCACATGGCGTTGGAGTCCTCACTTGAGACAATTTAAATGGTATCATGGGTATAATTGAAAGCGGGGAACCTCAGCATCAGCCTGGTGGAGCTTTGCTAGATGGCTCTTAAGATCAGTATGCTCTGGCCACTCCTGAGGCGCAAGGAATTTTGTCCTTCCTCTGCCTCTAACAGGAGACTCTGGGAATCAACAGATGATCTCAGAAAGTGTCTAGATGCAAAGCATTAGATATGGAAACCTTTTAAGTATGTTTCTTTGCTTTCAGACCTTAATATGTCAGCACTGACCTTTGTTTTCTTTAACCTTCTTCTCCCTGGCATATCATGGCCATCAGGTTGCGATACCATTAGGGTGGTTGTTCGTTTCATGTAACGCTGTAACTTTACGCCGCGATTTGTCACTGCAGATAAAACATCTTTGCTGTCCCAGGCGGCATGCAAGCTAAAACAGGCATGGCATGCAAATTCAACTGAAAGTTAAGAGTTCAAGTGCGGAGGAGTCTGGAGGAGAGGAAGGAAGGCGGGAGTGCTTCAGGAGGACAGTTTTGCAGAGGACTGCCAAGGAAGAGGAATAGTGCATGCAGAGGCGAGAGCAGGGAGGGCTGTCCAGGCACAAGAAACGCAGCACAGAAGGGCGAGCACAGCGGGAGCGAGGGATGCAAGGAGGGATATGGAGAAAGCCCAGAGAAATGCAGGGGAAGGAGGTTGGAGGAGGAAGTTAGAGAGAGCTAACAACACTGCGTATGCACTGCAGGGCTCTGAAAGGAGGAGAAGGAGCCCAAGGGCACTGTAGATAACACAGAATGGCTGCTACATCCCACCCCAGAGCCTCCCCTTCATTGCTGGTCAAACGATCATATGTACTCACATATCTACAAAGCATTTGGCAATGCTTCAAGGTAAAAGGCACCTATAAAAAGACTTATTATTGTTGACAGTAAGAAGCTGTGGAAGTCTTCACTTGGAAATGCACCGGGGTTTTGTCTCTTCGAAGCACAGATGTTACTCAACTGCAAATCTACACGGGAGTGCCTATCTTTGTATTTAATTTGGCCAGTTGGTTTGTGTTCGCAGCAGCCGTCCTTCCTATGTGTTTGGACAGTACACACATAAAGCCCTTACTCTTAGCACAGCAACTGAATGTATATGTTTAGTTCAGTTTTATATTCCAAGCACTGAGCAAACCCTCAACAAATGCTGCCTTCAAAAACTGGCCACACACCCACACCAGTCAAACTTTCCATGGAGTCAGAACCTCAGAAATCCCTCACCAAGAAGGAAACATTGGCCTGGTCTGATTTCATTTGAGAAGAGGAGGGAAGAAAGAAAACACATTCATCAAGTTTTGTCTAGTCTAATGATAGTGGCCTGAAACTCAGCCTTCTACTTTTGTTAGATTTTATACCCTTGCTGACCAGCTACATCTTACTCCAAAGCCCTACATGGAAGTAAACTTGGAAGTAAGACTAGAAGAAATGATACTCTTACTCCATCTTTTCGGGTCCAAATGCCTCCTCCCGCAGTGAGCTCCTTGAGCTCAGTGCCCCTGAGGAACTGGGGTCTCTGGGGGACCCAGTGTGTGAAACAAACAGGGATGGAGCAGCCCTTCTTCTCAGCAGGGCCTCAGGTAGCGCAAAGCAGCTCTTTCCCTCCTTCTCCTCCCATGAGAAGGGAATTCATCAGAGGAGTTTTGCCACCCTGCAGCAGAGCGGGTGATCAAGAGAGAGAGGCAGGCAGAGCGTGCCGAGCAAGGCACGTTCAGGACATGGGTGCAGGAGCAGGGAGGGAGCCATGGGGCAGCAGTGCAAGCAGGTAGCCGGCCATGCATGGCTCCTTGCACCCAAAGAGCCTCGAACAGCCTGACGAGTACAGCGGGAGCTTGGGCTGCTCTGTCCCTCTACTGCTCTTGTGACTCCAGGCTGATTGGGAGATAGTTAAAGATACCTTTAGCCTGGGGATGGGAGAAGAGGACTGTACCAATGCCTTGTTGTGGATGCTGTCTGCTGGGGAGCCCACTGTGCCCTTGGAGAAGCCTCAGGTCTCCAGGGAAGGCAAGTTTTTGCTGTAAAGGGGCTGTGTCAGGGGACAGAGGAGGGCTTCGTTTTCAGGCAGGCTACGTTTGAATGATGCAGCGCAGAGCAGATGTCCAAGAGACAGCGAAGAGCTGGGACCGAGGCAAGGCGCAGAGAGTGAGTCACCCACAGCTGAGGCCAAGCAAGGGCTGAACATTGAAACAAATCGTGTAAGGCGAGAACAGAGCCAGAGCAGAGTGGGAAAGAGAAGAAGTCATCCCAGCAGGGAAACAACCAGAGAGACAGAAGAAGGAGGGTGAACACAACCAGAAAACTGCAGGAGAGCAGGACATAAGAACGACCACACTTCACCAGACTGGTGGGCGTCCAGCCTGGGATGCTGTCTGCAGCAGTGGCCAGGGGCAGACGTTTAAGGAAAAAGCTCAGAAAAGCCAGGACAGGCATAGAGCGTGACTCTCCCCAGAGGACCCTCCCAGCCTCTGGCAGTCCATGGCGTAGCAACTCCTTGAGCCAGGGGCTGCGGCTGCAACTTTAGTAGCCTTCAGGGACCTTTTCTCCTCTGAACCTTTGCAAACCCCTCCGCGCTTCTGGCCTCCATCCTACCTGGCAGCGTGAGCTCCACAGCCTGAGGGCGCGCAGCGAGAAAGCACCAGGGACAGAGGGATGGAGGAAAGCTGCTGAGAAGTGAGGGAGGATGGAGGGGATCCTTTGGGGAAGGGACCCATTGCATCAGCCACCCCAGCTGTTAACACAGCACTCCTAAAACGGTAAATCAAGGTCAAATCGCCGTGGTGCACTCCCAAGCTCTCATGCCAGCCCCTTGGATGGTCCAAGACATTAGCAGTGCATTCGAATGGACTGCCCCAAGCATATCACTGTCAAAAGGAGAACTATTTCTGAGGAAGAAAATGCCCAAACCAATGACTTCCAGCACCAAGAATTTTCTTTCTCCTCCAGATGCACGAGGAGCCCACAGTCCCCAAAAGACCAGTCCCTCTCTCAGAGAAGAGCTCCAGGCACTTGAGCAGCCTGCACTGGAGCTCCTTTCTGGTCACCTCTGTGCTAACCAGGCATAAACCTGCCCTGGGAGCTGCAAGAGGAGAGGAGAAAGGGTTTTTTTTCCTCAAATGGTAGAGCATTTCTTTTTTCCTTCAGGAAAGGGGCAGCAAAGGACGGTATTCTGCCCATTAAAAGAGATAGGGAGAGAGGAGGGGGCAGGATTTGAGTTACAAAAGAAACTGGCACATTAAAGCAAGGGAAGCTGCAAGGTACAAGGCCACAGAGTAAAAGAAAAAATAAAGAAAAGGCATTCAAAGACTTTACAGCATCCATCAAAGCGAGAACGTTATTGCATGGTACGTTTATAGCTCCCTTGCAGCCCTGGCAGCAGCTTTTCAGTGGGTCTGGGCTCAAAACAAGACCAGAGCCAGTTCTCTGCTGCTCCGGCACCAGCAGACAGGCCTTTTTCTCCCCCTGTGCACAGACATTTCCCAGCCCCTAGCAGTGACTCCAAAATTCATTTCACCCTTTAATTGGATTTCATGGAGGAGAGCGAGGCACAGGGCGGGGATGGCCAGGGCTGTAGGGGTCCCTGGCACCCATCGTGGGGCAGTCACGGCGCTGCGGATGAGGAGGGTTGGGACGGAGTTGCTGTGGCAGGGTGCTGCCTCGCGCACCCACCAACTCACCCGCACCCGCTCTGCAGGCTGGGTGGCTCCGCTGGCAGGGAGAGCGGCAAATGCCCTATTTCTGGTGTCAAATTTCAGCAAACGCAAGTCGCTTCCATTTCATTGCACTCAAAAACGGCTGGGCTTAACTAGGTCACATTTCCTAGCCGTATCGGAGGGGAAGGCTTGTCTTGCTTGAGTGATTTAACCACCCTAGAAGAATTTTACGAAGCGATGCAGCGAGCGCCCATGATGAGCGG
This sequence comes from Sagittarius serpentarius, assembly GCA_034782735.1. Classification (NCBI taxonomy): domain Eukaryota; kingdom Metazoa; phylum Chordata; class Aves; order Accipitriformes; family Sagittariidae; genus Sagittarius; species Sagittarius serpentarius. The sequence continues at coordinate 16,109,253 of JAVKLA010000030.1, read as the reverse complement.
TGACTCCCCTTGCCTTGCTCTGGAGGAGTGAAAAAGACCTGTGCAAGGGACCAAATGCTGTTTACAGCCCCACTGCTTTAAGATCCTGGGTGAGAAGCAGCTCCGCTTCAGCATTACAAGTATTTGCATCTCTGAGGCAAGCTATTTCCAACTCACATACTTTCTCCGTTAGCTGCCAAGGCCCAACTTTTGTACACAGTGTTTATCTTGCAGCCATCTGCACCGGGCTGCAAAAGCCCCACGCAAAGAGATGCTGCCACCCCGGTGCAGGGAGAAGGCTGAACCTCAGTCCTGGGTGCCAACAGGTAGGTGGAGAGGCAAGGGTTAGCAGGCATTTTGATGTAAACCCCAAGCTTCTCTGCCTCTTTCCCCCAGCTATGTTGGTGGCACAGCCCACCACCTCGGTCATCTTTTGTGAAGAAGTCAGAGGTGCCGATGGCTCCCACATGCTGGCTGATGGGCTCGTGCTGCTGGGTGGGGGCGGGGGGGGGCACTCACCTGCCCTCCCAGCTCAGTGTCACCTTCGCACTGTGGCCACTAGCATGCCTCACGGAAAAGCTGCAGGGAGCCTCGAGGGCATCCCTTAGGATCTGCACCCTGGTACCTGCCATGCCAATTCCTAACCCGGCCACGAAACGCGAATGTTTTTGTGATTCACCTGCACGTCCAGTCCTACCCTGAATCACGCTGGACTCTTGGTGTGCACGATACATCTTGCACCATCTCATCCCCCAGGCTGAGGATGCACGGCTTAAAAGTGTCCATCCCTTTCCCTCCGTTAGCCATTTTGGACATCACTGTCAATGGATTTCTCTTTGATTGTGGCTTATTTAGGAGGATAAACTGATTTGTCTTTATTTTTCAAACATCTCGCCTCAATCCTCCTCATACAGGTGGGAACAAGACAGTCGCTATTTTCAGTCTCTCCGCGTCTATCATTTTCTTTGCCCATTTTTGCTCCCCATTCTTCATCTATGTTACTTGTGCAACAAGAGGGTGACTCCAGCCCATAATTCACCTGCTCTGCTTAGACAGCACAAAGGTGGTATTTTCAGCATGTTTTTTTTTATCCTGTTCTTTATATAGCCAGCCATTTTGTTCTCTTTTGAGACAGCTGCTGCAGACTGAGCAGATGTTCCCACTGAACTGTGTGCGGTGACAACCAGCCTCCCCCCGCCGTCACCCGGGCGGCTGCGGTCGATTGAGAACCCAGCGAGGCAGCGGCCGCGACACAGAGGCAGCCTGCTCCGACGTGTTTGTCAACAGCGAGGTTTGCCTGCCACTTCGCCTACCTTGGGTAAGTCCCGCCGGGCACTTGCACAGTCTTCGCTAACTAAAATTATTTCATGCCATCTGCAAGACTCGCTGCTTCGCTGCTTCCTCCACTTTTCCAAGTCATTAATAATTATTAAGCACCGGCAGCGGGCTCACAGCTCACTGCCCAACCTGCTTTCCCTAGCCTCAGAGGGAGAGCGCATCCCCACCTCCCTTGCTCCCACCGCCCGGCCCGCCACCAGAGAGACCCCCGGTATCGCCTCCTGTTGGCCTCCACCTCCCCAACTCGCTGCGGGGGGCTCCAGCCTGTGCACCACGGCTTTGCTAGGCTGCAGGGGTGTTTTGTCCCCCGGTCAGCCAGCGTTTCTAAAAGCGGAGTGCAGGTTGCCCGACCTCAGCTGGCTCACTCAGCCTGTTCGCATTGCAAAGCATTCAATAATTCACAACGCTAAATGGCCCCTTTGGTTCAGACCGAGCTTCCAATCCCACGGGATGCCAGACACGGCACTGCAAGCTACCATTACGCGTCCTGTCCTCCAGCCAGACCAGGACTGCAGCGTGCAACAGAGGCCACCAGACTGAGCTCCCAAAGGTCTCAAGGCGCTACCCAGCCTTCTGAGGATGCTGCTCCCCTTCCCATGGAGGGAGGAGGAAGCAGCGGGCTATGGAGGGAAGCAGCGGTCAAGTGGTCCAAAAGGACTGGCTCTGGTAGGGATTTCTGTGCTGACTTGCTGGGCAGGAAAAATGTGAAGCAGCCTACCCTGGCTCTCGGGGGGCACCCACTTTTCCTCCCCATACGCCTCTGCATACAGCCTAAGAGCAGGACAGGTTTGTTTCTTCCCCTCCACGCTCCCCTCTGGCCTCACTCCCGTTTCTGCTTGTCCCCCCCTTGCTGCACCCAGAAACCCCCATGTTGGGCTCGAGCCCCTTCCCCACCTTGCCTGGGGGGCTGGTGATGGCCAAGTGCACAAAGCTGCTGTCTATGGGGGGGCCGGCAGCCGTCGCCCGGGGGCTAATGGATTTGATGCCTACGGCAGATGCTGACACACCAGCGCTCGCACAGAGACGGGGCCAGCTCAGGCGCTGCGTCCCCGGGGGGTGAGAGGAGGCAGCGTTGGGGAGACGGGCAGCAGGAGAGCAAGAGGCTTGGGTGCAGCCTCAGCCCAGCAGCACACCATGGCTCGGGCAAGACGCTTGTACCCTATGGCTGCCTCCCCACCCCCCCCACGGCGGCTAGAAGTCCTGCCTCCCATCCCGGAGAAGGCAGCCATTCCCCTCGGTGTCCATTTCTACAGTTTTCCCTAGTTTGTGAGGAAGGGAAGGCTTGTTTTATTTTTGTCTTTAAAGAAAAACAGAAGGAAAATAGGAGTTCCATTCTGCAGGTCTCTGAAGCACTGCTGCCTACCAGAAGTAGATGTGGACATCGTGTCTGCCCAAAGAGCAGAATATTCCATGTGCTTTACCATCTCCCAGTGCTTTGGCTTTTATATCTCTTGTCCACATCATTTTCCCTAAGAGGTCTAGGAGAAGTAGTCCTCCAGGACCACTAGCAGCTGCAGGGCTCCTAAAGCCCTAGGGAAGGGCATCTTCCCTGGCTGCCCTGCCAGCCATTTCAGCAGCACGCTCTTTGCCTCTAAGAAGCATCAAGGAGCTGCGGTACAGGGTCTTCTGCCCCTCTCCAAGCTTTGCAGCGGGTCAGGCCAGGGCTCCGCGCACATTTTGCACAGCCCACGATACATTTAACCAGACTTGTCACTGTGCAGGGAAATCAGCCACTCATGCAGACTGCAAAGCCTTGTTCAGCAGCTCATTTTGAGAGCTTAGCCACACAAAAAAGTACTATGCACGCACAGTACCTGACTTTAAAGCAATCAAAATGTGCTCAAAAGAAAGCCAACTTTGCGGACATAAACCGAGAGAGCTCTTCATAGCAGAGGTTACTTCCCTGCCTAATTTCAGCCTTTCATTCTCCTGGGGTTTGGCCAAAAGGCTGCTGAAACATCCCTACTTTCTTCCTAATAATTGGTCGAACTACATTTCTTCCCATTTTCCAGAGAAAGCAACCTTTCCGCACAGACCCAGGCTGGAATAGTGACCATAGATTGAAAGATGAACATTTTGAGCAAATGGGGAGCAGGGTGTTATGAGATAAAATGAGTGCCCCGGCTGCCCCCCAGCACCACCACCACCCCCGCCGTGCCCTCACAGCCTGCCTGCCCTGCAGCAGGGCACGCAGCGAGATGCTAACAGGGGACATCTCTCTCTCCTTGGAAGAAGAACTGAGGATGCAAGCAAAGGTAAAGCCTGTTTTCCTAAACACAGAAGGGAAACAAAGGAGAGATTTCCCATTCACTGTTTCAGGCTTGTTTCCCCTAAAACTCTCTAAAGCGGTGCTACAAGCTCTTCTTTGATGTTTGCTTACATCCTCCTTTATCTGCTTCTGTGACATTTTTGTGGCTTTTCTGCACAAAATGATACAGCTCCCTCCCTTGCTCTGCACTGGCCTCCTGAGCTTACACTCCGTTACTCTCTTTGCTGACCACACGCTCCTCCCACAGCTCAAGCACCTGACCCACCTTTTGTATTGCTTGCAATTTGGATAGCAGCTCCTATCATTTCACCTAATATATTTCATAAAGGGAATGTGTTTGGGTTTTTTTATGCGTATCTTGAAAGAGAGTGGCTATTAACAACAGCTCTTGCTGACCTCCCTGCTGCATCCAGTTCATTCTCCAATAGCACAACTAGCAGGACTAAAATCTATAGAAAAATATTACACGCTACTCATTCCTGAACTTTTTGTCTAAGGTTTTCTGCTGCTTTGAGTTTTTTTCTAAGGCAGGGTCAGGAATGGAAGAAGAGCTTCTGAGAGAGGGCTTATAGATGTTGTGTTATTTCCATTATAACTACAAATCCAACAGGAGAGAGAGAGAGAATGAGTAAAAACTCTTTTTTTTTTTCCTTCTTCCAAATCAATTTGTAGTGCAAAGGCATTCATTATTTCAGGGTAATCTCCCTCTTACTATTGGACCTCACTATCAAGCTTTTCCTAGACACATTCCTCCCCCATTGGCTAATGTTCATCAGATTTCTACTAATCTTACTGCAGACTTCATGGCACTCCTTGGAGAAAGTCATGCCCCATCCCACGGGCCCCCCTTTTCTACTGGTGATGGGCTGATGCTGCACCTGAATACAACTAGTAATGCTTTTTCCAACATAGATTCAGATCTGATGGCACCAAAATCTTCATGGGCTCATCACAGCCTGCATAGCTGTTCATGTAAAAAAACAAAAAAAGAGTGATCAACCAACTCTTCAAGCAGCCAAAAGGTTTCATTTTGGTATTGTCAAAATGAAGCATTCGGAATAGTTTTTCATTCCTTTCCAAGCCAAAAAGTCTCACATCCTCATAGATGGAAGAAAGAAAATGAAATACACAGCTTTTCCTCTTCGCTTTGCCATATTTTAAGTTCGCTCATGTTTTCTTAATTTGTCGTCCTGCCAGGAAGTTGCCAGGAACTGCCAGTTGCAGCAGACTCTGCTGAGTTTCCAGAGTGGAAGAGCAAGGCGCTCGCAACCTCCCTACCCGTGGGCTCTGCTGCAGTCCACGCTACCCCATCCAGGCAGCCGCCCAGCATTCTACAAGTGCTTCTGCCCCAAAAGTGCCGTTCTTAATTTTCCACGGATGTTCTCTGCATTACCAAGATCTGGCCCCTGCGCAGGGAAGCCCTTTAGCCTGTGCCGCGCTGCACGGAAAACTGTTTCCTGGGCAGGGGCCCGAGCAACGCAAGCTTCTCTCCTGCACTTTACCAACAGGTTATTTCCACCAGAATGCTGATCTAACCTAGCAGCTTTGCTGGCCTTTTCCGCTAGAAATCACTAGCAGTTTGTCAATACGGAGCTGGCCCTGGGATGCCTGAAGCACACAGCGTTGTAGGTGCTGCCCGCAGATGCATCATCCCTTGCCCACTGCAGCAGAGTTCTCCTCTGCCCTCTCTGTAGCCCATAATCACTGAGTGCTGCTGCCAGCATCTGAATTGCAAGTTTACAGCCTGGCTAAATTGCTGTCCACTCCCCACAGATCTCATTCAGCATTTCCGCTATCACCCTCTCACTGGATATCTGTTTCAGATTAATTGGCCCGAAGATGGGGCAGCCTGCATTTGTCTGGATTATTTCCTGCCCAAGCTGCTAACCTCAATAGATATAATTTTTTTTAAAGGGAACATGTTGGCAGACCATCAGAAAGGAAAACTCCCTGACGGTGCAATTATAGTTCAATGTGTAATAGCCATCCGGGAGACGCCGGGAAAGCCCAGGCGTTTGGGGCGTATGAAATGCAACTTGCTGCTACGCACGGAAAAAAACGAAAAACCCACTGGAGAGGACTTTGCGACGACCAGAGGTGAATGGACTCTATGCGAACCGATAGCTCATTTCCATCTCCGCCTTTGATACCGTGGGCAGGAAGGCTGACGAAGAGGAACGTAGGCCAGCGCAGGAAAGGTGGGGATACCTGCGGGCAGGGAGAGCCGTTCCGCTTGGCAATGGCCTAAGCGAGAAAATAACACCAACTTGCCCTGATCTTTGGTTCAGTGACATTGACAGAGGGATTAATTCAAACTGATTGACCACAACTTTACACTTCACATTGCTGTCACATATGATTAAAGCTGATCAAATTGCTCACTACAGATAAATCCTCTGACAAACGCAGCCCCGTTATCTGTCCCTGAATTATCAGCCAGCAGCCTGTCTACTTACAGACGGGATTGCTTTTCGGATGGCTGTGACAAGCGGTTTGCGTGAAGGCATTTTAACATATGGCTTAGTTGGGACCCTTTTGCTGAAAATACCCTACTCCTCACTCACCGTTTACATTATGCCATTGGTCATGTAAGTCATCCTGTATTGCTCCTAGCTAGGCACCATGCTTCATACGCAGGAGAAACATCCTCTTTGTGTCGCAAGTTATTTGCAATCATGCTGAATTGTTCCACGGGCCTATTATGCAACTGATAGGGCTCTTCAAAAGAACTTTGAGAATAATGCCAGCCTGAGCATTCAATTATATTTATTCACATTACTCTAAAAGATAGCTTGCTTTTGTGAACATCTTTGCGAGTAGAAATTTTTTTTTCCAACAGAGTGTTTGGGAATAAAATGGGTCACAATCGCTAAGGAAGACAGGCTGCATGTTTTATTCAAAAGCACATTTTGTGAACGTTTATTGCTACATACGCCCAGCTCTAGTGAAGATGGACATCCCTAGTTTTCCTTCTCATTTGCCCTTACTTGGTTCCTATTTTTGTCTCTGTGTATTAACTGCAACCTATTGACATTTTCAGCTATCAACTGGAGAAAAAAAAAAAAGAGTTTCTGGGAAACTGTGCAAAAGAAAAAGTTTATTCCCTCCTAAACCTTTTCCTTAAATTCAATTATATTGCTCTCATCCGCAACAGGCTAATGGCCATTTACAGGGTCTGTATCAGATGCAGCTGCACAATTTCTGCTGAGCAAAAATTTCCCTGGAAATACGCCACTTCATTTACTGGTGAGTTGGTTTGCTTAGTGCATCTCAGCTTTGACAGATTTTCACCAGCTACCGCGCACGACTGCCAGGATGAGTCGCCAGCCCCATCCCTGCCTCTCGGTGGGGGGGCAGCTGGGGATCCTCTTTCGCACTGTTGGCCCCGGGAGCTCTCCCAGCCGCTCAATTTCCCCGGCCAGGTAGCGGCAGCTGGGGGTTTTGGGGACAATTCCTTTGTGCTGCGTGCTCACACTTCCAGGTTTTCAGGCCATATTGAAATGCTGGGAGACACGGTCTCGCCCTGACCAAGCACAAGCACCACTGGTCACAGTGCAGGTCAGCCACCCTGCTTCTCAGGTGGCTTTGGGCACCAGGAGTACTTCTTACAATCCCTGCCACAGAAGACTGAAGAGGACCTCCTGTGTTACAGGAGCCCCGACTTTTTCTCTTGAAAGGTCTTGAGCCTCAAGCTCGTCAGATCAGTGTGTTGGCCTCAGCGGGAGAAAACAGACCAAGAAAACATCAACCAGCCCGGGGGGTGGAGAGGAATGCGTGTGTGTGTGTGCGCGTGTGCGTGCGCGTATGCGTGTGTGCACGCGTGCGTGTGTGTCAGAGCCTGTCAGTCAGGAAATAGAACTGAGCCGATGTCCTCCTCCCCTACAAACCAACGCCAAGAGCGAGGGATGGAGAGAGCGAGGATGCAGTGCCCTGGACGAGGAGGAGGAAGAGGAGGGGGTTCTGCCTTACCCAGCTCTCTTCTCTAAAGGCAGTTCCTTTCATCAGCCTCAGAAAGGTCAGTATGGAAAAGGAAAATTATTTTTTTAAAAAACAGCTCTAAGATGAAGATAAGTACCGCTTTCCTTGAAGGCAAAATAAAAACCCTCACTTTAAAAAAAAAGAAGGTAGAGAAGGAAAAAATAAATAAATAGTCACTTGACTTTTACTTTATGTTACTCTCTGGGGAAACATTCTTAACTGTGGGGACTTTTTTCAGTGCTACTGCTCGTGGAGTCAGCATTTGATGTAGAGCACACACATGCAAGGACAGCTGCATGGGAGGGTACCAGTTTTCCACGCAAGCAGTGAGAAACAGACCCAGACAGCTACGGGGATGACAGGGCCAGAGAAACCATCCAAGCATCCCCAGGCGGGACTGATCTCACCTCGGATACTGTCGCCGCAAGGGCTGCGGGGTGGCCATTGCGCCGATGGACACGGGCGGGTCACTCCGCTGCCATGTCCCCATCCGGTACAGCAGGACACCCAGAGGTCCCCATGTGGTCAGGGGCCACTGAGCACACCGAGCGCCCCGTGCACCACGGCCTGCCATTCAAACAGGCCACCCAGCATCTCCTCTCCATCAGATGCAAGGGAGGGAGACAGACTAGCACTGCTCCTGCAATTAAAAACACAACGCCCTCCTGACGCCCCTTCTGGACGAAGGTCTGTGAGCATTTTGCAAATCTTAATTTGTTAAACAAGCCCCACAACTCTTCTTTGAGGTACTGAATTATTATTTCCATTTTACAGGCAGGGAAACGAGGACAGAGCGAGTGAGGGTGTTTGCGTGAGATCCCATATGTTCTCCATTACAAACCATTGCGCTTCCTGGCTGCAGCACGACCTGACTGAAGAGCTAAATAACATCCAACATTTGTTCCCTTTGTACGTCCAGACCAACCAGTAGCAGGAAGCACAGTTGCAAACTCATGCAAACCTGGGAGGTCTGGGGAAGGGTTTGGGCCCCCGAGAGCACGTGCTCAGAGACCCAGAGAGCAGAAATGCTGGACGCATTAACCTTCTGTGCAACAAGATACACCTCCTACCAAGGGTACGACAGGGCATGACTGCCTCCAGCTAGCAGGAACATCTGCTTTTTAAAGAGGCACATTTCTAGGCACCTTCCTTTCTTCCCCTGCTGCAAAAGGGTGAGAGGACAAGTGCGTAGGACACCATGAGGAGAAGGGAGCAGCAGCAGTAAGGCAAAAACCACCACCTGCGTGAAGCTGCGGGACAGCAAAAGTGGCCTCCTCCCAGCTGCTCTGCATCTGGGTCCACGCGTGCCTGCCCCACACACCACATTTCTACCATCTTTTCATCAAGGGGGTCAAAGCAGCGCGTGATGCAGCCCTTGCTGTTCATTGCACTGACATATAGTCACTGCTGAAGGGAAAAGAGGCAATTATTTACCCAGCTGAAGCAAGGAAAGCACAACCATGATGGTGGGCACAGAGCGCGCTGTCCCGGCCAGATACAGCAGGGAACGGCGAAGGCAGCAGCGTTATCCATGATGAAGCGAGAGATCATGCTTGGACCGGCACCACCACCCTTCTGGAGGGTGACGCGAGCATCCAAGACTGGATGCGATCCACAGCCGAGCCAAACCTCTGATGACTCTTACATTACCACAAAAGTCCCATTGAATCCAAATAAGATTTATTTCCATAGTTTCCCTGCTCAGCAACACAACGATGCCTCACAGTCTACCTGCTTCATTCGGGGGTTCACTGGGGCTTGAACCAGATGGCCTCCAGGGGGGTCCCTTCCAGCCTAAATTAAGCTTTGATCCTACAGTTCTCCAGTTTTGAGGGAAGAGGTCTGAGCCAAAGCACCACTCAAGCGACAACACTTCTCCGTCCAGCATAATCACTTTTATCCTCAGTGCATCTTTGTGGGAATTGTTCTTGGTTTCAGCTTGAAAAAACAACATCCCTGTGGAGACACAGCTGCAGCTGTGTTAACATGGCTGGTCACCCAGAAACTTCTGAAGGAAAACTGGACCATTTCAGCGCACTTCACAATGAGGATGCTGCCTCGCCCTCTGCTTTGAGTCTCGAAGCCATGGCCGTGGTATGAGGGAGGGCTTTCAGTGTGTGAGTCCAGATTACCCCCAACACACACATGCAGAGCCCAACTGGATTTCATAAGGAGGCTAAAAAGCTGTGGCCTCCCCATTAGCACCAACAAATCGCCCTGCTTAACACACGCATTTCACAGTATCCGTAGCCACATCCAGCCCAGACCCCAGAACACAGGTTACATTTGAAATAATGTTTTCAACTCGAAACACCTCCTCAGGATTCAAGGGAGCCTGGTTGCTTATCTATCAGTCACACGAAGTCAGTCCAGAAGCAAATGGGGGAGCCGTGCAGCAGACAGCGCGTGCGACTGCCCGCTTACTAGGTTTGTGCCTTTCACTGTGACGATAAGACTGCAGGCGACAGTTAAGCTTGTGCAAAGACCCAGCTAATGGTTACAAATAGAAATGCACTGCACTATCAGCCTCCCCAGGCTGTGGAGTTTCCAACATCCTTTTCACAAGAGCTGACATCTATGGCTCTTTCAGCTTGCCTCGGAGGTCACTCCTCAAAACGTGGCCGAGTGCCATTCACCCACATCCAGCCCAAGCCACTCATCTTCTCGGCCACAAGACAAATAATGCGCTCCAGCTCTGGCTCGCCTTTCTCCTCCACGTCATCTGGGCTAACCTCTTGCCTTCCCACACAGAACAGCTGGCTCCATCCGGGCTCACATATTTCCTAAGGAGCTTCTGGGGGCTGCACCAATTTTCCACTAACGCTGCACTTCGTTTATGCCCAGAGGTCTCCAGGTCAGCGAGCTGCTGGGAGTGGGGAGCTGGAGCCATTGCTCTACACAAGATACATTTGGCTCCTGTCTCTGGTTTGGCTGGGAACCCTGTGCAAGAGGCAAATGGAGCGGTAGAGCAAAACAAGCTGGAGATGCTCTCCACCATGGCAGCACCAGCTGCCATCCCCTGACTGAGCAGATGAGACAGCTCGCTAAAAAATGAAATAACTTACACAAAACCTGTCTCTGGTAGGCATAAATATAACTGTTGTGACTCACCACAAGGTTGCAATGACGGGATGAAAAGAGGGAAGCAAGTGGAAGTGCCACCCGTGTCACTGCTCTGAGGAGGTAAGCTGTCCTGAGAAGACCACACAGGACAGGCAGAACATCTGCGGGACATAGCTTCTTGTCTCATGCCTGCTCTGAACAGAAAAGAATGAATAAGAAAGGGCAAAAAAGTGAAGAGCACGTGACCAGTTTAGGACTCTAAGCCCAGTGAGAGACCCAGGAGACCGAGACAAGCAAGGGAGGAAAATGGGTTCAGCATCAAGGGGGCTGCTGGCACAGCACTGCTGGGACAAGCCAGTGCAGGCCAGCTTCTCAGTGAGACGTCTTGGAATGCATTTCATCCAAGAGTCTGCCACCAGTGTTGCTCTCAAGGCTTTTTAGAGCAAGGTGCTACCACCTTCAGGGGGACCACAGAGCCTGGCCATGCCTTCCCCAGGGGAGTCAAAGAGGCATCCTCAAAAGCAGGGCTCCCTTCCACACCACCCTGCACCACACCACATCCCTTTCAGCTGAGTTGGCATCCATTCATCCTGCCTCAGCAGAGCCTCCCACAACACATGGATGCACTTGGGGTCAACGTAGAGAGAGAGGAGGGACAGCCACTTGGCACAGCTCCTTTTGCTGGCTATCACCTTAGCCCTGGGACAGGACACTGCTAGCATTCAGGTACACAAAGCCAGAAACTGTTTTTACGCCAGGCGAATCCCACACAGACAAGACATACCTCTCAATATCACCCCTGCACCTCCTTACAACCCCAGTCTCTCAGCCCAAGATAACTCACCCCGCGCAGCAGGAAGCTGTTATTTAAACGCAGAACACAGCTGGGAAAGCACCTGAAATCTGGCTGGGGCTAAAGCCCTTTCCCCAGAGCAGGGGCCCTGCCCCACTGCAGAGGCTGGTAGCCCGGCCCAATGCAGGGGCAGGGGCCGCCCACACACCCCACCCCACCACTTGCAAAAGCCCCGGCAGGATTACATCTTGAGAGCACTGGGCAGAACCGAGGTGCAAGAAACCTCCTTAGGAACGGCTGGAGAGCAGTCCTGAGTGCTCAGTGCGGGGCTGAGGGAAGACCCTCACCACCTCCCCTTCCCTGATGCTGCAGTGCTGCACAGCCTGGCTGCCTGCCCCCACTCGAGCAACAGGGACCCTCTGCCACGAGTTGTGCCCTCCCAAAAGCTGCAAGCCTTTGCTGATGCCAGCAAGCCACCCTGGAAAGCCCTCCTGGCTGCCCAAGAGCCCGCATCGCTCACCCCTGCCACTTGTTGCACCCCAGATTTTTGCTGCTCCCCCAGCACCGGCAGAAGAGCAACCCACCCATCAAACGAATGGGGCAGCAGCGCATCGCCCAGGGCCAAGGTATGTGGGCGAGCCGAGGCAGGCAGGATACGGCTGCCCGGCCTGTCCTGGCAAGAGCAGGGTGTTTGCAAAAGCGGTTGTCAGGGGTTTTGTTATTGCAAGAGCGATGGAAGAGATACTGCTCCTCCCCGAGGAGGAGCCCAGTCCCTCGCCCTTGCAGCACAGAGCGTCCCACCACACGAAAGGTTTTATCAAATGGTGTAATTTGTACCCTTAGAATGGGGTAGGGGGGATTCACTGAGAGAGCACGCATGGAGCCCGTTTTAACAAGCCACACGTCACCCCAGGAAAAGGCCTTGGACAAACACGATTTCAAGCGGTTCATCTGCAGCACCTTGCAGCTTAGTTGACAGCCTGAACAAGCAGGGCAGACAGGCATTAGGGAAAACAGTCAGAAACAAGGGGGGAAAGAAAGACCAGAGGAGCAGAGACAGCCTAACAACAAAGGCTTGCCTGTTCCGGAGAAAGGAAAGTAAGTGTGTGCGTGTGGGTCTGTGCAAAGAAAATGAGTGTATTTATACTTGAAGTTCTATGGACTATGTGGAAAAGGTGCCCGTATATACACAGCCTATAGTATGAATTTATTACAGAGCAGTCGATGTCTCTGTGCTGAAAAAGTGGGGATGCACACGTACGTGTGAGTTATATGTGGGTTATCCGGGAACAGCAATAGAGCATGAAATGTTTATTGTGTGCATGTGTTGACTAGGAGAGCGGGGCCACTCACCTGAGGAAGGGAGTTGCAGGGAAGTGATGCAATTAGGGCATAAGCGTATACAGCAAAGCCACACAGCAGAGCACGTGAAAAGCATTTGTTGGTAGAGATTTCATGCTTGAATCTGCAAGTACCCATTAGAAGTGAGGAGGAAACAGCACGTGTTTGGGGCTGGGGGTGAAAAGAGTGCGTCTCTGCACACGTGAGGGAGGGAAAGACCATGGGATACTCACGCTCCCAGAAGGGAAGCGTGGCAGGGATGCTGCCCTGTGACTGCATGCATCAAAATTCACTCCCAACGAACCCCAGGAACTTTATAATCTGGCTGATACTGGTGTTGCAGCCAGACACCCGCCCGGCACAGCTGAGCTCTATACATTTCTCAGGCCCGACGCCTTTGATTTCAAGTCTGATGTGCAAGATTTCTGGCTCAACGTTTTCAGCCTTCGGAAAACCAGGCTTTTCAAGGAGCAACATTCAACCAGCATTAGCACAAAGAGGGCCAGCGTGTAGCGGCGTCTCAAGAAGATAGCCAAGCCTGGCACTGCTTCCAGCTTGACATTCTTGCTTGCTGAGGTGGGGTGGTTTTTTCCTTCCTCCAAGCCCCACTGTGGTTTGAACACAGGTGCCGTTTTATTGAAATCTGCACGTTTCAGGGAGCTTTTCGGGAAAAAAAAAACCAGATCCGGTTTCGGCCCCTGAATTGCTGTGTGGTTACAATATACTTGCATGTGCCCGTGTGTTTTGCAGATGAGCATATTGCTGAGCGCGGGCATGGGTATGCGCGGGGCGCCGGGGAGAGAATTTGGGGCGAGAGGGGAGGGGAGCGGTGGCTGGATGCAGGCGGGAGAGGCGCAGCCGGCTGCTGCCCGCACACCGAGCGGGGCCTTGGGCTCTCCTGTCGTGCCACAAAGCAGCAAATTCCCAGCAAGACGAAAAGGGCAAAGGAAAGGGAAGGGGGGTGGGGGGAAGGCGGAAAAAAAAAACCAACCCAAAACCAAGAAGGAGAGGGAGGAGCCCACCAACAGACACAGGCGCGCACAAACCAGTTGTTTTCAGGTGCCCTCTTCTGGCCTCGCTGGGGTCTCTCCTCCAGCACAGGCGCAGCACAGTCGGGTTTTGGCAGCTATCACGGAAACCAGGCTTCTATGAGCAAACGTGTTTGGGGCTTGTTTGTTTGTTTTTCCTGACCCCCGTATCATCCCCACGTGTGGAAAGAGAATCCCGCCAGGACCTTCCTCTACTCACCACCAGCTTGCACCGCTGAGCTTCTGCAGCCGCCGTAGTTCGCACCATGAGCTGGAATAGTTAACCGGGGGGCAAGGAGTGCCTTACACAGCAGAAGAGAGTAAGAGAAATTAAGCTGGGAGTCCTTTAGAAACTGAACACTTAGAACTTGCTTAAGCAGATGTAACCTGCAGGTTAATGTGCTTCCTGAAAAAGACTAGGAGAAGGTAGAGGACAGCGTGAATAGGGACCAACAGAGACACATACCTTCATAACTGTATTTCCTTCGGGACACCAGCCAAGATCACCCTCCATCACATGTGAACAGAACTGTTTCAGAGATAGAAAGATGAAGGATTTCAACCTAAACCATAAGGAGCCACATGGAGAGGACAAGGGGCAATGGGTACAAATTGCACTGGGAGAGGTTTCATCTTGATATAAAAAAATAATTTTTTTTACAGTGAGAACAATCAATCACTGGCACACCCTCCCCAGGGACGTGGTGGAGTCCCCATCGCTGGAGGTTTTCAAGACGGGACTGGACAGGCTGTCAGGTAATATCTCATCTAGGCTCCCTTTCCCATGAAAGGTTGGACCAGATGATCTCTGAGGTCCCGTCCAACCTGGGCTGTTCTATCATTCTATTTAAAATACGGTTAAGAAATCCCTGCATCTATAAAAACAAAAACATGCCAATGCTTCTCATTTGGAAGACTGTTTTCGGTTCCCTGTTGTCCTCTGCTCAGGCTGTGGTTCGCGTTCCAGTTCCTCCACCAGAATTTGCAGCATGGGATTTTTCCAGCACTCCCTCTGCTGCGTGAGGAACGAGGAGGCACTTACGGGACAAAGCCATTAAAGGCCAGGAAAGACGCAAGATGAGCTGCAAGGCCCTACTCCCACCTCTGCCCTTCCGTTGCCACTCAACCTTGTACACATCCCAAATGCTGAGTCTTTGACATCGGTTCTTGTCTGCTGGAAGACAAGTCATCTCAATGTACCCTCTGGGAAAATTCAGGGCAGCCGACAGGGAGGTTTGCCACGTGTTGTGTAAGTGGCAGAACATGTCTGAGCAGCTGCAGGAGGAACCAAAACTTGAACCTGACTGTAGCGGAGACCACAGATAGAAAGTAGTGACTGGTGTTGCATTTTTAATAGAAATTACAGAAATCAAGTGTTTAAGAGAAGTCTCTAGCCTTGACAATACAGATTTCCTTGGGGGCAAAACAAGATCTAAATGAGATGGGCAATTAACCATTATTCCATTTGTGCATTGGGCTGATCTCTTTTACAGGCACAAAACACACTCTCCTGGGGGCAGGTAGGTGAGGGCCAGCTGAGTTCACCGGGTTTGGATGAGCTCCCTTTGAGCCGAGCCTGTGATACACAAGCCTGATAAAAACTGCCTATGAAGCCTGTAACAATAACAGCTTTTCCACCGCCTATTCTAGGGAAAAGCCTTGCTGCCCCAAAATACTCCCAGGCCTATTAGTCCCGATGTAAATTAGCGCAAGGGAGGAGCACAAGGCATGGGAGGAAGGGCACAGAGCCGTGGCCGGGCTGTGCTTGTACAGTCCCACTAGATGACAGCACCAACATATTCTTGAGCACCCGGCGCTCCCCAGCACCAAGCAGGCTGCTGCAGGCAGGGCACCTGCTGCCTCCACTTCTTGTCCCTTCAGACAGCAGGTAGCGCCGCTGAATGACGCACTTTGGGGCAAATCCTGCAGGACAGGGCTTTGTACAGCAGCTGCTAGGTAGTTCTGTGCTGTAAACTGCCTTCCCTGCCTAGAGGTGCGCGCCAGAAGCTGGCTAACAGCTGCCGTGCTTAAATAAAGCATCCCTAAACCGTTGTCATCATTTTACGGCCAGCCGTAAAAAATTCCCCTTCTCCTCCAGTGAGACCAAGCAGCCATCAGTTCCCTGAGCAGCAATGGGCTAGCCGCCCCTTGAGCATGGGTCCGGCTTTGTGTTCCCTCCTCCAGCCATGCTGTTCACCACCCAAGGTAGAGACTGTAGCCCAGGACCACTGGAAAGGGCCAGCTGTGGGTGTAAAACAGGCATAGCACAGAATTCCCATGCTTCACGCACACAAGTCCCCCCACAGAACATCTTCGGTGGCATGTTTTAGGTAGGACATCCATCCTGGCTCACTCTGGGTTGTACCTGACTAAGTGGCGGTAGCTAGGCTGCCAAAGCTGCCAAGAGACCCGTGGCAGAGATCCACCGCCTGGGTTCCTGGCTGGGAGCCACACCATTTGCAGACAAGTTTCTGCTTCCAAGATGCAACTGCCCCACGAGACCATCCGTTTGCTCTTCACACACATGCACGACACTTTGAGCTGGGAGAAGGTGCAGAGCCGCCAGGTCCCACGTGAGAGATGAGCCAAGTCTGCCAGGCCCAGGCAGCCGTGCCCGTCCCCAGGCTCAGCCCGCGGAGGGTCGGTGTCTGCAGTGCAGTCTGCAGTGCTGGGCTAAGCCTCACCTGTCCCACAGAGAAGTATCGTCTGTATCATTTCTTTCATCCCACCTTCTGACAGCAGGTTTTTTCAAAAGGATGCAGCATCTTCTTTTTATACTTTGGAGAAGCAGAGCTTTTGCTACCCTTCTGATCAACCTAGGCTTGTAAACCATTCTTGGGTACTATTTCTTATTAGGGCCTCAGAAGCACGTGTCCTTCAAAACTTCAGGAGAGGGAGAGGACCAGCAGTTCTTGCTGCTTAACGTGTGTGTACATATGTTGAGTCAGCTGAGACAGCTGCTTTGGTGCCCGCTGGTAGTGGCACAGTTTTTCATCTCTAGATAAGACATCATGCCTGCATTTGCCTCAGGTGCTCTGTCACAGATGTTCTTCTCTAGCACAGATGCTTTGAGAGAAAGAAGATTCACAGCTACTTCTACCATTGCCATCTTCAAATGCCTCTCCTCACTTGCCGACATCCCCTCTAGCCCTGGCACCATCTGTGGCTCTTCAGAGCTGCAATTTGGTGGTTTTCCTAAAGC
The DNA here is from genome assembly GCA_034782735.1 of Sagittarius serpentarius. Classification (NCBI taxonomy): domain Eukaryota; kingdom Metazoa; phylum Chordata; class Aves; order Accipitriformes; family Sagittariidae; genus Sagittarius; species Sagittarius serpentarius. The sequence continues at coordinate 16,092,262 of JAVKLA010000030.1, read as the reverse complement.
TGACCCAGTTTTCCTGACATAATGTCCCCAACATCAACAGAGAGGTCTACTGCAGGAAACATTTGATATTCAGAGGCGTACATATCCAGCCCCTTTTCCCTAGAACACACCCCAGGCAAGCCGTCCCTGTGGTACAGGGATGCCAAGGAAGAGGGGTGGGACGGACAAGAAGGAGCCTGATAAGAGAGTGTACTTTGGCAGCAATAGCCAGGGACATATTTGCTGTTCTCAGCAGCACGAGATTAGGCAGCCAATGTGCGGCCTGAATTTCTAGGCAAGGTGAGATGTCTGATAAAGAAAAAGGGTGGGGACACCATTTATTTCCACTCCTTTTTCCTTATTAAACAGACCTTCCTTTGGAAGACCTTGGATTCCCAGCAACTCCTCCAACACTCAGTATTTAATTTCTACTACAGGGCCTAAAGGCTCCTACAAGTCACTTGCTGTGCAGACATGTTTCCTCCCTGGCAGTGCTTTTAAAAAAAATCACGTTACTTGGTTCCTCTTTTGCAGTGGCTAGCTTTTGGATAAGCTTGTCTTTTTTTAAATGACTAAAAGAAAAATAGAGTCTATAGAAACCGTAAGCTCAGCAAAAGGGTGTTGGATGTTTTGCTGGTTAAATTTGGGGGTTGAGATATAGGCACTTCCCCTGCAATAGGAACCACATCCTCATTCTGCCATTCACTGACACTGGCCCTGGCTACTGAAACGACACGGAAGCAGACAGCTAAAACTGAGGGTTTGGCTGCTGCAGTGACCAGTGTGCCTGCAGCACCTGGGCCTTGCAATCGCCCTTGTGTTACAGAGCCTGTTGGCTGTACGGCCGTTCATACAGCCCCGTGCTGCACAGCCATTCTTGGAGACACGGCTCCCTCAGGTGGTGCATTTAATAGCTGTAAAACCTCCAGGAAAGTAGAAATGGAGTAAAACACTGATGCTAGCGTAAACCGATACGTACAAGTACTCCCTTCTCAGACAAGAGGAGAAATCAGGACCCCGTCCCCAGCAGGAGTATGAACAGGAGCATCACAGTAGCATCCCTGGCCTACAGACAGCCCTTGCTCTCCCAGGTTTGCCACCTGCCTAGTGCTCAGGGCAGGGAGAGCCACCGAGGGACAGGACGCACCATCAGCGTGAGATGAGAGGGCAGGAGTAAGAGCAGAGCAGGGCCAGCTCCCAGCCCCCTGCCCTCTGGCACAGGGCTCCTTTCCAGGACAGGGAGCTTAGTGAGCTTCTGCCCAGCAGGACCCTCCGGTGGGACCTGCCAGCAAACACAGGGGACTCGGGGGCACCCAGCCAAATGGGGAAGGGATTGAAGCAGGCTTGGGGAAGAGCCCATCATGGAAGCAAGTAAGGTGCACGCATGTTTTCTGGAAGAAAAGCTGGAGACCAGGGCACCCTTACGTAGGAACTCATTGGCAATCGAGCATCCCTTTATTTTGTTCCCACTCTTCACGGGAAAGCTCACCTTGCCTTTAACAGAGGAAAAGGGGTTTGTCTGACTCCAGCTGCTAAGAGTAGCGATCCCAGACCATCCCAGCAGGCATCACATTTCAGCATGAAGCTCTTCAAGGGCTAGTTGTCCTAATGCACCGGCCTTACCACCCGTCCTCCTTTCAGTGGCGTTCAGCCAGGGAGTGGCAAGTGTAGAAAGGCAGTTTTGGGATGCCCGCAGACAGTTTTGTTTCAGAGCTGTTCCCCTCCAGCTGTCAGCGGTGCCTGTGCCATGCACATCTGTACTCACACCCCCCTGCCTTTGCACCGTGCTTGCTCACCTGCCCCACACCACCCAAAAGGGCTGGAAATGAAAGCAGGTATTTGTGTGGGAGGCCAGGCAGCAACCCGAAATGCTTGCCTGCTGTTGTTACAGAGGCAGAGAAAGCGCATGGGAAATGCAACCAGTGAGCACTACTATGCAGATAGAGTCTCTGTTGTGGGGTTATCTCTTCCTGTTATCTCAAAAACTACATTTCGGAGGCACCGAAGGCAGAAACTATTTAACAACATCACCCAAAACAAAGGCACGCGAGGCACCGGCACCGTATTGAGGTCGGTGCTGCTGACAGCCAGGTGGGCAGAATCGAACATCGCCTTAGTCATCTGTCTGCCCTAGCTTTTGCCCTCTCCTTCCCTCTGCGTGTACCTCAACTGAACCAGCAGCTTACACCGGCGATGTGTGTGCCGAGGGAGGGAGAGCAGGGCCTGCCGGCACCACGGGCTCTGGGGGATGGGGGTCACCACGAGCCCGATGAGACCCGGAAAACGGGGAGTTGGTGTCAGCTGTGCACCTCCCATGGCAGAAGACAGCAAAGAGGTGTACCCCTCTTCGATCCTGTCAGAGCCAGGGATCATTCCCAATGGCACCGGCAAAGGCTGACAACAGCGAAGCGACCCGGAATGGGGCTTTCCCGGGGCAGGCATGACGAAGAGGAAGTGTGCTCCTAAGCCACGGAGATGCCTTGGAAGTCCCTTCTCCTTCCTCTCGGCGGGCATGCTGCCCTTAGGCCGACATGCACATAGAGGGAGTGCTGAGGTGTTGTTCAAAGAGGAAAAATAAACCGCCCAGAGTGGGTGTTTTGTAGGAAAGAAAAGATAGAATAGAAAGTAACGCTGCAGCAGTGCTGCCTGGGGAAGTGTCACAGGAGGTGAGAACAAGGCAGCTGGGCTTGGGATTAAAAAAGGAGGGGAAGCAGGAGGCCCAGCAAGGCGTGCAACGCGTGCCCCTGCCCAAAGGGTAAATTGCAGTTCAGATGAGAGCTCTGCATGGAAACAGAAGCCCCATCCCAGGACTGCGAGCAGGAGAAAGTCACTCGACTCAAATCCTGCTTCCTGGTCGTCCAGCTCATCTTCCCAAGCAGCCGTTTCTGTGCCTGCCCATCCCTCTCCACCTGCCCTGTTGTCCAGCAGGCTACATGCATAGAGCCTGGCTTATTCCCTTGGCCAGCTCAGCTGGTCCCTGCCCTTCTCCTCTGCCCCAAATCCCAGCTGGGAAGCCCTGGGCAGTAGCTGGCATATGCCCATACTGATCCTGACGTGAAGTAGCTACTCACGTGCCTGCTCCTCTCTCCCCACAGCTCCCCTTTGCACCTTCCCAGTTCCAGCAGAAGGTCAAGGGAAGCAGCAGCCGTGTCGCACTGCTCTGCCGCAGGCCTTGGGAAAGCTCCTTCAGCCGGGTCCCTGCTGTTCCTGGGGAGAGAGCAGCTCCCCCTTGCCTAGGAGGAGAAATTCTGGTGAGGGGGCTGTAGGTTTGCATCCTCACTGGCTTGGGGTTGTTTGCCTCTGCCCTACCAGGAGAACCCACAAAGGGCGAGAAATTGTGCTCAGTTTCTTACTTTCGCTGCCATCCTCCGCTCCAAAGGGGAGCTGTGAGGCAGTCAGGGTGTTGAATCCTTTCTGGTCTTTCAGGACAGACATGTCAGGGGTGGCTTCCTTCTTGGCAGAAGGTGCTTGGAGCCCAGCCATGGCAAGTCAGCCTCAGCTGCACCGGGACAGCAACTTCACCCTCTGCCTGCAGAGCTGCAGGTCCCCGCCAGCTCCAACAGCAGAGCAGAGGGGAATTTCAGTTTGAAGCGAGCAGCGGAGGCCGCTTGAGCAGCTGCTCTGGCAACCCTCTGCAAGGGTAAAGGCTAAAGCTGCACCCCTGAGGGAGGGAAGTGCTCCCACAGCCTCTGCTGATCCATGGCTCGAAGCAGCAGCCAGGCTACAAGGATGGGAAAAGGTGCTTTCGTGAACTCCCACCTGCAGGGAGAGAAGGAGCACTTTGTTGGGGGAGAAGGTGAGAAGGCGACTGGATTTGGCATCCCTCCTCTGAAATGAGGGTGGGAGAGAAGGCCAGGAGGCTGCTTTATTGGCACAGGGACTCTTACTGTGCTCTCCTTCAATAACTCTTATCTGCCTTCCCACAGCACGAGATAGGATCGCCCAGCAGGGTTATTTCACAAGCTTGATAGCTACTAGAAACTGATCTTATCCAGAAGTCTGAGGCCAGACCTCTTGCACTATCACTCACAGCACATGAACATGACCCTCAGTCCCTCCGGGCCAAGGCTGACCGTCAGCCAGTTTGGGGATCAGAAGGTGACAGCCATGCCAGCCTGCTCGCTGCACAGCTGGCACCTGCAAGGAGCGCTGGTGGAGCACCTTGCCCACCTATAGCTGAGCTCCGCTCCTGCCTGTCGCCTGTAGCACACCTCATGGAGGACTACAGTTTGAAAGACAAACCCAGCATTCCTTAAGCCTTTTGCAAGGCTTCAGTGTGGCTGAGGAGGTGATGCCCTGTCTGTCAGAATGGAGAAGGGAACTGATGGGTAACACAGTCCCAGCTGGGGTTTATCTCCACATCAGAGCCTGAAGATTTGTTGCAGAGTAAGGACGAAATCGGTGTCTTTTCCCCATAACATCATTTTGGCAAGCACCCCAGGACAGACATTTGAACTAGCCATGGTTTCCTACTTGACCTTTTACAGGCTCAGAGTTTTATTTTAGAAATGAAATTATCTAGCTGGCTCCAGCACTGCCTGTGCCAGAAGCAAAAGAGCCTCCCTCCAGACTGGCTAATACCCAGCTGAGATAGAAGCAGCTCTTGTCTACTTTACTAGAAAGGCCAAGTTTGGGCAGCAAGTGCTGCTGATGTCACGCAGATTAAGACTGGGATAGAAGATTTCGAACTTCTACACAACCAACCATTGCTCTTTGGTGTGCTTACTCAGCCTGCACAACTGGCGAGCGCTGCAGGACCATGGCACAACTACAGACCAGCTTTGATCACGGGGCTGCACTTTCTTCCTATCCCTTCAGCACTGGCTCTGCAGCACATCAAGCAAAACTGGCGCCTGCTAACACCCGGGCAGCATAAACTGCATCTCTCCAATCGGGGAGGACAAGGCAGCATTCTTACAGAGCATGGCTCAGCACGTCAGCCCTTTCGCCTCATCCCCCTTAAGAACAATGGGGAAAAACCCTTCATCTTGTGTGACTCACTGGTAGATGTGTCTACAAAAGAAGAACCAAGAAAGGTTGCAGCAAGTGTCACCAGAGCCAAGCACTTCCTGTTATTTCTTAGGTCTCACTGTCAGCTCATTTTCCAGAACTGAAAAATCCTCTACAGCATAAAAACCCAAGATTTGAATGCTCCATGACACATATTCAGAAAAATTGCTGACTTTTCAAGTAGGCACCAAATGGAACTCAGGACTGTACAAGTACTGTCCATTGCAGCGCACCGGGAACATGAGACATTACAAAAACAATGGTGACTATCAAAAAAAAGGTATCAATCAAAAGTAAGTATTGCCCTGATGAGACTCCCATTGTGCAGGCGTACTCTGTGCTCATAGTATTTTCTTGTATGCCTGACGGAGGACTGTGTTTTGGTGCAAATCCACCCAACAGGGCTAAATTCAGCTCTTTTTACTTAGCTTTGAGCCTCTTAGCATGTAAGAGAGAAACACTGAGCTGAAAGGAGTCTAGTAACCCAGAGGGGACCTCGCCTGAGGCTGAGAGTGCTTCCCTCAGCCCATGGTTACAGCAGCCAGGTGGAGGGCAGTATTAAAACACGCACCTCCACACTTCACTCATGCCCACTGTTGTGGCCTCTGGCCTGCCCTGGGCTCAGGGTGCCTGCTGCCAGACCCACTGCCCAGGAAGGGGATCCAAGGGCAGCTTTTGGGTGTGCTCAGCCCTTACACGCCTTAAGCTGAGGCAACGGAGGTTTCCACTGTTCACAGGGTGTTCTCAAGCCCAGTCTTGAGGGCACGTTTGGACCCCGTTTGTGACCAACGGTAGAAAAGCTTCTTGCCTCCCGTTCCTATCCTGGGCATGACTTAGCTTCATGCTGCAGCTCCTTGCCAGAAGAGCAAGCACACCTCTGTGCTGGGCCAGAGTCACCCTGGCACCACCTCACACATGCACTGCTGCTCCCCTGCAAGGAGCTGTGGCAAGCGTCACCCCAGCAGCACCAGCCCCAGGCAGAGAAGGGCCCGGGGCAGCAGCTGGTGGGAAACCTGGGAGGGTGTCTCAGAGGCACGACAGAACCTTACCAAGCCTCAGCCATGGGGAAGGAGCATCTCCAAAGCACTCCTGCAGCTCGGCTAAGCCCGAGGCACAGAGACCACTAATCAGTGGCAGGGGGGGTCCCAGGAGGAGCTCGCCCTCCTCCTCAGGTCCCAGTAATCCTCCCTCTCTCCCAGCAAGGACCAGCGCTCCCGTAACCACAGAGGAGTCCCAGCCTGGCTGCTTGCTCTGGAGAGGGCACCAATAAAGCTCCAGCCATGCAGGACAGGCAGAGCGTGCTGCCACAGCGGGCAGGCAGGCACAGCAGCTGTGCTCACCCATGCTGACCTGAGCCCACCAGCCTAGGTGGCAGCTGGTACCTCCCAGGAATCAGTGTGAAATCTCCTGCATCCACGTTTCCATGGCTGAGGGACCAAAACGTTTTTCTTGCCTCCTTTGTACCAAAGCAAGATCCAGATACTGAAGTACCAGCACAGGTGTGAACTAAGATGCCCTCCACCCACTCTTATCTTTATTCATTCACTACGGGGATATAGCTTATGTTACAAAATAAACCATGAAATGTTTACCAAATGCAACTTTAAACAGCAAAAGCCCTAAAACAAGCTGCAGAAAGGTAAGGCGAGAGCAAGCGACAATCCCAGGGCTGTGCCCGCTGTCAGAGTTCAAGCAAAGTGACTGAGCTCTGGAGGAGGCAGAGACCTCCTTCCTTCTCCCTGACAAGTTACTTCCCTGCCCTTGTACCAGAAGATAAAAAGAGTCACGTTTCTGAGGAGAAACAAAGGATGGCTGTTTTATCTCCCCTGGCATGCGTAGGATAGCCAAGCCTGAAAGTCTCCACGTTCTTCTGCCTAACACAACAACATGCCAGCTGGACGTCTCGTGCTCTGTGGCTCTCGCAGCTCTCTCCTCCTCCACCTGCACTCCCTCTTACACCAGACGGGCCGGTGTACCCATTCAGACATTGCTCTAAAAAGGCCCGTCCTCTCTCAGCTCCTCAGCTTCCCATAGAGGCAGTTATGAACGTCTCCAAGGACCAGAGGAGTAAGTAGTGTTTGTCCAGCACAGGGAGGGTGATGCAGGCGCAGTTATTGCAGTCCAGCCTCTCCCTCTGGGAGGCAGATCTCTCAGCAGTTCTCTGTCATCACCTGGTGGTAAGCAAAATTAAGGGACACAGTCCCTCACCATCAGCAGGAGGCCCCACGATGGAAAGCCATGACAATTCAGACAATGCCACTAGTAATCAGACTGCTTGGCAGTTTGTAACACTTGTTTCACGACCCAATGGATATCAGACCTCTTCTATGACAAAATACTGTCTGGATAGCCAAACAGACCTATGCTGAGAATAAAGTTTCATTTTACTTGCCAGCAAGGAGTCACAGAAAACTGAGCTGAAACAGTCCTCGGAGAGGCCGTGTAGCACGTTCCCCTGGCCCTCAGCAGGATGAGGATGCCTCACCGATGGTTGCCTCATCTGCGCTTTGAAACCCCAGTGCTGGAGATCCTCTCCCAGAAATCTATTTCAGTGCTCTGTTTGAAAAAAAATTTAAAAAAATACTGACCTAAATCTCCCTTGCTGCAATTTAAGCCCGTGGTTTTTTGTTCTAAACATGGCAGCAAAAGTGAAAAGTTTACTCCTTTCCCTCTTGCATTTTTCCCACACAAACACTTCAAGGCTCTCACATCTCCTTTCAGTATCTTCTTCTCTGCATTAGATGACACCAATTCTTTCAACTTCAGGCAAGCATTTAATTACATACAACCATTTTTTGATCCAGGAGGTCATGCATTTGATGCTGAAGCCAGAGGGCTGTCCTAAAGTGTGGCAGGAGAAAGGAAAGATACGTGAAAAAACCCTGTAAGATCCTTAGGCCCATCCCGTCTCACTACAGCTTTAGCTTCTTCTGGATATAATCCATCCAAAAAGCACAAAGACAAGGTGCGGTAAAAACAAGTGAACCACAGAAAGACACGGGTTTCAAGGCTCAGTGCTGCAAACCCTAACATGGAGACACTTGAAGAAAAACGGCCACAGGAATGAATGCCCATCACCTTGAATCTCCTCCACGGGGTCTCTTCACCTCCATTTGATGCTCTCTCTAATTTTCTGCAACGAAAGCTGCCATTTCATAGCTGAGCATTATGCAAGGCTGGGCGGGAGGGGTTCCTGACTATTGGAAACTTTCTTTTCCCAGCGAATTGTGGAGCAGAGTGACTACCGTCCCTGCCAAGGCAGACGCTCAAGGTCTTTCTCTCGGGTGGTTTGGAGTCCGCTGCTGCATGCGGGGCCTGGGCCGCGGGGGCAGTGCTTGCTGCTGCACCTGGGGCTGTGGCAGCGGCCGCTGCTGCACGCGCAGCTGCTTCGGGGTGGGATTGCACGGCGGCTGAGGGAGCTCCCGCACCACCATTTCACTGTCCACCTGGCGAGCCTGCATCATTCGCTCCTCATCTGCAACGACAGAAGGATCCCGCAATCAGGCACGTGCTAAGCAGAAGTCGAACAGCCGGGGAAAAGTGCTTGGCCCAAGCAAGAAAAAGCCAAATACTGGTCTTACCTGGAAGACCACTGTCACTCTCAGGTGTTCCTGCTACTCCAGTGAACAACAATAATCACCTCCACCTGCGCATCCCAGGCAAACCCAAAAATTCTGGCTGCCTGTCTGAGGTCGAGGTACCTGGGGGCATTTGGGGCAGCTCTGCCCTCTCTGTGTTGGGGGAACCGACTCTGCTGGGGAGGCCCCAGCGGTCACCGATGGACACCTCCAGCCTGAGCTGCTCTGTCCTCTTTTGGAAACGGGCCACTGAAGGGAAAGTGAGATGTAACCCCAGGAAGCAACATCAAAGCCCTCTGCCCTGCCACCACCCGTGCTGGGATTTCCGGGCACCTGGAAGCCTGAGGTCCATTTTGCCAGCATTAATTTCCCCACACGTACAAGAAATAAATTCATGCCAGCTGACTTTTGATCACTGACTCATCATTTCTGAAATGTCGGTCAGTTTATCTTGGGGATTGAGGGATTTACCTCCTGGGACACTGAAATGGCCTTAAGCACACACCAAACTATTCCAAAGAGGCTAGTCACCCTCTTGTATTACTTCTCATTTTCCCAGACTTCTCTTTTTCTTAATTCTTGCTGAATCCAGAACCAAGAATTGACGATATGCTATCATTGCACAGTTGAGGGAGTAATGTAACCCACTCAAACAAGAACAGCCATAATGTAAAATAACGCTCAGATGGCTACGCTCGCACCAGCGCTGTGCTCACAAGCTATGGCAAGCCTTCTGAGATGACATCCCGTGGCTGCACTGTGGTGAGCTCTCCCAGCGAACGGGGAAAGCGCTTGCCTGTTCTTCATGGTCGTAACTTCAGAGGAAGCAGGAGGGCCATGGTGCGTTACCCACACTGAGGTGCAGTGAGGCTGCGCTCCCCTCAGCCATGGGACTGGTCATGCTCACCCTTGTTGTCAGCCTGACAACTGGAACCTTTGAGGTATCAGCTGAGGTTTCTTTCAGGCATTGCCCTCTTTATCTTGATAAAGATTGATGTGGTGTACAAAGGAGGTTTTACTCGCTTATTGTAACTTGAGAACTGACTCACACAGAGACTAGCTGTTACTTGAGCCTACACAGGAAGCCTAACACAGTGTGTGGGGGCAAGACTTGGAAACAAGCCTTTAAACAAGCCCTGCCAGGGTGACCTCCCTCCTGCTTTAGCCTCTTCTTCCTGGTAGGCCAGATAACTCTTCTTCAGTGGCAGCTCAGTATACTCTGTCCACCCAAACTAGCAGCAACGTCCAGGCTGTAATTCAAGGCATCCTCTCTGTCAAGACTGAGAGCACACACTCTGAGAAGACTCTGGCAGAGTATTTCCTATGGTCTTAAAGAGGCATGAATTTTGGACAACAGATGCAATCTCTGCCCGCTCTGAAAGCCTCCACTCTCTAAAGTGCCCCAAGTTGGACCTGCAGTCTTGACAGGCCTCCAAGGACATTGTTTTGTAGAGAAGACGAGTTCTGTGAGATGCCCGAGGAAACTCACAGAAAAGCTGAGCCCTTCTTGCCCCTTCCTACTACCTACATTTCCAAATGTGACTAATGATTTCAAGGATCTTAACCTTACACCATATAAATTTAATGAAAAAAAATCTGCTGATGGGATATCTAATTGTTTGTTTTAGCCCCACAGATGCTCGTGACTGGTGGTCTTGGCCGAGCTTTAGAAGAGCAATTCTTCTCCAACGAATAAACAAAAGGGCTTGAGAACAAGAAGTCTTGTTCAAAGCATGTGTCAGAAAACGGGACTGGCAATGCCAGCTGACCTGCCGAGGTTCACCACATGCCAAAACCAGGTTATTGCTCATGCCAAGGCAGAGATCATGCTCCTGCCACAGGCCTGCTGTCAGCAGGAAGCTCTCAGATTTTAGGTGGCTGCATAGCAACATAAAGCCCCTTAAACACTTACCATCATCTTCAAGCCTTTCTGCTTTCTTTTTCCTGATACAATAAATAAGCAAAATCAGGAAGATGCCAAAGAAGATTGCACCTCCTACTATGCTTAAGATGAGATAAAGGTCCAGCTGGCCTAGTTAAAGGAATGAAAGAGGATGTTAGAGGAAAAGAAATAACTCACACAACACCTATCTAGAATTCCATATTTTCTTCCATTGACTGTAAATGCAGCCCCAGTGAGAGAGCCCACCCTTTGCCTTTTCTCTGTACACAGCAGAAAGTTGCTGGTGCTCATTGTGGAGAATTTTGATGGCTCTGTGATGGATTCAAGTTCTGCAGAAAATTGAAACCAGAGCATTCATGTGTGCCAGCTCAGCTTATTTAAATTACCACAAATGCCCTGTTCCTGCTAGCAATGGCCCCTTTTAAGGACAACGAGCATCCAGACAGTGCTCAGCATCTAACAAAAATAAACTTTTTCGGTATTTCCTACTGAGTTGAAAACACTGAGACTAACTTGCTTCATAGTATTTTGGTACTTCCTCTTCAATTTTTGGCTGTATGCAAATTAAAAAAAATAGTGAAAAGGAAAAGAACATAACCAAATATCCCACAGCCTCAAAACAAGAGTTTGGTTTGCCCAGTGAGCAAAAATTTATATGAGTGTTCCTTATTTTGGCCAGGTAAGGTTTGCTGGACACTAGCCTTCCTTCGCCACCTCCTGCTTGGGCTGTCCTCCTGGCATTCAATGTTCATGCTCAAGCACAGGTGCCATGGAGCTGAACCCAGCAGAAGTGCACCTTCCTCGACTCCTGGTGGGACAAAGCTCCAAAGGAGATGACACCAGTGGTACCACCCTTAACATTCACTGGGCATGCACATGGAGGGCAAAGAGTGGTGACACCAAAGCTGAGATGTTTACAGTATGAAGGCCACCATCAGCCTGGGCTGCCCCAGTGGAAATAAAGGCGAGTACCCTCAGTGATGTGGTTCTTCTCACCTGTTCTAGCTGCCAGTGTTACACCAATGCATATTTTGCCCTTTCTGTGTCTTTTTCTCCCAGCTAACTATAAGGTGAGCCCAGGCAGATTCACACATAGTTACGCTTATATGAAAAGTTAGCTGAGCTGAAGTCCATCTAAAGCACGCCCTGCCCACTAAAGATCAAAATTCAGGGTGCTAGGCCTCAAATGCAGGACCAGATGTTCATGGAGGGCAGCAGGGTTGGAAGAAGGTTTGACTGCAAGCTGAGGGATCTTTTATCTACTATGGAGGTGGTAGAGTCTTGCCACCACACAGAAAGGTCTGAGGGGTTTTTAGATTGAGCAGGAAGGGTAGTGCTGCACGGTTTCAGTGGTTTTTTGGTGCCTGATTTATACCTTAGATTTATACCTTAAAGACCAGTGTGGGAAACATTTTATTTCCCTGTTAAGAAAAAAACAAAGTCTCCCACTCAACTCACCCTGTGAAAGAAAAGCACTTCTTAAGGGTGAGAAGAAGTGAAATCGAAGTACCTAGCTGATGGGCAATGCCTGCCTATACCAGCAATGCAGGCAGGCCCATGCCTGGCTCAAGCGCTGGGATGGCCATCTTCAGCCAGCGTTTCCTCGTTAAGTCAATGTGTTTGAGCTAGTTTGCCCTGCCTTAAATGGACCTAAACCACCAGCATGTTCTCACACCTGGCTCCAAAGTCCATGCCACATCCCATGCCCCAGCCCCTTCCCAATGCTAGCACCGATCAGGCACTCATGCAGCAGAAACCAATGCTTTTTTGGGTATTTTAGGCATCAGGGGGATCCTTCAGGAGGCAAGGGCCACACGGGAGAGCAGGGGCCACCCCACCCCTCGGCTCTTTGCCCTTCAGTCAGCCACAGCAGACTTCGGATCACTTCAGTAAGGCCTCTACACCTTAAGGCTTGTTCTCTCCCTTCTCACACCATGGGCTGGCCTTGGGACTTGGAGATTTCCTTAAATTCACTATGGCAGAAAGAGCCGGAAATTGGAAATACTGAGCCAGCTCTTACGAGCTCCCCACTCTCCACTAGCTCTAGCAGGAATCTAGAGCAAGCAAGTGCTTTAAGTGAAGTGCTCACAGTTAGGTGGGATGAACCCAAGCCCAGCAAATTCAAGGATTTTTCCCCAGTACTGCACTAGAAATCTGAACTTTGAACTGAACATCCAGTGTCATACCAGTATGAGCTGTCCCTTGTTTTTGCCTTAACTTTCAAAACTTTTACCAGGGAGAATGATGACTTCTTTTGCCCATCTAATGATTTTCCGCATGACTTTGCCCATTTAAAATGGAATTCCTTCAGCTCTTTTGCTGTGTTTGTGGTTTAGAAAGAAGACGCTTCAAGAGAGTAAGAAAATCCATGATACTTTTAAGCCATGCTCATCTAAGCCATGCAGCCCCAAAGCTCAGCTAAATTCTCCATAACGTCCCTCCTGATTTCCAGGCCAAGCTGGAGAGTCCAAGCAGCTTGTTCTTCCCCTTGTGAGAGCACTCGTTCACATCCACAGGTAGTGGGCAACCACCACCTTCATAGGTATGATCATGGAGAGGAGAAAAATAATGTGCAACTGATTTCCCTGCCACGAGGATGTAAATCAAGAGCAAATCCCCTTAAAATCAATGCCATGGCTTCATATATATAGGAGAAGATCCCAAGCCATATTTTCCAAAAATAAGCTGTTAATTTATGTTGTGGTAGTTTGCGTAGTGTCTTACTGAAGTCAACTCTTCGGCTTTGGACTGGTTGACTGAAGTCAACTATTGGGAAGTACAATTAATTTTAAAGCAATAAAGGAGGATAAAAAGGGGGAGGAAGTGCTTTCTGCCTTTTGCAGCCTGCTGTGTGCAATTAAAATGTTTTCAGGCCCACCTCCCCGCTTTCTCCTTTACTTCATTGGTCTACCACAGTGATGGCTGACACCAGTTGAGCCTATCAGGATACCTTGACAACTTTTAGAAGAAGAGTCAGCAGTGATGGAGGGGTGGGAGAAAATGACAGGATGAGCAAAAATACCTCTCTCGCTAATTCAGCCATCAGCCAACCTGATCTCGCTGGCAGCCTGCAGTTTCCCCCAGGAAACTTCACCCACAGTGGAAGCAGCACTGCAGTGTGCCCCAGAGGCCTCCCTGCCACCCACAAGGCTCTTGACTCCAGAAAAACCTCTTCCCCTCTTCCAGTGACCCCCAGGCCTCACTGAGCATGGGGGAAAACGGTGCTGGCCATAGGAGAAGAGGAAGAGCATGGCCCACCTCACATCCCACTGCCCTTGGCTTGGCCTCCCTGCTGTTAGAGCGGGAATGCCATAAGGATAGCGGTAGGGCAGGCAGCAACAGGGTGGGGAGGGTGGAGATGCTGCAAGCCGGGGGAATGCCAAGCAGAAAGCATGACCCACATCCCAGATACCAGAGCAGCATTGGCTCCCAATAACTGCAGAGGTGGTAGGCTTGCAATACTGCGTACCGGGAACCACCGATGCTCCTGGCACCTGGGCCAGTCCTACAGATACATGCAACTGTGTCAGACTTTGTGGGTCCGCCCTAGCAGATTCTGGTAAAAATGGATTTTTTACCTGAGCACTTAACTACTTTTTCAGCCATTTTTTTGCTGACTTGGTTCTTAACAACACAGCGGAACGTCCCAGAATACCGTGTGTGCAATTCCAACCTTGTTGCATTCTTTTGGATTGTCTTGCTTTTATCTTGAGTCAGTTCTATTATAAATGTTTCATCTTTAGTCTTCTGCTTCACTTCACACTTGACAGATATGGTTTTATTCATGCATTCAGCACTGAGGATTGGCTGAGGGACAGGCTCTGAAAAAGAAGAGAAGGGACAGGCACGTCTGAGATGGTTTCTCCTTTTGAAAAACTCCATCATTAAGCAGAGCAGAGAATTAGCCTCCAATAAGCAGTAAGTGAGTAACACCAGCTAACAAGACCAGAGAAGAACGAAGACTAAATTAGACCTCTACTGCAGAAGTAACATGGTAATAATAAAGAAAATGCAGTATATTAGCCTACATATTTGGCCTAGCAAAGCAGAGCTGCACCACCGTGGCTGGACAGCTTTCAGGCTCAGCTTGGCTTACGGCCAGCCAGCCAGGCGAAGGGAGGAAGTTGTGTTTTTGGGGGAGGCAGCGGATGGGAGGGACTCGGAGCCACAGCCCCCTCCAACTCTGACCCCAATATTTTGGTGCAAAAGAAGTCAGCCCTGATTTGCCTGTGGGCACCAGGAGAGATTTCCTCTAAGACAGGGCAAACAGCTACTTACGACGCTTTACGTACTACCAACGGCACTCAGTTAGCATGACAGCCACAGCATGAAAACCCATCAAAACAGAATAGGAAACACAAACCAGACACCTCTTAGCTCTCAATAAGGTTACGACAGAGAACTGATTTCTGTCTCTTTTTATGTCCTGCAAACAGCTAGCTACGTTTTGGTTCCAGATTCTTTATCGCTAGTGGCACTGAAAGCCAGAAAAGCCTGCAGGGCTTTGCTCAACTAGGGGCAACTGGCAGAGACATCAGATGGAAAAAATTTAATTCCTACCTTTTAGACCAGGTAAACAAAAACAAGCCAGGGCCACCTCTAGTTATAGGCAGCATAAGTTATAGAGATCATAAATCTTAAAGCCAATAAGGGCTGCTTGTAGCAAATGCAGTCTGGGTTCACACTGTGGCATCCGCAGCCACCCTTTCCTCATTAAGCCCACTCCTCTTCTGCAAGCTGTAACCTAGCATTCAGGGGAACATCCCAGTGTGAAACACTGGAGTCCACGTCCTGGTGAAGGAGTTGTGTGATGATATCATCTAAACTATTATTTTTTTGGAACAACTGTTTGTCCAACCCTAGTAACAAAGTATAATCTGGCTGACAAATGACTCTAGCACCCAAGAGTTACTAACGGACTTTACTTCCAAAACCACGTATCAGAGGTAAGGCAACCGCTCTGCTGCACAGTAGATGAAATGATGTACCGCACAGCTAGGCTGGAACCTTAATCTGAAGTTGAACCCAGGACACCCCAATAGCAGCTCTGTAGCTTAAAACATGAGTAAATAGCATCAGGCCCTGGTGACTTCCTGAATCTGTAGACATTTTGCAATAATAATTCCCGAAGTAGTAAGACACCCTCACTGCTCAGCAGTCTGTTAGTCATGGGGCCTCCCACTGCACAGAAACCCTGCTAAAACCATTCCAGCTGTCATTGCTGCCTTATCAAGGCCTTATTTCTGTAGTGCCAGGTGGTGCCCACAAACTCAAGAGGTAGGCAGAGGTGTGCATGCTGGCTGAAGAAGGACAGAGCAAAATCATCCTCCTGCTGGGAAAAAAACCCACGCTGCCCTACGGCTTAGCTGTCTGAAGAGGTGGCAGCAGCCGTAGAAGAGCAGAACAGCCATCCCCATCTTCCCTATTCATTCCAAAAGCTTTGGGCTGCGACCGCTCTGATCTCTCAGGACAAGATACAGCACAGGAACGGAGGCTGCCTTCATGCTTTGAACCCATGCAGCTGAAATCCCCAGGCGTGCGCTTAAGTGTGCATTGAACAATACAATACTCATCTGTTATGTTATGCTATGCAAGGACAAGGTGCAGGAGTCTTCTTCCCCTGCAAATTCAACTCCTGTTGTGGTATATCTCAGGGGAGGTGACTGCTAGCTGTTTTTTATGTTACAGCAAAAATGCTGCAGGACCGCATTGCCTAAATACAGGCATTTAGTGCCACCTGGGCTCCTGAGCTCTCCTCAGGAGGTTGGTTGGCAGATGCAACACAAGGTGCTCACCTTGCTGGAGCAGTAGCTAGAGACCAGAAGTCATAACTCAGTGTCCATAAAATAGCACCAGAGGTACCAGAAGCGCACAGTGCATCACCTCACGTGGGTTGCTGCGCTCCCACTAGAGGTTTCTGGAAGCAAGGTGCTGCTGGGAGCACAGCCCTGCTTGTGCGATGCTGCCCCGGCTGAGGGCCTGAGGGGTCCCAGCACCGCCTGCGGTGCTGCAGCACGGCCGTCCGCACTCGCCCTGCTGCCAACGTGGACATGCCTACAGCTGCTTGCTTGGGCACATGTAGAAACCTGGTGGCTGACAAGAGAGGGGTGCCAGAAAGAAGCAGGGGACCAGAGGGCATTAATGGGAGCAAGAGAAGGGAGGAGAGCGGCAGACAGCTGTCAGTGGTGGGAGGAAAGACGTACATCTCATAGAAGGCCCCCCAAAACAGAAAGAGGGGCAACGAGTAGAAAAGGTTGCAGGAGAGAACAGGAATACCAAGTCTTATTCGCTGGGAATGGTATGGGAAGAGCAAAAACTCACCCTGAACGATGAACATCATATCTTCTTCTGCCTTCAATTTTCCATCCTGCTGATAAACAGTCACCGTGTACTTTCCACTGTCCTCTTTCGTCACCCGCTCTATTTGCAGAGTCCCATTTAGGAATATCTTACACCTACACTGCTCCCTGTTCACATAGTACTTAACTTTCTTATCTTTTATCTGAAGCAACCTTTTTCTGTCTCTCAGCCATGTTGCATCATATACGCTCCCAGCAGCAGTGATGCTGAGAAGAGCTGACTCATTCACGGCCATGTAAATCCAGTTGGTGATGGAGCCTGTAAAGGGAAGCACAACAGCCCGTCAGCGTGTCTCCAGCAGCCCCCGCTGTCACGCTTGGCAGCCACAGCGGTGACCCAAAAGGCTGTCGCTTGCTCCCCCCGCCCACCTCGAGTTGCCTAAGCCTCTCTGCATTACTGATGCTGTCTTCTTGCCCTGCTCCAAAGCGGCTCTTGATTGTTCATTAAAAAAAGTGTCAGCGCCCAATTTAATTCTGAGGCAAGAAAGCTAGGAGTCCAGCTTTCAAAAGCTGGCTTCATACTCTGCCTGACTTATTTGGAGTGATTTTAGATGCCAAGATTCATAGCTGCCTATGAACTTAAACCTTCCTGAAAATAATGTCACTTCGGTGGGTTTTGCACACGGCACAGGCTGGTGCCATCACTGCAAACATCACTATGGACAGCAAGAACACAAACTAGTAGTCGTCCTGGCTAGTAGGATTAGTTCAGCAACAATAGTGATGGCAGTAACAATAATGATAATAATAATAATAGTGGCCCATGCCAAGTAAGACACTGAACTGGAGGCAGACCCAGTGCTGCCAGCTTGCATTGCCCCCTCCTCGCCCATCCTGGGCACCCTGCCCCACTGGAATATATCCATTTGATTTTCCTAGCACAGGACCACGGTGGGGCAAGTAGGGCAGGGAGAAACAAACTGACTGGGCACTGGAGACATTAGGAGATAAGCAAAAGCCAAAAAAAATCTTTTCTCTTTACAGGTCTCATTTGATGACAGGTCCCCTCTCCAGAACAGGTAAGAGTAGGTGCTTCCCAAAGGTGCTACCAGGACTGGGCAGCACTTAGCATATGGCTGCTGAAGGGGATATTCAGGTGTCCTGGTTTCAGCTGGGACAGAGTTAGTTGTCTTCCTAGTAGCTGGTACAGAGCTGTGGTTTGGGTTTAGGATGAGAAGAATGTTGATAAGACCCTGATGTTTTCGGCTGTTGCTCAGTCGTGTTTAGACTCAGTCAAGGACTTTTCAGCTTCTCCTGCCCAGCCAGCAAGAAGGCTGGAGGGGCACAGGAAAGTTGCGAGGGGACACAGCCAGAACAGCTGACCCAGACTGGCCAAAGGGGTATTCCATACCATGGGATGTTGTGCCCAGCTTGGGGGGCGGGGGGGGGAGGAGCGTGGCTCGGGCGTCGGTCGGTGAGTGGTGAGCAATCGCATTGCGCATTGCTTGTCTTGTGTATTCCAATCCTTCTATTGTTATTGTCACTTTATTGCCGTTATTAGTGTCCTTGCTAGTTTCTTCCTTTCTGTTCTGTTAACCTGTTCTTATCTCAACCCACGAGCGTTATTTTCTGTTTCTCTCCCCCATCCCACTGGGTGGGGGGGGGGAAGTGAGTGAGTGGCTGCGTGGTGCTGAGTTGCTGGCTGGGGTCAAACCACAACATCAGGAAAGCCAAGGCTGCTAAACATCAATCACATTACTACTAGTAGCGATGACGTACTCTTTGGGCTGTGCCCTCTCCCCTCCAGGCTGCTTCACAGACTTTGCAAAGCCGCTCTCCAGTGAAACCGGGACTTTGGAGTGCAAAGTTTGTTGGGAGGTCACTTCAAGTAAGGTACTGTCTCCACCCCTGCGGCGGGTAGAAAATTTGCAGGAGAAGATAGAAAAGTGCTCACAAGTGTCAGGTGGGATGAGCTCAGTAATAACCAAACGTGCACTCAGAGCTACAGCTTATTTCATTTGCCATTTTCTTATGTTCACTCCTCTTCAATTTACAGGACAAAGCTGATTGACAGGAGGGGATTTCTCTGTATCTCACCAGATAGAGCTGATTCTGCTCTAATATTATGTATTTTAAGCACTTTTTCCCCACAGAGAGAAAAAAATATGCTTATGCATGTTTTTATTACAGTCCTTCATTCCCGGTATCTAGGACAATGACAAACTATATCACAGAGGAGAAACTGAAATCCATTTGCTGTTTCATGGAACTAACAATATTAGAGATAATCGAACAAATAAAATAGTGTGCCTCTTCAACAAGAAAATTAATACTGAAGTGCTTCCAGCAATTCTCCCCCAGTCTAAGGAGAGGCTGTTATTTCACTATTGAATTGCTCAAAAGTTATTTGATGTAGCTAATGAAATATTCTGAAATCAAGCTATCAACCAAACAGTCTTGGAAGCACCTATCCTCCACACGGATGACACTACAGATTATACCCAAATATTTGAATTCCGGTACTTGTTTCTGCTCAGTTATGCACAGGTATTTAGAGCTAGTAATGGGATTTCTTTGCATAACAGATACCATCATTTATTTTTTCTCTCTGGAAGTAAAGAAAAAAAAAAACCACTAAGTTTTCAAGGATAATTCAATGGTATCTCTGTGGACAGACCACCTAGACCCATCTCTGGATGTTTATCTGATCTCCATAGTCTTGCTAATGGAAGGATGAGTATCCAACACATATGATATTAAAAATCTGTTTAGCTAATGAAACAGCATTTCTGGTAATGCCAACTGAAATGCGCTCCAAGGGGCAGAAAGATCTGAACTGGCAGCATAGAGCTCACATGCAGTTACAAGAAAAAGTTACACGGAAAAACTCCCATAGTAAATTTAGAGAAGTAAGGCAGTCTTTGAAACAAGTTTTCCATTCAAGGGAATCATCTGCATTTCTGCTAGGGAAAATGTTTTATATATCACAAAAAAAAAAATTTGTTATTTATCCTTTTTTTTTTTTCTGGAGGAAAAGCAAAGCATTAAACAGCCACACATACAATCCATAGTGGAATGAACAGAGAAAAAAAAAAATCTATGCATGATTGTATTGTCTCCATCTCTTATAACCCCCTCTAATCTATGAGTTGACACCTTAATTAAGTTTTTAGATTAATATTTTTAAAAACAATGAGAGCAATAACATGCAAAATATAAAAGATGTATGCATTTGCTTGCTGTTTTCACATCTTAGACTTCTTCAGCTCCACTGAAGACACTGAGATATATCACTCTTCCTGTTAATATTTATGGAAGAATATAATTTGCACTTTCAAAAGATTTGCTCATCTTTGATAAGAAAAGGAAATTACATGCAATAATGCACCATGAGCTGGATCTCTAATGTAGTACAAGCTACCTCGAGGGCAGAGAGAAAACTGCATGCTGACACTTTTCATTATACATGTGTCAAATTAAGGCTCATTAAGTTAAAACCAAATCTGTTTACAGCTTATTATTATAACCGGAATAGGAAACTCAGGTCCTGCCCTCCCCCTGGCTGAAAATTAAATCAAATAATAATAGCAATAACCCAAAGGTCTTCACTCTTTGGGGAACCAGAACTCGTTTCTTACCTGTAACGTCCCACCAAGTTGTAAATGGTTTAAAATGTAATTTTAACAACCCAAAAGAGCAAAAAACGGTAAGAAAAACTCACATTTTACACTGGGAAATAAAAGCAGGAAGCACTTGACTAGGAAAATCCTCCTAAAGTTCATTTTCAGGGTCAAAAAAAATCCAGTGTCGTCTTGTCTAATGATAGCTCCTGGCAGGTGAAAGGATTTTCAGCTGTGAGCAAGCAGTCGTGGGACGTGCCAGTACAGCCCTCGCACCCTTCTCCCCTCCTCCAGCTCTCACCCTACCACTTCTCATTTCTCGCACAGGCACAAAAACCATGGGCAGAAATATCTCTCGATGGGGTGTTTTATCAGGATAGGGACAATGTGCAGTGACAAGAAAAATGCACGCTAAAATGCAGGAATGCCCCCGAGGTCTGTCTACCCTGCTGGAGGGCCAGCCGGGGCTCTCGTCCTCTTCAATGTTCACTTGAAGAATTCAACTCCAGCATCCACACATCACCAGCCGAGTGGGACAGCTGCGGTTTTCGAGGTGGTGGGTGATGGGAATCCTTCTGCTCCCCCATAGCCTCAGCAGCAGCGAGAGGACAGCAAGCCAGAGACCCCCAGCAACGAGCAGGTATCCGACAGCTGTCAGGCAACATGTAGAAAGGAGACACACTTCCCTTGGAAACTGTCAGGATCAGCTTCACATCAGTGTCTGATTTATGAGGGGTGCCATTTGAGCAAGTTGTGAAAGAGCGATGAACGTGGAAGGCGATGAAAACACTGCATTGGGTCTAGCCAGAAACCAGCCCTGAAGCTGGCCGGTATGGGAAAGATGGTGAGGAAAGAAGCTGGGAGGAGGCATGGGAGTTAGGGCCAAAAACCCATGAGAAGCTAATAAAATCTTTATTCCTGTTTCCAATATGAAACAGATGGGGTGGTGAGGATTTTGAATCGTATCATCCTCAACACAATCCCTCTGCTACACCAGCCACTGAAATCTTCCAGCTTTTTATTGCAGATCTACAGATGTAGACCACGAAAGAAGACAGAAGAAAAGTTATGGCACAGGAGGTGTACAATATCAGATAAATCTTTCTCGTTCATTTATGTGATTCTCCTTCCTTGAAGTTACAGGAAGATCCTGTAA
Source organism: Sagittarius serpentarius (assembly GCA_034782735.1). Classification (NCBI taxonomy): domain Eukaryota; kingdom Metazoa; phylum Chordata; class Aves; order Accipitriformes; family Sagittariidae; genus Sagittarius; species Sagittarius serpentarius. Next base: position 16,070,717 of record JAVKLA010000030.1, on the reverse strand, counting down.
GACACCACCCCTTCTCCGGCTTCATCATCTTTTAGCTGGTACTAAAGCTGGTAAAAACTACCCCTTTTTGCACAAAAGGAGAGAGAGTTACCTGAGGTAAAATGCACTGAGGTCACAGTATTGCTGCCTCTGCACATCATGGGAAAACCTAGCTTTTCTTCCTTCTTTTTGTTACCGTTTCCTTACAAAGAACACACAAGGGAGGCAGACGCAAAAGGAGAGAGGAAGCAACAGCAGCAAGATGACCTTTCTGTGCCTGACCTCCACCTTCCGTGGGGAAAAGGAAGCCGAGGGCAGGGGCTGCCGGGCCCAGGCATCTCCCCAGCCAAGCAGACTGTGCCAGCAGCGCCAGCCCCGGGGGGGCTGTGGGGACCTCGCTCCCTGGTCACACTGGAAGGGACGTGCAAGGTCTGCATGCCTGGATACATCTGCTTCCAGCCCAAGTTCCTACAGAGCTCTGGGCAAAGGCAGCAAGCCCGAGCTCTCTCTCTTTTTTAGTTTTTGCTGCATTCCTAAAGCAGAGCCGGAGGGAGGTCCCCAGACATGCTGAAACCACTGCTCACACTCTGCTCAACCTGGTCTCGCTTCTTCCTCAAGGCAACACACCCCTCAAGGCCACTGCCTGCTTCCAGCGTACCCCTGCGCTTTGTCTGTTGGTTGGCGCGCTCAGTTCGCAGACACACTGGGGCAAGGACCGTCCTTCTGCTCTGTGCACACACAGAGCCTGCTCGGTGCCGTCCTGCTCACTGGATACTGCCTGGCATTGGTACAAATGAAATACAAATGGAAAGATGCATGTGTGTGTGAAGGTGAGAGAGAGAAGAGACATAAAGCTCCACAGCAGCAGAACAAGGCTTAAAAGGATGCCCTGTATTCATAATGAAGGCCACTACTTCCAGTTAATCAAGTTTGTCATGCCCAGATGCCCACACTCTTGTAGAATCACAGCTCAAATGACTCAGACTGGAAGCCCCTAAGCTCCAGCAGACCAGTTACAGCACATCAAATGTGGCACCCTTTTTTCTGTTAGAGCAACAGGTAGACAGGAGCAAGAAACCACTCCTAAAGGATATAAAACGTCTGTTCAAAAATAAGTTTGCTGTGAGCAGTGAAGAGGCACTCAAGAGAGGTGGTGAGGGCTCAGTCGCTGATGTCCCTTTGTCCACTGAGCATCACAGAAGTGACACCAGGCCTCGGTATTTCTGAGTACTTGGGTCGTGTGCACAAGATCAACCCACTTAGATATTAGAAAGCGCAGCCAAGCCAGCAAAGGGGCGCACCACCCACCTGCAGCAAGGATTCCCCATGAGATCCTGGCACACGCATCGTCCATCTCACCAAGCAGTGCCTTTTCTAACCAGTGTCAGAAACCTCCTGCACCACCAGACCCAGCTGGACAAGGAGAGAGCAGCCTGTGTCCCTAACCTCAGCCTTCCTGCCAGATGAGAAGTGGGGAAATGGCAATATCCTTGTGGCTTTACCCTCCCTCTCTTGAGGAGCAAGACAATGTTGTGCTGCAGTCCTGACTGGGCTTCGATCCTCATTTTAGAAGGGATTTTCTGTATTTTACTGGGAGGGGAGCACTGGAAGTCCCTGCACTGATGTCTCCGTTTCCCCCCAGGGGAAGGCATTAAAGAGAGGGTGTCTGAAGGCAAACAGGTATCTCTGGAAAGCACAGCAGCTTTGGGTTACTGACACAGGGGAGCTCTGGAGGCCAGCACGTACCTTCAGCAATGCGGTGTGGGATGCATGTCCTGAAAACAGCTACAGCAGGGAGCACTGGCAGAGCAGCCCCCCCCGCGCCAACCGGCGGTGCCCCCCAGGGAGCGGGACCGGCACAGCGAGAGCTATTGCCACAGCCCAAACACCGACCCAAGTTGTGCTGGGCAGATACCCATGCCCTCACGCGCTTCTGCTCACTGCAGACACCCTCCCTCCTACCTGTTACACAGGAAGTAACACTGCTGGGCTAAACGCAAGCCACCTAGAAAACCAGGGGACTGACAGAAAAGATGAAGTCTCCCAGTATGGTGGTGCTGGACCTGCCTTCAGTTAGGCCTGTCAGCCCATGGCTAAGGATGCTTGGCCTCTGTTTAGCCCACTGCATTGCTAGACGTCTCCATCTTCTGACACGCAGTAGAGCAGAGGACCGAGTGCAGACACGACAATGAAGTGTTTCTTTGCAGCCACTGCTACCTCTGTGGTATTGTTTCCACTGCAAAAACCACAGAGTGCTATAGTCATACACACTTGCTTTTGTTGCTTGCTCTCTCTTTTACTCTTCTGTTCTTTGTAATACACTAGGCAGTTTCCTCATAGGGAATGTAAGTATCATACTTACATTTCCATGTAAAGGTAACAGACTCCCACACATCTGAAGGCAACATCTCAAGAGACAACATGTAGCTGTTCCCAGCGGTAAGTCTTCAACTTAGTGATGAGCCAATAAACATTCATGCCTGAGGCTTATTAAAAAAAAAAAAAAAAGAAAACGTTATTAGAACTACTAGAAAAGGAAGAGTACAAATACACTTAGTGTGTTCTTCTCAGGAAAGTCAGTGTGCAATAAGCCAGTGTGGATTTGTAGCCCATCTGCTAATTTGCACTGTCTCCTCTGGTATGAAGCTTAGGCTGTATTAAATGGCATTTGCATGGGATACTCTTCCCTGAAAGAAAAGTCAGACACCCTGCACTCACCACCACCTGAGACCCTCACAATGAAAGATGACAAGTATTGCAAATTCACACCTCTAAATTTCTCAGAAAGACAGGCCTTTGGTGAAACACCGTTTGTGAGGAGAAGAGCAAATGTGATCTTGATTGCAACGCCAGAGGGGCAATATCATGTGGAGGGGAAGCTTTGGATAAGGCTAACCTTATTCTTGGGAGCTCTCCTGGGTTTGCACCCTAGCCTGCAAGACTAACAGCTGGGCTCCATCTGGGCTGCCCTGGATGGTAGCTGAGGGTTCCATGACAGCACATTCCCTTCCCCTTTACTGTAGCTTTTTGCAGGACGGGGGGAATTGCGGGCAGTGGCCGGAGTGGGGAAGAAGCAAAGTCAGCCCTGGCAAGGGGAGTTGCCTCTGCACTGTGAATGCCGAAGAACTGCTGGCTTCCACATACAGTTCCAGCCATTTGGCTGACGAAGGCCACATACCACTTCCTCTTCACTTCTGCCTTACGCAGAGCGAAGAAAGGAAGAAGTCCAGCTTGAATGAAGCAGTGCAAATATGAAGATCATGAACTCAAAACAAAGCTTTGGCCAAGGGTCTGGCAGGGGATGCTGACTCAGTGGCTTGGAGCCTGTTACATGCAAACCGAGAGCACTGCTTTGCCTGTATGCAGTGGAAATATTCCAAAAATAGTGACACACCCTGTCAATATTGAAATGGCTGTCTGCAGAAGCTTTTTTATCCTTCTCTAAAGAAAGGTAAATGGAAGCTTTCAAACCATGACTCATGCAGAATAGTCCTCAGCTGATTATCTGAAGAGAAACGGTTCCCTTCTGATGTCCACAATACCACATCATCAGCCCCAGGTCTTGTCTCACAGTCATTTTCTTCTTTTCCACCTGTAAGCATGTGTCAACAGCCAAACCTCACAAAAGATGCCCTGTTGAAGTCTGGTCTGAAGGAACATAACATCCTTAGATAGAGCAGTTTGACAATCTGTGGTTTGCAACAACAACTATAATGATCCTACATTTAGGATCTAATTTTCAGTATCTTATTCTAGTAATTTCAGTGACATTACTACTACTGTAAAACATGTTGCAATCCAAGCAAGAGTTTGTTGGCATGATGCGGTCAATCTGCCTTACACAAGAAGCCAGATAGAGGAACAGAACAACCTCTTCCAGTCTTAGCAGTGGTAACTACTTGAAGACCTGTATTAACTACAATGTGCCCCTTCATCACCAGAGAGGGGCTGGACTGGCTACCCAAGGAAGGTATTAGAAGGACAGCTACTTTTAGAAAATCCAGGAAAGACAACTCGTTACTGACAGCTGCTTTTTAGAAATACATCCAGGAAAGACAACTCGTTACTACCATCTAAGTAATCTCTCAGTCAAGATCTGACACTCTCCAGAAATCGTCAGCCTAACAAATGCATGAATAACTCATGTCTTGTATGGTATTTTATTCTATTACAACTCCAGAGAGGAGTGAGGGACAGTCCAAAACAGGTAGGTGGGAGGATGAGAAGTGACCTGGGAGAGTAAGCACAAACAACTGCATAATACATTTCAGCACTAAAGGCATTTAATTCCTAGGAGGGGCCCTGAATGGCCTTCATACAAGTGCCACACACAAAGGCATACAAGCCTTTCTGTGGCTCAGTGTGGATCCCAACTTTGCAGCTCCGTTTCCCCTGCTTCTTCTCTGGTCCCACAAGCTTCCTGTGCCCTGTGAACCTGGTTTTGGCCTCTCTGATCTCTCTCTGTTCCTACATACAGCCATTTCAGCTCATCGACCCATCCAGTCCTGCCAGCTGGCAAGCTGTGAGGACAGAAAGCGGGGCAGAAAAAGGAGCTGAGACCCTTGCCATGGCAGGTTTTGGCTAGTCAGTGCAGCAGGACACCCTGCTCTCCCCAGCAGCCCTAAGCAAGCACAGGTGGCACACCAGGACCAGACCCCGGTCTGGCCAGACCCAGCAGCACCCCCGCTCTCGCCCGGGTGACCCAGCCCCACATCGGGGCTGAAAAGCAACCGCAGACCCAGGCAGGCAGCTCCTCAGGGTGCGGGGGCCACAGGGCAGCAGGATGGGCTCACCCCCACCCCGACCACGCTCTCAGCTCTGCTGCCAACACGCCACGCTTGCACCGGAAACGCCGGGCAGCAGGGAGCTATGTGAGCGTTAGCAAAGAGTGAGCCTTTTCCACAGCAGGGGAAAGTACAGCCACAAAGCTGCCCGTGTTTCTAAATGTTTGCAGCCCACAGCTCCTGTTGTCAGCCAGGAAGGGTACTGGCTGAAGTGCTGTGCCATCGCATTTCTGAGAATTTCTGGGTTTTAAGATCTCAGTAAGGCAGGCAGGGGATGTTCTGTGTCATGCATCTGAGCACCGGGGAATTGGAGGCAAGCTGTGGCTTTTCACAGTATTTCTACCAAGGCAATACATGAGGCCCAACTCCCTCTGTCACACTCCTCAGAGTCAGAAGGAAACCAGCACCTCGCAAGTTAGCAACGTTAATGAGAGAGGTGCCGTCCACCATTAACGGTTTTGGTAAGCCTCCTTCCTCACATCCTGGGCAGTCAGACATCCTGCAGCAGCCAGAGCACAGCACTCACTGCAGGCCGGACAGACCTCCGCACGTAGCACCCCACACGGTCTCCCAGCTCTCGGCCACACTGACACGCAGGTATGAGGTGCTGCTGTGTATCAGCAAGGCTTAAACCCATTTTACAGAGGAGACCTATGTGATCTCCCCAGTATTACAGATGGGGAAATGAGGCAGAGGAGAATGAAATGACTTGCTAAGGTCAGCCAGCCAGTCCAAAGAAGGACAACAAATGCAACCAGATGCTCCCGTAACCCAAACTCCTGGCTCCCAACTACCCATCTACAGAGCACCATTTAAAAGCACCTTCCATTCAGAGCATCTATTGCCACAAGCAAGGTCTCAGTGGTCAGGTTCAGGATTGTGTCACCATTATTTTCAGCCACCCCTTTTTGTTTCCATCACAGAAGAGGGGGCTTTTTGTTGACTACGTTTCTCTCATGTCCCCCACATACGCCACTTTCAGCAACTCCATAAAAATTTGCTGACCTTGGTAGCCACTTTGCAGAGCTGCAAGCTTACAGTGCAGCCTCAATGGAAAGTTACTCTGCTTGCCTTATGCCCACACAAGTAAGCACTGGGTTGGAACTACAGCTGCAGTGGTTATTTGTGTTATCTTGGAAGTTCCTTTAAGCTCTGCAGTATCAGTAATTTGGTATAAACACAGGCACCTACTTTCCTCTCTCACTCAGGCTGTTTAACCGTTGGGGTTTTTTTAACATCGATGATAAATTCACGGCAGTGTTGACTCCTACTGATCTTCTCTCCAGCAAAGAAGGGCCTCTCCATCTACAGCTGGTTCTCCAGAGAAAGCTATAAACAGGGATTTGTATTTGCCAAATAACAAAGCTTTAAACTCTCAACAAAAGGTAAGGAAACAAAACTCCTTATCAGAAACTAAATCACCTGAAGAACCCCAAACCCTCAACGGCTAGGCAGGAATATTACAAACAAGCTTAAGCTGCACAGCTTTCACCATGGCCTCCTATGGCAGCAAGAGAAATCCTGACCCAGCTTGTGTGCAGGAAGGAAAGGGAACAGGCACATTCTTACCTGTATTCAGGGTACCTAAAAACCTGGCCGGGGTCCTGCCTTCCCACCACCATTCTCTCATCTCATATGGCAAAACCCATACCAGAAAGTGAGATCAGGAGAAAAATCCTGGAAGGGCTGGCTAGAACTAGGCAATAGGCGGGGGGGGGGGGGGGGGGGGGGGGTGGC
>JAVKLA010000030.1:16034534-16064117 GCA_034782735.1 Sagittarius serpentarius | reverse complement strand
GGTTGCAGAGAGGAAAAAAAAAAGGTATTTCCCATTTGCTGCTATGGGAAGATTTGTATTTACTCCCCTTCTTGGGCTTATCAAAACTAGCACACCACATTGCCTGCAAATGGCTCATGAGGAAGGCAGAGAGGAGTAAGGAGTCCCCAGTGCCCCCGGCTAAGCATTGCCAGAAGGGCTCAGGGGAGCTCTCTTCACTGGGAGAGAAGCCCATCCACCTGCGGAACACGCTTCACGCCAAATGTCAGGGAGAATAGGTGTGAGGAAGCAGCAGCAACTACCGCTTTCTGGAGGGCAACATTTTATATTGCCTGAAGAGTTTGCAGGATGACGGAGGACAGACCTTGCTTGAGACCCCTGCAGCCTCCCCACCCGTTTGAGGGAAGAAACAGCATCTATGACTGCCGTTACTGACCCTCAGTCATTAAGCCCATCCCTTTCTTCCTCTTGGATCCTCCTTAGCGGTCACTCTGCTCTCTGCATCCTTCTCCCCCTCTCTGAGTCCTGCCACGGTTCATCCTGTGACGACAGAGACACCAGCAGCAGAGGCTGTCCCACCCAGCAGGTCGCTCCTGCTCCAGGCTCCGTGTGCCACCTCGGAAAAGCCTCCACCCAGACCAGCTTCTGTAGTCGGCTCGAGGTGAATTGAGACTGACTGCCAGGCAGTTGACTATCCATTCACACCCGTCACTGAGTCCCATCCCTGCTGTCCCAAACCCCCCAACTATACGTTTGTCTGTTGTTTCAAAGGAGAAATCTGAGGCCTGCTGCTCTGTGATGGAAAGCTTTCACAGAGTTCAACATAAACTCTTAAATGTTCTTTGCTTCAAGTCACGCATTCAAACTCACTATTGCAATTCCTTTCATATAAACAAAAGCACCATCACATCATCTTTTTCATTTTTTGTTTGAATATATCTTATACATGACCTTTAGAATCAAAAAAATGTTAAAACTGCTTCACTCCTCAGTTTCGGGCAAGTATGTTTTGCCCTCAAAGACAAACTTGTATAAACCAAAACTGAGACAGCAATGCTGGCAAGAAGATAGCCACTAAACTGTATTTCTTTATTCCATTTGCATATGATACAGGAGCAGATAGTAATTCTCTTTAATGCACTGTATGTGCAATTCCAAAAAGATTCACTGAAAATTGCCTCAAAGTAATTCTTGGTCTGTAATACATCTAGTTTCTATAGTGTTAGACAACACTAGAACTATCAGTAGTTGTCATCAGTTTAGGCGACTTTTAAAAATTCTGCGTAGAATTCAGGTCTCAAGTTTTGCTTTTTCCCTCGTTTCCAATATTAACTATGAAATGCACACTTTACACTATAGGCCCATGCAATACTTTATCATGGATATTGGATGCGACATAGAAAATGCTAACCAGAAAAATAAATCGATTAAAAATAAGCTGACATTAGCCATCCATATTTGCTACCTCTACAGATGGGAACCTTTCCTTACCATTAGTGTTTGGCACAACGGCCAAATGATAAGCAGACCACAGATGTCTCCCCATGCACCAGGACCAGCCCCTGCCCCAAAATGCCCACAAACCAAGTGGGCATAGGGCAAGCATTCCCATCTCTCAGGAGGCAGAGACTCACCCTATCCTCACAACGCCCACTCCTCCAGTCCCCAGGGACCACATGAAGAGTGAAGGGAAAACCCACAAATAACTCCACTGACTGCCTGCAGACCCACAGCCAGCTCTGGCTGGCCTGTCAGGCACCCCTGGTCACAGCCCAGGAGGTCCAAACCCAGCTCCCTGAGCGAAGGGGAGGCACGGTGCTGGCCGACAGCCCCTTCTCTGAGCAAAGCCTGAAGGCAACGGGAGGTGCAGACCGAAGACGACGGCAATGTTAGCTCCTGGGGCAGGAACCAAGCCGCCAAGCACGCATCTGTAAGTGCGTTGAGAGGCAAGGGGTATAGTCAGGTACCTAAACTTGCAAGCGTAATGAACGATGTGATGAAGTCAGGCCCTTCATGCCCTCGTGGTTGATGGGAGGGCAGGGGAACCCCATGGGCGAGGAGCTGTTTGGGGCTGAAATCCCACCTCCTGGCTGAGCTGGGAAATACCGCCAAGAAGACACAACGATGCCGTCACCATGCATAGACAGAACTGCTCTGGGCTCTTCACACGCTACTTGAACGCAATTGCTATCCAGCTCCTGAGAGGGTTAGCCATATTTTTTTGAACACATTAGGAGGGGGTGTCTCCGCCCCCCGCCCCACTCATCTTCCTTATCATTAAACATCTTTTGCCCTCCAGGCAGTCTGCTTTGGTACAAGCAGGAACAGTTTCTTTAGTCCCTATCAATGGTGGATGGCCGGTTGATTCAGCCACGTTGCTTGCTGGTGATCAAGAGGGCTGGAGTAAGAGCTGGCCAAGAGCTCCACTCCAGCCTGTCAGCCAGCCTGGAGCCACACAAGTGGCATTCGAGAGAGACCAGCCAGAAAGATGCTGCACTTCCCAGTGGTCCTGCACAGCCCAGAGACGTCTCTTAACTGATTGTATCCAAGTTAAATTTATCTTGGTATAATTAACACACCATCTGCCACCATTTGCTTGCTGGAAAAGTACAAATATTTAGAAGGGCTTCATCTAAGGACCTTCTAGGTTCTCAGTAAAGGCTCCCCTGCTCTCTCCAGCCATATCCCCTGCCTAAGAGATGAGTCACGTAATCTTGCAGAAAGGAAACACAGCGCTCGTCGTGAACAAAACCAACGCAGGATGCAGTTATCGGTTGTCAGAGGTCATAGGGTCCCCACTGGGTGATGATGATGTTGTTTCCCAGCCTGTTTTACACCAGAGGACAAGAGGGGAGTATTGCATATGCTCAGGAAGGACTTCACCACTGCTAGCCTCAATACAAGCAGGGTTTGATTGCACCCAGGCACTGAGCAGCCTGGCTAAAGGCAGAAGCAATACCCAAATACTAATCCAAGCCTCTGCGATGACCCATCACCAAATCCTGCTTCCATCTCAGACAGAAATGGGTGATGCTGCTCTTCTTGTTACTGGTTCTGTGTGTTGACCTATGGAAGTCCACAGGGCAACTCACTCCTCCCCACCTGGTGGTAGTAATACCTACACTTCTGGATCTTATAGCACCACCAGAATTTGTTGGCTAATCTTCAAAACCATTTCCTTCATATCTATCAGTGACACTGTATCCTACAGCTGAGTTACACGTGAACACGTTTGCTTATTTTGAAATGAATTGCAGTAATTCATAACAAGTGACACAAACTTACTATGCACATGCCTAAAATCCAGAGGTTTTTTTCAACTACACCAAGATTTTCATCAGAAGTTAACACAACCACTGTTTGCATGCCTCATCAGTATTTACAACTGATGTTTCATTTGCTGCTGTAAACTGGCCCATTATCAGTTTTGTCTCTCTGTTCTCAGACTCACTAATTTCTACTCTGATGCTTCTGTAGAGCTGGTGGTGGTGGGCATGGCTGGTCCTCCAGCTCCGCACAAACTGCTGGCTCTTGCCCTGGTGCCTCTGCCCCCGTGCTGGGCTCTGAGGGAGGACCGCAAGGGCTATGTACACAGCCACTGGGACACCAGGCACAGCAGCCTTGGGTAGAGGTTGGAAAGCAGAACACAAACTGTTTCATTACTGAGATTGGGAACTTCACTGACATGAGAATTTTGTGGGGATAAGTTTATTGTGAATGTTAAAAAAAAAAAAAAAAACTAAAGGGATCATTTCCCTGTCTCTGCTTGCTGTTATACGACACATTTCTTTTCTCCTATTGCTTTCACCTGTATCTTAAGTCAAATAAGATCATTCTCTGTTCTCCTTTTATATTCTTAAACTGCACGAATTACATGATGAAAAGACTACATATTACATTTCGTGTCATTTGTTGCTTAGCAGATGACACAAGCAGAGGGAAATTTTTCTCTTCCCACCACGGGACACTGACATGGATACAAATCTAAACATCCTTTCTGTACAGTACTATAAACCACTGATGGTTTGTCTGAGCTGGGAAGAAACCACATCCCAAAACATTCACATTTCCCACAGAACAGAGCTCCTCTCGTCCTGCCAGCACTCCATGAGTGGAGGGATGGTCCCTGCCCTACTCCCAGCTTTTCCTAGCCAGGACCAGTGGCCTGTCAGCTCTCTGTGCAGTTCCCCTTCCCTGGGAAGGGCCAGCTCCCCACAGTAGGCCAAAGGCACCCAGAGGCACCCTGGCACCAAGGGCTCCCTCAACAATCCACAGGGAGTAGGGCTGGCATGGCATGGCACGGCACAGCCTCACCAAGGCCACCAGAAGCCCTGAAGAGGCAGCACAGACATCTCTTTCTGGTCAAATTCCTGATAGCACCATGTACATCTGTACCATTATCCTGCCAGACAGCCCCAGGCCCAAAAGTATCCTCACTACTGCCTGGGTAATGCAGCACCATAGTGGAGCTGGAAAACAACTGCAAATTCAGGCAGGTGGCTCCTTAGTGTGCTGGGTTCACAGGCTGCAGGATAGGATCACCCATGTCCAGTCACACCACCGCTGCAGGGCTAACCCTGTAATGGTAAAGTCCAGGGATTTTATATGATCACAAACCATCAGGACATTGGTTTCACCCACTGTCTGGGCCCACTTGTCTAAGGGTGAGCATGAGGGAGTCACCTCCTCCTTGCAAAACGAACTATGCAGTCAAGCATCCTCTCTCACAGCTAAGGTGGTTTTAAGTGTCACAAAAAAATACAGATGGGTAAAGCAAGACCATCTCCCTGCATCCCTTCCCTGCACCTCACAGTTCAGGCAAGGCACCAGAGCAGGGTTTGGTGAGCTGCTGGTGCACACTGATGCGCAAGTGCATTAGCACACACCCTCCAACAGGGACTAGTTATATACCACTGTCCTACAGCCTCTCCTGGACTGACTTACAAACAAATGTCCTTGTGATCTCTGTTCCCTGGACTACTCAAGCTCAGCTCTAGTCAGCAATAACTTGTTATCACCTTTCCTTTGTTTGGCCAGATCAAAATCTGGAAACCAGCCTGTACTTTCAGTGAAAACCATAAAGAAACAATTATTTAATAACAGAACTTAAACATTTCCAAAACAAGTTAGAAAACAGATCTTTATTAGGAAGAAAATCATCATGGAGAAAAAAAAAAAAACACACCAAAAAAGAACAATAGCTGGGCATGAACACATACAGTTAAAGGAAGAGCACAGGCTGCATGACTTCTCTCCTGAATACACAGTAACAGAAACCTTTGCCCTGTTGCTGAATGGCATCTTCAGCAGGGAAGGACAGAAAACCAGCCGTGTCTTATCTGCCTTATAAAGACCTCTGGAGTCTCAAATTTCCATCTCAATAGGAAAAATCCTTCCCAGACTGGGGTTACACTAGTGGGGGTGCTAGCAGCTGCCAGGGCAGCCCCAGCCCTCCCAGGGCTGAAAGCAGCACAGCAGCACTAGGGCAAGCTGGAGCTGGGACGCACCAGCCCAGCAGGACAAGGCTGGCGCAGCTCTGTCACCCTCAGCACCCGAAATGCTGGCATTGTCTCCAGTGCAGCTCAAAGCACTGTTCAGCCTTCAAAACATACTGGAGTCAACTGTCCCCTGCCTGCCCCTGCCAGAAAAGGCAGAAGAGAAGCAAAGCTGACTATGTCCCCTCATTTCAGTGACAGTGGCCCCTGTTCACCCAGCATCACTGCCACTGTGCTGCCTACAGGCAGCTGCCACCCCAAGTGCTCAGCGTCACATTTTTGTCATTCAACTCACAGCCTTTGAGGAATGTTTGTACTGACAGGAGATAGCGCAGCACCATGAGGAAAAGAACTATCATCTCCCTCTTACCGCGGAAAATCTAATTCCTACGGCAGCCTTAAAAAGCAGAGGCAGGCTGAATCACCACCAACACAGCACACAAGATCCAAAAATCTTCTAAACGGAGTCACAGGACAAGGGAACAACAAGAACAACCACCTATGGCTGGGCGTCACCAATGCAGAGCTTTGCCATGTACAGTAAGCATGCAGCCGTCCCGCCAGCTCCCCCGCCTGGGAGAGATGCATTCAGCTTGGTTTTGATTTTGCTGGGGTACTTGCAGGCCTCGTTGGGTGGCGTTTACAAGGCATACCTTAAATCCATTTCCAGGGGATTCATGGCACAACGTCAGCACAATATATTAACAGGGACAAAATGACAAGGGAAGAGAGGAATGCAATAAATGCCTCCCCATCCCCTTCAGCCCCAATCTGTACCATCTCTGCTTTTATTCTACCATGTCTTTCTAGCCCATTGGGCTAGCTTAACACCAACATGCCTCACTTCCAACTACAAAAATGCACTTATACAGTAAATACCTTGCTCTGGCAGTGCATCCTGCAGCACTCCCTGTGGCCTGATAGCCCTGCAGCCCCTTGCAGCTTTGCCACGGACTCAGCTACCTGCTGCCTGGGGCTGAGTCCTTGCCCTCTCCTCACCTCGTCCTTCCTCCCTGTAGGTCTACCCCAGCTGCTCCACTCGCAAACCTCCCCTGAGCAGAACAGGATGTGCATAGCAGCAAGACTTGCCTAAGAGATTCTATAAATTGCTGCTATCTGTGCAAATAACACAGCACTGAAAAAGCTTACATGCACAGGCAGATGGCCAGCTTAATCAGTTTGCAGTATCTAAACCATTACACCAAAGGTGTCTCTGCCAAAATTAAACACCCAAGCCCCAGGCACCCTTCTGCTGCAAGCAAGCAAGCTAGTGACAGAGCTGTCTTAACTCACTGGCAATCCAAGCAGTCAGGTTCTGGCAAAGGTAACCGGTAGCCCCCTGCCATTACAGCGTATCAAAAGGCAAGCAAGCCCATATCACCCCCTGGGGTCTGCACGCAGCAGCCCCTACCACCACTCCCTGCCCCACGCAGCAAGCGGTGAGGGCCAAATCACAAAGGGTCTGGAGCTCAGAGGAGCAATTCAGATAAACATGCGGCACAGCAGACACCTAGCTGAAACCTCCATTGAGGGTTTTTTTTGCAGGGCCTATGAAAAATGCCTTGAAATCTCCTGAGAATAAACTTTCTCAGGAAATTTCTGGCAGGTCCTTGTTTCTGTCTGGGACTGGCAGGCCACCTCAATCAACCTGTCATGCCTGCCCCTTGCAGGAACCGCTGGCTGGTAAAGACATGGCAAAGCGTCGGGTGGGCAAGGAGCAGGAGGAAACACCCATCTCATTTCAGGCTGTCCTCTAGGGCTCCACAGGTTAACTGTCAGTCTATTAACAGGCAAAACATCAAAGAGCTGCCCAGTTTTGTTTGTTAGTGAACCTGTCAGCCCACAGCAGCATGGCCTTGAAGCCATGCATGTGCTTTTTCTTAAATTTTCTTTTTCGTTGGTTTTTGGTTTTGTTTTTGTTTTTTAAATGAGGTTAGCAGGCCTGACACCTCACATCTTTCCCTGCTAAAACTTTCCAGAACAATTCTTACACACAATGAGACTATGGGATGCAAAGGACAGGTGTCATAGGCTTCAAGACAGGGTGGAACAGCAAGCATGCCAGATCAGTCATCAGTTGGATCCGGGAAACAGTCCGAGGCATTTTCCTGGCTTTCCACATCCACTATGACCCCTGGGTCTGGCATTTCCTCAGGCTCTATCTCCACTGGTAAATTTTCTTCCACAGGGGGCTCGGACTCAATGCCTTGACCAGTCTGGGCAGCATCTGGAAAAGGGAGAAATGGTTTAAGTACCCACACTACGCTCACCGCCATGGAAATCCTCCCCCCAGTCCCTGACACCGCAGGCTGCCTAACCCGCTCAGTCCCCTCTCCCCAGGCATCCGCAAGCCAAATTTCAGTTTTCTTTGTAACTGCTCATTTATTGAGCTGTTCATCATGGCTTTGTTTTGTAAGACACTGGTGCTGAAGCTCTCTGGGCTCAACTGGCCAAAATGTACCAAGATACCAAAGCCAAATTTATTCAGTCACATCCGAGTAATTAAAGCTGGCTAACAGCACACGCTGAATATGTTCTCACATAAACACTTTCCACACACATCTCTGCTTTTTACTTATTTGTAGAAAATTTAAACATGGGATATTTTGTTAGTGAAACTAACAATGTGGAGATTTTTTATTGAAAAAAGTGTAAGTATACACTTTAAGTATATTAATATTAAACAATGACCTGAATGACTTACATTTTTTTTTTCTTTCTTGCACTATGTTCATGAGTAGCATTTAATATTTTGAAAGCAGGGCAAAGCAGCATCCAAGGTTAGACAATAAAGCATAGCTGAGCTGCTGAGAGTCTGTACATGGTACAGTGAAGGATACCAGAAGTGGAGACAGCAGTGCTGAGACAAGGCTATGACCTATGTAATGTTGCTCCAGTTCATGCTGTCACTGCTAGACCTACTTCAGCTGATGATGGTGCGTTACTAGGGAAAGTGTTGCCAGCGTTCATGTTTGTGAAACAAAATTGAGGGAAATGTAATGCCAAAAGTGAAGTACTAGTATCAAGCACTCGCAAAACAGGTTTTTATCACTGCAGTCTCTTGACCACACTGTGCTAAAGCTGTGGGGTTGTATTCTTAATTTCTTGCAGGATTTAAAATCCCACTTTAGCACCAATTTAAGGAAATACACAAACCTCTGACTTTGATGGGATCAGCTGCATTTGCAGTTCAGCATATTGGTGGATGCTGTCCTGAAGATGACTGCTTACAAAAACAATGCCGATTCTTATAAAATGTTACTGATGAGAAGGAGGTGTGTCATAAAATTGCAGGAAAACTGCTAAATTTGGAGGGGTTGCTCATTTTGAGAGCTGCGTATTTTAGCACAGGAAATACTGGAACAGACAGTCTGCAGTCTGCTGGCCGTACCCTCTGCGGGATGCTTATGAGACGGCTGCTGCTACATCTCACAGCTAGACAAGGGCAAGAGCTACTCCTGTGCAGAAGCTGAGCACAAGTAAGGTACTGATAAATGACCTGCTGCAACTTCTGTCATCTGGACAAGATGAAGCATGTTCCCTGCACTAGCAAGTCTCAGGCCCCTCTCTCCAGTCAGCTCCTTCCCCATCAGTCACACACATCCATTTTGTCCTTCACCCTCCTAAACAGGCTATCTGTCCAACTTAAAACAAGTCACTGGACCCACCAGGCTTTGAAGGGCAGTCAACTTGGGCAGCTTGAGCCTCGACATGGTCTCCATTGGGGGGGCTCTTCACACCTTCACTGGAGACCACGGACATTGTTAGTCCATCATCCTTCTCCTCCTCTGTAAAACCAAAATCAGAGGCTTGAAGGAAAGAGGTCCCCCACAAGCCAGCAGCCTTGGCACACTCATTGTGAGGCTGGACCACCAACACATGCGTGTATCTCCTCATGTGGCACCGGCTCCATTCCTGGAGCAGACAGATGCCGTGTACAGAGGGCTGCTGCCAACCTGTCAGAGACCAGCCTGACCATGCTGGCAGGATCACAGCTTGAAGTGGCCTCACTGAGCATGGGCAGATTGTACTTGGGGACTGGTGCTGACAAAGGACTGCCACCAGAAGCCTTCAGGTCCTTTCAGGATCAGACCTGAATAAGGCTCAATTTTCTTGCCCATAGAAAAGGTTTTGCTGTGTTTTTTTCTGGCCAGGAGCACATGGTGACAAGCACGAGGTGAAAAAAGGAAAAGCAAGGTTTAATTCCAGACCCTGCTGTTCTAACAGTTGCCTGTCAGCAAGCAGCTTTCTGCTCCGCCAGGTCAGGGGAGGCCTGGCTGGAAGACAAGCAGCCACCAAGCTGAGTCCATTTCAACCCCAGCCTGCACGCACACACCCCTCTGTGAGACTCATCCCAGGGAGCAACAGCGTTCTCCACTCACCTGAAGGCACTGGGATGAACTTGTGTTTCCTCTTCATACAGCAACATATGACTGAGGACACAACCACCACCAGGATAACCGCACCCCCCGCGCATCCTGCCAGGATGTAAATGAACCACGGGTACTGCAGCAGGTCTCCTGCAAGACGTACAGGGCGCTGTTAGTTAGCAGGGGGGAAAAGCTTCTTCCTCCAAACGGGAGAAACCCTGCAGACCAGTTAGAGCACATGTGCATTATTATTGCTTTGGTTTGGATCAGGGGAACTGATATTATGAACTGTGGCACATCGTAATTTATGACACATCATTCAATTATGGTATGGAATTTTTCATTAAGAAGAGAGGCTTGTGTGACTATGCTGTGTGCGTTTGTTTCTGCCTACTCTGACCAGCAACATCTAAGATAATTTGTAAGTTTTAATCAAATTTAATAGGGAAGGTGGTGGTTTGAAAGATACTACATTTCAACAAGTTTTGTGAAAACAGGCAGCTGAGAAGAGGAGAGAGACCTATGTTAGCACCTCCTGCTGAAAGAAAAGCTGCAGTCTACCTTCAGAACTTGTATCAGGCCCCAGAGAATCCACTTAGGACAGCCATATAATGACTACACCAACCTCAAAGCAAGTCTGATCAGAGCCTGCACTTCCTCAGGCACCAGAGACTCCAGCCACCAGGGTGAGAGCTGTAGGAACTTGGCTCCACTGCTGCTCCAGGAAGGATTTCTCTTTATTCCCCTTCCCAACCGAGATCATGTGAAACGCCTAGCAGGAGGCAATGGGTACAGATGGCTGAGCAGAAGGCCACACACAAGTCAGTGGTAATTATTACCCAGTTCAAGAGTCCCTTGCTCAGGGTTGCTCTGACAGTCAGACTTGTTGCTGAGCAGGGAAGCTGGTAGAGGGCATCACAGACTTGCAGAAAAGAGACACCCATCCAGACTCGCTCCTTCACTAAGACAATTTGCCCCAACCTGCAGTAGCCGGTAGGAAAACTCTTCTTCCCAATACAAAAAAACCCATACAACTATCGCTACAATACAATTTCCTTAAAACTCCTTAGGTAAACCCAAGCCATCCCTTTTTGACTCTTTTGGCTTCTTTTCGTCTGTACGCATGCCTGCACAGCACTGCACTGGGGAGACCAACAGGTTTATTTGGAGCTTGTTTTCGAGATTCCAAATGCACAAATTGCTGCATATCCCCAGAGGCTGCGAAGTGTTTCAAACATTCCAGGACATACTACACACTGTCATAGTCCACATACTCACCAGAACAGTAAAAACAACTGTGGCCAGCTGCTCCTGTGTGTGAAATCACACAAGGTATTTTCAGAGTGCTTGTTCTAGTCTGTTTAGGAACAGTTACCAAATTCAAAAATCTATACTCAAAATTAAACTTTCAGCAAGTGAGAAGTCATTTCCCTAATAATTTTATTTCCTTTTTGATGAAAGCTTAGAGAATACTGTCAATGGCATAAATATGTTGGAAATATTTTTGTCCCTAAAAGTTTGCCATTTGTTAAAAAGGTCTTTTTGAGATAAAATATTGTTTTAAAAATCAGTAATAAACCAAGTAATGAATGAATAAAAGCCTTTTATATATATTGACTTGTTAACTTCTAAATCCTCTGCTTTAGATCCTGTGTGATCAGAGCCCTTCGGTGCCTGAGCAGTTTACAGTATTTCTGCCAAATTGTTTTACGCCAACAATTATTCAAAATTAATTTCATCAGCCAACAGGTTGCCCAAATAGGTCCTTTTACATAGATCCTATACCTACAGTGGAAAAACTATATTCAGCCCTTCGCCTGGAGCAAAAAACTCCACAAAAATAACGAATTAGTCTTTAATTAATTTAATTGAACTCATTTCTCTTCATTTTACTAGTATTCAGAACTGCTTTAATTCACTTTTTACAAGTGTGGTTGCATCTGGTGACTAAAAAGTAGAACTGCTGCTACTTTCTTGCTCTCACACCCTTCCAAATACATGTTAATGTGTGTGTCCATCCCAACAGAGCTATTACTAAATTCCCCTGTGGACTTTTCAAGAGGAAATGGGGAACCAATACGGCACCCATTGGACTGGGCAGCCACCTAGAATAAACAATGGTAACTGTCAGCACTCGCGTGATTTATCACAAGACTTGACTGAACAGCTCACAGATGTTCACATCCTCACTCCCCAGTGCCTCAGCCAACTTGGGTCTGACTATGCTGAACAACCTCTGACCAACTTAACTGGACAAAATTAAAATCACTGCTCCACAACCACAAATGCCAAACTTGTACCGAATGGCCAGTGGCACCAACGCAATCAGGCACGAACAGCCCACAGCATTTCTGTTGAGTGCCAGCACACATGATACAGGGTTTATGTCAGTAATTTTGCTTTCACACCAACTGTATGCCAATCGCAGAAGAAAAGACAGTATCTGCTGTAGAGCTGGAGCATCTCAGACCTAATTGCTAAAATGCTAGGTGCTACTGCACAGTACAATTTCTCCAGTAGCAAAGGTGATTAAATTAATTACAACTAAATTAGTCAAAACCCTTATGGTTAAATTATGCCACCTTGATGTAGTTTTGATGACCATCTTTGCTGCTGGAGAGGAGAAATACCTTTATACCTTTACTACTGGAGATGCAAGTGAAATTAAACTCAAGGTTACCTAATCAATTTTATTTTTATTTTTTTTAAATAAATGTGAGCTTACAACACAGACCAGTGCTTTGCATCATGAGGTTCTGGCAGTTTTGATCAGTCCTAGGATCCGGATTTTCTGTCTCATTAAACTATGGCCTCATTGAAGCAGAGTACTTGGCATTTATAGATAGCTTGCAAATGGATACTGTCACAGCCTTCTCACAGAACTACATATCCGAGCAGGGCTACGGAGGGAAAAAAACCCCTACCTTTCGTCTCTACCCCGCCTCTGATGGTGTGGGGCTGATTGAGAGACATTTGTATAGACTGGAAATCTTTGTGCTGCTGGCTTAGGCAAGGAGGAAAGAGACAAGGCAAAACACATCAGCCGAGATCAGCAGCAACACAGCTGAACTAGCAGAGGTTTTTTTACAGGGTTGTTACAGAAACTGGAAGGCCATGTGGGTAATGGATGAACATCAGAGTAGGGAAGCAGCTCATGTTTCTAAATCAGCACAGAGGATCAGTACGCAGGAGGGTGCAAGGTCTGCATCACTGGGAAACAGGAATACAGACAGAGATCCATCCTTGCTGCAGAGCTGGGTAAAAGGACCTCCTGAACAAACTTTTATCCCTTCTGTGGTTGTAGGCTATGTCAGTCTGAGACACAGGAGGGAGAAGGAAGTCAAGGGGACACTTTCTAAAGGGAAGATGTGGTAAGTCTGGAAGGCAGCTGCCAGAGGACAGAAAAGTTCAGTATTATGCAGACAGCAACAGCTCCTTAGTTTTCTGCTGCAAGAGACCAAAAGGGAGATTTTCTGGAGATGCCGTTACTCACCATAACTGCAAGACAGCACAACAGGCCTGGTCCTCGTGACGCTGTTCCCATGGTAAATCTCACATACAAATTCCCCAGGCACGGTTTTGTCCAGGTGAACCTTCTTCCCATCATCCTTAAAGCAAGCCTCGGGGGCTCTCAGCGCAGTGCCATTCAGCAGCCACTGAAAGCTGGTGCTCTCATTGCTGGTCACGTTGCAGGACAACTCTCCAGTCCCATTAGGGAAGCACTGGATACCAATGGCTGGCTCTGGTCACACACAGCACAGGGCAACAGGAACAGGAAGGAAAGAGAGAGGTGAAGAACAGACTCAGCAGTGAACAGGAGCTTCCCTTACTGGCAGTCTTACTACCACCATATTTACTTGGTAGCCAGGGAGCAGAAATAAGTAACCAGATTCTTCAGTGCCTGCCCCCAGCCCTTGAATGCTTAGCAGTGCCCACCCAACCCTGCTAGTGACTCGCGGTCCCTATTTTGGGGATGCCACAAAAATTTGGAATCTCATTTTCCCTATTGAAATTGAAAAAGCAAAAAATAAAAGCCCCTGATCTGAGAGGATGGTGGAACCACCCCAAGCATTTGCCAGCCAGAGGCTTCCTCTGCAATCAGCACATAACTGTAGCTTCACAGGAGACTCAGCCCTCTCCTCCACCAGAGGTTTGTACTTCTGCTGTCACTCTGCAGCTTCTTCCATTTTAGAGAACTAGTACAAATCATGCCCAACATAGGTACCAACACCAGACACCTGCAGTTAGATAGGATGACCCAGACTAGGACAATTTAAAATGAAGTAATGAATCATTAATCTTACTACATTTTCCTAAATTTCTCTCTTTCAGTCTATTACAAGGAGCCAACCTCTTTTCCACATTTGCTACTTTGCAAATACAGACTAGACAGAGAAGTGGTATGGTTTTATGACAGCAAGAGTAACATTGAGAACATCTATGCAAACATCCACATAAATAAGCTCAGAAATCACTTTCTTCACCTAGGGCATCATCTTCAGCTAAAATTCACTGCCTCCAGGGCACACCTTTCCTGTGAAATTGTTTCCCTGCCTTAGGTGTGGTAACAGAACACAAGGAGGAGACAAAAGTTTCCGAAGCAAATCCACTGAAATGGAGATTAAACCCAGGACACTTCTGCAGTCTTTGCCTGCTTCCAGTCTAAGCCCCTGATCTTTGTGCCAAGGAGTCACATCTTTGACCTGCTCTCCATGGCAGTTCCGCCTGTTTGCGCACAAAAGGTGTAAGGATTCATTTGTCTTCACTCAGACCAGTTTGCTCAGACATTTTCATTACAATTTCATACGCTTCAATTTCTCTCAGAAGCTTGTGTAAGTGAAAGCCCTGCAAAAGGAACAGTGGAGATGAGGACCAGAGCAATGGTCACTGGCTATCTGGAGCACTGTTCAGCAGAGGGGCAAACCCATTTAAGCCTTCTTCATATTAATGCAAGCAATGAGCTGGATCCTGTACAGAAGCGACTTTGTTTCCATCTTCTCACCCTGCAGATGGATGAGCGAGCACGCAACGGGAAGCGGCAACTCTGAGGCCACAGGGAGGACAGTAGAGAGATTGGCACAGTAAGGTACCTATCGCTGGTCTCTGAACAGACCCAGAAGATGCTGACCTCCAAGCTGCTCAGGGGCAGCTAAGAATCAGAAAGTCACACCCAGATTCCTTTAGTACCTTTCCTCGGCTGCATGAAGCAGGGGAAAAAAGCAGCACACCTCAACCCAGACCTGCACAGAAGTCCAGTTCAGTTTCCAGAGCCAAGTCAGGTTAACTCCTTAAGGAAGTGTGTCCACAGGCAACAAAATGTTGTTGGTCAGCAAGAGGTTTCATGAAAGCCATCAGGAAGAGTACTCTGTACATGTCTACATGCTATAGGCTCAACTTTACAAACACTTCAGGCTGCTGTCTCTTACATCAGTTTAAAATAGCATGCAGCTCAATTGACTGACTACTTCAAGGAAGGGTCAACAGACAGGAGAGACTGACAACACAGATGCAAAAAGCATCCCCTAGTTTACACTCACTATTACTGATCCCTGAGGTGCCAGAGGCTTACAAAGCTGTTCCAGAGGCACCTATAGCTCCCGCAAACTCAAGCAGTGTCTCAGAAAGAATTTTAAGGCACCAGCTTCCAAGCCAAGCTCACAAGTTCAAAAGCTATTTGTTGCTAAGAAGGCCACTTACCAAATACTTCCAGTATAAAAAGCCTGGAGGTGTTGTGAAAAACGAACTCGTATTTTCCTTCGTCCTCTTTCTCCACACTCCTCAGCACTAGAGAGCCATTCTGCAAGTTCAGGCATCTGCTGGCAGAAGTGCCACACTTGGCCAACAAAGTATCATTTAAGACAGCTGTCAAGCATCTCACATCCCTCTTGCTCATTCTGGAGAGGTTCTGCAGACTTTGAATTCCCACAGAAAAGACTGCTGAGCCGCCGCTGAGCACACTAGTCTGGGTGACTGATCCTGAAAGGAGAGGCACAGAGCATAAGCAGTGAGCTTGCCGTGTCCATCCTTCCCCTCTCAGCTGCCTCCCAGAAAGGCAAGTGCCCAGGTGAGACATAAGATGGACAGACCCACCCATCAGAAGAATGGGAAGCCTTCTATAAAGGCCAACATTCCCCCATCAAAACACGGGAGAGGTGTGCACACCATGAGCACAGGGCAACAAAAGGCTGAGCAGCTCATCTTTTCTCTCCCCAAACTTGACATGACCATCTACCACCCCCATGAGAGCTGAGAGACTGAGCAAAGAAAGATCCTTGGGGCATCAATGCCATGGATCTTATACAGAGGGGAGCAAAAACAATGGCTGCCTGCACAGCTACTTTTACCCGAAAAGTAAGGTCACAGTTTTAACTTGAACAAGTCTCACGGTATTCTTGCACATCATTAAGTTGCTGTACACAAATCATAAATAGGTAAATGGCAGGGTGACAGCAACTCGGGGACTAACCCAAGGTCACACCGAACATTAGGAGCGGGTCCACATTGCTCTCCAGCCCCTCCAGCCAGTGTCCTGCGTACAAGGACCTTACATTCTCTGCTGAAACGCTTTTACAGATGCAGTACACTGAGAAAGTACTATACTGTTAGTTATCGTTCCTTTACTACAAAAAAAAAAAAAAAAAAAAAAGTCTTACTTTGGTCTGACTGCCCCTTTCATGCATTAGCAGTTACGCTATTTGACATCTCCCCAAACCTGGTAGAGTCCTTAAAAGATCTTGGAGCAAAATGAAGGTGTCTGCTCATCTAGGAAAATCTGTGCCAACTTTATAAAGAAAATTCCCACTTACCATGAGTAACAGTTATTATCACCAGCAAGCACTGCAGAGTAAAAGGAAAGCTGAAATCCATCTTAAAGAGCTCCTTGCATCATGCGCTGAGAAGATGATCTGGCTACAGAGCTCAGTGAATATAGCGTTCAGGAAATGATGTCAGAAGCAAGAGTTAAAAAAAAGAAAAGAAAGTCCATAGTGGACAGATTGAATAATGTTTCAAAATAGACCTGCAAGGTTTTGGGTGACTGAACTCGGGCTGAACGAATGCGAGCCACAATGTGCTCTGCAAAGTCCTGCACCTTGAAGCTAGCTGCAAGTGTGAGAATAGGGCTGAGGGATGAGGAGAGACAAAAATACCTCCTGGTCAGCTCACCCCATTTAGGAAGATGCTAACGCTGAGATGGGGCAAAGGCGAAACACCTATTTCTTTCATCCTTTTCCCATTTATCAAAGTACAGCATCCCCACCCAGGAAAGAGAATCACTCCAGTCAGATAAAGCACTGCACATGCGTACCAGCTGATTTTCTGAAATACCAACAACCATCACTCATGGAGAGACTCACCAGGAGGAGGTGTGGGAGAAGGCTCTCCCTCTGTACGCAAGGGCTATGTTCCCAGCCTGAACTTTGCTGGCCTCTTCCAGTGACCCAATGCTACCTGCCATACAGGAAAGGGCTCCATACAGCCACGCCAGGCAAAGAATAAAGGTTACAGGAAATTAAGTTGCACTGCAAAACTAGACTGAATGCAGCTCAAAAGCCACCCCGGCTCTGTCTGAAGTGCAGATCCCAGAGACAAGACTGAAAAGCCAATCTTGAGGAATGACTGTGAACCAGTTATCTACAGGGCCACACAGGACCAGATACTTTGTTCACACTCGTTGAGATCACTTAAAGTACTCTGGCATGTTGCACTGAATGTCAAGGTGGATTGCACAAGCAACGCAGCAGAAACCCTCTTGGTCACTGGAGGAAGTAAACCGCCATAGCATTAGAGCCAACATCTGGATTTTTTTAGATGCACTTAGCAGATGTGCTGGGGAACAACTGTGAGAGCAGTTCAGGATACAGCTGGGAATCTTACACTTCCATGCTGTGTCTCTGGACACAGACACAGACACTGCCCATTAAGGAAACTCCACACGGTGGAATCACATGTATACACACATTTCTGTGAAATGGTTAAACTCCTTGTGTTGTGGTCTGCGCTATTTTTCAAACAATTTGGCTCTGCTTGATAATTCCACATTTCGGCTACTGGTTTGGCCCCTCTGACTTCTTCGCAATGACAATTACATCTCACCTCCTGTTCCCAGTGTCCAAAACTTACAAGTATGTTCAAGGCTACAATAGCACCATCCCGTCTTTAGGACAATCAGAGGGCTGGAGCACCTCTCCTATGAAGACAGGCTGAGTTGAGGTTGTTCAGCCTGGAGAAGACAAGGCTCCAGGGAGACCTTATAGCAGCCTTCCAGTACTTAAAGGGGGCCTACAGGAAATATGAGGAGGGACTCTTTATCAGTGAGAGTAGTGATAGGACGAGGGGTAACCATTTTAAACTGAAAGAGGGCAGATTTAGATTAGATATGAGGAAGAAGTTCTTCACTGTGAGGGTGGTGAGGCACTGGAACAGGCTGCCCAGAGAAGTTGTGGATGCCCCATCCCTGGAAACATTCAAGGCCAGGCTGGATGGTGCTTTGAGCAACCTGGTCTAGTGGAAGGTGTCCCTGCCCATGGCAGGGGGGTTGGAACTAGGTGATCTTGAACGTCCCTTCCAACCCAAACCATTCTATGATTCTATGATTTATCGTAAGTGCATAAGACAGGCCTAAATTGATGTAAGATGTGACAGAAATAGCCTTCTCTGAGAAAAGCAGTGAAGTGAGTCTTCAGACACAGCAGTGCAGAGGAAGGGGGAGAGAGAGAAAAGTATTTACAGGAAGAAACACTTTCATTTCCTTCTGTGCTGCTGAAATGACATGAAGAAAATCTCTCTCAAATACCACTGCAAGACTGGGGCTAACCATCTGCCTCGGATGTGCACGTTCAACCTCATTTCACCTTCATGCTTGAAGGGCAAGCTGGTAGAGCTTAGGGTTGCAGTGCTGTGGTGGAGACACAAGACAGAACAGACAGCATGTGCAGGCTTGCTTCAAAATAGCACCCCAAAATGTTCAGAATCTCAAGAAAACCAACAAAATGCAAAAGGGGTCTGCATACAGCCAAGTCCAGCAAAAGTTCACCTTCTCCTCCAGCCTCACAGAGCTGCCTCACAGAGCTCATTTACAGATTTGCAGTAAAATCAAAGAAAAATACAGCCTTTCTACTGTAGCTCTGTTGTTACAGAAGTGACTCTGCATGACTGTGACATTGCGGTGTCCTGTATTTAGTCTCCCTCTCAGTGACTCCAGAGCAAATGAGTACATTTATGAGTTCAATATTTCTGACTGCAAGTGCCCCATACATCACACGGTATATGAAGTCTCATTAGGCTCCTTCTGTCCCTCACTAGCTAAAACACCCAAAATCCTTCTGTCCCTCACATCCTCACTAGCTTTAAAAAAAACCCCAAACACACAAGAAATCATAGCCAAGATAAAGTTGACAGCACATGCACAATCTGTGTTGTCATCAGCAGGCTCCTCTTAAGTGCAACCCTCTCAAATTTCATATATAACAAATTTGTTAGGTGAGATTAGATACTAATTTCTAACACTGGCTAATGAATGCCCACAACACGCTTGGCTAGCCAGAGAATTTACTTCCCCTTTTTATATAAAGACAAAGTTTTGCGTGATTATTGCAGACAAAAACCACCTTGTGACGCTTAACAGAAACCACAAGTAGAAGAAGGGAGGGGGGGGGGGGGAAAAGACAAGAACTTGTAGTTGGAAGATGAACTAAAATCTTTTTTACTTGGTGAGCTGCAAGCTCACAGGGCCATTTTGTCCTTTCAGCCACTGATGGCATCATGAAAGGAGAACGGAGATTCATTCCTTACGTGACATGAGGCATTCATGGAGCACAAAAGCTTGTAACACCTGAGCTAGCAAGTAAAGCAGGAAATAAGCTGTGAAGTACTATGAAAAAATTTGTACATACAAACTCTGCACATCTTCCTTTTGATAGGCTGGTAAGCGTAAGCAGCGCACCTATTTTTACTGTCACTAATACACGTCAGCATTAACTGGGGAAATACACAGGCCTAGCTTCACACAGAGGGAGGCGGCAAAGCTAAACGCCAGAAACTCAATGCGCAGAGACAGAAAATAAGCCCTCGGCTCTGGCGAAGCATAGAGCTGGCTCTGCAGGCTGCTGAGGGCTCCCTGCCCCAGCACCAGCCCCGGGCCAGGAAACGCTGCTGGCTGCGGGCAGTCTGCTCTTCTCTCCTTCCATCCCCCTACAGTGGAGCGGCACGGCCATGGCTACACCACAGGCTGCCAGGGCAGGTACAACCTGGACTGTGCAGCACTGGCAGCAGGGAGAGGCTTCCAGCCATGTTAGCTTACCTGTCCAGTCCACACCTACTGCTATTCAAGCATGAGACTTTTTTAAGCACACTCTGAGTGGCTCTTAGGAGAGTTTAACTGTGCAGTCACAAGGCAGGAATGGGGGGCAAGCCTGAGAGATGCTTCTGTGCGTGGATGCAGAGACTGATGAAGGTGCAGAGACTGATGAAGATTCACATTCATAAGAATATGAATTCTTTCTTTGTTAAACGAAACTAGCTAGAGAGCTATGCTTGAACTCTGAACTTCTTGATCAAAGAAACAGCAATAGCAAGCAAAAATAAACACAGAAAGGCATATGCTTTAGGAACCAGCCACGCATTATCAGGGTACTCCTGTAGTTGACGTTCAGAGCAAGTGACTTTTGGTCTAAATAGGCATGAATAGGACTGTACGGGCATAGCAAGAAGAGTGAACAGGACCTCTGGCCATAGATGAATGCCCTCTTGTGTTAGGGACTCTACAGCCCCACACAGATCTGTAAAATGGAAATAAACCTGCAGACTCCCAGACTCCCAGCTACAGACAATCAGGAACATTGACATACACTGACATTCCCAGGTAGCCCCAAAGTACAGGCCTGCCAATACCATATGCTCTGTATCAGACCTGCTCCACCAGCCCTTGTCCCACACGTTGTCCTGCAGCACCAGTAACTCCACACACGATACAGCACAGCAGCACTGCTGCTTGGGACCCCAAACACCAGAGAGAGCCCATCAGCCCGATCCACCACATCTGGCCAGCTGCAGCTGGTTTACATGATCCTGGAGGGGCAGAGAAAACCAAAAGGCCGTGTTTCAGCTGTGGACAGACATAATTTTACCAACAGCAGCCTGTTCTCAAAGCTGACCCACACCCTAAGCACACATGCCACTCAGCTCAGTGGATGCGCACCACGCTGTCTGCCAGCATGTCTGACAGATGAGAGGCTCTTCCCCACCACACAGACAAGAGCAGAGAGGTCTCATGTGTCAAGTCTTAAGAAAGCGGACAGGCCAGACGCAGGTGACTGACATTTCTCCCCACCTCCTGAAATCACCCATTTGCCACCGTTTCCATAGAAAGTTGCACCCAGGGGATTCCTCCTGACCAGCTCTCAACTGGATGCTGAATAAGGCAAATCAGGAGGAAAGAAGGAAAATGGGACTTCCGTTCTCATTCCTGCTACCTCTGCCTCAGAGGCAACCTGCAGATACGGTCCCCTTTTCAGCTCAATCCATCCATCTTCCATGGGGCTGGTCCTCTGCCCTGAGACAACACCCAGCCCTGTGTGGCACCCCACAGCTGCTGACCAGCCACACAACATGAGATTTAATCAAGAGGCCACTATGAGGGCAAAAAGAGTGAAGGAGACACATTGTACTGGAAGCTGGAAAAACAGTGTGGCAAAAAGACCATAAAAAAGACTGTTCTGAGTCAGATTAGAAGTTCACTTCAGCCATTAGCTTGTCTCCAAACACAGCTTATGTCAAAGCCTCAAGTAAAGATGCTACCTTTGTGACAGGGCCATTTAAAGTAACCCACAAATTACAAAAAGCACGTTGCAGAAACATGCTGAGATCAGGAACTGCTGCAGAAAGGCTCTGGGCCTAATTATGGACAAGGTACATGTGGTTTCTCCAGCCTGTAGTACCTCCGGGAAAGGAACAGTCCAACACTTGCAAGAGTCAGGGCCAGGATTTCTGGAGCTCCCAGGATGTCCCCATGCAGACTGTCAGATCTCCAGTGACAGGGGCCCATGGGAACACTCTCTCTTCTTCAGAGCATCCATGGGTATTTTCAGCTTTCCCTTGCCAAGAGATAGAAAGAACATCCAAGATCCTGCAAACGCGGATGAGGACTTTGTTGTGTTGGGGGCTTTGCAACAGGGCTGATAAAAGGAAAACCCATACAGATACCCGCTCTGATGTACAGACAAAGAACAACCTGGGAGACCTCCCAGCAGCAGGTCTGCTGCACCTCAGACACCTTTCTGCTGAGACACACACCACTGGTCCTTGTTTCACGCTTCCTGCCACAGCCTTTGCTATGTGATGCTGAGGCTATCTGGGACCCGACTGAACCAGATGCTGCTGTTCTGTCTAAAGCATACAGTTCAAGCAACAGTGCGTGGCAGGGAGGATCCTGAAGGGGCAGAGAGGATGAGACCCTGCATAGTATCCAGAAGCAAACAGAGGATCTAATCTGCACAAGCCCTCTGCTCAAAGTAACCCAAGTACAAAAACACACAGTAGCACCTTGATTTCATGCACATGGTCCCTACCCATCTCATGCTCTAGAAGAGCCCATCTCTGCTGCTCTATAATGCACAGCAGAGCAGTCCCATGCCTTTAGAATATGTAAATGACAGGCTGGGGGAGGTCTTCTTCAGCTCCCACTTCTGAAAAGCTAAAATCCATGTGCTTGTCACAGATCCCATAATTCATACAGAAGCTCCCCTCCCCCAGCTTACTCTCCGATGCTGAACAAGACCAGCCAGGGTTACAGAAGCTTATTCAGACTTCTGCTCATTAACAAGCTACTGTCACCCTTAGGCATTCTCTTCTTCCTATTGTCATATCTACGGGTGCTTCTCTCTCTACCCTGCCACCAAACAGCTCAGGGTGAATGTCATGAATTCACCCCCAACTCCACTACCACTGAGCAGCTAGGGGGGGAGAGACCCGGGCGGGTCCACAAAAAATAACAGAGACATGGAGGAGGTACTGTGCCACACTACCATCTCATTTTGGTGTTCACCTATCACCTTACTGCCAGGTGAGACGAACAAGAATATAAGGATCCCAGCTGTCCAGGTCAAGCATATCAATCACATACAGTTTCTCTGACACAGCTCTCCTAGTTTGGCCCACAATGACAAGAGAAAAAGAAGAGTCCATATATGGAATAACTGCTAGAAACCACACAATTTATATTTAGCATCACCACGTGCAGGGTGAAATGCTTTGCATTTGCTTTGAAAACAAAACCTGCCTTATTATTACAAGCTATTCAGAGATAATGGCTTCAGTCATGGTGCTACATGAACAAAGCTTAACTGAAGGACCACATCAAGGACACCAAGCACAGTGCCTACAGTCTATAGGTTTTGGCCAGTTTCACTAGAGTCAGAGGAAAACCTGCTTCTGTGAGGGGACAACACTAGGAGAAGTCAAGTTAGGATCCAACCTGCCACAGGTTGGTGCAGGTCAACTGTGCTTTTTTGCTTTCATCTCTAATGAATGACTCAGATGAATTTCAGCCCCCCATTTCACCTGGGTCCGGCTCAGAGGCTGCCACCATGTAACTCTGCCACCAGTGCCCCCAGCTCACTGTCCTTGGCCCAGCCTGCCAAAATTGAGTTGTCTCTGGCAGAGATTCTCAGCTCCTGCCAACCAGGATTTTTCTGCAGCCACCCACCCACTTCTCAAGTACCAGACCATCTTGTTCATCTTTTCCAGTTTCTTCTTGCTTTGCCTTGCCACACTTTGGTGAGAGAAAATCAACTTGGCAAAATCCCAACTTGGAAGAAAGAACTTGGGAAATTTCACTGATATTGCCATCTTCAAACTAATCATATAAACATTATTTACAAAGGCAAAGAGATTTCATAGGTTAAAATTTCCTGCAAGGTTAACTTCACAATGTCCTAGCCTTACATCTGCTGTGGTCTGCTGTGGTTACAAGAAGGTTAATGCCAGGCTTATTTAAGAAAATCTTTCAACACAGTACAGAATGGGGACAAAAGCCACCAAAACAGCTTTATAACCACAAGATCACAGGTGGTTATGACAGGGATTCCCCACCTCATCAGACTCTAGCACCATGGATAACCTAATGTGACAGTCAAAAGAGTTGAAAAAGCAGCAAAAAACACTTTCTGCCTTTTGCTGCAGCTTTGCTACCAGACACAAGAAACTGCAACCACTGGTACCTGCAGCAAATTCGAGCATTCAAGAGCTTTAAGAAGCTTCTTTAGAAAAATAGCCGTCTTGTCAGCAGACTGAAATTCATGGTACAGGGACTAGAATTCCACTGAAAAAAATTTAGCTGCCAACAAACTGAAAGAGGCTGGAAAGCAGTGTTTTATAGGATCAAAGCTGGAAACACTGCTTCAGAATGCCAACTAGAACTTAAAAGGCAGGTTGAAAAGTCCTAGGTCACTACACTCTTTAATGAGGTAGCCCTGGCTGAGGCCAAGACAGCAAACAAATATGGCCTTTTCAGACTAGATTAAATTCCTGCATGCACTGAAAATCTGAAATGAGTAAGATATTCAGAATGTGCAGGCATTTCTTCTGTGTATTTGGCAATGCCAGAAGGCTGATATGTTTCTCCCACACTCAGTGGAAGCAGATGTGGCCTCTGGGACTGACAGCTCCCTTTGTGGCAGGAAGGACTGGGTCAGATCTGCACAGAGGGGAGGGTGGAACACCAGAACGCCCAGCTCGCTGCTGACGGAGCAGTCCCTGCACAGGTCCCAACCACGCTGCAAAGCAATTCAGCTCCACGGAAATAAAACCAAAGTACTGTCAGATCAAAGCCTTCTGAAACTGAGGAAGGCCAGCGTGAGACTGACTTCTACATCCTCAAAGTTTAAGAATATGTAGGGATGTCTACATTACATTTTCCAGTCCTCTGCAGCAGCACTTGTGATCACTTGTGAGCGTGGACAATTATTGCAGTGGAGGCACACAACCCATAAAGCAAATTTCTGACAATGACCTTAAAGTACTCCCTGGACACTGATGTACAGATCAAGCTGATACCCCTGGTTCTTTTCTCTAGAGCCCTTCTTCATAAACATTTCTTTTTATCTCCTTGGAGACTGAAATTCGGGTGTATTCACCAGAGGTTTGGAGCTGGGGGTCTCTCTGGGAGCAGAGGTCTGAAAAAAAGGCAACAGACTGGAATGCCTAGTTTTCACAGCCATGTATGTGTTCAGAATTTTAATACGCTTGCCAAATAACACTTCTGCTGGGTCAATCTCAATTTATTTGGCCTTCACCTTATATACATTAAAGCAACAGGTGTATAGCATCTGGCCGTTTCAGTCCCTGCACAAATCTTTGACATATCTTTGATTCATTCTGTCTACTTTCCCTGATGATTGAGGGTGGTACAGAATATGCAGCTGTTGCTCTGTTCCTGTTTCTCAGTTGTCAGCCTAGGCATATCTTTGATAGTTCAGTCATCTGGTATCTTCCTGCCATCTCCTGACAAAAAATATCCTAAATACCCTACCTTTTCTTTACAGAATTTGGCTGGGGAGACTCAGTGACCTTTATCAGCCAAAGCAACCAGCATTACTTATGTCTTCAACACAATTTTCCCTATTTGTGCTTGCTATTAACACATCATCCACACGCTGTATTAATGCAGAGTAACTGGTTAACTCTATGTCCTATAAGTCTGTTACTAGGATTTTCAAAAATAAAGTTGACAATCCTGCTACCCCTTTAATCACAGGAGCCAGCAGAAGAACCTTCCCCAGCCAGACAGCCAGAGCATCTCAACCCAGGCCAGCAAGCCAGACCACCTACATCTGGACATCAAGCAAACAAGAGCCGTGCTCCCCCCGACCAGCCAGCAAGGCAGTCTCTCCCTGGCCAGCCAACAAGCCAAAACCATGCTCTAGTAAAGAGCCAGCCAGACACAGACCCTCCACTGCCAGCCATCAACAGCATCTCCCATCAACAGGCCTGCCAGAGAGATGATCAGCAGCCACAGCCAGAGGCACTCTCTAAAACTGGCCACTCATGGCCTGTATCTCCGGCCAGCCAGCCAGAACCAAACTCACCCACACACCACCTAGCCAGAGCCCTACACCGCACCCCACGCACCCAGCCAGAACCTGATCCATTCCCCTGTTGGCCAGCCAGAGCCCTACACCATGTGCCCCGTCCGGCCAGCCAGAGAGACGGACCACCGGCCGACTCCAGTCGGCACTAACAGCATCACAAACAACCACGAGAGAGATTAAATGGTTAGCCGCAGTTAATGCAGTACACAAAGTTTAGCTACCTCGTCCTGCCCGATGACGTTCTCCGGCTCCCTGAGGCCTGAGCCATGCAGCCCGCCACCCTGGCATCACGCTGCCTCAGGAGTCCTGCACAGGAGGCAGAGCCGCGAGACCCTTCCGTGCCCCCGCGGCCCCCGGCCCCCAGCCCCGCTGGGCAGCAGGCTCTTAGCCAGGTATGGGCAGCCCCACCCACATTCCAGAATCCACCAGTCACAAGGCAGCTAGCAATCACCAGCCAGCCAATCCGGAGGCAGCTGACAGAGGCCCCAGAAGCTTCTGGAACGCACTGCACAGAGAAGCCATTACATGGGGGTTAACTGGTGTGCGAAGGCTGCCAGCACGGCTAGAGAAAGCCATGGGGTGAAATAAATTAAAACTTAAATCCGTGAAGAGAAGCTACGGCCTGGAGGAATGAAACTGCCACAGCAGCCGGCTGCTGGCATGCACCAGGCCTATGGCAGCTCCCCACAGCCAGCCCTGGCCCCCAGAGCCCCGGCAGCGCTTTTGCCCAGGCCAGCGGCACAGCACACGGCTTCGCCGGGCAGCTCTGTCAGCCTTCCAGAGTAACCTCTTCCCGAACCAGACATGGCTCTGCTGCCCCTCAGTTCATAGCTCCGGTCCCAAGACTGATGTTTGGGTGCGAGAGGATGGACAGGCCCGAAACCCTGAGGAAGCTTGCACATTTCTTGCCGAATTAATTGCAAATTGCTCTTAGTAGTGTCAAGAAGTCAACTGCAAACCCAGAACACACAAGATCTTACTGATAAACATGCGAGACTAGTATTTTAAAGAGTAATGACACACATGGAAAGTTGAGGAATTTCAGCCATTAAATTCTACAGTCCTTTACTCTTTCCTTCAGAGATGTGGTGTGCTTAACACCTGTTGTATCCTCTTAGCTGGATGACAGACACCTGTAAGCTTTCCTTTCCGATGTAAAGTCATCTAGTTAGTGCAGCAGGCATGCAAACTTCCCATAGTTGAACACCTTGCAAATTGAAACTAATGTGAAGAAGTAGCCAAGGAATTTGCAGTATTTACTGAGCTTTCTCCTTGTAAGCCGGAGGACGCTCTAAGCTCACAACCTGTGTTGGAAACTCCTTTTTCATAGCATCCTCCAATTTGCAACTTTAGTAGTCATTCTCAAATCCATCGAAGCTTTCTCACTTGGTTTTCAGGCACTTTGTACTCATCAGCTTTTAATATTTCATCACACTGTAAGATTGGGTATTTCCAGAAGTGTCATTCATTGTAATCAGATCATGCTGTTTCTCAGTCAGTCTAAGTCTACATTCACTGAATTCTCACAGATGAACAGCGGAATCAGCTTTCTAATTTTTTTCCTGTAAGTATCCAATAGGAATTTAAAGAGCTCTTACACCATGAAGACTCATAAGCTTCACATGATAGACTGGAAGGGAAACCTAAATTTTGTCTTCAGACAGAATATTTTCTGTGATAAGCCTGAACATGAGCTGGCAGGTGATCCCTTTCAAAAAAAAATACACGTTTCCTTTCTGAACACAGTAGGAGGAGCAAGAGCTATGAAGACAGGGAGTTATTACCCCGAGTACTTTAAAATTCAAGAAGAATATTGCAGTCTGTTTTGAGAATCAAAAGTTAAGAAGGATGTGGACAGATTGTAGACTCCACAGCAAAACAAGAATGACCCTGCAATCCCAGTTCACAATGACATTCAGGAACACCATTTTAGTAGTAACAAAACCCCTTTTATTCAACATTCTGTAAGAAAAGATATTTCAGGAAACATGCAAGCAGCACCTTGTAACTAAGATAAAGCCATCTTAAAATTACTACACACCATTTAAGATAAAACTTAGCATAGGCATTGCAGAAAATATATCTGATTACCAAGGCCATTCCTTAATGGCAATTACATATATGGCTATAGAACATTGCTAGCAATGTTCTGTTTTGTTTCCTTTTCTTTTTTCCTTCTAAAACAACAGTTCCTAAATAAAAGCCGCTGCATGTTCTTCACTGCAGTTCCCATCTCCTAATATGGTTTGAACTGACTTACCACCTAAGCAGCACATTCCTGTAAGCAAAGAGTAGAAGTAAAAATCATGCTTAAATCTACCAAGTCAAACTGTGGTTTTATTAACATTGTATGTGTTAGATGAAGGGTTAAGCAAGCCACCCATGTCCACCTCCAAATGACAAAACCAGCAGACCACGCAAACAGGAAAATGGCAGCTGCTGGGACCTCCTAAGGCCTTGCCACAAGTCCACCCTGCAGAGACACAGGACCAGCTTGGACACTCCCAGCACAGGACCCTGGCAGCAGGCAGGGCTGAATGTCCTCCTATCGATATGGAAAAGCCTCAGGCAGGCAGTCCCTGCAGAGCCATGTGCCATCACCGGCACTAACAGCAGCGTAAAGCTGCAGCCTGCTAGTCTTAACCTAGCTCATAGTAGAAACTGCACTGCCAGATACACCCTGAAATGTAGAGAACTGGATCTACACATGAAGGACTATTTGAATAGGGTTTCTGTATTCTGAAAGTGTTGAATAGGATATCTTACCTTTGTGCTTCTGAAAATGCCGTATCAGCGCAAGAGAGACAATAATAATTACAACTCCTAGTGATACTATGAGAATATAGAACAGCACACAAACAGTATTTTTTCCAAACGTCTCCTTTTGCTCTACAAGGAAAATTCAGTTGTAAAAAACACTTACTATACCTTCATGCTGCTATACTCTGTTAGCTTTATTGATTTTTATTTTTCTAACAACCTGTAAGTACATTATTGTCAGAAAGCTGACTCCTAAAATTAAAGGTTACCTTCTTTATTTTCTCTAAGGATTTTACAACCAAAGGGCCTTTTTTCACAAAGCATATATGGGACCCTGTAACCCATGACACTGAGACAGACCTCAGACAACAGCCTGGCTCACTGCCTCTTCTTTCTGCCTCACATCACCAGCTGAGAAGCCTATAAGGCATGATAAGAATAGCTGGTGAGATATATTCACACACAAGGCATTTTAGTATCGCTGGGTGATACTCAGGTATACTTCTAAGTCTCTCTGTATCACTCTGGTTGGGTTGCTTTATCACAGAAAAATCCAAACAGTACATCAGCCTTGTGTTCCAGGCAAGCGCATGCAGCACTGAAGCAGTGCTCATGCCATTTCATTGGGAAGCTAATATGTCACTGCCCAGAGCTGCACTGGCCCATGAACATAAGAGTCTGTTGGCATTAAAAGAAGAGGGAAGCAGGAAATGTGAATTACTTTTTACAGTAATTCTCTCTCAAATGTGTCCCTTGGACAGTAAAAAGGCTAATTTTAGCCCAACCCAAAAAGTTCTATCAATGTGTCCTGGTTTCAGCTGGGATAGAGTTAATTGTCTTCCTAGTAGCTGGTACAGAGCTGTGTTTTCAGTTCAGTATGAGAAGAATGTTGAT
>JAVKLA010000030.1:16018077-16034434 GCA_034782735.1 Sagittarius serpentarius | reverse complement strand
CCATCCCACTGGGTGAGGGGGGAGCGAGTGAGCGGCTGCGTGGTGCTGAGTTGCTGGCTGGGGTTAAACCACGACACAATGTAACTACACTAGTTAAACCTCTTACACTGTGAAATTTAGAACAAAACTAGAATTGTAGGCAGCATTTAATTAAAAGTTTCTGAGTCTCCCCACCATGGTAACCCTTGCAGATGTGAAAATGAATCTTTCCCCAATTTGGGGAATACTCAAATTCACCAGAAGGTTCTTCTGAAACATCTAAACCAGCAATCATCTGAACAAAGGATATGGCATTTACTGGATTAAAAAAAGTAATTTTTCTATCACAGTTCATAGTATTTTCAAAATATATTGGAGTAACAAGCTAGAAACAAAATGACACCTGCCAGCCTAGGTATTCAGCTGGAGCAGTCATACTGGTAAAAGAATGCCCAGCTTTACCAAACAAGGCTTACCCTGGCTAGTCTTTGTTTCATCCATCTGTTAATTAGCTAATTGCTAGTGCATTTGGGGCAGTCTCTTTTATTACACAAACCCAGATGGATTACGTATCTGGGTTTAAAAAAACCTAAACCTTTGCTTAACCGAAAGCCAGCATTTTAAAGTGATACTCACTAACTTTCACATTAGCAATGCCTTCATATACAGTTCTCCCATCTGTCATTTACTTCTATAGAATATCTGCCACGGTCACGTTCCTGAATCCTGCTTAGTCTGAGACTGTAATTAG
This sequence comes from Sagittarius serpentarius, assembly GCA_034782735.1. NCBI lineage: Eukaryota > Metazoa > Chordata > Aves > Accipitriformes > Sagittariidae > Sagittarius > Sagittarius serpentarius. The sequence goes on along the minus strand of JAVKLA010000030.1, from coordinate 16,033,704 downwards.
ACACAATCACAGATCTGTTAACATATTCCTCATGGTACCAAAACCAAGAACCATTTGTCAAAGCAATTTCTGTGTTTTCTTTTTTCCAGACTACCTGGAAGAAGTGTTTCAGCTTTGTCTCTGTTAGATTCAAGAACATGGATCCACCAGTAAGTTCTGTGATTTCTTTAAAAGTTTCAACTCCTGAGGGGAGAAAAACATATCTGCTTATTATTGGGATATTTTACATTCCACAGACAGCGACCACAAGCAGGAATATTCCTTGTATCTCTTGTTAATTGGAAGTGTTCTTCCTTTGCTATAGTTGTTTGAAATATCAGCCTGAAACCAATAAAGACAGATTCACTATAGGAGTGCTTTAATATCTTAATTTGTAATATGATAGCTTTTTTTTTTCCATTTTAATAATGCTTCTTCCATTCCATGTGCTTACACAGATTTTCCTCACTACAACAAGGTGGGCAAGCTGTAAGTTAACGGGACTCTACCCAGCCTTAAAACATTCACAGGTGCTGAGGGCAGCCCCTTCGCCCTTCGTATCTCCATTACGGTCTCTGCTCTTACTGTGGCTCACGTACATACCTCAGGTAGTGGCAAAATACCACTACCAGCACGTTGCAGCAGTAGCACAGAGCTTAAGGTGAGCTGCAAAACCTCTTGGGTAGGTGGGCACCACTGACCTCTGGGTCTGCATGAGTAAAAGGTCACTGGTACCACAGGAGCTAACCCTGTGCCTGCAAGTAGATTGCTCTATGCCAGCTTGAAACTGTCCCCCACTCCCACCCTCCTCCCAACAAGAGATAAGGATGGAAAATGAAGGATGGCACTGCATGTGCTAAAAAGAGCAAAGAGAACTTGAGGAAGGACACACACAGATTTAGAGCTAGAGCACTACTTCAAGAAACTGGATATGGAACTGCTCATGCCTCTCTGTTCAGGGTTTGGTTTTACATCACACTTAAGAGCCAGGCCTTCTTGCGGACTGTGGCACTTTGGAGAAGGCTTGAAATGCAGGACTGCCAAAAATTAACTTCTAGAAGACTGCTTTAGCAACACAAGAACCACCCTCAGGCACAAAATTGCCCAAGCAGTCATTCCAGACATTAACCTGCACATATAGAGACCCTCTCCCACCTGTGCAAGTTACTACATGACACCGGGGTGACAAGGGCAGATTGAAGCCTGGGTTCTTGTTACAAAGGGCAATTTGAGTTGGATTCAAGCATTAGGCAAACCACAGGAGTCTGAATCCTGGTAGGACCCTTTCCAATTCTGAATTTTACTGGATTTTCCTATACTTCTATTTTCCTCTGTGCTGGCAAGTAAATCATAAGCATGGCCCGGCCCAGGGGGAAGTAGACCACTCTTGGCTCACCATCTTGTTGGAACTGAGAAGCCAGAAACCTTCTGAACACAGGCCCTGGACAAGGAAACCTGCCAGAGTAGCATACACCATGTAAGTGCTGTTTTCAGGATTTGCCATACAAATGAGCGCATCTCCTTGCTCTGCTGCCCCCAGCCAAACTGCACTTCTAGACTTATGTCCTACAACACAGCTACACTCCGAGAATGGAAGGGAAGAAATGTGGGAATGTTTCTCTGGATATTTCATTCCTCCACAAAATACACCATTTGGGAACAGACCCCAAAGACTAAACAAAGCATGCAAACAGTGCAAGGCCACCTACTGAAAATACATCATCGTACATGCATTGCACGCTCAGACTTACTGTTCAGTTCCAGGTTAAAAGTTTTCTGATGCAAGTGCATGCCATCCTAATCAAATACTTCTGCCACATACTCTCCCTTATCCCCCCACTTCATAGGGCAACAGCTCAAGCTGCCATTGGGGAACACACGGGCTCTGTTGCAGTAGATCACAGGGACATTTGCTGCCTGTCTTATCTTGGCCACTCGCTGGTTGTCTGTTTTCCACATGACAGAGATGTAGCCAGCTGATTGCAGGCAGTTCAGATCAAAAGTAACACAGTCATCTATAAGCCCTCTGACAAGGTGCCCTGTTGAAAGAGAGCACGTGCATATTTACTTAAGGGATGCACTTAAGGGACATCATATATATTTTCTTTTTTAAATCTCTTACTACCTTGGAAGCATTTCCACAGAGACTTACAAGTTTACAAGTTATCTACTGGGAACTTGCATGCAGCCAGAGCTTGCTTTTAAGAAGGCAGCAGATAACAAATTAAGTCCCTGAACAGCTCCCTGAGAACCATGAGAAGGTCCGTTTCCTTGTCATGCTGAGGAAGCATTTTACTTTGATTTGATTTAGGAAGGGAGAATCCTACTGGGAGGTCACAAGACATAGCAAGAGTATATTATGAATCAGCATCCGTCATATATATTAATGCTTAGAGACACATCTAGAATATTGTCTTTGACACCATCCAAAACCCAAATAGCAAGTTTTAACAGTTTCCCTACAAAACTAGATACTAACATTTGCAACAGCTGCTATATCAGAAGTGGAAACAAACCCTATGCCTTTTGTCATAAGTTGAATTTGGCATATCTGAGTTATAAAATTACTGTAGTATGAATGAAAATTAGTCCCATACAAATGATAATTGCTTGCTTCTAAAAAGCTAACTGCTTCTGGGCAAAGATTGTTTTGCCCTGACAAGCAAAGATTCTGCCTACAGTGAAACCACCTGCCATAACACAGTTCAGTTGCCTAGCTATTTCAAATTAAGATAGGATGCATCTCAGACAGCCTAAAATGCCTTCTGTTTTTCTGTTCTGTCTACCTACCCAGTGCACAAGAAGGAAAAAAATATCTCTGGTTCCTACCTCCAGGAAGCAGAGGAAGGGCACTAACTAAAAGGCAGAAAAAACGAGTCATCTCAAACAGAACCCATTTTCTATTCCATATTCTTGTATTGCCCTGGCTCAAGTCAGAGATGGCAAGTTCAAGTCACTGAAGCACAAAAGACAACATTGCCTTCAACAGCCCAGGGCTATCAGGAGGGCAAGGCAGCCAGAGTGCTTTGCTGGGTACTGACAATATCAAGGGAGCAGCATAAGGACGAAACTCATTCTCATCCTCTACTCCTGGCTGCAAAATACAGGAACTAGAGTGAAAGGTGACAGGGAAGACAGGGGGTTACTGGGAAGAGAGAGAAAGTATTTATTTTTGTGGGCCCTCTGGCAGTCCTGAAACCACAAGCAGAGGGTGGTGTTGAGAGTGAGGAAAGCAGGAAGGCAGAACAATGCATAACTCTGATTAATCTTCTGTACCATGGTACCCCTGAAGAACTGTAACATCTCAAGGCCCAGGATGCTCAGAATAGGGAGGAGAGTCCTAATCAGCACTTTGTAGGTCCCTAAATCTTCACATTATTCCACTGTGGGTCAGACTTCACAAAGGCTAAGGCAGCTTTCAGTAAACCTTGCTGGACTGGCTTGACCTCAATAGCTGTGTTAACACATATTTCAAAATAAAGATCTAATTTTTCTAGCTGGTAAATTCAAGCACTGGATAAAGAGACAGAAAACACAAGATTTAAAACAGTCTAACATTAGCACCCAATATCTAACTAAGGAAGCTCAATAACAGCTCAGCACATTTAGGAGCTTAAATGGTTGGGTTTAAAAGTCTAATCGTTTTTAGAATTGTAGCACAAGCGTAGATGGTAATTGCAAGTGTAACAAACCTTTAATCAAAAATATAACATGCAAGTGTTCTCATCTAGATTATCATATGAACTCAAAAACAAACGCAGAAGCTGCCAACTGTGAGTACACAATCTACGTGTTGTAACATGTCTAATCCAGGCAGCCCAACACAGAACAACAAGGACTTTAAAGTGAGATTTTACACCCACCATGCACATGTAGCTGAAGTTTTCTTTGGTAGAGACAATGCTGAGAGCTGTTGCACACTGTGACCGTGTACAGCCTGCATCCTCTTTCCCAACCACGTGGAGACCCAAGGTCCCGTTAAGAAAGACACGAAATGCTGGCCATGCCCAGCGTTGCAAAGATGTATTTCCCTTGTGCCAGCTGATGCGAAAGGCTGCTCCAGTTGGGGATAGTCAAGGTCAAAAATAACATAGTTGCACACTCTCCCATCTATTTTTGTCACATCACTGTGAGCTGAAAACACAGCACACAGAAAAAAGTCCTTACCAAACAGTTCAACATAATTACAGCCATCAGGCTGAAACTCTGGGGATGGCACAGGTTTGAGAACATCACCAGGGAGCTGGGATTTAAGAGCAAAAACTGGGGTTCACTTCCAAATCCAGCTACTGAAATGTATGATCTCAAACTAGTCACTAAACCCAGGCTTGTCTAACTGCCATAGATTATGCGCAGATGGTTTTGTACTAGTCTCCCTCCTTAGCAGTTTCATAAAGCTTAAGTGAGAAATTTCTTTAAAACCCTGTAAGAGATTTTTTATGAAATAAAGCCACAAATAGCATAACCTGATACATGTTGTAAAGTGTTCCTCACAGCTAATGAATCGGCCATTTTTATTCTTTGTAAATATGAAGACACAAGTTACAACTCATACTCAATTAATAGTATCTAACAAGCCAACTCTGTCAAATTATATTTGCTTTATTAGTATTATCTTGCTACAGTTTATTACAGCACTCCTTCAAACATTAAATCTTTAAGAGGATGCTGTAAGTTTAATTAATTAATATTCTATTTTTAATTGCTTGGCTTTTTCATATTCCAAATATACTGATGTAATTCCATTAGCTGAGGTTTTTTATTTCCCAGTGGAATTAATTTCAAGCAGAAGCTACTTACAACAGCAAGCACAGCAAGCTAAAACACTTTGGGAACATCATCTTATTTCAAACGATCTCAAATGTTGTCCTGGTCCTGCAGCTAATAAACCTAGCAGCATAAACCTCTAAGAACACATCCACACCAAAACAGACCTTCCATCCCAGTTTAGCATCAAAGCATGCTGCTACTAGGGAATTATTAAGAATTACATAAATCTTCTTACCTTCAAGAATAACAAGTGCACACAATGCAGCCTGGAAGGTGAAAATAGGTAACATTTCAGAAGTGACCTTTTCTTTGCTATTATGTATACACTTCTTTATGGGCTTGTTCACCAGGAAACCTTTAAAACCCGCTAGCTTAGATCCCTAGTGAACAATACGGCTTGAAGTAAGAAGGTGAAGAGAAATATTTAAAGTATTCTTGCGTGCTAATCATTTCCTTACTGAACCTGAACAGAGAATTCTCAGAGAGAATAGCTGTTTTATTAAAAAAAAAAAAAAAATCCTGTGGTTTCAACCACTGTCAGAACAGTAGCAGCTATGAACTTGTGGGTAAGTTTCCCTTTTTTCCATGCCACAAACACAACAGTGGAGGTCAGCACTATCAGACAATTTTTCACAGCAAAAAGAAATCCAGGGAAAAGGTGTAGCTGCAGGTCAGCAAAGGAAGATTTATTGCTGGAGATGGACTTGCATGTCTGTACAACTGCTCCTCTGGCCTTCTGGAAAAATACTCCAACACTGCAAAAGCTCTTATTTGTGTTTGGTAAGGTGTGTGGCTTTATCATCAAAAGTATGAGGATGTCTACAACAAAGAACTACATTACGGTTACCTGCAGTATCAGAGCTTTTCCCGAGGAAACAAAATTTATGTAAAATAGTGCAACACCATACAGCAGCCCAAGGCAGTGCCATGCATCCTGCTCAGCTGCCAGTTTTGCCTGGGTGTGCATGGGACTAACCAAATGAAGCCACAGGAGACATCGCAAAGCACTTCTTGATATGCCAAAGGAGCATATGCGAAAAAGCCGAACTCCCACGAGTCTCTAGAGAAGTCCGTGGTTCCAACACATCTCTGCCAGCTGAGTAGTCACCTCAGAAAGCAAATTTATTTCTGGAGTTCACAGAATCTGATTTCCCAGCCTGACAGACAGCACAAATTAGGGTGAAGTTTCCCTTCACGGTACATGCACCACACAAAAGCTGCAACTTGAGCAGCCAATTACTAATTGAGCCTGTCTTTGCTACCTCCTGTTTTTCCCCGAATCACTGCCTCTACTTCAACAAGTTTCATGGTTTCATCTGGGATAGAGTTAATTTCCTTCTTAGTAGCTGGTACAGTGTGTTTTGGGTTTAGTGCGAGAAGAATGTTGATAACACCCTGATGTTTTAGTAGGGTAACCACTGCTTAACAACAAAGTTAAGGATTTTTCAGTTTCCCATGCTCTGCCAGCATGCAAGCAAGCATACAAGAAGCTGAGAGGGAGCATGGCCAGGACAGCTGACCCGAACTGGCCAAAAGGATATTCCAGAACACAGAATGTCATGCTCAGTATATAAACTGGGGGGAGTTGGCCAGGAGGGGGTATCACTGCTTGGGCACTGGCAGTGAGCAATTGCATTGTGCATCACTTGTCTTTTCTTGGGTTTGGGGGAGTTTATTTAATTATATTCCTTTTCATTACAATTATTATTTAAATTTATTATTATTATTGTATTATATTTTACTTTAGTTATTAAAACATTCTTATCTCAGCCCACGAGTTTTACTTTTTGATTCTCCTCCCCATTCCACTGAGCAGGGGGGCCAGTGAGCAAGCAGCTGCATGGTACCTACTTGCTGACTGGGGTTAAACCACGACAAGGAACACAGAAAACTGCACATAGGGCAGAGCTGACACACAGGATGTGAAACAAAATGGACAGAACTTCTAGGGAGGAGAACAGGCTGTCTCTGCTTGTCAAGCAATGCCTTGGACCCAAACTCAGCAAGTACAGGGTTGTAGAAGAGCCTTAAAATTAAACTAATATCACCTGACCCACACTGATTATCCAAAATAACTGCTTGCTGTGGTTTGCACTCATATAGAAATGAAACATCTCAAAGGCAACCATCTGAAAGGCCCCAGCCTCACTTCTCATGTGCAAACCTTACCAGACAGCCTCCATAACCTTCATTAGATATGTTTGACCATGAAATACAGCTTTGTGGATCATCTTTACTGCTTTGTATCAGCAAATATGGAGACTGTGAAAACCACAGCACTCTGAAAACAACCAACCTATGATTACATACTGAAAAGGGAGGAAAAAACTGCAAACTAGCTTCTTTCAACACAAAAGCATTCAAATTAATAGAAAGAAACAAGCACAAAAAGCCAGCAATACAAGAAGTCTATACCACACGCAGTCCTGCAGCAGCTCAGAGATCTAAATTAATAGGGTGATTTAACGAGGCCAGAAAATAGCCGGATGTCTGTCAGTGCCATCAGCAGCAAATGATGATTCAGCTTCAAAAGATCTTTGAAGGAGAGCAGCTACACCAGTAATTAACATCTTTTGCTGTAACAAAGATGGACAGCATGCTGCCTCCGCTGCACCCTCCCCAGTATCAATCCTTGCATGGTAGTCTACATCTAAACTAATTAAATGAGCTCCATAAGCAGTGCAGGTCCCCAAAGGCATCCATTCGACCTGCTGCAGATTTACTGCTGATGGCACAAGTCCTCTTCCTTCCTGCCACGCTAAACTGGTGATGTTCCTTGTTACGTGGAAAAATGGTAGCACATTTATTAGGTAGTCAATAAGCAGCTGAGTCTTTACATAGCCCAAAACAGCAGCAAGATTTTCTGTATAGTGGTAGTCTGCATTTTAGCTATAGCTTTATCCTGGGTTCAAAGTGGAAAGATGTTGATTTGCACCATTAGTTACACTGGTCTTGTTAACATCAGTGTGTCCTTCATGATTCTCACGCTATGATGAAGACACATGCGTGCGTCCAGGTGTACATGTGTCTATGCACATATTTATGTTCAGCTCTGAGCTTTTTGTTTTAAGCTCCGTCTTGCTTGTTTGACTGTCAGGCAGTCGTCGTAATCAGAGAAGGCTCACAAGAAAACCAGCTGAGTGACTCCAGCTTCCCTTTAATAGGCTTGCCATGCAAAACCTTCAGGGAATACTAGCCTCCAGTATTCTCAGTTACCTGAACTGTTTAAAAAGTCTCCCTTGTTAATCATTTCTTCTCAGCACCCACAGGCCACTGAAGCCCAAACAATTTGCATATACCATTACCTTTGGGCAGATAAGGCATGTGCATGCAATTTCAGGTACGCAGTTTCACTTAGAACTTGTCAGCCGATCAGTTCCAATTGAAACGAAGCTGCAATGGGACCCAAGGCTGCTATCTTTTATTTTGCGTAACACCATTACCCTGATGAGGCCGACAAAATACATATTTAAACAAATAACCACGTTAATATAGCTCAATTCTTGGATCAACAATCACCTAAAATGAGGTAATTCAACACCGGATTGCCTGAGGGAAGAAATGGGGAAAGACTGACCCCTTCCGTACACAAACGTCTTGTTCCCCAGATACCCGAGAGCAGTATCTAGCTTGCTTAGCACACTCTGGGACATTTATCTAACTGAGAAAAATTAACAAAACAGAGTTAGTTAAAGCTGTACAAACAGCAAGCTGCAAGTTCTCTCTAGTGAAAAATAAGCTTTCAAATATAGAAAACAAGCACCTCAGTCACGGTTCTCCTTCCAATTCTCCCACAATTTTACAAGACATTTCACTTCACCCATTGTTTGGCTTACCAATGCTGTTAACTGCCTGATGTCCCTTCATACACAGGACTACATCAGCAGTATCTTGCTGCTTCCCAGAAAACTGCTAGAAAAATGAATGCATACCTGTCACTTCCTCTTGCCTAACTTCTGCTCAGTATGCTCTTTTTGCATGTGTTTTCTAAATAGCTAATCAATGCCTTGACACAGACTCTACATCCCCAATGAAAATTACCTCCTAGTTCACCATTTGACACAAATGTAAAAGAATGAGAGTACTGACTCACAAGTCACCAAGTACAATGTTGAAATATATCTGGGTATTAAAAATACACTAGTAGACAACAGCAAGCTTCAGCAATGCCAGACTCAAAACACTATTGCAAGGCATGATCTATGATGTTTGCCTTTTTCTTGAGTGTTTCATCCACGATGCTTAGGCCTTTTTTCCTTCCCACAGACAGACATGTCAATTAAGTAAGGGAGACTGCATTTACTTTGAGCAGTCTGAAACACCTCAGTGTAAAACATGAGGAACAAACTAGTGCTTTACTGCAAAACTTCCACATTTTAGAGGCTTTCCCTTATATATGTTGATTCTTCTTCTAGACCACCAAGATTACATTTTCAGCTCAATTAAAACTGAGAAATCAGTAGGTAGTATTGTTTGTAGTACAGAAAACTCAAAAGTGAGAGCAAGATGTTTACTAGAATATCATGTTCAGAAATTTGCAAGTAAAACAGTATAAAAAAAAAGAAATCTGTAAAGCTGATGTAAGTGATAACACAAGTTACACTCCCGAGATAAGTGGACCAGAGAGTACCACAGCTGCAACCACATGAATGCAAAGCTGCAGAATACAACCTTTAAGAGATGCAGTCAGGCCACAGATAAGCTGCACTTGGAAGGGTCTCACAGAGGAAGCATCACACCGCACTTGCCTTTCTTACAGGCAGGCCTTTAGGTGGATCTTTAATGTGACTCGGTATGGCAATCCTTCTTCAGCGACCCAGGAAACAAACATCATTTGTTAATGGAAATGCACAGCGTAGGCCAAAAGGAAAGCTAGAGTTCACGGCTTACACGTGGCCTTTCCCATCGGTGCCACACAGATGCAAGAAGAGATACTTCACCCTCTCCCTTGTTGCTTCTTGAAGCCTCACAGACGCAGCAACCCACACGCTCCCTACACCCACCCACCCTCCCTCCCTCGGCCAGCAGTCTCTTCCCAGGCCCTTTCCGCACCGCTCCCTCCGCCGCTCCGGACTGCTTCTCCCCTGCATCGCTCCCTTTCCTCCCCGCTCTTCTTCAAGCCACGACCCCGCCTCCCGCCCCGCCGGAGGCGAGCGGACCCCCCACAGGACGGACGGGCCGGCCGGCCACCCCCCCTGCCTGCCCGCCTGCCTCCGGGCCCTCACGCCAAACCACCCCGCGGCGCGGGGCATAAGAAGGGGGCGGCAGAGATGAAATAGCCGGCGTCCCGACCCCGCCTAGCGCGTCCCTACCGCGCATGCGCGCCCGCCCCGCCGCGCCCACCGCCCAGCCGACCTTCGCCCTTCCCGCGCGCTGGAGGGCTCTGGGTGCTGTAGTCCAGCGGCGAGCGGCGGCGTGTCCGGGCCCCGCCGCCGGGCCCTCGGGAGTTAATGAAAAACCAAGGAGGTTTCGGCCCGCCCTTCGCGAACGGGGAGCCAGGTGACTCCGCCCGAAATGCAGGGGCTGGCTGCAGGAGTGCCACCGGGGCTACCCGAGAGCCAGGGCCTACGATTCGTGTGAGGGAAAAGGGACATCTGGTGCTCCTGTTTGTGAGAAGCGTTGTTCTGTCATGTGGCTGAGCGCCTTTGAGAAGTCCTTTATAACAGCTCCCCGAAAATTCTCGGTTATTCCTAGATGGGGGCGGTCGGCGGGGTCATCAGTTACTCCTAACCCCTCAGTTGCAGATGCCTTCAGGGGAGACTGAACACAAGAGCGCAGAACTGGCCACAGCCCTGAGACAGGGGGGCTGAAAGGGTCGGACGAGTCCTTGGGCACCACTCTGCTAGCACAGAGAAGGATCTGCCTGGCTGCATGGGGAAGTAAAAAGATTTAGACTATTTAACTAGCAAACTGTTTAAATCATACCTGTCTTCTAAAGATCTGATAAAATTCAGCATCTGGTGAAAGACTCCTCAGTGCAGTTTCCCAGTTGCTTTTCAGTCTTTGGGGTTTCTCCAGTTTTTAGCCCTTACTTGGTTTTGTAAGAGCATAAGCCAAAGCAATAAATCTAGGTAATGGATAATTAAGCAATCAGCAACTGAGATAAAGGCAGCCCCTCTTTTAACTGAGAAGTTTCATTGGGTATGTGCATAAGTACATAAAACATTGCCTCCATTAACAAGTTTGCACCAGTCCGTTGGTCAGCTGTCTCTGGAGCCTTAGGAGCTTGAGGGTTGTCTCTGATGAATTCACACAGAGATTCATGCAACTGTGTTTGCTTGTTCTTTGTTCTAGTCTCTTCAATTTTTTTCCAGTTACTCAGTGCTGGGAATGCCTCTGCTTACTCACTGGTTGATTTTCCTCCCCCAGCTGTTACAGTCCTTTATCTCAAAAAGGGCTTTTTTCCTTATCGCCTTCTCTTTTACTTAGGGAGTCTTAGAAACATCACACAGTGACAGCTACTGTCCATTTTGGGTGAGGGAAAGGCCCATCACAGGTGCCTTACACTAACCTTCACCTGTGTCAGCTACAGACTGCTGGACTGCAAGAGTGTACCTAGGCAAACCCCCAGTCATTACCGTGTTTTACAGGGGAGGTTAAACATCAAACAGAGTAAATCTCCTCACCTACATGTTACTTGCCAAAGTAAGGGGTGAATCAGGTGCACAAACAGAACTTTGATTTTGCATCTCACACATCATTGGCCAAACACATTGAGGTTTATTCAAAAAGGGAGTGCATATTGCCATTTGTAAACAACATAACACCTTAAAAATAGCAGATCCATGGATGTGCACACATTTTTTTTTTATTTCTATTTGGAAAATCTGTAATTTATCCAGCCTGGGTAAGCTTGAATCAAACCTAGCAAGAAGTTTGTGGCAACAAAGGGTTGCTATTCCGGGGCTGCCCTGATCATGTGTATGTAATAGCTTTGATGGCCGTTTTAGTCCCAGTCAGTCATAGGTGTTCTTGAGTCTCCTGGCAAGAAAGCTCTTCTTTCTGCATCCATTTTTAAAGCTGCTAGCAGGTTTGATTCAATGCAATATGAATACCATACTCCCAGAGTAGTGGCACCTACTGTAGTCTGAAGAATGTGTATCCTTGAAATGCAATGAAGTTGCCCTGAACTACCAAAAAATGGATCATGACACGGTGATGCTGCTAAGTTGTTTGGCAGTTTTCTTGTCCACTTCTTTTGTCCATAAGCACATGCCTAGATCGGAGCAGTTGCATTTCAGCATAGATGTAGCAACTGCTTGCTTTCCAGTTTTTCAGTCAATCTGGTGTTAGTTTGCTTCCTGTCATTTTTTTCCCTGAAATGTAATGGAAATGTGGAGATACTCAGAATGTGACCGGACATGGTCATGGGCAGCCTGTTCTGGCTGACCTGACTGGAGCAGGGGGTTGGACTAGACAATCTCCAGAGGCACCTTCCAACCTCAACCACTCTGTGATTCTGCAGTTCCTGTATCAGAAACTGTTGGGGGGTGGGGGGAACAAACAACACTTTAATACTTCAAATCCAAACCAAGGGATGTCATTATCTTCTTGGAAAGCACTGCACTTAGCTTTTTGCAGTGCTAACAAGCAATCTTCTCTAGGCTATGGGAAACTGCACGTTGATGGAGTTGAAACACTTGAAATAGTGTTTTCTGTCAAATGACGTTGAAGAAGAGTAAGACAGCAAACAGCTCTCTTAGCAGCTGTGCAGAGTGTTGGTGCTCTACATGAGTGATTAATGTATCACTGCACCAAAAACTCTTTCAGTGCAGATGAAAATGGTTGATCAATACATAAGTTTAAGAAACAATCTTCAGTGGGCAGTCATAATCTTTCAAATGTCTTTAGTAAACTTCCTTCTTTCTATTCAGGTGGCAGTTTTGCTGAGTATAAACGAATTACTGTAAAGGCTGTTGGGTAGGTATGGCATTCCTTTCAGCACTACAATACCAAGAGAACAGGAAAGCTGAAGGTTAGCTAGACCTTACTTCAAAATGGAAAAGCTGTTATTCCCATATGTAGTACTTCTTATCTGTCATTCTCACCAGGGCTTTTTCATCACTTTTCTCTTCATTAGACATGGGGGTTTGGTCATTTCAACTATTTAAACATTGTGGGCTTTTTACAGACAAAATACTTTTAACACCAAAAGCATAGAAGCTTTTAAAACTGATACAACAGCTTTGTCAAAACAAAAAAAGGAAAGCAGACTTCCAAATCACTAGCCAGCTGAAGTTCAAAGTCATCAAACACTGAAATTGCCCCCAAGTAGTAAAAAATGGAGCCAAGGCTCGACACGGTGGTGTTTCTGAACTAATACAGCTGTTTTGAAATGCAAGAACTTTTTTGATAGCACCTCCCCAGATTCAGGCAGTTGTATTTTAACAGCGATCTAGTAAATTCTGGCTTACCATTTATATAAACCTGGAGACACTTTGCTTCTTTCCCTTTTCCTTGTAATATGGTCACATTACCCATTTGGTGCACTTCATTGCCTTATGCATTTCTAAGGCAGCCAAACTCTTTTCTGAAGATTTCTCCCAAGTTACCAACTTTTAATTATTGAATTGTCTGCGGGATGCTACAAGTATGGTAACCCATAATTGCCCACAACTGGGTCACAGAATCACAGAATTGTTGATTGGAAGAGACCTCTGGAGTCCAACCTCCTGCTCAAAGCAGAACTATCACCAGCACCAGATCAAGTCAGCCACAGCTTTGTCTAGCCACATTTCAAAAACCTCCAAGGACGGAGATCCAGCAACCAGGATTACTTTCCTCTTTCATTCTTTTGCGTACATTTGTACTTTGATTGTGAACATATTGACTGATCTGCAGCCCTCCACACTTCTCAGCAAATGTCCTATATGCTACAAGCATGACAAGGATACAGCAATGTGCTTGTCAGTCGTACTGTTTAGTAAATTAATGGGGCTATGTTTTCCCTTTCTTTCTATTTCAGTATTCCCATCTTATTTTGTTGACGACCATTTCTCCATCTGTCCATAGCCAGTGAAATTACAGACTGCGAGTCTGTGAGCCCATATCAGTCATCACTTCTCCAACAGAAAAAGTCTTTAATGCAAATTGATGCTTAAACCTTAACAAACAAAGCCTCAGCATCACAACGCTGAATGCCATTCATTTCTCTCTTACTGCAATTCCCATACAGTTTAGGGCACACAGTCACAAAGGTTTCTGACTAATTCAAATCACTTGTGCCCTGCTAACAATAGCTTGAAGTGGAAAAGGAATCAGGAGGCTTTGAGAGTATTTTTTACTTTGTTAGTAGGAAAGATTTCCAGATTCCTGGAAAACCACTCCTTTCTGTGCCCTCATCTGGGTCCTCATCTCATGGCCAACCTGGTTTGTACCACTGCTAAGCACGTACTACGTATTTGGGTGTTTAACTCTCAGAGAGGCTGGGTGACCTTTTGTATTATCACCTTGGAGCAAACGGTGGCTTGAAAAAACCACCACCCAAAAAGACAGTGTGTTTATTGGTTGGGATACACGGGCCAAGGAGCAAAGCTGCTTGTTTTTTATGGCCTCGTGGAGTGAAGTGCATCTGCTGTCTCCTGCCTGTGCCTGTCGCCACAGGGCAGCTTCCTCCGTGTTCGAACCCACTCCCGGTCCCCTGGTAAGGTGGCAGGAAAAGCCAAATGTCACCATGGCAAGAAAATGGCAAACATCCAGGTCACTACAGCAAGAAAACCTGTGGTCTCACAGGTGGCTGGTCCCTGTCAGGCCTGAGGAGCAGCCCCTGGGAATCAGACTTCTGACCATGTGAGGCTGAGGGAATGAAGGCCCCCCCGCCGCACAAGAAAGCACCCAGCTGGGATGCTGCTGGAGACCTGTGCTGATGTGGGTGTATACTGGTAAGCAGTAACATTGTGGGGACTGCTCTAAGTGCAGAGCAATGCTAGGAATTGCCTGGGGAGAGGGCTGGCTGGTGCACCCCAAGGCAACAGCCCAGAGGAGGGTCTCCAGGCACTGCAGAGGCCTAAGCTAACCCTTTCCTATGTCACCTACTACGCAGGCAGAACTTCTCTAACATCAGCTTGGGAAGAACTCATTTACACACCTGAGCTGTCAGGTTTCCTACCACATTTCATGAAAACAGGTATAGTCATCTACCTTATTCCCTCCAGGAGCGAGTTACATGGAGAAATTAAGGAGAGCAGGCACCGTGTTGTAAAACCATGTGTACATTTCTTTCCCCTGGGGAAGCTCTAAATGAGGCAGTAATTCCAGAACAAAGCCACCTCCTATCTCCTCTCCCAGCCTGCATAGCATGGTGTCCTCACACAGGGCTGCCGTGTGCTGTTGTGTGTCCCGTTTTGTACCACAGACAAGTACTGCGCCCCGCACTTCAGCTGCTTCCCTTCTGCCCTGAAGTTAAGCTTGACAGTTTGATGTCAAAGCACCTGACCGCGCTACGGGAAAGCACTTCCACAAATACAATAATCTGCCCATGGGCTGTAAAACAACAGTGCTCTTTCAAAACCCCGGGGCGCGGGAGGACCTGCCTCCGGCCAACAGCCTGCTGAGAGGTGCGGGATTTAAGGCTCCGGAGCAGCTACAACCGCCAACAACCCACCCCTCCTCCCGCTAGGCCCCGTCCCCGGCGCCCTTCCCCGCGCAAGCAGGCGCAGGGTACCCGGCCGAGAGGCCCAGGGCGGTGTAGCCTCCCCCGCAAGGAGCGCAGGGAGCGGGGCGCGGGTCCGGGCGGGGTGCCGCCGCGGCCACGACCCCGCCGGCCCAGCCCCGGCCCCGGCCCCCGCTCCGATCCCAGCGCCTCCCGCCCCGCCCAGGACGCGCCCTGTGCCCGCGGAGGAGGAAGCTGCCTCCGGCGCGCAGCGGGGCGGGCGCCGG
>JAVKLA010000030.1:15978146-16018026 GCA_034782735.1 Sagittarius serpentarius | reverse complement strand
ACCCGCTCGGCCGGGGGACAGGGCGGCAGCGAGGGGCCGGGCCGGGGAGCGCCCGCGCGGGTCTGTGCCGGCTCTCGGGGGAGGCCAGTCGCAGCCGGAGCCGGGCTTTAAACCCGTGCCAGAGCCTTTGTCTGTCGGCCCTGTGGAGGAAGGAGCTGCCCGGAGAAGAAGAAAAAAAATGCAGCTCGGAGAAGGGGAGGGCCAGCTTGCCCCCTTTACAGACCCCACTCTGCTGTAGTTCCCATCCTTGTCGGCTTGCATCCCTACCTATAATGCAGTTTCCCCCCTTCTGTCCCTTTTCACCTGCCGCAGAGCAAACGTGTCTCTTCCCCCAGTCTCCACCCAGTGCCTCTGATGGCTGTTGCAGACAGGCAGCTTTGCGCCACTGCTCGGTGGAAAATCCTTGTTCCCCAAAACTACACCGTACTTGCCCCCTCCTGCGCAACCCCTGCCTTTGGGTGCTCTGGCAGTGCACCCCACAGTGGCCCTCCCGTCCCACCTCCTGGGTCTGTCTGCCAGCACCCCCCACCCCCCCAAGCTGGGCAGGAAGGCAGTCACTGGCCAGCACTGCCGTTTATGAACAAATCTGACGGTACAGGGAAGGGGGCTCTTGTCACACCCAAGAGAAATGTCTCCAGCTGCATAATTAACTGTTTTCTGTGATATAAACGTCCTCACCTTTTGGTTTTACTGCAAGCATTATCTATCCCAGATAACAGTTGGGGAGAGCAAGATTTGAATGCCGCCTTCTGGATTGCAGGTTTGTGCTGTCATGCCTGGCACGACTGTGCGGAGAGGGCTTCGCCACTGACAGCACTTCAGGAGCACGAGAAGCTGAAAGTATGGAGCTCTGCACTAGGATGAGTACCATAACCTCCACAGCTTGGTACAGCCATGGGAGGAATACAGAGCTGAGTGGTCGGAAGAGAAAATAAGTAGCCAAGGTAAAGAACATAAATTGTAGGACCAATTGTAGGACCCAGCTACGAAATCTGTATGTGCTATCACAATACTAGAGCCAAGGCCCCAGGAACAGTATGGTGTGTTTGCAAAGCTCCTGCTGGAGGTCCAGATTAGATATACTTCATATCGTGTTTTAGTAAAGCTGTGGATGTTGCCTACAGTAACCCCACATACCCACATACACAGACATTCTTCCTGTTTTGGTTTCCACATTCAAGCAATAACCCAGTACGCCCAAGGATATGCTTCTGCTATAACAGATGAAATCCCTGAAGGAATGTGCCCTCTGTTGATGAGGTTTGTCCCCTACTTTCACAGAGACATGACTGTCATCGTGGGAAAGGAAGAAACTCTTTCTTAGTCCAGACTAGCCTGTTAATTGTATAAAGGTTATCTGCTTTCTGCCGGGCTGCCATAGCAAACCTTAGCATAGCAGCAGGGTGTCAGTGGCAACCCAAGCTAGGAAATTTTTGCAGGGTCAGAAGGGAACTCTTCCTTCTACCTTGTCTGCTTGCTTAGATGTTTCCCTGGGTGGTGATTGTTGGACATTCATCAGATGCTGAGGGATTTGCTCCTTCAACATCCCTGTTTGTTGACAGCTTTCAGAGAGAAACCCTGCTGTTCGTGGTTAGCTGCCTGGGGGTAAGGTCTATGTGTGGACAGGATTTTGACTCCTCCTGCTCTAGAGTGGGGGTGGGCCATCTGGTACATATTGCAGCATGTAAATACCTTGGTCATCTTGTACTGCCAAACTGTTGCAGCAGAAACTCTCAGTAGTGGCAAAGTCCCAAGAGCTGTAGTGCTGCAGAAAGCAACCGCCCTTTGTAATCAGCTTGGAACTGCTGGAAATGATCCATCTGCAAGGGTGGTCCACTTCAGCATTCAGCAAATATTTAAAGTAGGGACTCAGATTATTAACTTTTAAGGCTGCTTCTTTTTGCTAAGGCTTCTTTCTTGCTTATCTCATTATTTTTTTCTTCATGGTTCTGCAGTTCAAGATTGCAGTCTCTCTCTTTTGCTTGCTCCCTTTCTTTCTGTCCAGCTTTGCCACATAGAATAAAAGACTTCAAGACTGGTGGTTTTGTAATCACTGGCATCCGAAGTCCAAAACTGTTCCCTTCATCTGAGTCATCTCCTTGATTCTGACTCTATCCAATCCCTTATTACCCGTTACCTGTCGTTAAATAGCTGTTGGTGATGGATGAAGTGGTCCAGGACCAGGCACCCATCAGTCTTTGTTTGCACCAGTGCCCATCTGTCCAGTTAGTCAATTCCATCTGGAGCTTGAGTAGTTGTCCAGAGGTATTGGTTGTCCAGAGAGATTGGTAGCTTGAAAGAGAGTTCAGGGAGTATATTTTTGAAGTGAAGCAAACTAGTATTAAGTAACTATAAAGATTAAAAGGGGGGGGGAAAGTAATGTCTTAAATGCTTTAAAAATACTTCCGTAAGCGATCTCAGCTTTAGCTGTGATGCACATCGGTCTCTGGTCCTAGATTCATCCATGTGGTATCCTTTCCCTGCCATCTTTGATTCTTAGTTTTTAAAGTAAAGTGGGATTTTTCTTACCATTGTATTTTCTCTGTTCTGCATTTTTTATGTAGCAACTGCCAGTGCCTGCCCCCTTGATGCTAACTGCTGTTTCTTACTGTTTCGGTGGGTTTGGCCTTAAAATAGTAAATAGTGAAGGAAAAATTCTTGTCTTTGGTGCTGATGGCGTTTGTAAGAGCACCCTGCCCTACAGTTGCATTCATGGTGGTTGTTGGAGCTCAGCAGGGATGCCAGGCTGGGAACTAACAGAATCCAGCTAGAGTAGACAAGACATCAAATTGCCTGTTTTGTTGGGTTTTGCTGCCTCAGCCTGAGAGTCTTGGAGGAGAAAGAAGAGATGAGGTAGCAAGTAAGAAAATCAGGTGCTGGTGACTAGTCATTTTCCATTTAAAATAATCTTAGGAGAGTAATTAGTCTTTTGGCTGTCAATATTAAAGAAATCCAAGTATGGCTGGGTTTTGCTCTTTGCTTATACCTGTATCTATGGTTGCTGTCAACCAATTCCGAGTCCAGCACGTCTGGTGTATGTCCTAATGTATATCGCTTATCAGAAGAGCAACCTTAAATCTTCTTTAAGTAAAGTATCCGACACCAGATACCTCAGTGATACACAGGATGTCCATAAATGTTTGTTGCTCAGTTGAGTCCATTCTTTTATGAAACCACTCTGCTTGTTCCCCATATTTAGCAGAGGTTGTAAATTTTAAGACATGACAAACTCTTGCTGAATATTCAACTAAGATGACTTCTGTTTGCTTTTCTAAGAAGGATTCCTGATTGCTAAACCTGACATAACTGCCCAGATGGACCACGGAGAACAAGATCATGAGGCCTTGGAGGAGACACACATGGGTGAGGAATAAGTTAGATAAGTTTATAAACACAGCAAGCAAAATGCTCTTTGAGCTGCCTTAGTGTTATTTAAGCCAATTTCGTGTAGCTCATACTGAGACCTGCTCTTTCCCCCTCAGGGCAGGCAGGCAGCCTGCCTTTGTCAGACTGCTGTTGAGAGTATGTATAAGACGACAGAATATTAAGAAGACAAAATAAGAAGATTCCTTGGGGGCAAGGAGACACCTGTAGCATTGCCCTTGGCTCTGCTGTTCGTGACACGTCTGCTCTGGGTCACGTGATGAGGCCATACAGCCTCTCCTGCAGCTAGGTTTCCATTTACTCCCACTCTTCCCTTTACTGCTTTTCCTACGCGGTGCAGACCAGGCTCCGTAGGATAACAGCTTGCCCATTCTCTGCTGTGCCACTTCCCAGCGAGAATCACAGTTAGAGTCATACTTTTTTCCCAGGTGATGAGCTAGATCCCCTTCCAGATGACCTTGCAAGAGCAGATCTGCAGGACGTGTTGGCAGTGGGGTCCAGAGGAGGAGAGGAACAGCTGGGGGACAGCCATGGAAGTCGGCATGGTTTCTCAGAGGCTCAGCAAGGTGGCTGTGAGGAGGAAGAGGAGGCTAAACTGCCTTGCTCTGATATCAGCCTGGTGAAAAGACAGGAGAGAAGGGTGGCAGCAACCTCACGGCGAGCCTCTCGTGCAGAGCGGCCCACCATCTGCTCAGAGTGTGGCAAGGGCTTCAGTCGGAGCATCCACCTCATCCAGCATCAGCGAATGCACACTGGGGAGCGCCCATTCCTGTGCGGAGAGTGTGGCAAGGGCTTCAGCCAGAGCTCCCATCTCATCCAGCACCGGCGGGTCCACACGGGCCAGAAACCCTACACCTGTGCTGAGTGTGGGAAGAGCTTCAGCCAGAGCTCCAACCTCCTCAAGCACCAGCGCATCCACACTGGGCTCAAACCCTACGTGTGCAGCGAGTGTGGGAAGATCTTCAGTGACAGCTCCACCTGCATCAAACACCAGCGTATGCATACAGGCGAGCGGCCCTACAAGTGCCCAGCCTGTGGGAAAAGCTTCAGCCAACACTCCCACCTCCTTCAGCACCAGCGAGCCCACGACGGCATCCGGCCTTATGCCTGTGGGCAGTGTGGCAAACGTTTTGGGCAGAGCTCTGACCTCATTAACCATGCTCGTACCCACACTGGCGAGAAGCCTTACAAATGCAGCCAGTGCGGCCGGGGCTTCAGCGGCAACTCCAACCTCATCAAGCATACCCGCATCCACACTGGGGAGCAGCCGTACCGCTGCACCCAGTGTGGGGAAAGCTTTCGGTTCCAGCCCCAGCTGGTGCGCCATCAGAAGCACCACACAGAGTAGCTGGTGGAGAGGAGAAAGCCGTGTGGACCATAGGCAGCTGCCTGGTGTTGGGAAGACACACAGCTGCTCCCTGGACACCTCGTATGGGGCATGAATTTTGGGGGAGGGAGCCCTCAGAGCCTGTCCCCTTTTCTTCTGGGTACATCTGTTTGTGAGCACTGCTCAGACGCTCAAGCAAAGAGGGAGGCCACTGCCGAACGAACTAGTGCATGTTCACTGTGGTGCAGTGATTGATCTGAGCCCCTCTTTTGGGGATGGGGAAAAGAAAGGTGCTTATATGGTATAGTACGTTCAAGGCCAGAGAGGAGAACATACAGACGTTCCAAGGATCAGTGCCTTTTTCTGTTACTTCTAGTGGGGAGTGATTTTTATCCCAGTAAAACCCAGCAAAATCTGTACCTGTTTTCTGTACAAACTGCCTGGGTTTTGCCTCGCAGTAAGGCCACAGCCTGGGATGATCGCTCCCCTTAGAATCCACATCTCCCACTTGCCGGTATTCTTGGGTTTAGGTGGTATTAGCATCTATTTATTTTAAAACCTCATAACACTGTGCTGGGTGCCTCTGTGTACATGTTGTGTGCCCAGCTGATGCTCTGTCGGGGCTGCATCTATGGAACGGTATTTTTGCTGGGTTGTATGGTTGTTAAATTGACAGTTCCACAAATTACGCTGCTGTCTGACAGCTTAGTCCTCAGCAGCAATTAAGTAAATTATCATCCTAATAGGTATTTCTCTCAGATTCTTGTTTAGGTGCTTTTGTGGGTGGCACTTTATGAATGTTTTTATAAGGCTTTTAAAAGTATTTAGGATGACATTTTTAATTGTGATCTTCTAATTGTCAGTTGGTGAACAGAAAAAGGATGGTGTTTGAAAAATAAGCTACGTCAAACTTCGATTTTATATTAAATGTTAAACATTTTTTCATGCATAAAACTTTTTAACTGAAATGCTATGGTTTTGAGTTGTTAATGATTACAAAGAGGTAGTTATGACAGCGATTTATAGAATTTCTGTGGTATTTTTGTGAGTGGTTTTGACATCTTTAACAATGACTTTCTAAGGAATATGGGGGAGGCAGGATTCTGAGAAAGCGGAAGGAACTGACCTCTGAAGTGATCTTCTTCACTTTGAGGAGGGGAATACTACTACTGGGATTCTGTCCTTAAAAGGAATTCTAGCTCAGGCGACCGCTTGGTACGGGGGAGGAGAGAACTGGCAGTAATAACAAAGATGTTAATATCTCTAGCGTGGAAGAACTCCCTGTAATGAACGTGGCAGTGTATACTGAAATGCCTGTTCCACCCACAGAGCTAAACGGGAAGAAATCACAGTCTGCTTTAGGCAAGAAAATGAAGTGATCAGATCTGTTGTGCTGTAGAATTTTTATTTTCAGCACCACATATAGGCCTAATGCTAACAATGAGGTTTCACACAGAGGTGAGCTCCCAAATGGGGGTTATCACTAAGGGTAAAGAGAACACCCAGCTTGAGGAGCACAGGATCCTGAGGAAACAAGCAAGCTGTGAGCAGAAGGAATGTGATTGGAATTACTGGCTGAGTAACGCGGACACATCCATACCTCCCTCAGCCACTAATTGCTATCGCAGAGGGAACAGCTGCATGCTCCAGTGGCAGTAGATCTGGTTTAAGTCGTTTGGTCTCACTCTACTCCCACCTTCTCCCCTAGAGCTGGAATTAATACAGCTGTGCTGAGTAACTGTTCACATGGCTGTGCCCTAAGTCAGATCCATAAGATGATCCATGTTTTTTAAATGACAGACTTTGGAGAGTCCATTTTAAACTGCATTAGTCCAATCTAGACCACAGCGTCACAAGCAGCAAGATACCGAGAGAGGCTTGGGGTCAGAGGAAAGGAAATTATTAACATGGTCAGTATTGCTGTTAGTTCCCAAGGAACACATCATTTAAGATGTTAATTTTCTGCCTTTTTTTTTTTTTTTTTTTTAAGTGTTTCTAGGGAGGACAAGACCTGGAAAAGCCTGACACATTGCCTTTATTGTTTCTGCATTTCCCCCAGCCCCATCAGGAAGACCCGCCATTGCCACAATATGATGGAAACTACAATTCATTTCTGTGGTGCCCTTTCTGCACATACTGTTACCAAAGTATTTGTTTGTTCTGAATGGTAGTTCTCCCCCATAAACTAGCTGAAAACGTGTCTCTTGCCTCAGAGTTGGAATATCAGCCTATCATGAACATTTGTGGAAGCAGCAAAGCAAGGCAATGAACAGGATGGTTACATCTACACAGTAGGAGGTGCCAGGGGGACAGAAGCCAAGTAGTATTAGCCCAGGTGAACTCCTTGGCACTCTCTTGCTCTTAACGCTGCTTCTGTTTGTTTTTCGAACTAGGCACATAGAGAACCTGCTGACAGGCATTATCCACACCCAGTGAGTCTTCATACAGACACTGCTTCTAGGCAGCGCATGCCCCTGCACCTTCACTCTTGCCATGACAAGCCAGGGCACTTCATGCTCTCTGTCAGTGGTTACAAACTCCCTAGTTCAAAGCCCACAGCATACAATTCAGCTTAATATATGGTTACCTTACCTGGGGGTGGGGGGTAGGGCTAAGAAACAACATCTGAGGACATTTTATGTCCTACACCTTTCATATTCTCCCCTAGTCATGCATAGAGGTACAGGAAGAATGGGCAGTGAGCCATTCTGGGACCAGCCTCTTTCCAGGAAAGGCAACGAAAAATGCCGTGAGGACTTGCCTGTAGCTCTGCTGCATGATTTCTCAGACATCTGCCTTTCATGTTCCAAAAATGCCAGGTTGCCATGTAACTAGACATGGCCCAGACCACGTGTTGGTTTTGGTGCACCTGTGTCCTAGTCTAGACATGTAGCTCTTGCAGGGTACCCTGGTGAACAGCCTTGTTCAACTGGTGAGCCTTCGGAGCAATTAGAATTACTGAATGTGGACTCTTGCAAGCAATTTTACTCCAGAATATAGTATGCAGAGGAGATGATCAGGGACTGAGCACCCAGGTTCACTCCCTGGGACTATATTACACACTGGTGTAGACATAACCTACGGGTACTAATCAGCTGGGTAAAATGATCAATACTCATGCAGCACTTCTGTGTTGCCACTTGATGTGTTGAAGCACACTAGCATGTTCCCCTTCGCTTTGCTCCTGTGCTTGAATTTAGTGCTTATCTGCAGGCAGCTGTTTTCCTTTTCTCCCCAGGGCTCTCACTACCAGCTGCTTCACAAACACCAGTGTCCTCCCTCATTAGCTTAAACAGTTTGTCCAATATTTTGACCATGGATTCTTTCTGGTTTTCCCATTAATCAGAACAAGTTTAATCATGAAATCAGCGTAATTGAGGTGCTCAAACAGGAAATCAGTTAAGCTTAGCTGCAAGGGCTGTTTCTTAATTGATTTGCCTGCAAGTAAAGTTGAGCTTTTCTCAGAAGTGAATGGATCTTGGGTCTCCCCATCAGTACTTGGGATGCTACCTGCACTTGTCCTTTCAAAGATCTTTGCAGTAGTACAAAACTTGTTACTGCCTTTCAAACACGTTTTGAAATGTGTTCTCTGCATGCTGCACATGCTCGAGCGTTGAACTTTTAGACTTATAATTAATTTGAAATCCTCTAAAACCCGTTGTTGTTGGGAGCTCTGTAACCCCAGACTCATTGATATGATGAGGGAAGTTGGGACACTCAGGAATTGTTTCAGCCACAGTGCGGCATCTTTGCTTAATTAAGAAGTGTCTCTCATCAGAATGACGGGCTGTCCACGGAGACCTCTTGATTACAGAGCTCTGCTGCAGGAACTTTCTTTTTACAATTGTTCAGAAGAACCAGCCTAAGTTGCATCTTACTGAAACTGAGGAGTGAAATTTTTCACTTAGGCACCATACTGGCCCGAACAGAAGGCAGCCTCAGATCTCTCAGAAGTGAAAATGACAATTACTATATATAAATATATATTTCTATTAAAAAAAAAAAACAACCAATGACAATCAAACCACATTTCACTCCCCCAG
The DNA here is from genome assembly GCA_034782735.1 of Sagittarius serpentarius. NCBI lineage: Eukaryota > Metazoa > Chordata > Aves > Accipitriformes > Sagittariidae > Sagittarius > Sagittarius serpentarius. The sequence continues at coordinate 16,009,272 of JAVKLA010000030.1, read as the reverse complement.
TACTACTTAAAACATACCTTAGGCTCCAAGGCTGCTACCCACACAAGTTCTGTCACTCTGGTTGGCAGGTGAAGGCCTATTTCTGCATGGGACCAAGTGCTCTTCTCTTGGTCTTGGCAGCTCAGTTCAGCAAAAATGCAGGTTCTGAGTTGCATCAGTCAGTTCTGGCTGCTGGGGGTGCACAGTACAGTCTCTGTAAATTGGCTGCACTGGGATGTGTGCAGACTGTATTTTTGCTAATTTTAGTAGTTTTACTTAGAAATCCTGAGCACTTGACTGTGCTGATAGTTTCAGCTCAAGGTGCTGGGGCTCCGAGTTCTAAAGAAAAACATGTCAGATAGCAGGCCCGCCCATCCTTTCTGCACACACTTAGTAATAGTAGCCAAGTCCACGCATAAAGATTTGTAGGACCTGCATTTTAGACAGGTATTCCTCAAACTTTAACTATGCAGGCCTGCCCTTTGAAAACTAAGATTGCCAAAAACTTCAAAGATAAATCCAGGAAGAGCTTATATAGCTAAGGTAGTCTTCCTTTTAGTAACCTCACCCTTGCAGAATCTTACTGACCTGAAGATGAGAGAGGGGTTCCGGTTCCTGTTGTTGGGGACGCTGGCAGGGGGCTGCCATCAGCAGCAGGGCTGCTCCCTAAGGGAAGCCTACAGCCAGCAGCAGCAAGCCATGCTGGGCTATGCCCTCCCCAAGAGGGCTCAATCCCTGTGCCACCTGCCCCTGGGCAGTTCTCCTTTGGCTGACCTGCTTTAACCCACACTTACCCCTACATCCTCCAGTCGGAGGTCCGTTTGCATGGACCACAAGCATCTTTTCTGTGATTGTACACAAATTTAGCGATGACAAATAGATACAGTGGTCCTTATGTAGGACACGGTAGTGTATCCGTAAGAGGTAAAACTTTTAGCTTTTTATGCTACCATTTCACCTGATCTCCACCTTACTGGATGTTAAAGTCCTTGCCAAAACTTGCAGTTCCAAGGTGAGCAGGACTGAGGCCTGCAGAAACACAGATTCTGGCTTTGCCAGGAAGCAGGGAACGTTAAGGGACTGGATAAATTAATCATTTAGCAGGCTCTTGAGTGTAAAATGGATCCAGTTGGAGCTCAAACTCTCACCACCCTGGAGTACCTATTCAGAGACAAGTGTGCTGACTAATCTGTTGCTCAAAAAGATGCGATAACTGGGACATGAAAATCACCAACACTTGCTCTAGAAGGGCTGATGGAAACAAACTTGAGGTGTAAGATTTCTATCACACAGTGAGGACTGACTGAAAGCACTACACCGCCTCTAATAAGTGGTCCTGTGCCACTTTAGGCAATTTTTTTCAGGTTCATTTCTCTGATTCAGAAATGGCCCTGAATCAGAAACCTGTATCTCCAGCCAAGAGCTCTGGACCAACTGGGTCTGGACACAGAAGAGCCTTACCTGTATGAGGGGCAACCAGAAGTTGCTGGGGGAGCTGTAGGGGCACCTCTGGCTTCTACCTTGGTAGCGTAAGCATTTCCCCAGCCGGAAGCAACTTCCCGTGGAGCTGGGTGACCTCTCAGTGTTTCTGTTGTCATGTCTTCCTCACCCCTGTTTGTCTTCAAGGGTTGGAGATTTCTTCGGGGGGGAGGGGGGGGAGGGGGGGGATAAGGGAAGGAGGAGCAATAAAGAGGCCCAAAGAAACACTGAGCACCTTCACCCATGAAAAAACCTGAAGGATTAATGACGATTTTCAGAGGCAAGTGTTAAGCTTAGAGATATTTAACGCCTTTCACCAGGCGTCCGACTCCTGCCCCGCAGGGCGCCTGCCGCCTCGGCTGGGGACGCCACCGCCACCGCCACCGCCTCCGCGCGGCGGCCGTTACTGCCTCACCGCGCGGCGGCCGTTACTGCCTCACCGCGCGGCCGCAGGGCAGCCCGCCAGGGGGCGCCCCCCGCCCCGCAGCCTGTGAGGGGACGATTCAAACCAAGCGGGAGGGCGCGGCCCAGTCGGTGGCTTCCTCTGGGCGACGCGGGAGCTGGATCGACTGCCCCCGCTCCTCTTCCCGGCACAGACGGGCGTGGCGGGTGTTGTTTCGGGTGACTTGCTGGGCTTCCCCTCAGTGCTGTGCCCTAAGCTGAGGGGCCTGGTGGGTCTCTGAGGAGAGAGCTTGCTTGCGTGGTATTTTTGGCCCAGGGGCCACGGCTGTTGACTTTGTAGGGTGTGAATGTGAGGATCGAGCCTGCGTTGTAACGCTTGCATTTGGATCCGTATTTGCCACGGGTATAACACGGGTATAAGGCTGGCGCGTTAGTTCGGCGCAGAGCCAGAAAACTCCAGTGGAGTTGTGATGCAGCCCGGCATTTTAGAGAGGCATCCAGAGCAGGGCTGAGCTCACTGGGACTTGACCAGCTTTGCCCTTGGAAACAGGTGGTGCTGGATTGCTTCCCTTTCCACAGGGAGGAACCTGAAGAGGCAAGGGATGATGCAGCTTGCACAGGGAAATACAGACTGGAGCTGGGAGCTGCGTGCACTTCTGCACCTGACTGCCGATAATGCCCAGCGGATATGGATCTAAACATGTAAATGCTGTTCAGATTACATCTGCAAACAGTGTGAGAGTCCGCATCAATTATTTATAACATGGAGACAGGATCTGAATGAAGTTGCTTGTTTATGAGAGACAAAAAAACACCTGTGCAGTGTACTGCAGACCGAAGGACAAAGGGGTCAAACTGCCAAAAGGAAAGAACATGCCTGTAGGAAAAAGATAAAAGTTTCCCAGCAAAATCTGCAGGGAAGAAGTTTTTAGGTCTGCAAAACCAAGGCAGGATTTATCCTTTCTGTGAAGTAGTGTGGTTCCGTGGGTTACTTGCAGGGATTTCTTGTATGAAAGGACCTGGGCAGAATGTGCTTGTATATGTTATCCTGGGAGGTAAGTATGAAATCTATGCTGCTCCATGGGAAAATGTTCAGTTTATCATCCATTAACCAAAAAAGGGTTGAAAACCACTCACGTAAAGTGCTCATTTCTTAGCAAAAGGTGGGCAAATTGTTTGCCTGCAGGACAATAAAAAGGCAGATTGGCAGTAGCTTTTCCTGCTTTTATTCTCCACGGTGACAACTCAAAAGCAACAACTCTGAAACTGCAAGCATGGCAAATGTATAATGCTTCGTAACTGGGGATGAGGATGCGTCCCAAAAAGCTATAAAAGTGTTGTATTTTCATTATACAGAGTATTGTTATGTCCTTCTCCCCCCCATATTGAAAATAAGTTCATTACAGGAGAGAAGGACAATCTAAGTAAAATAGTAACAGCTGAGTACAGCAAGGAAAGCCATGCACTCACTGCATAATTGGCAGGAAATGGCTGTTGTAGGTGAGCAACAGCAGCAGAAAAAAAAAAAAAAACAGCTCATTGATAAATAGCAAGAGGACTATACCCCTGGGCCAGGGCTTTCAACAGGGTCTATGAAAAGTCGGCAACAGCAGGCACCTAGCTCCCAGCCCAGAGTCTCCAGACTGTGTAGCTTGTACGAACAGAACTAAAGGCGAGTCCATTGGGATGCACGATAGGGAGTGTTGGTGCTCTGCGGACTGTCTGCCTGGGACAGGGATGCACAAGGGGCTCCTTTCACCTCTAAGTTCATTTTGGTGCTTGGGGCACAGAGGGCATCTTGTTCTCAGAGCACTAGTAGAGGCTTTGCAGAAAAAAAAAAAATTTTCTATATAAAATGAGCAGGTGTGGTGGAGAGCCACCAGCAGGCATTAGAAATGAAAACCTTGCCATTTCCTTGAACTGAATTTTGCTTTTAAAATGACCCTGTCAATTCTTAGTTCATACTTTTAAACTCAAATGTAACTAATAGCATCTTGGAATCACATTTGCTTTCTATGACTCATGAAACGCTGCTACTCTCTGCCACTGGTCTCACCAAGGACAATAAAAACTGAATGCATTTGCTTCCATTGTTTGTACTTCAGAACTCTTGACTGCAGCTGCCCTGGGGTTGAAAACAATACTTACTCGTTTTGAAATTATGTTCAGCCTTAATTTTTAACATCTTTCCAGTAACATCCCTACTTGGGCTTGAGAGAGTATCTGGAGGGCTTGGGGTTTTGTTTTGTGTATTGTTATTTTTGCAGGGGGTAAAAATGTCCTTTTCTAAAGTGCCACTCACTCTACATCTAAATTGACCGGAACCCCTAGGTGCAACACTGAAGGTTAACTGGAAATAGCCAAGGAAAGCAGAGGGGTCAGAGAAGGAGTACAAGCGTGACAAAAATGACAGGCAGAAGGGGAGAGGAGATGAAGGTCTCTCCTGGCAAAGGCTCCTGTGCAGGCAGGGGTGAATGTCAAAAAGCAATTATAAAGGTCACAAGAGAATTCATATGGGAATCATGGCAGATTCATTCCTTTAGTATTAGCTAACTTTATTCTTAAGATTTTTCTGTTTCTAATGCTGGTAATCCAGCTGGCACTTTTAAGATCACATCAAAGTGATAGCTATCCTGTCACATTATGTAATGGATCTCTTTTCTGATCTTCCAGGCAATGGGAAAGGGGCTTTAAGAGCCCCAAGAGACAATGAGGGTGGTTTCAATGTCACAACTGTTGTAGAAAGCATGTATGGCCAGTATAGCCCAATGGAGATGCTGAACCACAGAGATTTCCAGAGTCATAAGCTCAGATCTGCAGCACCTGGCTTATGCCAAAGGTCTCTTTGCTCCTGGACCCAGTCAAGAAATGAGCTAAAGCCCCTTTAGCTTCTGTTAACCACATGTCCCAAACCCTGTACTTAGTGACACAGAAGGGATCCTCACCCACATCTTTGCATGAAAGCTCCCTGGAGAAAAAGGAAGATCGCTCCAAGCAGTTCCTCAGCAAAACAATCTCCACGACATTAAAGGTATTTTCAGAAGAGGCCAGGCATGACAAACACTGTGGTGTTGTGTTTATGTACCTGTAACAGTTTGTGGCAAGGTTTGACTTCTAAAATTTTGTGATGGCTTCTTCTCAGGGATCTGTATTTGTACAGCCCACGGGCTGTCCTGCATCTCTTCAGAGAAGCAGCTTTGGGAGGGACCTCGGTTCAAAAGAGTCATAGTCCTCTCCGACTATATGGAGAGTCAGCAGTTACTTTGCTCAAGACAACCTGGAACCTGGAACTGCAGGACCAGGTCAGCAGTTTGACCAAGCAAAGCTTTTCCACGCAACGTCAGATCACTCTTTTATTGGAGGAAGCTGGTCACAGCCCAGTGGTGGCATCCACATGTGGTTAACTCTCCTCAAACTCCCTGAAAAAACTGCTCTGAGAATGCCCCTTCTCTCCTCCCTGCAAAAGGCCAGTTCCATTTCACAATGCCCAATAGTTTCTTTGCTCCTCCCTCACACAAATTTCTCTGGCCAGTTTCAGGTAACTCTGGAGAGGACTAGCATGTAGAAGTCTCTTCGGTGACTGCAAAACCATTTGTTACATGTGAACTGGTATTGCCCACCTAGAGGGTGCTTGTTGGAAAAGGTCAGGAAAGCAGTGCAACTGCTGATCTGTGGGCAGCAGGTACCCAGAGTCACAAGCCAGAATGGAAACCACAATTCAGTGAGCTACGGAGGGACCCAGACATGAGAGGAGGAGCTGGGACCTCTCGGGGAAACTCGGCACACATAGCTGTCAATGCTGGCTGCAGGGAAGGTGAGGTGGGCCTGGGCCATGCTGCTGATGGCCACCTCTGACCTAGTAACAGTAACAAACGCTGGGATGCCTACAGTTCCAGTCCCCGACATTATATGCCAGCACAAAGACCTGAATAATTCTAGCTGGCTGTCTCAGGTGATGTATGTTGGAGTTTCTCAAAATTTTTACGTATTCAAAGTGCTAGTTTTGTTAATTTTCCACTTCAGTGGAAATGGAGTGGTCTGAGGATATTCACACTGAAGCCACCTGCTGGAATTTTTACAATGTACCTTAAAGGAATAATGGGATTGTTGAGAAGTCATTACCATTGGTATTTATTTTCCCATTCCATTATGTCAAAACTTTTTTCAGTAGCCTAGATCCCATTTTTGACAGCACAGCCAAATTTACCACTGATGCTTGATCCTGCTGTTGTTCTATGGGCTCCTTTTTTTTTTTTTTTTAAACAGGATTCACTCATCATATCGGTTCTCTTCTTAGCAAGTCACTGTTGTGATGCTTCATTTTAAGGCCAGAAAACCATCCGTGTCCTTGACATGACCCAGACATCCATATCCTGTATGAAAAGGATTTTAATTTTATGCCCGCAATAAAAATTGATCACTGGAAAATTTATAATTTGAGACCCCGTACTAATCAGGCTCATTATCTTCCAGTGCCAGCATTCTGCAGGTGTTCCAAAAGATGCTGCAGACAGAAACCGTTACTTCTTTTCCGAAACAAAGTGGGTCCTCTCAGCCGCTGGCCCTCTGCTCCCCTCTGCTGCAGGAGTCACGGGGTCATTAGGGTTGTGTAGCTATAGAGATGGCAGCCCTACTCTACGTCACCCCTCACTTTTTGATTTGGTCCATTTGGTGCTGATGCAGACACATTTCTAATGGGAAAAATAAAGATGGCCTGAGGATAGACACTATCAGTAACTGAAAATTTCTTCAGATTTGTATAGGCAGATATGAAATCTAAAATTTTAGAGCAAGGTGGAGCCAACTGATGGGTGCTGCCCAGATTGGACTTCAGGGAATTAAGACCTGCTCTTTTTTTTGAGGCTGAAATTTTTATCATCTGATAAAACTCGTAGAATTACTAGTCATAAAATCTTCAATACTTTTCCAGGTACTTGGATTCAAAAGAAATGTTGGACAGTTCTTACCCAACGATTGTTTCTACAATTAAAATAGTTTTGTTAAGAGAATTAGCTTGCAACTACTTATTTATAAGCTAGATACATAAATGGCAACTTCTTACACATAGTGTACAAATGCCCTAAAGTACCAGTATCGAGCAAACAAAACTGATTCAAATAAATGAGGGAAAGGCTTGTGTTTTTAATACACACAACTCATACCTGAGGGCCTGATCAAATAAACTACAGCAACTGAGATAAGGGACAGACATAACTGAAATGAGGAGGAGATTGTGATGCTCTGGCTTTCAGTATGATTTAAAAGGTATAGGTATTCAGAGACTGTTAAGTCACTGTTTTGGCCCCTTTCTGACATAGTCATTGTTGCAGATGCACTTTCAAATTTCTATGTAAAATGTTTCCTGGGTCTGATGGATGTCTGACGGGAAAGACAGCAGGGTAAACTCCCCTGAAATTCATGGCACAGGTGTGCCGTTACTGCTCTCTTCAGTGTCTGAGAACAATGACCAGAAAGGAGTAATACCAGCAGTGCAGAATGAAGATCTGCAGCTACCCTCTCACTGAGACTTTCCCCGTTTTGCTTCTTTAAAACAAAAAGGCCACTCACTATGCAGAGATGTCTGGTGGTACTGGAAGCAGAGCGCCAGCAAGGCTAGAGCACTGCTTATGATACGGTGGAGTAGATATTCTAGCTTGAAGCTCTACAGGGTCATAAACTCAGCTGCAAGGAAATGCAACTGTATGAAAACAAATCGCAGTTGGGGATGGGGGAAAAAACACATCATGCTCTCATCACAATAAAAGCTACTTTGATCCACTTTCAAAACAATACATCAATCTCACCTGCAACTCTCATCACACAATGAACAGAACTAAATATATTGAACAAACCAGCCCATAATTGTCTCTCTCTCTGTTCAGCCCTTGCCAAAGTAACACCTCATCAGTCCTCTTCTATGGTGTCTGAAAGGATGTAGATTTTCTTTCACGATTTAGGGCCCCATCAGTTGGAGGCAGTCTGCAGCTGTAAGAACAAGGCCTCCTCCCAGCATGGGGATGATACAGAAAAGGCTCCAAGTGTAAGTATGGAGACAATTTTGATCCAAACAGAGAACTGAGGAGACAGAGAGAGCAAGAGGTATGCACGCAGGCCTCTCTCTGCAAATGAGACAGGGCAAGAGGCACAAAGGCAGCCTCGCTTGTAGTTCAGGGCTGCAGGGACAGTAAGGAAGTGGCTGCCTTCCAGCACAAAATGGACGGCACTGGGAAACAGGGTGCCAAAGAGAGCCCTGGCCTCATTTTCCTGGCAGACTCCCAGAGCCTCTGAGATCGAGTGCTGTTCATAAAAGTCTGTCTCTTACAAAAGTGTCTGCTCCCCCGATGAAACAAACAATTTAAACAGTCCATGACTGATGGCTGCGAAGGTTCACAGAGGCTTGTCTTGCTTGTTGCTCTCTCTCTTCCACTGCAGTCACGTCAAGGTGCCCAGCCCATCAACATGGTATGTCCACAACAACTTCAAACCACAAGGGACATCCTCGTCGGGAAATCGTTCTGAGAGGAAAGAGAGAAGATTAATGTCAACAGGAAATCACCCATGGAACGGACAAAGAGATAAGACGTAGCTTTGACAGAGACACCACCAAACAGCAACAGCTTTGTCCACTCACACACCTTTCCTCTCTCACACGTGCCACTTAAGCCAAGCTGCTCTAGCAACAAGGTCTCCCTCACGGAGCAGACTTCAGCCAGTCCCCTTCCCCAGCAACCATGAACTCATCAGTCCTCACTAGCCCAGACTGTGGCAGGATGTTTTGCACTTGCTGGTATCCTGTTTGAGGAATGCCTTTGGCATGCACAGCCCCTACACATGCCCACAGGCATGCACCCACAGGAGTCTATCATCTCAGCCCTTTAAGAAAGACGAGGTCTCTTACACCATACCTTGCTACTAGCCCTGTCCCAGTCCAGAAGAACAGAGCTTCTCAGCCCTGTAATTTCTGTAAGCCCTGGGAAAGTTCCCTTCCCTACCATGATCCTCCTAAAACCTAGATAAACTCCCACTCCCTTAGATCACCAGGCCACAGATGCCAAAAACATCCCTTACCTCCCCAGTCCCAGGCATATCTGGCTCTCTGCTCCACCATGAAGGAGGTGTCTAAGAGCTATTTCCCTTTCTGGCCTCCTACACCCACAGTGACTGTCTCCTCCCCACAGTGACTCCCCTTATTTGGGGTTCCCCACACTCAGTCTCCAGGCTCTACCCTCCTGGAGATACCCCTGGCCCGTAAACTCTGGTTAGTAACCCCTGCCTGGTGGCTCCCCACTCAGCCTATTTGGATCAGCAGCACCAGACATGGCCTCACTGTTTTCTTGGGGTCCTTCTTCCTCTTCTTGTCAGAGGCGTTGAGGTAGGCCTGCTCCCTGGCCCTGTACGAAGGGCCTCGGCTCAGCTCCCTCTCGCTGTATGGGGGCAGGGTGTCCTCCTCTTCCTCCTGCTGAGGCGGTGGTGGCGGCTGCTGCGGCTGCTGCGACTTCTCGGCTTTGTAGGTAGAGGGTGGTGACCAGGCATAGTATGTTCCCCCTCCTCTCTGGCTGGGCTGCGAGCTCAGCTTTGAGGGAGTTTCACTACGGTCACCGTTCTCATCATAGCTCCGGGATTTCCTCTCCAAGACGCTGCTGAGGTAGGAGTGATCGTATTTCTGGCTCCCTCCGGGCGTCCGGCTCACCAGCCTGGGCAGGTGCTTCTCCTCATGGGCCCGTCTCCGGGGTGGGCTGTATGACCAGCCCCGATCCGAGTCCGTCAGCGGCTCTCGGTTCCCTCTGCTACGCTTGGTGTAGTACTCCTCCATAGAGCTATCCTGGTGGAGCAGCCCTCCACTGCGGCCACCGTGCGACTCTGACCGCTCGAAACGCCGAGCTTCCTGGCTATCTGCCCGCCGGGTCCGCTGGCTGTAGGACTCTGCAAAGGCTGCCAGTTCGTCCATAGAGACAGCCGGCACTCCCACAGAGAAACTCTTACGGGACAACATCTCAGACTTGGATCTCTGCTGGCTGGAGAAGGGAAGAGGTAGTGTTAGAGGGCAAGATTCAGCTGTGCTCATCCCCTTGGCTGCCTTCACAGACAATGGAGGGAAACAGGTACTCCCGGGGCATGAAATCATCTGACCTGTTTTCATCATCTTCTGTAGGAAAAGATGCATCACATCCTCAAAATCCCTGCTTCTCTCTGCTGATTGTAAAAGCAGCTTAGTGCAGACAGCTCCAACGCTACAAGTCTAATGTTACCCGAGATTAACCCCAGAGTGTACCTCCCTTGTCCTCCAGTAGGCAGGGCTGGACTTGCTTCTCCTTGGCCCCAAAGCTTGTAGGTATATGTCCTTCTGGGAAAACCCAAGAACCTGGCTACAGAAGCTCGCAGCAAGGCAATTTTGAAGCAGGTTTAGAGTGAGCTGGCACAATAGCCCAGTACAGAAGGAAGGAAATCCCTGCCATTGGTTTCAGGAGACTGGGCTGCTGGTATGTTAGGGAAGGATGTGATACCTCTCTTCTAGGCACAAGAGTGCCAGTCCTTTAGGCCTGGAGTACAGGCCTTGCTACACCAAAGCACCAGGGTGTAACTCTTAAGAAAGCGCACCAGCACTGGGAAGTGCTGGAAGGATCAGGTACAAATCTCCAGAGAACACTTTGAGAAGGGTGGCTTGGTTTCCTATTGATCTCATTTTTACATCCCACCTGGAATGGGGCTGTACCAACTTTGCCCAGCAGGGTAGGTTTCAGCAGGCTTGTAGGAATTAGATTAATTCCCACCTCATCTAATGACATCTCTAGATTTCATGTTCCTCTCTAACCCCTCTGTCCTGCTAAGCAGAACAAGAGCAGCAGGCAATGGAGAAGAGCTACCAGTCCATCTGTCCCTTCTTTCTTTACTACTTTGCCAGATATACCTGCCTCCCAACATGGCACTCCTCACCTATGCCGGAAACTGTCCCGCTCATCTCTGTAATCGGAGACAGCCTGTGATCTTGACGTGCTGCCCCCACCGATCACTCCCGCCCAGTATTCAGCATCGCCATCCAGGTCCCCCGCAGGAGGCAGAGGTTTCCTTCGCACCTGTCGGTAGGGCTGCCGGAAGTTCAAGTCCTCTTCATGCAAAGAGCTGAGTTCAGAGATAGTGTTGTTATCTGCAGGGGAGGTTGCAGAAAAGAAATGAGATAGGCATCACCTGATAGCATGTGTGAGAAGAGAGAAGAGGTCGGGAAGGCTGTGGCAAGCCCAGCTGCAGCTTTTTCAGAAAGAAGCTGAGCTGCCCTCCATTAGAAAAAAATGAAAATGGAATCCAAGGCCCTTCTCCAAACCCTTGACCAATCCTGCCCAAGACTCCTAGGGCTCAGTTTGGACATACAGCTGCTGTTAGACATACAGGTCTTCTGAACTGGTAGCTGGCAGCCAGGTGGGATATTCTAAAGGTATCGCAAATGGCATCAGATGCCTGTGGTCCAGATAACTGAGTTCAGGCTTCATGGAGAAATCCCCCCTCAGCCCTGCTTCAGTAACACATGTGAGCTCTCTGCCCTTGCAAGGTGGGCACCAAGCTTGGTGGAACGTCATCACAGCAGTTGTGCCACCTCCCCCTTTCCTGGTGTGAGACAGGCTGGCTCTGGATTTGGCCTGACTTGCCCAGCTAAAACAAAAACAACCCCCTCAAAAAAAGATTAAGAAAAAAGTAAGAGACTGTCTGAATCACTGTCAGTCTCTACCCCATCAAGCACATTGACATCTGGAGGCCTGACATACCAATCTGGAGAGGTCTTTTTATAGTAAATCTTGTGGGTGGAGAAGACAGTGTGCTCAGCAATGACTGTTTTAGAAGTATATATAATTTGTTAGTTATGCCTAATCTATACAGAGCTTTGATGTAGTGTCGTTCCCTAAAGCCCTTACCTTCACTGATTTGCAGGACCTCACATAGTCTGTTTTAAATGAGCCTCCACCAGTGCCTCATGTGGGTTAGCAATGCACAAGTCAGATGCTGCCCAGAGAAACTAAGCCCCCAGCCTGCTGCTGTCCTCTGCACAGAACAGCTAGAGGACAAAGAGCATCACTGCAAGCCGTCCTCATTGCACACACCTTGTCCAACCACTGCACCTCTGCCTCCTAATGTAGAAAGATCCTCACCTGGGTTTGTATTCTGACACCCATTCAGTGCAGCCTCAGCCTTTATTTAGGGAAATAAAGCTTGCAAGAGGCTATCGGACAAAAATGAGGCATCCCACATGGAAGATCCGTTCTGAGTTTGCATCATGTCCCTATTCACCACCCTCCTCCCCTTCACCTGCAGGTGGCTAACTGCCAAGCCATCAGTACTGATGCAAGTACCACCTCTGATCTTATGTTGATCAGTGTCACAAAATCTGACGATCCCCTGATTTCCTGAATCTTTCTTGTAGTCCCTGCTCCTTCTGCAAGGCAACAGCCACTCCAAACTACCTTTCTGCACTCTTCAAACCACACTGTGGTCACTGCAGCCCAAAAAAAATGCTTTCAATAAAATCATCCCTCTCCTATTTTGCCATGCTGGGAATTTACAGGCACCACACTGTAAGACATATAGAAATTGGGAAGACAATATCCCAGCTATTATCACATCACGGGCTATAGAAGGCATGAGTACGGACTTGGCTTTTCAGGTGCTGATGATCCAAAAGTTTAATTATCCGAGTGGACAATTTTCATGATCATCTAAGTGTCCCTCACCTTGTTTGCTCTAATTAAGGATGATTAGGAAAGCAGCAGATCTTTAAAATCAGAACATACCTGTAGATGCCTAAAATCTAGACCTTATCTGCCCCAAGTACCATATCCTGGACATCATATCCTAGAAGCTGGCTCTAAGGCAAAGCCAGTGAACTTTTAACTACGAATTTGCAGTCCTTTTCAGGTCAGTGAAAAAAAAAAAAAAAAATCAAACCATGCTTGTTCCTCACATCGTTCTCGCATCCTCCTAGCTGGGTCAAACTGAGCCAGTTCTTTCTCAACATAGTACAGCACCTTCATGGAGTCCCTTTCCTTGTCAGTCTGGATCCTGTACCCTTTGCGCACTGCTAAGGAGAAAAGAAAAGCATTAGAGTAAAATACCTTTAAGTCCAAGGAGACTTTCTGACAATATTGCTCCTATAGTTAAGCTCACGTCTGCAGGCAGGTAGGCTGCGTCTTCCAAAACAGAGTGAGTCAGTCCTTGCTACAGAAGAAATTTGTCTGTAATGTGCGATGTGAAGTCGTGAGCAGCTGCATCATTTGTAAAGTTTGCAGTAACAGCAAAAATGGTTTGGAAATGCCCAATCTGTACAACCAAATGCATCAAGTGGTGTCATTGCCAGTGATTCTACCTCCCACGGAGGATGGCAGAGAGAAAAGTAGCACTCATTTCCTCTTCCTCAGCACTACAGAAAGGATTCATCATGAAGATCAGGCTTCCTCTATGCGGCAGGGGCTGTAAACTCCCAGTCTGCAGGGGAAGCAGGTGGCTGAGCATTTGGGAGCTGTCACTCTGCAGCACCACTCCACCCTCCCATCCCTATGAATTCTGCTCATACAGGTTGAAGAGCATGTGGTAGGAGAAGCTCCAGAGAACACAGAAGGAAACACAGAAAGTCCCACAAAGCACATCACACTGCTTTAAGATTTATACCATATCCAGTGATGGGGCCAATCAGGTCACTGGGTAACTGTGAAACTGCCTGCTCTGGCATTCTTTACGTGCCTTACTTTACAGAAAAGGTATGTCTTACACATATATTAAGTGCTTGATTCCTGGGATTACTCCATTTGCAGGGGAAGTCTGGATAGCTTTTTTTTGGCCTTTCCACATTCCTATGTAGAAAAGAAGCCTCTGTGCACCTGGAGCCACAGCAGCTCTAACTCTGGCAGGCTGGCTCCATGCACACTTTACCTGCTGACCCTATGAACAGCCTGACTACCCCAAGGCAGGTCTATAGTCAGCAAGCAGAGAACTCTACCTGTCAGGACTTTGAAGAAAATAAGGCTTTCATAGCAGATTATTTAAGGAAGGTCTCAGCCTGGGGCTATTTAAAGATTGACAGAAACACAGGTCTAAGTACAAAAGAGGACTACAACCCTCAAATTCATTCCAGAATTCATTCTTCCATTAGAGAATTCACGTAGCACTACAAAATGGAACCTGTCTGCCTTGCACGGGGTTAGTATGTTCCCTTGTGTGAACGCAGCAGTGTTGCATGAGTGCTCCTCTTGTGGCACGATTTAAATACTTGGACGATGGTTCTGAGCCAACCTGTTCTTTCTGTTTTATCCCACACACCGATACATCAAGCTACTAACATATGGGTTTGGTAGTACGTTGCATAGTATGTACTGTGTGGGCTGAACAAGGACTTGGCAGAGGTATTCTTAGGCACCTTCTGTACTAAACTGCTGTGCCTGTGTCTGTGCACTATTAAATAACCATGCTGTGCTACAGAAATGGCTATGCCACACAAATGGGTAGCATGATTCCTGTAATAATCCCACAAATTGCTTCAGGAGGCAAGTGCTTTACTGTGGGTTTTGACTATGCACAGGTAAGGTAAGTAACTACATCTTGAAATATTACCTTGTTTATCTGTACTTCAGAAAGGTATTAGATGTTAAAATGTAGTATGGGTCTATCGGGGTCCTGCTTTCTACCTGTCTCCAGATAGCTTAGCTGACAGCAGTCTGGAGTTTTGCTGTTTTATTATCCCGATGAATGTGTGCACAAAGACTGCAAATGCACAAAGTGATTTACAGAACACAAGGAACCCTGCCTCTGCCTTCCAAAGCGGATGACCATCACGCCTCTTGAAGTGAGGTTGCTGCTACAAAGAGGGGCTGGACTGACAGGCCTCAGGAAGAGATGACTCCTGCTGCACTGCAAGAGCAAGAGCAAGGTGAGTTCTCCACTTCACCTCGCCATTGTGGCTAACCTCTGTCTGGTGCCTTGCCAGGAAAGAGGCCTCTTGCTATTCTTTGTTCTAATGTGTCTACTAGGAGCTCAGCTAAGCTGCTACCTCATTTATACACAGGCCAGCAAACAACCATCAGCTGGAAATGACTCTGACCTACTAATAACCTTTGGGGAACTTGAACAGGCAGCTTCCACACTCTTCCTCCAGAGCCACTACTCATGCTGAGGCTGTGCCAAATATCTATTTGGGCAACATCTATAGCTCCTGGAACTGATGGAGAATTAGCTAGGCTTCATGCTCGACTTGCTATTGCAGCTGTGTATCAAAAGGTAAATGAATTTCTTGGTTATTTCTCTAAGCATCTAGAAATTAACTTTGGATTTAAATCTGCAAAGATGACCATGAATAGCTTATAAAAAGTATTTTCTATTCTAGATGAAGCATATTTTGTCTCTACGTTTATTTATTAAATACTTCTTGCAATTATATGGAATGTTCAACTTATTAAATCTCTTTATTATTCCTTCATGTGAGAACCAAATACATTATTGCTTCTTCCTCACACCCTTCTTCATCTGTAAACTGCCATAACCCTTTAATAAGATCTGAATATTTTTAGGCCCCTCTTAATTATAAGGGAATAAAGATGCAGAGACATTAACCACTTGTCCAGAACTATTCACTGAAGTCAAACGGAATGGAACATTCTTCCCTGTTAGACTGTATTTTCTTCTCCTGAACAGTTCATAAATTTCTAATGTTTAATCTGTGTTTAACTAAACATTTTTTTTATTCTTCTGTGGGTGGAACCAAGTCAGCCAAAACTGTAAGCTGTTTCCCTCCCAGAAAGGACAGCACTACTATTTTTTTCAGACAAGTGTGGTTAGGAAGTAAATGATGTCTCATCCTTATACACTTTCCATATTAAAGGTCTGGAGTGCAGCTCTTGGATCAAAAACTTCCCTGTGTGCATGTTTTAAGGAATCTATGCAAGAGTCTCCAGGTAACCAGTGCATTTAAAACAGACAGAGCATACATCCTAACTTATGTGTTGCCAACACTCTCTAAATAAGACAGCAGAAAGCTTGGGGGCTTTCCCCTGTTCAGCCCTAAGTTTAGGATGGAGTTCCTAGGCTTCACTGGAGCTCTGTCACATGGCTTTTATGTAACTCCAGACAAATCCTGTAAATATCCTCATGCCTGAGTTTGCTCACTAGATCACCTCACAGGGGTCATTTATAAGCACAGAAACTATCTAGAGCAAAGGCTGTCCTTTTTAGCCTGGCAGCCAGGATTACAGAATCCTCCAGCACTTCTGGTCCCATTTTTTGAAAAAAACTTGACAGAAATGTTGAACTCTCAAAGATAGCAAGTTTCACATCAGACTGGATGAGTGGAGGACACAGAGACCATAATTAGTGTTCCTTCTGAAAAAATGCCTTTATTATAAACTCAAGCATTACCTGTTTTGTTTAGCTTGCTGTCTGGCCAACCAGCAAATAAGTGGCTCGGAACAGCCACATAATGTTTTCTCTTCTACAGCCTGTAATTAGGGAATATTCTGGCATTGTGGAGGACTTCAAGAGAAAAGGAACAGAGTGCAGGGTATCACCCTTCCTTAGCTCCACAGTTCAAGGAACACTTTGAACAGGTGCATGATCCAGACTAAGGGTTTGTCCATATTATTGCAAAAAATACTAATTAAAAATAAAAAAAAGTTTTAAGAACCTCTGCTGTCTTGCCACAACAGTTAGAACTCTAATAATTGTTTTATTTGCAATACGTAGTATTTCCTGTCAAGTCCTGAGTTGAGGGATTAAGTCCAGCCAGCTGATTTGGATTATATAATAAATGTGTCTTTCTGTGTAATGAACATGGGATGCTAAGAGCCATTCCATTTGGTTACCAAACGCATCCACAGTTTTTCATTCTGCATTTGTGCTCTGCTAGTAACGTACAGCAGAGACGAGACTGGGACTCTTAAAAAATCCCCGGAGCTCCCACGGCCAACAGCATGCTCTACATACAGTGACATTTTTCACAGGAGAAAAAAAATAAGCACTGGGCTGTCATTCATCATTTTCTGACAATGGTTTTTGAATTGGACACATTCTGCTTTGGATCAGTGATTGACTGATTTCCTATTTCAAAATGCTCCATTCCAGAGCTCTGTTTTTATTTCAGTGGGGGAAAAAAAGTATGATTGTTGAAGGAAAATACTTTTTGTAATTCCAGAAAGGTTAATACACTGACTGGGGCAACAGAAGGATGTGTAGGGTTGTTCCAAAAGCTTAATTATTTGATTATGCTACTTGGTCTTGTCTTTTTGGAAGTGTCTTATCAATACATTGTCATGAGCAAATTTAACAATTGATAATGAGTGTGATGATTTGAAATCAGACATGTGGCTGGATCAATGGCAAACATACTGTGTCAGTATGGTGACTCTGCATTGGTGAGTCACTTCTGCTGCAGCGTGTTTGAATTTACACAGCCACTCTGATCCTGAAATGCTAGCATGTGGCTAAATAGCTACCCCTCTTTGTCCTTGATGGCAGCTTCCTTTTCAGCAGGAGAAGTGACCCTCACCAAGACAGAGTCATCATACTGATACTCTATGTCTGACATTGATCTACAACTCCTTTCTAGTTAGAAGCCTTTTATCACTCACATTTCACAAACGCAAAGGCTGAACAAAAAAAGTGACCGACTGACTTCTGTAAGGTAGGGAAGGGGGTCCAGCCCCAAATGCTCTTGGGCAGAAACACTGAGGGAGCATGTCCCTGTGCCCAAAATGCCATGGGGACAGTAAAACATGGTGCAGCAAAAACTGCTGCCAGAGGGCAAGCAGTGCCCTACAGAGGGTAGGAAGAACAGTTTATCAAGACAGAGCAGCTTGCAAGGCATCAGCTCTAAGGGGAAAATGACCACTGCCTCTCCTCCCCTGAAATCATCTTCAACCTTTGTCTTCTGCAAGTAAACGTTTGCAGCAGTAATGAGAGGGGTCCCGGGCATGAACTTGGCCTCCCATTCCCTGCTGACCTAATTAGGCACCCACAAACTGACACTGTGCTGATGGCACTAGAAAAGGTGGACCATGTGGCCCTAAGGGATGCAGTGTCATTGTCAGAGACAGGAACAAAATACAGTTTCTCTGTGTTTCTTCTGTTCATACCACTCTGTCAGTGACAATCATTCCTCCTTTTCCCAGCCCTGCTCCCAGTAAGAGAACTGAATGTTGTGCCTGGCACCGCAAATTACCATTTTGGCTTCCTCCGCTGGAGTCACTTGGGGCTAAGGGAGGGGGGTGTGACTTATCCATCAGCACAGCAGGAGATGGGACACCAGCTACAGGAACGCTGGGGATGTAGTATGGACCTGGCATGGAAGAGACTGCAGGAGGGTACCCAGCTTTTGCTGCCTTGCCTGCTACATACACTGAAAAGGGAAAAGAACAGCAGTCAGCATCACACCAGCCTCCCACAGACCCACACGGCACGTGGCCAAAACCTGCACATCACCAACACTGGTTACAACCCAGCAGGAGACAACTGGACGAATGAAATGACAAGGACCAATGTGAATTTCTCTAAGCCTCAAAGGGCACTGAGGGGAGTTTAAACAATGCACCCAGCAGGTCAGATGAGCACTGCAAGATGCCCAGCAATGGAAGGACATTCAGCCTTTTACAGCTGGCATTACCACTGCTGTGATTTAGTGGCAGTTCAGCTTTAAAAACAACCGATGACAGAAGTAGTAGGGGTGAGGCTCATGAAACTTGACAGATCTGCCTGAGCCTGACCAGGAACCTTGGAACCTTGCTGGGGTGCAAGAATTTTGCACTGTTGTAGAGGGCAGCTGCTTTGCACTGCCGAAAAGAAACCTCCCAGGATGCTTTTAGCTCTGACCCACAATATTCACTGACACGACAACTTTGGAAGGGGAGCATGACACTGGAGAAGCAGGCACAGCTGCCAAGGCAGGGAGGGCTCAGGGAATTACGTTTGTAATTAACTTTGAGCACTCAGCCATTGAGCAATAGGTCAGATGCTTCACCCCTAAGAACTAGTTCTTTAGTTAAGCAAAGTGCTCAAGGCAAAGGAAGCAACATTAGCAGATTCTCCTCCTGTTCTGCCAGGGAGCGGAAGAAGCGCGTGAGAAGATTTGCGCCAGACTTGGACAGGGTCACTCACGCGCCCGGGGACAGCAGCAGGACTCAGGACAGCAGGGGCAGCGGACGTAACAGCAGCAGCTGTGTGGGCAGCACTGGCACCAGCAGATCCCCACCAGGAGGAAGAACAGGAACGCTCCCAGGATCACCAGGCCCACAAAGACCCACTCTGGAAAACAAAGGGAGAAAGGGAGATACTTACAGGATTGCAATCACTTTGGAACAGAACGTCAGCAACATCCTCCTAGCGGAAAGCACAGGGGCAAAACAGGTGAATAACAGAAGTGGACTCCCTGCAGGTCTAGGACTATGTCCCCCTCCGTGTCAAAGCAGAAATGGCACACGACAGGGAGAAATGGAGCTACAGAAATGTGGTCCCTTCTTGCAACGTCTCTGGC
Source organism: Sagittarius serpentarius (assembly GCA_034782735.1). Classification (NCBI taxonomy): domain Eukaryota; kingdom Metazoa; phylum Chordata; class Aves; order Accipitriformes; family Sagittariidae; genus Sagittarius; species Sagittarius serpentarius. The sequence continues at coordinate 15,989,918 of JAVKLA010000030.1, read as the reverse complement.
TGGCTGAGAGGCAAGCAGCACAGAGGCAGTTCTGGTTCCCCAGCACAAAACCCCTTCACCCCACAGCAGACCCGTACAAATGCCGGAGGGCATGCTCCATTAGCATTTGGACCTCACCGAAGACTCATTCTTCCTGGCCGTGTTCATACCCCGCTTGTGTGTTTGTTCCCTACCACATTCCAGTTTTAACAGGACAAACGATGGTGAAAAGCATGCTATAAATAGCCCAGTAAATGAGCCAGGCCTGCCCCTTCGCAACTAGGCCCACGCATGCAATTATTCTTTTGAATGTGCCGAATGAACATCCCATTCAGGCACTGCAGCCAGCCAGGAAAACTGACAACCACTTTTTTTTCTTCTTTTTTCCCCACTGAAGCATCAGACGACGTCTGCTGGGCCCCAAAAGGGAGTGGCTGAAAAACACCCTACAAATGATAGCACAGAAGAGCTGGTCCACAAAAACCAGGATGGAGTTTGAATGGGAAAGGGAGCGAGAAAAGGTTTCTCAAAGTTTGCTGCTGGCAAATCTGCAGCGGCAGCAGCCGTGGTGGGAGCAGGGGCCCAGACCACACTGGTGCAGCTCCCAGATCTGCATCTGGCCATGCTGTGCTTTGCAGAGGATTGCGTGCACAGGGCTGCGCCTACTGCCACATGGGAATTCCCTGGATTAAGGGAATGGTCAGTGAACACACTCAAACCAAGAAATCTGAAGACTCTGAATGTATAGGAGGCCTGGAGTTGGTTTTACATCAGAGAGATGCACCAACCTATCTAGAAGTCAGACCACTGGTGGACAAAGACTCCAGGTGTACCCAGGTGCTTATTCAACCACCTTTCAAAGATGATAAGAAAGCAAAGAAAGACGTGGTGGGACTGCTTTGCAGTGGCGTAGGGTTTACCCCACCCCAGAGAAAAAAAGGCAGCAGACCACTGCTTCTGAACTGAAGTCCAGCGTTCACTAAGGGGTCTCCTGGTACATTATTATTTAAGATGAAGAAGTATTGATACAAGGATTGCAATGTGAGTACAGAATCACACTGGAAAAATAGTGCACCTCTCACCTGCACTGCAAAGCTGACAAGTCAAGGAAAAATGTAGCACTTGGAACAATCAAAACAGAAGTTTTTTCTAGTTCTTCATAAAATACAAAACCAAGAAGCATCATTTTTCTTTCATCCACAGCATTCTGTTTGAACAAAAGTAAAATTCTTCGCTTTGCTGGAGTTTTCCTTAACTCTTTTAAGAGCAATTCCCTTTTTTTAATGCCATTTTTAATCTAGAACTTAAAATTTCCTTTAAAAAATGTCAGTGAAAAATCTGGCATTTACAAATCAAAACACTTCATTTCAGAAGTGTCAAGTGAAATGTTTTATATTTTTTGAATATTTTCTTTCTTTTTTGGCTGAAACAGATGAATTTCATTTAAATTTGCAGATAATTTTGGTCCTTGCAGAATAATTTTTTTTGTGAAGTTACTATATGCTGAGAAAAATTCAGCTAATGAATAAGGAAATGGCTGGAGGGCAACATTCATGAATGGTAAAGTAAGAGCTGAGAGGAGATTACTGATACAGTTCCTCAAGTGCCAGTTCTTGGAGCTATCTTATTGAATATTTTCATGAATGACCTTGACTCAGAAAATAAGAATGTGTTAATGCATCTTGAGGGTAAGAGGCAGGGAAGCATTGTCACTAAAGATGAAGACTGGGATATGTTATAGAAAGGACCAGTTGTCCTTGAGCCTACAATAAGAAACACGAAATGCAGCAATATAGTGAATTTCAAGGTATGCAGCAATACTTTCAAGGTCACATGTTCAAAGATTAAGAACGATTTTCGTTCTAAACAGGACTTCATTAGTTGAAAACAACTGGAAAACAAGAGAAATGATCCAGTATAGTATTCCATCATAGGACAACTGTAACCACTTATGCAATACAGTCACAAAAATGGCAAATGTAATCCTATGCCCAGCAGAGGAGGAATTTCCAGTGGCGTTAAGGAAATATTAATGCCATCACAAAAGACCTCCATGTAACTTCATCTGATGTTACTGATGTTATACAGCTCTGGTCATCTTTGTACAAGAAAAGATGAATTCAGGTTGGAGCTGATGCAAAGCAGGGATTTGAGGGGATGAAGGGACTCGATAGCCTGCCTTGCAGCAGGAGAGCTGAAGCTTGCTGTGTTAGTCTATTAAAAACAAGACTGAGAGCAGACGCAGCTGCTGCCTGTAAATATGCTAGGAGGATGAATGCTAGGAGGAAAAGCAGGTATTATAGTTAAAGGGCATAAACAGGCTGTAAGTAACACAGATGGAAGCTAGAAGAAGCACATCAAAGAAAGCGATTCAATGGGAGAGAGAAAGGCCAAACCCAGACTACTCTTAAGCTTGCTAAGCTTATGGAAAGCATGAAATTACATGGTGCTCGGGATAGAAAGCAAGGTAGTGAGCCAGGCCATCCTTTCCAGTCCTGTACTTCCTAATCTATGCCAATGCGAGCAGGGCAACAGCTCAGTGGCTTTTTTTTTTGTCATGTTCACATCTTGTTCTCTATGATCATCACTGATACAGAGAAGGTGGCGAAATAGTATTGCATGACAGAAGTGGCCAGCCACAGCTATGCAATGAAGCTCAGATGTCAGATCTCCAGAGCTATTAGTGAACAGTTCACAACCACTCCATAAAGGATAAAAGCCTGGTAGAGGAAAAAAACAGCAAGACCATTGTAAGTATACCTGTGGTCTCTCTGAAAACATTTTAGGAGTACAAAAGGAGATCAGGTTAGTATGTATGCTGCACATTGCAAGATACTCAGCACCAGGAGTGGATGTTTGAAATCAGTGTCCCACTCACAGGGACCTACGAATCAGGAAGGATTTTACTTCACAGGAAGTTAGACCATTTGTTTCCCTCATGAGGTTAAGAAAACAGCAAAAGAGCCTCCTGGCTCCTCCTTTATGCACAAAATTGGGTTTCAACCAGTTCCAGATACAACTGTGTAACCCTGAGATTCAAATGACTACCAAACTAAAATGCTGTGTGTCCTCGCTGTCTGGAAACTACTGTTTTGTGCTTGCAGGAGCATCTGCTTTTGTTTATTCAGGTAACAGGCAATGCTAACAGCTGAAACGTGGTTTGCTGCTGCCTTTTACACTTTCTTGTTGTTTATACCCATGGAGTGAGGGTACCAGAAAGCTACCTGGCCAACACACAAGAATTTTATACCCATTCAATAAAATTGTAAATAGCAGGGGGAAAAAAGCATTAGGCACCAGAGAATAAACTTCTATCTATGCTGGAAAGACCAATCCCTCTTCTGCCATGCTGAACTTCCAGGGACCTTTGGGTTACACTGGAGGTAGGGGAGTGTCTGCCTTCCCTCCATTTGCATCTCTGGGACAGACTGGAAAATAGCTTCACACATTTACGTGGAGTTGCATTTTTGCACAAACGTGTGAAAGAAACACTCCTTGGGCACTGTCAGGGGATGATCAGATGACTCCAGGGCTAAATGTTCTCACAGCTTTTCCCTTTCAAGGACAATCTGATGCACAGTCTGTTTCCTCTGCAAGGAGTGCCAGAACTGGTGGCTCTCATTAGTTTGGCTAGCAATGGATTTATCATGGGCACAGAGCTTTCATGTCTGGTCCAACCACCTGGCGTTACCTAGATAATGCCCTGACCATGCAGCACAAGAGGGGCTGTGCTACTGACAGGTTGCTAACCAGTGCTCTATTTCTAGCACCTCCTGTACTACCATCTGTGGTGATGGCTCTAACGGTACCCGCAGGATAGGGTCTGGGGAGCAGAACTTACTACTGCACAAGAGCAGCTGACGTACAAAGCCACACCGGCACACAAGGCTGCTGAGGTCTTGCAGGCTGGAGTGGCGTGACCTTTGTGCTAGCAGGGGGAGAGTAGAGAGCTTGATATAAAACGTCCCCTGAACAGAGCTAGCATTTCTGCTCTCACACTGATCCTGGCATGATGTCAACCATGTCTGTATGTTGGTTCCCAGCATGGCCATTCCTCCCCCACGTCCCAGCATCAGCTCTCTCAGATCTCAACCCAACACACTTTCCCAGTAAGCAACAGGCTTTTCTCTTTTTATCCCCGGATACAACACACATAAGAGTGAAACGTACACCACATAAAGATGCTGCAGAAGGACAAACAGACAAGATGACAGAGGACTGGGTGATTGAAGGGTGAAATGACTGAATACCTGGCATAATCTCCACAGCAAAACTGGGCAAGAGATCAGCAAGCAGCCCTGTCCTGCCTAGAAAAGACAGAAGGAGGAGAACAAGGAGAGAGGTTACTGCAAGAAAAACACACTTCCCAGCCCCTGCCTTAGCCTCCAGTCCCCTTCCTCATCAGACCACTTGCACTCTGTTAAGTGAATTCCTATCAACCATAGATGTCATCCTGCTTGATGCCTGGTGTCTACCTGTGCACTTCTGCCATTTCTCTGTCCTTGCATTTTATCTTTATCAGCAGAGCTGGGGGGAAAGAATCTGGAAAAGAGCTTCTCTGATCTAGGCAAAAAATGACAAGAAGAAGGAGGTCCCCTTAGCATGATTACATGGTAACATCTGTCTGGAGTTACGCTCTACACATGCAGAAAGCTCCTGGAAATGCAGAACAGCGCTCAAACGGAAGGATTTAGTTTACTTTAAAAATGTATAGTTTGTGTAGTTTGGATGGATGGATGTGAAACCCAGACCCTTGACAAGTCAGTCACATGCATCCAACACCCATGGGTAGTGCTGTCCATGTGGGGCTCTGCAACTGCAGAGACAGTCCCAGGAAAGCAGTCTTGAAGCATGACTGTGAGTATGTGCTACTTATTTCAAGATGCACGAGCAACTTGGTGAGCTTGGGTGATATAAGGCCAACTCTCAAGCGAAGCAAACCAACCAGGGAAGGATTCAGGCAGAAATTTATGGAATCACTTCGCAAAAGGGGGGGGGGGGGGGGGAAAAGTCAATTTCTATTTTATAAATGAAAACAAAAAAAATCCAACCCCAAAGGCACCCTGGTGCCTATTTGTTTTGGCACTGAATGTCTGGGATACAGACTTAATTGTCTAATACACATCAAACATCCTTCACAGTGTTCAGCTATAATTTACACACACCTGTGCACTGGCAGAACAGCCCTATGGGCAGCTGTGCTACATACTCTTTTATATAGCACCAGGATCATGCTAGGTTTTTTGAAGACATGTATAAGGTAGGAGAGCTGCACTCTGAACAGACACATACATTGTGGATGTAACGTAACAGACGTAGCTAAGGGTAAGCCAGCGCAAAAGTGGTAGAAAGCTACCTTTAACCTCCCCACACGCCCTTCAGGTCCTGCACTAAGCAGCACTCAGACACAATGATGAACTGGATCCCAAGTTCCTTGGCCTCTAGTCTGTCCTTGAAGCGTGTTATAATCAAATTCCCACTGTCCGTTTTTTCTCAGTGCTTCAACAGAGGTTCTGTAGAGATCAAAAATCCACAAGGATGCCTGCTGGAGCGATAATAAACATACCCTGAATGCAGGCAGTGCTTTGCCACCAGTTGCAACTCACCAAAGCTGTCTAGTACTCATACTAACGCCACCATGATGAGGTGCTCCTGAAGTCTCAGCAAAAGATACAATACTGATCCTTCAAGTAATTCACTACTTTGAAGGAGGACTCTTGCCATCAGTCTACTGCAACATTTTCATCTACATACACAAAATGTTTCATGACGTTCTTTGCAGTCCATTTTCTGGAAGGATCAAGTGTCCAGACTGCTCACAGCTACCTTATTATGGGAAAGTGCTCATGTATGCTTTCTGCTCACAAGATATAGGCATGTATAAAACATATGTGAGGCTTAAGTCTTGGGTGCCACAAGTGGGCTCCAAACACATGCAATAAATGTATGCCTTGTGTCACAGTATGCTAGATTTACGTTACGTTCCATTTGCATATTAAATACATTCCTTATTTTCCCAGCATGCACAAAAAATTATGCAATTCTTGCACAGTCCTCTGCGTGTGTGTGTATGCACGTGAACAATGTACATGTGAACCACATGCACATAGAACATATGGGCAGACACGGGCACGCAGCTTGCCTCCCATGTGTTATTATCTCCACACAAGTTCACATGCAATGGACAAACAGCTGGAGGTACACAGCTAATTTAGGGCTGGGATTTGTGGTACCAGAGGTAAGGGAGTGACACCTGTAATGAGCAGAAGCTCCACCTCATGAGTCCAAGCAGGCGCCTGCTTTATTTTGAACCTACCCAAACTGCGCTGACCCCTGCTAGTGCTGGGTCTTATGGTCGCTCCTGATCCCCAGGAGGAACCACGCATTCAAAGGGGAAGAAGCAGCCCTCAAAAATAACAGTGCTTGAGAACTTGGTAACCTGTTACAAAGACAACCACAGCTCCTCTGTGCTACCTAGGAGCAGTCAAGTATTTCCCTGCTTGTGCAGCCTTACTCAGCTCTGCTGAGTGTCTGCTTGGACAATTTGCTCCCCCTGCCCAGCCAGTGGGGAGCACAGCCCTGGGGCCCCAGGGCCACCAGCGGGGGATGCACGAAGCCCGGGAGGGCCTGAGGCAGCAGCAAACCCCACCACCACCGCTCAGCCGCCTTGACTAGCCCAGCTGACAGCCAGCAAGCACAAAGCCCGACCCTAGACTGCCGTGCGCCCAGCAGCTTTCAGTGCACCCCAGCTCTCCTCCCTCCCCGTCCTTGGCCGAATTAATTCACCGACAACCCTTCCCCACACCGAGCGCTTCCCTCTTAGTGGGTGAAGCCAACAGGCGGGGGCTGCCCGAGTGGTTGCCGTGGCAACGGGAGGCTCCCCGCCACTGCTGCTCATTGAAGGCGACTTTCCTCCTCCCATCACGACTTTCCTCCTCCCATCACGTCTCGTGCTGCCAGCAACAAGTGGAGAAAAAGCACCCAGCTGGCCGGGGAGGGGGCAAGGGCCGGCAGTAGCCGGCAGAGGGGAGCCCAGGACGGCACCGCAGTGGGTCACGCAGTGCCTGAAGCTGCGCAGGGAGGGCAGGGTTTCAGTGAGCAAGGCCTCTTTTTGGACCCATGGCTGAAACGCCAGCCAGGAGGCAGCCACAGCACCCACGGCCAGCACCCTCCCGGCTCTCTATGCCCAGGCTGCTCCTTCCACAGGCGTTAAGCTCACCTCACTTCTCTCTTGTTTTTTTTAAGGTGGAGGGCTGGGGCTAGATAGCAATTGGTGGAGAGAAAACAATTTAGTAAAATGTCCTGCCAAGAGACCATCTGGCCACACCACCTCTGCACGCCGGCTCTGCCCGCCTAAGAAAGAGGACTGCAGGCACTCCAAGACATGGCTGGGCACGGCTGCTGAGTCGCAGCTCTGTGCCCCCACCCACAAAGCGTATGTGTCCTCTGTGCAAGCTCTCACCACCGAGCCCCAGCAGGCACCCCCCGGGGAAAGAGGGAAGAGACAATGGCCCCGTTTACCAGAGTTGTCCCGGGTGGCTCTGTTAGAGCTAGGAGCTTGTCCTCATTCCAGCATGGATCTGGGACACGCTCCCGTCTCTATTCCCACTGCGCTGCTGCAGGGCTTTACCCACCCGCAGCGGCTTCTCACTGGGCACACCGTACACCCCAGGCCCTGGCAAGCCTCAAAGTGTGAGGGAGCCCATGAGCCCCCAGTCTGCACTGGCAGAGCGCAGCGGTAGAAGGCAGGAGGAGGAATGGGAGAGAAAAAGCTGAGGGGGTGCAGAGCAGCTCCAGAAGGTGCAGAGACACAGAAGAGGTGAGCGAGGACAGGAGCTAATACACAGGAGGCAGTCGGGTGACAGAGTGAGAGAGCAAATAGCAGCAGATCAGGGAGGACCTGGAGTCAAGCAGACAATTAGCAGAGAGTCTGCAGAGAAGAGACACAAAAATAATCAAGGTAAGTGGTGCAGCTGAAAAGAAATGATGACATGAATAAAGTAGGCGCAGGTGCAGTCAGGAACATGGCAATTGGGTAAATACAGGAACATGGTAAATACTGGCAATTGCATAAATGTGATAAATATTGGGTAAATACGGGAATAACTGTTGAATTGGTTTCCCTGTTGAAACTACCTGCAGCAGAGGGACCACGGGAGGCAGCAGCTACAGAGGGAACTATTTCTTCCTCAGTGGCAGAAAAATTTGCCAGCCCGTGCCACAGGAAGAGGCCCCTGGCATGGGACACTGCCCTGAGGGGAGGCTGGAAAGAACAGGAGAGGAAGCATGGCCCTTGTAAATCAGATACTTCTCCAAGGAAGCTGCTGTGAAATTTACTGGGAGAGCGTGGCTCTGCGATGAAACCCTCCATGCTTCCTCTGCTCAGGGTAAACTTTATCCTTTCTTCCCATCCTTCTCTTCAATTGGAGGGAGAAATAGCAACAGCCCTTCTTGGAGATCAAAGTTTTAGCAGGCAACAAAGACCTCCAAGGAGGCCGTTGCCATGGCTACCTTAGTAACGGAGGTCTTTTAACCACGTGAGCAGCGTGTGGCTGTCGCTGGCAAATAAGGAGGAAAAGAGGGGTAAAAAGCCTTGGCAACAAGTAGCGCTTCTAAGTGGTGTGAATAAATAACTAGGAGTAGGCCGGGCCAGGACGAGGGGGACTGGACCCAGATGACAAAGGCAGCAGCACAGGGGTTCAGGGCAGGGCAGCAGCGCCTAGCGAGGACAGGACAAGCACTTTGCGGGTGGGAGGACACCAGCGGCCTTCCCGGCATCAACGCCTTTCCTGGATTTTTAAGTGGAAGGCTCCCATGCCAATCACTTCCTTCGCCTGCTGGCACCACTCACCTTCGGTCACGAAGGCGCAGCTCAAGGTCGGAGAGCCCTCCCCGTGAAGTTGCTTACAGACACCTCCCCGGCTGAGATCTGGCCCTCTCATCCCCAACACATGGCCAGAAGCACTGACATCTCTGCCAACTGCTGTGACCAAGTACTGGCTCGGATGCTACTGGCAGCTTTTCAGCGAAACAGAGCAAAATCCTAAAACCATCATCTTGTAAGGCAAAATTTTGCCAAGAACTTTCCTGTCTCTGAAACCACACCAACTCTTATAATACAGTCTCTCCTGGCACACAAGAGACTCCAAACCTGGCTATATTTGTAACAGCTATTGAGTCACTTTGCTGAGTAAGAACTGCCCTTATTAGCATTGCACACCATACACACATGTCCCAGTAGAGATTTATCCTCTCTGAAAGCCAACGAATGTCTCTATCAGTACATTAATTACCGTGCAATATGCTGTGTGTATACGTATCTACATTCTTTCCTACCTATGGGTGTTAGACTTGATAAATTTGGGGTTTAGCCTATATTGATATTGGCTGCTAATACAAACTACCAAAGATGTCAGTTTACCAATGTTAAGTGCTAGCTGACTTCAGAAATTTAGAAAAACCTCAAGTGCTAATTGTTGTTATTTAAAGCATAACAACAGTAGAAGCTGAAGCTTCTAAAAGATTAATTATAGAATAATATTTCATTAATATATAATTTATGTAGTATTAGCTGCCGAACTGGATGGAAAAAAAAGCAGGCAATAGCCATCCAGCAAAGCACATGGATCGCTAACCAAAGTATCAAACCAACAACTGGGATTAGTGGATCACTTTCCTGCCTCTTCCAGGAACTTGACACATCCTTGGGGATGAAACCACTGTTTCATGAAGCATGTCTAAGCTATGTCAAAATCTCGTAAGGCAAATGCTGCCGAGCTTGCACAGACCTACACATTTCAGCGTAGCCAGCTGTGCCTAGCTATACCTACAGCCATTGCTCTATAGCTGTACCAGCCTCGAAAGGGAGCAGTATAGCTGCTTTCACAGGACCCTGCACCTGATTAGTAAATTCTGGCTCTCGGAAGGGCTTACTGGGTTATATGCAATCCCATGCAATTAAGCTAGACTGCTTCCTGATGTGAGCTGGGTCACGTGAAGCTAGGATATGGCATCCGCTCACACTGCCCTGTATTTCTGATCTGAAGGTTACTCCGGGCACCCTGCATCCACTGCACTGGTACACTTGCAGTCCCCTTCAACAAAGGCTGCAATGAATGACTTTGCTGAAGCCCACTGACATTCTCATATAAAAAGCAGTGCACAGGGGCTACAAATAACTATCTGATTAATAGCACTGTCTGTGTTTCAAGAAGCAGGACACTCAGCTTCTAGCTACTGATAGAAATGTAGACTTTCTTAAATTTAGGATTCAGCCTTTTTGATTCAATCACATTAGTTCTAAGAACCAGAAGTGCATAAAGTTGCAAATGGATTCACTAGCCCAGCTGTAATGTCAGCAAAGGGTTTTTACATTTCTAGTAAAACACATGAGTGCAGAGAGCATCACTTTACTCCTGTTCTGGAATTGCTAAGCTCTGTACTAGTCTAGTCCTGCTGCAGCAGAAGCAGAGTTCATACCGTTTCCAGCATGCTAGACCTCGTTTGGAGATTCCAAACGCCACCAAAATGCAAATATTTAATAAAAGTGTAATAGTACTTTTTAATTTAAATTCTTTCCTTACACGGCAGGAGGTTCACTACCAGCCAATCTCCTTCTGTGTTTCTGAGGCAGGGAGGTTACTATCCCTCTTCCCTTGCCTGCACCGATTCCATTAGAGAGGGTTAAAGTCCCTGACTAAGCAACACCTACTGAATGGTCTTTTCAGCAAAGCACATAAGCACATGCTTAACATCAGGTATGCTTTATAAATCCTATTAGCTTTGCTGAGCACAAATGGATATGAATAAATGCTTATATGCTTTTCTGAATAGGCCTGAAATGAAGATGCACATGGGATTCTCTGATGCTACCTAGAGTTGTCCAGCTGCTTTGTGTGTCAACATGACACATCCAGGTGACAAAACTCAACATGCAATCCCATCATGACCCAGGCTGACTGGCTACTTAGACACTGGAACTCTCTGTGATTACTTCCCTAAGAAAAAAGGAATACTGTAATTTGCTCACGTTTTTGATTTTGCTTCAAGTTGTGATGAGGCAGCTTTTGACCAATTCTTAATGGTGCAATTCACTGCATAAAAGCAGGATCCTCCATTTTTAGCTAAGCAAATTTCCATTAATTTATGGATGCTATTAGGTATCTACCATTTTTGCCTCTCAGACCTTTCAAGGTTTCTACTGATACTGAACTGCCCTGTCCAGCAGTATCTTTCTCTAACCTAAACACACCTTTCATCTTGGCACTAATATGAAACCACTAGAAGCGGTATTTTCGTACTTCCTTTTCCATTCTGATTTTTCTGTCTTTCCCCACTAACAACGTAAGTGGGTAGAACCTCTGCTCTATTCAAAATTCTAATCCATGCTTAAATCATGCAGCAGCCCCAAAATAAGCAAAGTAAATTGTATCTGAAAGACCACTGCCAGCAGAGAGCAAACAGCAATGTGCTGTGGGAATCACAGGGTCTATTGCAGACACTATCCCTCCACTGCTCCAACTGCTCTAACAGGGAATCTGGGTTCCACCCAAAGAGCAGCAAACAGCAAACAAAACCCTTTTACGACACGTCCCCTAGGACTGTGGAATCACTCCCATCTACATCTGTACTCACTGTCTCCCTCCAAGCAGTGGGATGGAATAAAAAATGTCCCAGAAGATGCCAGAATATTAAGAAATGGTATTTTCACCAGTGGCTGCTTCCTCCTTTAGTCAACAATGGGGAGAGGTAAAGGAAAGGAAAGAAAACATACCAGCACAGGTGGAAGGGGGG
>JAVKLA010000030.1:15965599-15978046 GCA_034782735.1 Sagittarius serpentarius | reverse complement strand
AAGGAAGGAAGGAAGGAAGGAAGGAAGGAAGGAAGGAAGGAAGGAAGGAAGGAAGGAAGGAAGGGGAAAGGAAGGGGGGGAAAGGAAGGAAGGGGGGGTAGGTAACCTGGAATTGCTCTGTAAGCTGGAATGTTGCCTCCGTACACACCACCCAGGAAAAGAAATACACACAAGCTGTGCCAAGCAGCATGAGGCAGAACAAAGTATGCCCATGACAAGTATGCTTTCATGCTGCTGCCAAACTTGGCAGAGTGCTGCGGAAGGTGCAAGGTCAGACCCACAGGCTGTAGTGAACAGAAAAGCCAATGTGGTCAAGGTAATGCAGCCTAAGCTACGTGTTTCCTCCCAACATAACCACAATGAACTGGGGCCAGGGTCATCATCAAGCCAGCTTCAGAGGGGGGATTTCTTTGTTTTCCCTCCACGTAAGTCTTCTGTACACACTGAAAAATACATTCTTCCTGTTACCATGGCACTGTTTCATCACTGGTGTCTGAGCACAGTTGTAGACACACTTAAGAGGAATACACCAAATCCTGGACAGGAAGGTGAAGAAGGGACAAAATTCAGCAGCCCATCACCATGCAGCCAACAGACAGCTCCTCTGGAGAGGCTGTGTAACAGCTACAACTGCCACCTGGCAGAGGTAACCTCACCTGAACTAACACAGGTCAGTCTTGGGCCTGTAATTAACTAGCATATGCCACACTGTCACACTGTGGATTTACACAGGGGTATGACACCATTTTCTGGAGAGACTCATTCTCCAATTGTCCATTGCTTGACTGACATCTGAAGGAGTGAGGGGAGGGGATGGCACTGTTACAGTCACTCACCCACTCAATCTGGTTTACTTCGTGATAACAACTACAGCTCCAAATATAAATGCCAATTAAATTCTGACCATAGCCATGAGAGCAAGAGCACTTGACAGACATGTTCTATTGTATGCCTCTACATATCACCTACACACTAGAGACCCAAGCTTTTTAACGTTTACTTCACAGCATGTACAGAATCTGTGCACCCAAGAACCATGCAAGCATGCTGACCAGAAAAACACTGTTGTCAGCAGGTCTTAAGGTAAGTTGGGAAAAACTTGTCTTACTCTCCTGGGGCAGTCTAGGGCTGAAGTACTGCAGCTGGCTCAAGGCAGTGCCAACAAATGTCCCTGAAAGGCCCATTCCACTCTGCTTTTCTCCCCTAGCTGCGATGAGTGCTTTTTTGACCTTTACAGTGAGCTGGACTGTGGAAGCCATCACTGAAAGCTAACCCTGCAAACAGGAAAGAAACTGATCCTGCTCACCACACTGCTCAAGGGAGCTTAACAGAAACAGAGCCAAGGATGCATACTGCAGAGAGGACAGGTCCTTTCAGTGGCAGCACCAGCTTAGACCTGATTAGGGTGACTGTGAAACTGCACCTCTAACTGGACAAGTACAACTAGGCAGACAGAAAAATCTCCCAAACTGACTCACTCAAGCAGATAAACACGGTGCTTCTTGGCATCCTCACAGGTCAGAAGAGCGGGATGAAGGGAATGTTAAAAGACTGCAAAAAACGTATGATTTGATGACTTCTGGGTATCTTTTTTTAAAAGAGTGTCTCGAGTGTTTACTTTGCTGCAAGTTTATTGTTTTATGCTTTAAAAAAAAGGGTTCTGACTTCCCACAGCCCTGCACTCTCTGTAGTCATTTACGCCTGTGTAAAGTGTGAGCAGTGTGGGTGCAAACATTACTATTCTGGTTTGGTAGCGTTTGCCACCCACTTTGCCTAGGTGTGAATGACTGCACAAGGTGCAAGGCAATGGTGAAGGTACTGCAGGGACTGTTTTACATAGATCTTAGACCCACAGTAATATGGTGCGCAGATATGTAGAGAGGGTGAGAGAGCAGAAGGAAAGATACATCAGCTACCTGCTGAAAAAGCAACCTTGCAAGAGGGCTTACCAAGCACAAGCAGCTCCACCGATTCTTCATTCTTGCCCTCCACATCATCCGGTGTGATAATAAGGCAGTAATAGAGGCCACTGTCTCCCCACATCAGCTTCCCAATCTGAAGGTCTGCATCTGAAAGGCAAAAAAGAAAAGTCAGGCTTTCCCTCCAACACCTACAGGAAGAGTGAAGTGCTGAAAGCACTGGGTCCATCTCTGTGTCCCAAATCCATTTCATTACCTTAGTAAGAAGAGGGGTTAACCTTATGCAGAATATCACACTATTCAAGAAAAAACAACTGGCTCAGAACTCTGTGCCTGTAAGTGGGAAGACAGGTAATGCCGCAGAGGCAGCTCACCCTGCAAGTGCCAAGAGTAGAAAGGGTAACTAATGTCACTCCCTGTCCCTCCTATCACCCAAGCCCTGGGGTCCCAACAGGATTTGTGCCATGCAAGAAGGGCTTAGACAGTGTCTCCTCTACAGCACTTCAGTCATCTGCTGGAGAGGTTACACGGAGACAAAGGAAAACGCTCCCCCTTGCTGAGGCTGATCACATGCTCTCCACACCAAGGAGCCTCCACTTCTGGCTAGGTGGTGTCCCGAGTCAAGCAGAAGCCTTGTACTTTTGAGGGACAAGGTCTCTCACACAGCCTTCCAGACAAAATGTTTAAGGACCCTGCCACCCCCCATCTCCACCCAACTTGACTTCACCCCATGGAAATCTCTTCCTTTCACACTGCCCAAGGCTGTGTGGGTTTAGATTCATGACAAGGTAAGCTGGTGAAGTCCAGAGTCGAGCAAACATGAGGTGTAGGATAATTTTGGTAGTTTGGAACTTGGAAAAAATCAGTGGAGTTTGCAAGGAAGAAAAACCTAGCCCGCAGAGACTGAATTCATACCTCTCTACTGAACAATTACTGCCAGCCTCCAGTATCCCAAATTGCTAAGGGTCTATTCCAACCCCCACCAAGGATCACTGGGGTAGGAGAGTTACCGTGGACAATGCTGACATCTCTTTCCTTATAGAAGTCTCCTATAGTGATGGCAGATCCTTGTTTGGAGGCCACGACACGGACTGTCCTCCGGCTGTCCACACAGTCCAGGTAGGGATCCCAGTCCAGGTTCCTCTTGCTCATAGTTTGTAAACCAGAAGTTGCCATACCCAAAGCTTCTCCCATCCGATCCTGGCAGTAAGATTTAAACCTCCACTGTACCACAGCTGGTTGGGTGGAAGAAGTAGAGAAATGGCAGCGAAGCAGAGCAGGCTGAAACAACATGGCCACCTTCTTCTTCTCAGGCACGGTGACCTGCAACCCTTCCACCTCAGCTAAAAGACAAAAACACGAGTGTTATATGCCTTGGCATTGCTTGAAGAGGAAGATACTGCATTTTATCATACCATCATTGTTCCCATGTACATAAAATTAAAATGTCCATCTGTTTCAGGTGCAATACTCCTTAACGTATGTAAGCACGGATGTTGGCAGCAGAAGTAAGTTTGCTTTTTTTCATAGCCTACAGCCACAAGGAAAAATACAGCATGATGGGGCTGAAAGCTCAAATGTAGTATCCTTACACTCTCCAGAGACCCTAACACAGTGGCATGACAATTCACGACTTCCACGGCAGGTTCACAGATAAGGAGGAGATATTTTAGGGATGGCCATACTCCACTTCTACAGCAGGTCAGCCAAGGGGCCAGATCTTGAGTTCATAACAATCCCAATGCAGAATAAATCACCCCTCTCCCAATTTCGGTGGCATCACACCTCCTCTTTGAAAGTCAGGCAGCACACAGTGCCTGGCTCAGCCCATTGTGCACTGGTGCCCAGTTAGTGCTGCTTGCTCTGCCAAACTCTAGAGATGCACGAAGGAGTGGTTCCAAAGCACGCAGCTCCTGCCAGGGCTGGCATGTAGCACTGAGAGAAATTGCTCCATGTAGGAGGCGCAGAGAAAAACGGCCCAAACACTCAAGCTTTTCACATTCCCAGGGAGGAGACCGATCTCAACACATAATGTTTATCTACCAGCTGATGGGAGAGCTGCAGCCTGGAGATGATGTATTAAGGCCTCAGAGAAGACACATGGGACTGCTGCCACATCTTTGTGTAGCTTAGGGAGAAGCCGAGAGTCAGTGAGCAATGCCGGCAGAGAGCCCTCGGGAGAGGAAGGTACTCCATCTACCCGCAGGGGAATGGCCAAAACCTCCCACACATGCCCTTCATTGCTTCCCTCCTTTTTGCGCTGCAGGCAGCAATGACTGAGAGCACTTACGCAATACTGGAAACACACACTGACACTTTCCCAAGCAGGGAAGTGCCCGCCTGTGGAGGCAGAGAAAGAGCCCAGGAGCAAGAAGGGGGCATCCAAGAGGAAGTTTGTAACCAAGGGCACTCTCTGCAGCTGAGGGGCAGCAGGGCCAGACGGTGGCAGTTCGTATGAGAAAAGGGAAACAGTTTCAGTATGGGAAATGTTGATGACAGCAGCTCCCTACACCCAGTTACCATACACCCCAAGGCCCAGAGCAGCACACAGTGAAAAAGAGGACAAGACACAAGGAAACATTCAAGAGAATAAAGCAGAAGAGGATGCTTACACAACATCAGGAGGGACTGATGGACTTAGGGGAAGCTTAGGGAGGAATGAAAGACTGAAGACAAAGAAAGCCTTCCTGATGTCGAAAAGCAGTAGGAGAGAAAGGCAAATGCCAAGAAAGAAGAAAACAGTAAGGATAAGGGTAAGTTTAGGAAGCACAAGGATAAGCAGGACGACAATCATGGAAGCAGGAAGCTTACGTTCAGTTGGAAGAAGCTGAAGAAGGTGTCTCATCTTAGGTCAAAATAATTTCACAGGGCAGGAGCCAGGTTGCAGGAGATTAAGAAACGATGTAGAGATGAGAGGAAATGGAGTCAGCAAAAATAAACCACCTGCTCCAGAAACTAGAGATGAAAAGGAGATGGAAGTTGGCAAAAGAAAGTGAAATGACAAGAGATATCTTTAGAATGGGGGGAAAAAAAGGCATAGGCTAACGCATTGGAGTTTAAAGCAGACAGAGAGCAATAAATGCATCAACAGTATGACAACAGTGTGCATGAAGGGACAAGGTCAAGTTGGAGACAGCTGCAGACCTGAAAAGCAAAAGCAAGCAGAGATCTCACGCTCAGGAGTCAAATCCAAAGGGAAGTGAAGAGGCTGGACCAACAGTGAATATTCATTTCAACCAGTTGTCAACGTCCAAACTATAAATCTATATAAATGACTATATAAGTGAAGTCTATAAATACCAGTCAGGGTCTAAAAACACAGTATGCACAGAACTTAGGGGAAAGCGTATTTTGGAAAGGCAAGATAGTCACTGATACTAACAAAGAGTTACTGATCTAGGCAGGATTTGACCCTGGGGACTACTATGTGAAGGCTTGCAGTGCACAAGGGTGCTACAGCATTTGCACAGGAACGCTCTGTTATGCATATAATGAATGCATGACATTATGCATATCGTACTTGTGCCATGTGGAAGTTGTACAGGAGATGTCATTAGTTTTGCCAGAAGTGCCTGGACCCAAATCCATACACTGAAGCGTGGGTGTTCTCCAGAGTACCAGAAAACACAGCTGAGGCCCCAGGAAGATGCTCCCACAGGAGAGGCAGGGGCATGAGGCAGCTCCTCCACTTTCGCAAGGCCTAGGCAGAGAGGTAACTCAAGAAGTGGCAGCTGGGACTAGAGGGCCAGAAACGTGGGGGCCATGCGGCACTAAGAGAACATTACCACTGGCTTCTCAAGGTGAACCAAGCAGTGACGTTCTCTTATTCTCTCCTCTCCAGCACCCCGTGCTTCCCAGGTTGCATCTGAATGCAAGGGACATGACCAACACCTTGAAAAATACAGGGGTCCAGGTCAGACTTGTATCTGGCAGCTCTGTGCCTGACCCCATGCAGTCTGTGGCCAAAGCCAGCACGTGACATGAGCTGACTGAGTGACTCACCATGTTACTTCAGCTTCAGGAATAAAACAGTGACACAGTGAATATTTAAATCTTTCCCTTGTGAAGGAAGTACACTGCTTAGTAAACACGGTGCTTTCAGCTAACCATGCACCGTAGCCCTCCTTCCCTGTTAATGAGATTAATGAGTTTGGCAAGCCAGGGACTGCTTTAATAAATGATTAGCCGAGCTTTAGCAAATTCTCATCTGACTAACTTTCCCCATCCTACCCCCATGTGAATGTCTATATCAAGAAAAGAAAAGAAAAGCAGCTTTTGGGAAAACACAGGAATTCTTCTTCTACCCAAAAGCATTTGGGAGATGTGCAGTAAATTATCTGGCATCTTCTATATCCTATCCCAAGCTCTTTATTAACTTTTGAAATATTATTTTTGGATCCTTTCCAGAAATAGCATTTAAGAGCAACACAGTGCCTCAGATTGAGAGACTGGAGCAGTGGAAACTCTAGATCTATTTAAGTCAAATTATATATAATTATATATGGCTGAACTGGGAAATTATACACCTGTTATTTCCTCTGCCAAAAAAAAAAAAGATCAGTCTATTCATGTAGTACGTCACTGCTGTAACAGTGCCCATCAAAAAGGCCAACAGGATGTTCGACCGCCTGAAGACAAGATCATGGCTTTACACCTATGAGTTATGTCCATACACGTGCATTACAGAGGTCAGCTTAGGACTTCCTCAACTTCAGGAAGAAACTGCTGACCTCAAAAATCTTCAAGAGACTAGCCAAGACAAGAAAAGCCTCAGTTGTATCACAGGACAGAACTCTGGGCTGTTTATACAGCAGAGCAAAAGAGTGAAAGATGCGAAAAAAGATGACAAGTTTAGTGACAGCACCGTGGTAGCTCTTTGTCTAGTTTAATACAAGTAGGTCTGAAAAGAAACTGACTTGTGCTCTGCTATGTTTTGACTAATGCAGACAGAGCAAGATTAGCCCTATTTCAAAATCTTCATGGAAATGTAATTCCTGCACTCCAGAGAAGCAACCTGTTCATTGTGAATTTCACAATGTTTGAACTTTCACATGAAAAATCTAGCTCATGGGAGTCTCGTGACTATGTGACAATTTTGCTTTCCTTCTTTCTTGTTCTCCTAAATCCCCAGAAAAAGGTCTACAAGTATTAATCGAGTGCCTCTTAAAAACACATATATCCTTACTGTCAGAAAAGAAAAAGAATACATGGTTTTGTGTGTCTGTGCATGCGTATATATACACTCTCAGAAAGATCTTAAAAATTATCACACTTCAGAAATATAATTGTATAGGTTTTGTCTATTTCTCATTGGCAATGTGTATTTGTCTCCTTTCTCTGATTCTTTTCCTAAATTATCCTCAGATATGCACTCAAACTATGCAATCAACAATACACACAAGCTATCACTAATACATTTTAGCAGTGATGAAGGAAAATTCCGGGAAGTGATTATAGAGGGGATATTTGTACAGGCACATTTGAGCCTTGTGAGCCTGATCTTCTTAAGCACCTTCCACGAGTAAAAAAGAAAAGGCAATTGAGAGGTAATAATTTAGGCTCTTGCTTTTCAGTTGCCCTCCGGAGAAGCCTATGCCTTCCTGAGGCTAGATGAATCCCAAGAAGATTTAGCTTTACTACACAGCCTTAAGTTACCCTTTATGAATAGAATCATAGAACAGTTTGGGTTGGAAGGGACCTTAAAGATCATCTAGTTAGAATGAAGTTGATCTGAAGCACTAATCCCTGTAAATAATGGCAAAGCCAAATACTCTAGTTCAGTGTAATAGGTCTCAGACTGCATCCTTCTAGCACATAAGATCTGAATCCAAGGGAAGGCAGCACACGTTATTCTTCAGGTCAGCATGGGTCTCCCTATCTGTGCATGCATTACATCTCTTTCTTTGCAGTTATTTGGCTCACACTACCACTTGCCTGAGGCAATACAGCTGATGCTATGAAACTACAAAAATTACATCCCCCAATTTTATGCACCTTTCTTGATAGGAGTGGTAGTTGTGCACACAGGAGAATGGAAGTTCTCGGACCCTGAACCAGGCACCTCAGGAAAACTACTCCTAGACTATACCTAAGGGCTTTAGCAGAAAAACGTATGTTCATTGGTAAGAGACAGTGCTCCTAGGGTAGTTTATATCACTTCCTCAAACAAAATAAACTGTTGGGCAAAAGGATGCTACATCTATCTTTTTTGTGCCTTGGCTACTATGCATCAAAGTGTTCTTTCCCCCACTGCTGAATACAGGCACACCATCCACACTTTCAAATGTGGATCAAGCCTGAGTCAGGAAGTACCAGATCTAGGCTTTGAGACCAAAAAGTCAGAGCTGATAAACAGATGTGTAAACAGGTGAATGGAGAGCCAGTGGGATCACTAAGATTGTGTTGTACAGATTCTTGCCTACTCATGCTGGACTAAATCCAATCCATGCAATTTATCAGCAAAAGCCACCACCATCAGATTGTGTTGAGTGATTTATGGGAAATGAATTGGATGTCTTGGTCTGGTTCGTATCGGACTTGTGTTCTTAGCTCCATAGCCGCTAATTGTCAACTTTTTTAGCCAGCAAGAAACCAATGCCTAAATAGGTCAGCTGCAGCTGAGGTGAAAGCATGGTACGGCTTTTTACAGCTCCATAGCAAAACCAAGAATTTTAGCTCCCTAACTGCTTAACCTGGAAAGGGGCAAAACCAAAGCAGTCGAAGAAAAGCATGGGCTTGCACACCCAGCACTCACAGCACAGAACCTCGATAGAAAATCACTCCATGTAGGACAGAGCCCAGACTCTGCAAACTGACTGCAGTAGACACTGGAGTATTCCTTGCTCTTCCCCATTCTCTGTGATGCTGTCCCCCAGGTGCCCCATGCTCCTGCCTTCTCTAGGGAAGTACACAGCCCTGAAATGGCAAGGACTGCATAATGGCTTTCACAAGAGCTCAGGGCATTTCATGGGCTTTTCTAGGTATCGGCCTCTCTTCACCAGCTTCCCTGCACTCATTACACTCTCTTATGACCTGCCCCTTTCACACATTCACAAAAGTCACCCTGGATGTTTTCAGGAGAATTACCTCACCTTTGGCCACCAGATCAAATACACCCTGTCTTACTACCGTCTGAAAGCTGTTACAATTTTCAGATGGCTCCTAGTTCACAGTCTTGATTCAGCATCCCAGAAATCATTCCCAGAACTATCACTCAGCAATTGGTTACCACCAGAAGTCTGAGAATGAAGGAAAAGAAATG
Organism: Sagittarius serpentarius; assembly: GCA_034782735.1. Taxonomy (NCBI): domain Eukaryota; kingdom Metazoa; phylum Chordata; class Aves; order Accipitriformes; family Sagittariidae; genus Sagittarius; species Sagittarius serpentarius. The sequence goes on along the minus strand of JAVKLA010000030.1, from coordinate 15,968,866 downwards.
GGAAAAGTCTCTCCAAGCCTTGTAACACTAAACCACAACGCCTGTCCTTGGGATGGCATTGGGATTTCCACTGGTGCCAGTCCCACTCGAGATGATTTTGCAGGAATAAAAAGTAAGAAAAATGTAAGATTTATTCCCAGTTACACTATGCTTATGCTGTGTGCTGCCAGTCAAGGGAAGTCAGATGAACACTTTAAATCAAGGCAGATAAAACAGTCCATCCATTTCCCTGCCTTCCCAAGAAGTCTGCTCAGTTGGCCAGGAAACAGCAAAGCACAACTGTGCTCCAGCATGCCCCCTCTGCCTGCTCTCCTAAACCGTGGCTGGGAAAGCAGAGCTAGTAAATCTACCTGCCTTTGTACTATACCATTGCATTGCAGTGGCTCTTCTGCATAGGGAGAGTAAACAGGTACCGAGTGCTAAATTATTGGTGAAAAATGACTTAACAGGGAGAGAAGGTCACATTTTAACGTGGACAGTCTTCTAACTGTAATCTTTCTAAGCTTAGCCTGAGCTGTGAGGCAGAAAAAAATTTGCTGTGCTTGTTCTGTAGGTAAAACTGGAGTTCAGTCTTCATTGCAACACTTCTCTCTAGCTTTAAATGCATTAGGAACTACAGCATTAATATGAATAACGGTAAACACAAGAAGATTCATTCCAGAATCAAGCTGCACTTGGTAGTTTACAAGAACCAGCTTTACACAGGGGCTTAAGGATACTTCACAAATTGTACCTTCTTTTTCTAGAATGAGAAGAATTCTGTCCCACACATAGCCTAACCCGTACCACTTCACAGGAAGGAATAAAGGATGACCTGCTCTTCATCCTTTTGCTGTTGTTATTAAAACACTAGCTGTAGGCACGTGGGAGAGCAGGGCAGGAGTAGGAGAAGCCGAACCAAATCCATTGTACCTCACGCAGGATTTTTTCAAATTGCACTAAGAACTCACAATGCACAAAACCAAACAAAAGATAAATGCAAGAGCCAAAAATTAAACACAAACAAAGGACAGAGAGGAATTATTGCTGGGAGGAAAGGAATTGCAAGCGCTGATTAGAAATTTCTCAGCCCACCTCGAGGAGGGAGGAGGGGAGAGAAGGGGGCGAGAGCCTCTCTCTCTTTCTTGCTCCCTTTTGTCTCCCTGCTTCCTCCCCATCTTGCACTCTGTCTCTTACCCTGGCCCCTCCACCTCCCAACCCCCACTTCTCTTTCCCAGAGTGGAGTGTACCACTCTGGCTGGATTAGGGCTCCTTACCTTGATGCAGACCTTTCATTCCTTTGCACAGCCACTGGGGAGAAGAAAATCTTGAATCCGTGTTTGCTAGCCTCTCTCCCTTTTCTATGCACACACGTACATGCTTACACTCACTCACACACACACCCCCCCCGCCTTTGCTTATTTGCTTTCTCTCAGCCATGAAAAAGCACAGCAGCACCAGCTCTATCACTGGGCTGCAGCGGCCGGGAGGCTGGAGGGGAGCAATCGACTCCCTCCCTCTCTCAGCATACAGCTACGGCTAACCTGTTGCCTGCTGGAAGCCTTTGCCTGCCAGCAGTCAACACCAGCGGCAGGCAGTCCTGTCTCAAAAGCCCAGGACTAGAGGAGACTGGAAGGTCTCCCTGCTGCAGCGGTACCTCTCTCTCTGCATAGACCTTGCATGCTCCAAACGGCGGTTGCTGCCAGTAATCATGAACTACCTTTAATGGAAGGAGAAAGGTGTCAACAGCCCAGCCTTTTAGCTTGATGGAAAAGTCCTGATCTAGCCAGACATGTCCAGATAATGAAGCTCTTCAAAAACAGGGAGGAATGTAATGTCATGTTTATCTACAATTTGTACTTCTTTACCAGTCCCTGGATGCTATTTATCAGCACACTACTATGGCTAGTAGGAAAGGAGTGGTAATTGTGGGTGCACTGGCACTCCAGACCAACTCAGTGAAGCGGGCCACATTCAGAAGCAGCCAAATGGCAGGGAGGCAGGCAGGGAGAGAGGCAAGGAAGGAGGATGAGCTGGAAGCTGCTGAAGCCCCAGATGAGGCCGTGAAACCCTGGAAGGGAGCAGTAGGCAGGCACCGGTGTTGAAGATGACTCAGAGTGAAAAGCAAGGAAAGGGGTAGGTGGGTGGGTGGTGGGAGGGAGGTGTTATGACTAAAAGCCGAATTTACTGCTTGTGAATCCTAAATCCGAATAGGAAGAGGGAATAGTCTGAGGTCTTTTTTACGGGATACATTGGTGGTGGTGGGAAATATATACCACTTAATCCAAGGGTGCCTGTTTCTTCTTTCAGCCTATAACCAGCCTGCCTGGCGAAGTCAGCCTGCTGCATCTTTTCCCAAAGCCTCCCGCTCCTGCCTGTGCCTGGCTGCTGCACCGGCTCAGAGGAGGCAGATCCTGCCGCTGACCCGACAGGGATCCCTCTTTCTCCCCGATTCCCGGCTGCCTTGCCGCTCTGATTCCGCTGTAATCCCGACCCTCTCCTTCCCTGGCCGTGCAGCCCTCAGACCCAGCCCCTTTTCAGCTTGTTCCCCCTGCCCCATCCCCATCGCAGAACCCTCTCTGCTCTCCTCTCCGGCTCCCCTCCCCCTTGCTCAGGGAGGGCTTGCTCGACCTCCTTGGGAGCCGGCCGGGCAAGAGGTGCTTGGCGAGCTGCGCCGGCGGAGGCAGTCCGGTCCTGCGCTTACAAAGTAAGGCCTGGGGACAGCTACACGCACCATCACCGGGAAGGCCGGATCCTGCCCGCCTCGAAGCCGGGGCAGAGGTAGGGCAGCCCCCTCCTCGCACACCTCTGTTAGACGGCATGTGCGGCCAGGACACCGGGAAAGGAGAAGTTCCTGCAATTGTTCCTGGCCCGGCGTGGGCGGCCGGTGGGAGCCCAGCGTTGTCACCATCCCCCCTGCACCGCGGTCCACGGACGCTCCGGCCCCACCACGCTCCTGCTGCCTCCTCGGGCCGGCTCCCACCTTCCCCGCCACAAGCGCTCTCCTCTCCCCCCTCTCAGCGGTAAACAGCGACCCAAGCGCCGCCCGCACCCCGAAGCGCCGGGGGCACCTCGGACCTGGCCCCCTCCGGCCGCGCCCGGGCAGGCAGCAGGGGCCGGCAGCCCCCCTCTCCCCGTCCCCAGCGGGACCAGCCCTCTCCGCGAAGTCTCCGCGAACTGCACCGCGGGACGGCCCCGAAAAGACCCCCCACCCCACACGCTGGCTCCCTCCCGCAGCCTGCGGGGGCATGTCCCCAGACCTCCCCTTTTCGCCCTGAAGAAAGAGGC
>JAVKLA010000030.1:15954920-15965016 GCA_034782735.1 Sagittarius serpentarius | reverse complement strand
GCCGAAACTGCTTCCCTCCGTCCGGCAAAGGGGCGTTTCGGTTCGCAGATGCGGCTGGGGGGGTGGGGGGTGGGGGTTCCGAGCTCTGCTCAGCCTACGGGCACCCCGGCACGTCTCTCTGCCACTACTTCAGCCGCCGAGCCCGGCGCGAAGCGCAGCGCCCGGCTGCCCCGCGGGGCGTGCAGCGGCCTCTCCCGCGGTACAACTTGGCCAGTCAGCGCTTAAAAACGTCCGCTCCGATCATCTATCCTCCCCAGATTAACCAAATGTATACTTGGGAAAATGAATGTAGACTGTTCCAATTCCGAATTTCCCTGGGGTTTACACTTCCAGCATGGGCACTGCAACTAATTACTGTAATTTTTTAGATGAAGAGGGGATATAATTTTAGATGAGGAGGAGGTGTTCTGGCTGTTAACGATGGACGGCTGGGTTGTGGAGTGTTCAGTTTTCATGCCAACATGATACTGGAAGGGGACGGCCAACTAGAAATACAGTTAAAGATCACTTTTAAAAACATGGATGTTGCTCTGAAATTAAACAGTCCTGCCCACAGTGGACCCACATGTATACATATGTACTGTTCTTAAAACATAAACTTTCTGAGAAAGCGAAATAAGTCAGTGGAATTACTCATAGGCCTAGAGTGGGCTACATAGCAGCATGCTTGCTTTGGTGGCTCAGCACCAAAGAGAAGCACCTTCCAACGTGGCACTCACCATTCACAACAATCCAGCACAGCTTCCCTTTGCGTGTTGTTCATCTCTGGGCATTTTTCTTTCACGGGCTTGGCTGGTGTTTGTAACCAAAGTTTGGATCCGGCAGACGTCAGCGATCCACAAGAGAGATGGGAGTAGTCTTCAACTTCTCATCTGGAATCTGCCAAAGAACATAAACGATTCTGATTTTCTAACACAAAGTTCGGCCCCTGAAGGGAGCAGCGCGAGGTGTGTCCCGCTGCTAAAGGCAGAGTGCACAGGGATGCCTGCAGTAAAACTGTACACGCCATTTGCATTCTAGCAGGTTTTTTCCAATTGCCTGCAGATTCCTCATAATTTTGCCTTTCAGACTGAACTTCTCTACAGGCAAGATAAGCTTTTTTCAAAAGCATGACTAAAAATAGATCAATAATTTCTCAGTGAAAAAGCAAAACAGCATGTTTGCTATGATAAAAGATGTGTTGAAACATTTTGCTTGGTTTTGAACAGTTGTAGTCCCTCTGTTAATATAGTCAAAGTGGAATTAAGCAAGAAGACAATCCTAGGCAGCCAGTCTGTTTTGAAGTGTTTCATTCGGAGCTATTCGGTGTTATTTAAAAACACTTTTCACGCAGAAGTTTATTTTTGTTCAACATTGCTTTAAAAAAAAAAAATACACCCACCCCAAACAGCGTCCTGATGTTCCACTGACCTGATACATTATGAATTTAACTGTTTTGCAGTACTAGCTAAAAGCCACTATTAAGAACCAAGACCCCGTTGTGCTAAATAATGTACATACGCAACAGCACACAGTGCTGTTCTCCTTGAGCACACAGTGATCTGGCACCCCACTGCCTTTGTGCATACTTGCAGGTGAAAGGCGAACTAGAAACTCCTGTTAGGGCCACAACTTCAGCCTCCAGGAATACATTTAGTTCCAGAAAACTCAGATGGAGCTGTAATACTTTGCATCAGCTGACAGCCTGCCTCACCATTGTTACGTATCTATAGGATATAATCCGTGAAGGTTTGTATGGGCTGAATTAAGACTCCTAAAAGGAGAACATAAAGCTATTTTTTCCTCTCCCTCCCTTAACCATTACTCCTGATAACCCTCAAAATTTCAAGTGAAATCCTGGTGCCTTCTCTTTCTGTAACTTAATTGGCCAAGAGTCTGATCCAGAGTTTCCTGAGACAATGTTGATGTTGATATTATCTCATATGTTTAACATTAGGAACAGTACAATCCCTTATGCGTCACTATTGTTAGCTACTCCTAGCTTTTTTTTTTATCTCCTCCAGCTTTTGCAAATAAATTTGGCATACATCAGTTTTGCTAAACTTTTGACTCACAACAAAGGAAGGAAAGATTTTCAATACAAGGAAGCACCATTGTTTTGCATGTAACGTTGGATTTATAGCTGCTTTGAAATTTTCATATACTCAAACTCACTGTACGGTTCTTTTTCACTTAATGTGAGCTGTCATTTGTATATACGCACGTATGATGGATGGCTGAGCCCTGAATAGATGTTCCAGATCTCTGTGGACCTTTGATCTGAGTATTGCAACATCTGAGCTGGCTTAATAGTTAATGTTGGGATGTTGTCTTTCCTTTTAGTCAGTTCTTGGAGACAGAAAGCTGCACGACTGCGGTTGGTTAGCCCAGATTCACCTTCAAACGGTGGGTAAATTCCTATGCTATTAGCCAGACTGCTGCAAGCCACAGCCCAGCAGGGATTTTCTGTCCCCTGAAAAACAGCATACTGGTAGACTTCAACCTCCATCTCCCTCAGTCACCTGACAAACTTGATACCGGATGACCAAATTCCCCATGCCTGTCCTGCATAATTTAGCCCAGACTGAATCGGAAGAATACCACACTACAACGCTGTTTGATGTAAGTGATACTGTGACTCTGTCTGGAGCAGTTCTCCTCTAAGCAATGGGATCATGAACAAATGCAGTTGAACAACAGGCAAACGAACAAGCTCACTATTTACTCATGCTGTAGCAGCTGCTGGCTCTTTTCTCTTGCTGCCAACTACTTCAGTCCTCCCTCTCTCCTTTCATCTTCCAGAAGTTCCCAGCATCTGGAATGATTTACACCCGCACCTCACTCAGAATGACCCATCTCAGCAACATCCCTGAAAACCCACTATGCTGCATGAAAATACTTCTCTTCATGCGTACTTTTGCACATCCATTCAGCCCCCTGGATTTCCCTTGTAGAAATTTCCATAGAAACAGTGATTTCAACAGCTTTCTGGGATGTCATGCTAGCTTCAGCCATTAGACACTGCTCTCTTGGTTTAGTACTGAGACCAGCACATTACAGAAGCTATTAGGTGACACATCATCAAATCATAGAGTTTAGTGAGTCTTTTCAGAATAGCTAACTAAAACTTTTCCTTGTTTGCTTTGTTACACTGAATCTCTTATTAATCGTTGATAGCTTCACAGCAAGACATTGCTGAAATATATGCACTTTCTGTATATGTTGTTTTTTCTGAGCTGCCTGGCTACATTTGATAGCTTTTACTTCCCATTAATGTCAGGAGTGAGTGATATGGATATCTAAACTGCTTTTGTTCTTAACCACGATGTTTGTACCAACAAATGTTTAGAATAATTAATGCAGAAATTTGACTTTCTCATTCCAATGAACCTTGAGTTCTGTAACATAAATTCAGCATCAGAAAAAAACCAAGAGAACAGCATCTTTCTATAGTATTCATTCCTCTGTATAAACTTCCCATGCTGCTCCCAATTCTTGTTTAGACACCAAAAATCATAGCGTAGCTTTGCCACACTTTCAGAGGGAATCTGAAATTTTCATTTAAGTAAAACACTAAGTGCATATCAGCAGTAATGTCTTGTGAAGTTATTATATAGGTACACAATCATAAGTGAATCATCCCAGTTCACAATCTTTTGTGTGTCACTATATGCAAAAATTCACAGAATAGGAATAAGACAAACTCTGCTTGCATATCTACAGATAACCAAGGAGATAACGAGTTGTTAAACCCTCTGTGGTTTGGGTGTAGAGAAACTGTGGGCAGCACAAATACCTTCAGGGAGCTGAGTTCACAAACTGTTTGAACTACAGCATATCCGTCAGAAAAAGAACCACAGAGTACTTTCGGTTGGAAGGGACCTCACCCTGCCCCTAATTTCATCTGACTTCACCTTCTAGTACTGCCAAACTAGATGGAAGGGCCTTCTTAAGGCATTTCTTAACAGAGGTAATGACAGACTATGATCAAAGCACCCTTAACATTCTCTCTGGAAGTTGAACAGACTGTTATTTTGCTGTATTCTTGAGCTAACACCAGACCTACAGAGAGCATCCCAGACACAGTTGCTTAAAGCATGAAAGTGAAGTACTACAGCATCGTCACTCTTGCTAATAATTCGTTGCTTACCCTTTCCAGGGATCATGCTGTTAGTCCTTTTGACATAACATCACATGGGGAGCTCCTCTTTGGGGGATATCCCACTCTATCACTTACATTATTAACTATTCCCTCAATCTTTGTATCATTTGCAAGTACCAGCGATGACTGTATGTTTCCTTCAAAGGTACCAACAAATATCTAGTAGTATGCAGCCAAGAAATGACCTTAGAAAGATCTTACTGAAAATGTGCAATTAAAATTCCTCGTTTAAAATTACATTTTGGGACATCCTAAGCTGTTTTAACTGGGGACAGGATGGTCTCTGTATCATTGTATTTCCTTGATTTAGTGTTGTGTGGTTAAGCCACATGCCTCGTGTCTGAATGCATTACCTTTAGTAACCACACTTAATATCTTTTTGATGCAATTACAAAGCAATGTGACAGAATCTATTTTCTGCAAACCCATGATGATTGGCATTAATTACGTTACTTTTCTTTAATTCATTATTGAAGCAGCTCCTGTATCAGGGATTCTACTGTTTTGCCTGGGATCCCTGTCAGTCTGACAGGTCTATAATTACCCAGGTCATCCTACTTAGGGCCATATCCAAAACAAGACTTTGGAAAATTTTGGTACCTAACATTTAGAACTGCAGTCTAAAAATCCCTCATTCAGCAGCAACTTGAGACTGAAAGCACACATGTACTGTCAAAGTTGACTACACACTTACAGTTTTCCTCTTCTACGTGCCCAGATGGTCCTGAGCATGTAGATGTCTAACAAGCACCCAAGCTAAGGCTTACATACGTCTGGGTTGTCACAGCCAGGTCCCTGTTTTCCACCTGAAAACCTAGTCTTATCAGATATTAAGGATTTCCCAGTATTTACCCGGGATACTGGAACAATGTGGTGGTTTCACTGGAACCATGGCATTAAAGATATTTGAAATTTATGGCATAGAGGGGATGCAGCTGTACCACACACGGGCAGCTGGTTGCCATGTCTTGCAACAAGTTTAGTGGCTCTGGGATGTGCTGGTCAGCAGGGTAACAGCACTTGCCCAGCAAGTCCCATGCATCCCACAACCCCCTGACCTGCTGCACTGCAACTCCCAGCCCAAACGCTAGTATTTCTGAAGCGCAGACAGAAGCATAGCAGCTCTCATTTGAGTTCCCTCAGAAATCTGGAAGAAAGATACTGATACTACCTGTGAGGGCAGATCCAGGACATTCACAACAGATCTAACACTCAGCAAACCCCTGCAAAGACAGGCAAGGGAACAAGGTAGGGGGTATGGCTTACCTTTTGTAAAAAGGCCTCCTGACTCCTACGTGTTCAAAGTTACATCCTTAATCACACGGCTGAGATGAAAGGCACCCCCCACTCCTTTTGCATTTGCGGCACTGTTTGGAAAGAAACCCAAGATTCATTAGGTCAAAAGGAGTGAGACCAACAGAAAGCTGACAGCTGTAGCTTACTGGTTAAATCACTCGCCTAGAGAAGGGCAAGCCTGCAGGTTCTGATCCCTGAAATGTTTATGCATTACATATGAAACAATAATAATTACTGGACTGGAAAGGCAAAGTTCCCACTTTGTATCACTCTCCAGGGAAATTGTAGGTTTAAAACCTCCATAACCAGGCTGAGAAAGACATCACCCGTGAGATTACGTGATAAAAGCTTGTCTACACACCCACAAAGGAGTGCAGAGAGACAATGGTGTGGGGGTAGCCCAAATAATACCCTGCCCTGGCTCCTCCCACACCCATCACAAGAGCCATCAAAGGCAAAGAAAAGGAGAGATCTAGGTGATTTGGGAAGGAACAAGTGTGGGAAAATAAAGGGATAAGGGGATAGAAAGGGCCAGCTGTGTGTGAACAGTTTGCTGGGTGATGTGCTTGTCTGCCACGCCCTCCACCTGCTCAGCACAGCCTGTTCTTACCCTCTTACTAAATTCCCTTAAAACTTTTCCTGAGTGAAGGACTCTCTATTTTGGGTGTATGTGTGTGTATGGGGGTCTGAGTGCCAGGCTTTAGTCAAGCCATGGGTTGGAGAGCCCGTGTGCCTGGGTGACAGTGACTGGACAAATAGGAGGGAGTTGACTTAAGTGCCAGCAACTGGAATGGGACTGCAGGTCATAGGGGCCCCCATCTGTCCATGGGGCCAGCAACTGGAGTGAGCGAGGGCCTGGGTGCCAGAAGCTGGACTGGGACCACAGGCACTCTGTGTCTGGCTGCCAGCGGCTGGAGAGACCCAAGTGAGTGACAAGAAGTGCCGTCCACTCAAGTGGACCAGGGGTCAGAAGCCCTTATGACAGTGGTGCCAGGGGGGAGCGAGTGTGCAAGTGAGTGTGTCAGCATTAGTTATGATCAAGCTGGACTAGCTGGCAGGAAGGTGACATGCCCTAAGAGCCAGGGAGTGCATGGTGCATCTCTAATGGCAAAACCAAAGGAGGAGATGGCATGTTAGACTGGGAATATATGCTTGACCTCACTTCAGTTGGACCTAGGAGCATGGAGCTGCATCAGCCTCACGTCTCTTGGGCTGATGGATCTGGCCTGATTCCTCTAACATAAACACCAAATATTTCACTTTGTGGCAAAGCGCTCCAGCCCCAGAGCAGCAGGTAAGTGGGTAGCAGCAGATGTAGTCACTGCTCTCTTTTTTAGAATAACTGTTCATTCTTTCCAACAAACAACTGTAAGATACACCTTGGAAAGATTATAGCCATGAATCCTGAATGAATGAAAATATATTACTGGCAGAAAAGTTCCAGATAGTTTTTCTCTCTATGTAGTACTAGGGTACACAGACCCTATTTTGAGATATCTGACAAAATCCATGCATTGATGGGAAAGCACAGGCCTCTAATTCTGGAGCTGGGTTTCCAAGGCCGGGTACCTAGGACTTAAGTGTTGGCATATCAAGTCATTTAATTGAATTAAGTGCATTAAAAAAAAAAGTATTATGTAAATACTGGCACAACACTTGCTTTTATCTGCTGGAGTGGCCCCAGTGCTGCAAAAGTTACTCACAAATCAGTATAAATGGTCCAGAGAATGCCTTTGCCAGCTAAGTTAAACAGCAATCAAAGAGTTAAAACATGAGTTCCTTCAGAGGCACTGGGCCCTCCTCAGGGCGCTGGGGAAGAACACTGATGACATGGTGCTCTGAAGATGATCTGTTCCCTATTTTTAATCTGCCCCCCACCCCACATAGGAAAATCCTTTCTCCCTCTGCTGCTTAAGAATTTTATTTTCCAACCACACCTCTAGCCCAAAGAGAGCTATTACTGGAGCCTTGTGTTTTTCAAACAGTTGATGCATCATTATCTGAATTTCTTTAAAAGGAAGGGCTGCAAAAGGGTTGGTCCCAAAGAGAAAAGAACATGGTGTGAAGGAAAGTGAAAACAAATGTGCACAGATGCACTCCTAGCAACAACTCTTACAGTAATACAACAGTAAATACTTGCCTTTCTGTCTGAAAAACTAGACCCTGTGCAGAAGTTTGTATTTACAAGATACAAGTTATTTCTTGCAGTCTCTCCTCAGAGATTTAGCATTAATGTATCAGGAACTAGACTGGAATATAAATGATTTTCCACAACAGTGAAACTGACTTTAAAAATGCTCACCTGTTCTCATTGAGTTTGCATCACAATTTCATACATTTTTAACAATGTGACTGACTCCTCCTGGATGTTTAACAGCAAATTCAGTACGTGGTTCACAAACATAAAACAAACTGTTTCACTGGATTTGAGCAAGACGGAATAGCCTCCAGGAGACTGAACTGCGCCAGCATTTTTTAACCCTCGGAGAAACCAGCCACCAGTGAGATGCCAGAGCAATCTGATCTGACCTTACCTGCCAGCAGTTCCAGCAGTGACAAACATAATCAGCTAAGCCAAAGATTTAAGCCTAAACATCAGCTACCTCCTTTGGAGCTAAACAGACTTACTTTACCTAACCAGAACATGAAAGAAGCAGCTTGCCTGGGGGGAAGAGGCAGAGTTTTCCAGTGTTTTATCACCTATTTTATCCTCATGTCTAGGTTTACAGTAAATTGAAGAGAAGTCTGGGATACAGCATTGGAAAGAATCTTCCAAGTCAGCGCTACACCATTCGCTTTTATTGAAATGGTCTGGGTAACTCCACAGAAGATAGCTGCGCGAGAAACAGCATGCTAGCTCTTGTTCTGCTGCACTACGCAGGCTCTGCAGGAACCGCAACCACATACTGAAGGAGATCCCCCAAAAGACAAGGGGAACAGTGAGGAATGTGGGAGACATCACACGCCTGGGACAAGCAAAACCTGGCCAGAATTTAATCAGGGCCTATGCCAACACTGCCACTTCAGTTACTCTGTCTCAGGTCAAACTTAGGGTCCTCTGTTCCAGGCAACCAGATTTCACAATCCCTTGATTGCATAACTGATTAAACTTTGCTTTAAAGCCAGTTGTGGTTATTGCCCTGCAAATTTCCTTTTTTTACTATGGCCAGTGAAGATAATTTTGTTTTTGAGAGAGATCAATAGAAAGCTTAAGGAGGGAAGCAACTCAAGCTGCTTATCAAGATGATGCAGATCAGATTATTACCAGCCTTTATCTTACCTGAACTGTGCAAACTTTCAGTGAAGGAAGTGTCAATTATGTCAATGAGATAGACAAAAGGAAGAAAAAAAAAAAAAAGCCACCAAAAAACAGCCACCAAAACTACAAAAAGATAGTCTGGACAGCAGCCTCAATTTTGTATCACGTGAGCTCCCAGATTAGTTTTAATAAGCAAGTTTGCCTTTCCGAGCACACACATGCCCTCTCACTTCCTCCACTTTTCCACCACGTATCTCAAAAGCAAACCCAGGCCTCTTAAGTGAAGTTGGTTCACCTCTTCCACCACTCCTTCCTGCATCTCCTGGGCCCCTACCCCATTATCTGTCACCCCCTATTCTCACCCAGGACCCCAGGTCCTGGTAGTGCTTTGAGCGCTACGGGAAGCATCAGAGCAGGCACATCACCATGATCATCTTGCCTCACGGAGTACCAGTTCCTCAGGAGCTCGCTGTCAGGGAGCGGCCAGAGCCAGGCTGCTCTAGAAAGAGAGGAAAGCCGGGAGCCAAGGTGGGAGGTCACGCAGGCTGCAGGGCAGGCGACTTGCGAGCCGGTGCCCAGCCCTACAGTGAGATGCAGGAGGATGAAGGAGCTGCAACCAGCAATAACAATCTCTGAATATTTTCCAGAGTCCCACATACCAGTAGATGTATTTTGGATATAGAATTCCAGTCAGTCTCTTCTTCTTCTGTTCCTTTTTTTGTTTGTTTATATGTATGAACATATCTACTTGCATAAATGAACGTCATGACTCTTTGTAAGGATTTTACTAAATTTAGCATATAACATTATTCAGATTGAGAGGATATAGAGGAGCATGACCCTTTTATTTTGAAAAATCAGTATATTGCCATTTTGTGAGGGTGGAGAGCCTGCATTTTGAATGTCTACGAGAACTTGGTGCAAGCTATTGCTCCTGTTGGGTATTTCTTACCCTTCAGCACCCAAAGAACCCCCCAAAACCCCAAATAACAACCAACCTTGCCACGCCCTCCTCCAGTCCCGCCTTGTGGCGACGGTTAAAAGCCCTGACGAGAACGGCCCAGCCGGCGGCTGACACCGGCGCCCAGGCGGCCCTTAGGCGTGAGGCTCGCCCTCCCCTTGCCGCCAAAAGGCGCGGGCGTGCCCCGCCCAGCCGGCAGCTCCTCAGGGAGCCCCGCCCCGGAGAGGCGGGTTGCCCGCCCCACAGCCCCGGGGCCGTCGCGGCGTGGTGTGGCGAGCCCGAGGCCAGGCGAGGCCGGCGGCCGCCTTGGCGAACCGCAGGGGCTCCCCCCGCCCCTACTACGTCTTCGTCCGCGACCAGCTGCCCGAGCTGCAGCGGCGTGGGCTGCCCGTGACCCGCGTGGTCGACGCCGTCCCCTACTGCTCCTAGGCGTGGGCGC
>JAVKLA010000030.1:15931890-15945836 GCA_034782735.1 Sagittarius serpentarius | reverse complement strand
TTAACTATTTTCCTTGAAATGGAAAGCTTTTCCTGCTTTCAGATTCTTCAGTGTTTGTACACAGAAGTGGTATGTAGCTTGTGGTGTTCTGGGGGAATATTCAGTGATGACGCAGTTAACTTAGAAATATACTTTTAACTTTTCCTCTGCTACTGTTTTCAGTAAGAACCAATAATTTGATCTTAAATTTTAGTAGATTTTTAAAAAAAAAATACCTTGGAAGTCTGCTTATAGTATGGATTTTCAGGTCCATTGGGATAATCAATATCACTTCGTCTTTTTATAGTCGGGCAGTTTTCCATTTCCTTAAGTATCTTCACTCTAGAGAGAGACCTTAGCAAGAATGGAAAAATGTATTTTAAAACACACATTTGGAGAGCAAAGTGGGGATGCTTATACTAAGAGGAACTATTTCACATTTATGGGAAACTTGAAATTGTTACCTTTAAATTTCATTTGTCTCTTAGGATTCTCTTTTGTCCCTTCCTCCCACCTCAGCATGAAGCAGGCTGCCTATTAAGCATGCTTTTTAACTCTGCATAAACCACTTAGAGCTTAGTTATTGAACGCTGGTCCGCTGAGAAATTTTAAAGGTACTGTATGGTCACTGAGGCAAAAAGATAACATCTTTAATATTTGTTCCTATTCCTTCTGACCACATCAGCTATTAATGTTGATTAACGATGCAGATGCTTCTGAAATAAGCCTGAGCTTCATTTTATGTAGGTGCAAGTGGCATGAAGAGAATGATATACTCTGCTGTGCTTTGGCGTCCTGTAAGAAAATTGCGTGAGTATTGCTAAGGAGTTACCTCCAGTATGATGACTCTGTTTTGTTATAGGCGCATGTTTTTGGCTCTGGCTTTTCTGGCTGCCTGGAGCACTGTAGTTTCAGATCTTGAGTTTTATTTATTCCCTCCACCCCCAAGATTTTGTTCTGTTTGTAACTTCCATTGTTGTTTGTATGGCTTAGCAGTATTCTGTAATCTTAGCACTTAGATGTAACGTAATTTCTGTGATAGTAAGGTCCATCACTCTATAGTCATCCTTTCGCTACCTCCACTTACTATTGGAGAGTTGAGAGAAGTGTTAATTACATTAGAATTCATTGTTTTTCTTCAGAGGTTTAGTATACCTGTATTTGGTGAGAAATTCTCAGTATATTTTAGTGTATCTTTACTTTGGAAACTTTCATACTGCCTTACATATAATGCAGATACATAAGGTTCTGTAATCTTTTTGGTGTGGGGAAAGGGAAAATAAGTAGTTGGGAAACAAGGAAATGCCATTTAAGGTATCAGTCAGTAGTAGTAGCACTTTGAGAGAGATAATAATAGTCTTTCATTCAAAAATCTCTTGCTGTGTACTGCTGTGCCTTGCAAAAAAATTTTGCTTTTCACACTTCTAAGTGGCTGCATTTGATAGTGTGGGGAAGCAGTTGTTTTAATTTCACGTGTAGTTGTAGAACAGGCTGGTGGTTTTGGAAGGATGCAGGGTAACTGTTTAGCTGCTGCAATAATGTCCTTCTGCCCTCTGACATCTGCTCTGTGCATCTCAGTCTGTGGTTGCTTTTGTTTGCCAGTTGAACTAAAAATGCTGTGCTTCTGTATGAGCATTACCGCCCTCTTAGCCAAACTTTTCTTATTTTCTTTTTTTCTCGGTCAAGTTATTGCATCAGTAAGTCTTTAGCTGGTGTGTATGGAGTCTCACTGACAACAGCTCACCTACCTCTTCAAGACTCTGATTATGGTGAAAGCACAAATACCAAGATGGTGATACTGGATGCTGGACGTTTTCAGGTTAGATTCTTTAAACTGGTATCCTGTTTTATTTGTAGTTAACTTGAGTGTTCAAACTTGCCAATTTCAGGTTAGCTGTTTTCTCTTTGGATGCTGTCTTTTGTGACATATACTGGGCAGGCTGATGAAAGAGAAATAATCACTAGCTGGGTCATTTCTTGTGAGTTTTTGACCATAATTTGTAGGTTTCATGTATAGTTGTGTATACTGCATTTTAGAAGATGCATACATTATTTTAAATGTTTATTTCTTCATACAGAAAATGAAGGCTGAGGGTTCTGGATGTGACAGACATTTTGCATCTCCAAGTCAGGATCAAGAGTTTGTTCCTTCTAATTGTGAGTTTGAAACTTTCACATTTGTAAGGGGGAAGAGGTATTTAAACTTAATCCAACTGCTGCTTTTCTAAATTTCTGGACTTAGATGTTGCCTGTCAGTGGCATAAAGCTTAAACAGCTCTGCATGAGCTGCGCTTATTCCTGCATGTGAATTTCACTGAATTTCTGAAGACATAAACATAGAGCTGCCCTTTTCTTACTGGACACAATCTTATGATCAAAAAGGTCTCTCAAAATTTAGTTTTTCTTAGAAACATTGCTCTTTCATTTAGACACCCTTGTTTTTCTGCTACGTGAAGTCCATTCTTATATGCTTAGATGCTCTGAGGCAGGGCCATCTTTAAAATACTCTCCTTGCTCTTAAGTCATTTTATGTGCAGACTCAGCTGGTACTTGTTGCAAGTACTCTGTTATAACTCAGTTCATAAAGATTGCTCATTTAAAATAATCTTTTTGGAGACAGATTTTTTTTTTTAATAGAAGGCACGTGAACTCAGTTCATCTGGGCAGTTTATGGCTAATCTTCAGAGGAACAGAATCAAGTTTGCAAGACAAATGACTGTAAGAATTCTGAGTTTGCAGCTTATTTTCTTGCATATAAAACACACACTGAATTAAACTCTGAAACTGTTCCAATTATAAATCATGAGATCTTACGGTCTTGGTGTTTATAGAGGACACAACCCCTGTCTCTGACTTTATATATTAGAGCTATTGAATAGGTTCAGCTCCACAGCATCTTGAAGAACAATTCCATTATTTTACGCAAGCTTTAAAGGCTGATTTGATTTGCAAACTATATTTAATTTAACAGGTGATTCTCCATGTGGTGTGAAGACTTCCCTTTATGGAACAAGTACCATGCGAGGAAGAGGAATTACTCGATTGCTGAAAAGTGCATCTGATCTATCCAAGTCTTTCAGTAATTGAAAATCTTTTTTTACATCCAGGACAGCTGTATTTTTCCTTGTTTCCCTAAGATAACCAGCAGTTTCTCCAGACTGCAGTTTTTCATCTTATGTGCAACCCTTGACAGTTCATTCTTGTTAGAATGATAAAACTGTTGACTGCACTTAAAGAAGACAAAAATCTTGCTTGTTATCTACAGGAAGACTTATTTTGAAGGGACCCGACAGTTACATCCTCTCTTTAAAAATACATGCCATAAGTTTTATTTCTTAATGGATGGAGTGCAAATTCAAGATTAATTAGTCAATATCATTGGTTTAGAAGAATTCTTCAGTGGCCAGTGTGACTTTAAACAAGGGCTTCATTTTTTCCTTAATAACCTTCTTCCCCTCTTTTGCATGTGGAAGATAGAATTTCAGTGTATAACAGTTTCTCCCAAAAAATTTTTGGGGGAGGAACACTGAAGGTATGAAGGGCTGCACTAGGGGAATTAAAGGTATAACAGTCTTGAAGGTTTGCTATAATCTGTCAGTTCTAGCCATGAAGAATTTGAGTGGTCATTCAAGGCAAAAAAGCAGACTTTCTATGAAATGTCTTGGAAGAAACATGGTGGCAAATTTATCCATCTATTAATGTTCTTTTAGAGGCACAGGCTATATACATGAGGAACCAAGTACAACATAGTTTGGTTTTTTTCATTTGCATCAGTTTTCTGTTTAAAAAATGCATGTGCCTCAAACTTACAGACTGAAGAGGAGTGTGGGTGTTACAGGTTTTTTTTTTTCCAAAGGAATATCAAATTCAAAGTGATAGATTAATCTGCAGATACAACTTCACAAGTTCAGTCAGGCTGGGTAGATACCAGTCATAATTATTTGAGGGCACATAAAAACTGGGAGACTGTCTGATGTATCACTAGGAAGTTAAATGTTCTGTTTTATGGAGGTGCAAGTTTTGGACTAGTTCCCAAAAAGTTGTTTGTTTGTCTGAGCGTTGTCCTTAGTCCACGTGTCTTTAAGCAACTGATTCTCAGAAATAAGAGCTTGGTTTTTTGAGTTGTTTCTACATTTTGTTCCAACAGAGGTCCAGTTGTGAAATACTATTTCCATAGCAACTAACTGTGAGAAGATATTTATTTCATTCCTTGTAGGAACTGAAACTCAAAATTAGGTTATTCATTCTTTTGGATAATAGGAAAAAAAACCCAAACCAGCCAAAACCCAACCAAAATGAGAGGTCAACACATTTGTGAATAAACTTGAGCATGCTGATCAGTATGTCAAAAAAGGCCAATTGCTAGTTTAGTTGGAAGCCTTTTACAGTTGCTGTAAGACCAGTTGAGGCTCTTCTTCCAGTATTGCAGGATCACTGAACAATTTTGATGCCTCTTACCTAACAGTTTGCTTATATCACTGAATTTTCTTGAACTATTCTGTATTTCCTTGCTTTGAGGCTGTTGTTCTACCTGCTGAATTTCACCAGATAAGGGACAATAAACCTCTAAGACTGAGATTTGTCAATGAAGCATCTGGGAATGTTGTAACAGACTAAGACTGTCTATTTAGTAGTGGTAAAGACTTCTCTGCATTGGAATAGAGTTGTTCGAGTTTTAAGTTTCTTAACTAACAGCCATTGCTGCATTGACTTTAAAAACATACAGAACTGTAATCTTTGAATTATTTTCAGAGGTCAATGTTGCAATAAGTTTCATGTTTCAGTTCTTAGGAAGAAGAGAATTCATTGTTGTTAAAATATTTATTCAGTATCAGTGTAAGTATGCAAACCTAAGAGCATTTGTTACTATGCTTAAGGTATTATATATCTTCAAGACTGAGATAAAGAATCCGAGCAGAAATGGAGAAATACAGAGTTAGGGTTCCATGGCATGTCTATACTTTATCACCTGTAACTTAGAAGAGTACATAAGCTGTAGAAGACACAGTTATACGCTGTAGGCAATGGGCTGTTAACTAGGGCAGTAACTGTCTTGCTGTAATAACCAACAACCTGTGGTGGTTTTTGTAGTGAAAACTGTAAGATCTCCATTATGAGAGTAAGTACACTAACTTGACGTAGCCTATTTAATACTATCATTCTGCATATATTAAGGGGGATCCCTAACAGCTGTTGGAGGATGATAGAAAATTCTTCCATTTTGGAGCTCTGCTTCCCTGACTGTTTTGCATTTTGAAACTGTTTGATTTCTTGAAAAATAAATTCTGCTTAATAAGTACAACACAGTAATGCTTTTCTCCTTTAATGGAAAAGTAAAGATGAGGAAAGATGGTGACTTACAACCTTAGCACACTTCATAAATGCAAGGAATAGTACTGGTAAGGCACAAACTGTGGGTCAAAATCAGAATAAAATCCTCCCCACTTGCATGACAAAATTTTCAAGGAGAAATAAAACCAGCAGAATGGCTCTTGAGCAGAGTTTGAGTGATGCAGCTTTAAACATGTACTTACCACATGGTACAAAGTAACAGTAACTTAGTACTCTCTGCATATGGGTGTATAGGTATCATGAAAACTGAACTGTCTAAAGAGTTGGTTTTGCAAAGGAGACACCTAACAGCTTCTATCAGACCTCACTTTCTGTCCTCCTGTTAGTGTAGCTTACTCAGTCCCGTGACAGTAATGGGTAAAAGTCATCCTGGTTTTGCATACACATTAGAAAGTTAGTAGGTATTGTTCTTCTTGCCATATGAATAGTACATGAATTGTTGAATTGTGCATTACTACTCTACTGTAAAGGTTTTGGCTAGGAGAACAGTTGTTTGAGGGTCATGAAAACACAGAGGACTGTGGTGACAACTTTGCTGATCTAGTCTATGACATCAGTATATTAACCTGTAATCACATACTCTTACATTCTATTCAAAGAGTATATAACTGATACTGAAAAACAATGCATGTTCATGTAGAGTAAGCAGCAGTTACTGCTTCCATGTAGTAGAAACTATGAATTTGACTGTCACTTGTGCATTTCTGGCTTGTCCACCTTCTTTCAATAAACTGTAGAAACCAGGTAGGTGGAAGCAGTTCCTATTGACCACTGTGTCTGCTCCAGCTAAGAATATTCTTATCAGTACCTTGTATTCTGATTTAGCAGAAATGTTTTCTTAGATACATACATATATGCTGTAGATACAGTAATACCTGGTTTTGATGTCTTTAATTTGAAATTTATTTTGGAAGGCTGATCTTACCAGTAAAGATCAAGGTGAAGAAGGCATTTAGTTCCTCGACCTTCTCCTTGTCCTTTATGACCAGGTCCCCATGCCCATTCAGATGCACCTGTGGAAGTCCTTCTTGTTGCCTTTCATGAGCTTCACCAGATTTAGCTTTGGGTGGGCTTTGACTTTCCTAACCCCATACCTGCACACTCACACAGCGTCTCTGTGTTTCTCCCAGATCACTTGTCCCTGCCGCTACCTCCTGTATGTTTCCTTTGTATGTCTGAGTTTTGTTAGGAGCTCTTTGGTCAACATCTGCTTGTTTTCCTGTTTATCTTGGAGGAGGTGATACTTGAAAAATCAACAAGCTCGCCTGGACCTCTCTTCAGGACCACGTGCCACAGGATTCTTCCAAGCAGATCTCTGAACAAGGCCAAAGACTGCTCTCCTGAGGTCCAAGGTTGTGATCCTGCTTTTTTCCTTCCTCTTAGGATCCCAAACTCCACTATCTCTTGGTTACTGAAGATAAGTTTGCTCCCCAGCCTTCACATCCCTGACCAGTTTTTTGTTTGTAAGCATGAGGTCCAGCAGAGAGCGCCTCCCGTTCTTGGCTTCTCAATCACTTGTATCAGGAGTGTCAGGCTTCTTCCGGTTGTCTGAAGAAGGCCTTGTGTACTTCCTCCTGATAAAGGTATCTACAGCAGACATCCACTAGATTGTCACCCATGCTAGTCTGCCCTCTATGTCTAACCCGTGAGCTCCTGACTGGCTCATTGTCCATCCTCAGGTGGAGCTCTGTGCATTCCAGCTGCTCTTACATCTACAGAACAACTCTCCCGTCTCACCTCCCACGTGTAAGAAAACAAGCTGGACAGTAAATGACAGTGTGGGAAGGGAAGCTTAGTAATCTCTTTATTCCTGAGGCCTGTAGGCTCAAAACTTGTGCGTTTCATGCATTATAACTAGTTATCAGAGAGAGAGAGTGTTTGCTGTGTCTAAAGTAAGATTAATCTTTATTACATTTTTAGCAATATGTCAGTTATGAAAATATTAAAAGATAGAAGGAAGGCAGTAATTTGGTGGGGATTTTCTGGGTGGAGGGTCTGTCCCTCCTGTCTGTTGGATTTTGCTGTTCAGGTGCATGTCAAACTGGAGGAAGCAGTGCTGTGATCCTTGATCAAATGGCACAGTTGATACTTGTTCCACTGGGTTTGTTCTTTGCCAGCTACCTAGAGTGAGGTCTGTGCTGAGTCATACCCAAATAGAAAACTTGCTTCCATTTCAGGGACTCTGGGTCTTCAGCCATCATAGTCAGATGGCGGTGTGCTGAAGGTCACATTCTTCCAAATAAAAATTTGTGTTGGGTGAATGAAAACCTGTATTCAAGAAAGCCCTGTTTGGATTTCCATGCAAAATACCTGTAGCTTTCTGTTCCTGGTGTCTTTTAAAAAACCTGCATAATTAACACAGAAGGACTGTGCTTTTTTGGCCTGTTGAATTAAGAAGTGCTAATCCTTTCCCATAGAAAGAATTTCAAACTTCCCCCAAAAGTTAAGTGGCTCAAGTATGTGTGAAACTGAGTTTTCAATTTCTGTTTGATAGATAGAGGTATATGCAGCTGACTGCAAAGGCTTTAACAACATCTTTCCATTTGCAGAGTAAGTGTATGGCAGAGGGGAAGGGGAATAACAAGTTTGTTACCTAGTTTCTGCCCTCTTGATGTCGTCTTGCTTCCACCCTAGAATGAGCTGGCAATTTTTATTGCAATGATTCAGTAAAATGAAGAAATTGGCAAACACTTTTATTACTCTTAACCCTGTATTATCTCTGTTCCCTCACTTTTCCTTGGTTCTGTCTTAGAAGCTCCCACAAGCTTCTCTAATTACCATTTTCAAATGATTCCTCTCCCTCCCTAGTGAACAGGTGAAATGCAGGAGAGAGAAGTTCCAAATTCCCTTATGTTGGGCTATAATAAATTTAGTACTAGTTCCAACACATCCAGAATTAATCTTGACGGTTTGCTCATTGTACTGTGAACTTCTTCAGATAGAAGGCTGCCTTGGTGTCTTTCCTGGAACAGATGATACAAATAAATAGAAAAGTAGTGCTGTTACTCTAGCAACAAGAATTGTGAGATAATTAACTCTTATCTGTCTGATCAGTTTTGAATTGTGTACTATCCTGAATCTTGAAATAAGCAGTGGCAGCACCAGTTTTTGTCTGTGTAATACTGAAAATACTTCTTAAAATCCTGAGAAGAATGAGGAAGGCAGGTGAGAGCAGATGTTGGGGGGTTATATGGGAAATGGGTAGGGGTGGTATCCCTGGAGGGCAGCTCTGAAGAATAAAGGAGTTAATTTAGGTTGGCAGTTCATTAAGAACAATGTCTTCCAAATGCAAGAATAGTCCAGGAATGCAGGTAGATCGATGAGGGGACTGTCTTGTCTTTATGGGGAACTCGTGGCTGCAGCCTAGTCCTAGTGCAGTATCAGGGAGGTAGAAGCAGGTGAGGGCTACGAAGGAAGAATCCACAAACACTGGCCAGGCCTGTAGGGATGGTGTTTGAAAAGCCAAAACTCACCTGGAGTTGATGCTTGCAAGGGAAGAGCTTTTATGACTTTGTTAGCAGTAAAAGACTGAACGGGGAAAAAGTGATTGCCGAATGGTGTGAGTGCTCTAGTAATGTGGCTGGAGTAATGCTAATAAGGCTGAGGTTCTCCATACCTTCTTTGTTTCAGTCTTTTCTAATAAGGTCTCTCAGATCTCTGTACTCAGGAAGGGTTCAGGGAGGAGAACACCAGCAGTGGATGAAGAGCGAGTCAGGGATCAGTTGGGAGTTCTAGACCCGTACAAGTCTATATACAGTCTGGATGGGCTGCATCTGAGGATACTGAGAAAGATACCTTTGCAAGGCTATTCTCTCACCTTTTGAAAGGTCACAGAGAACACAGTCCACAACAATGGAAGGGAAATATTGCACCCATCTGTCAAAAGGATGATCTAGGATACCATAGGCGGCTCAGCTCCACTGGACTCTGTGGAAAAATCATGGAGTGCTCTTGGAACATGTTTTTGGGTACCTGAAGGAGAAGAGGGGGACTGGATACAGTCAGCATGGATTTGCCAAGGTTAGATCATGCCTGACCAGCCTGGTTGCTTTCCATGATAGGTTTGTGTATCAAGGAAGAACAGTAGTGGTCAGCAGTGACTTTAGCAAGGCTTTCAGTACAGTCTCTCACAGTGTGCTTGTATCCAAGTTGGGATGTTGCAGTCTAGATAGGTGGACAACCAGATGCGTAAAAATCTGGTCGTATTCTACATGGAGGCCGGTAACAAGTAGGGTACTGGAGAATTCTAGACCATGCCTGTTTAGTGTCTTTGGAAGTGATCTGGAGGTGATGGAGTGTACTCTTGTCTCCAGAAAATACCAAACTAGGGAGAACAGCTGATACGCTTGAGGGCAGGACTGTTATACAGAGGGACCTAAACAGGCTGGAGGACTGGGCTAATAGGTACCTTATGAAATGCAGCAAAGTCCTGCACCTAGGAAGGAAGAACCCTTTGCAACAGTACAGTCAGGACTGGCAGGAGAGCAACTTTGCCAAGAAGAAAGCCCAAAACTAAGAAGGGAGCAAAAAAAAAAAAACCAAACATAATTTGGAAGGTGAAATAGGAACAACAGTGTTGATGAGAATACTTGCCTTGGAGGGTCTATCAGATGATTGGGAATCCTGACTCCTCCTTATCTCCATGCTTCTCCTGCATTGTGGTGATCTGTGTCTCCAGTCAGGTCATTTAACTTTTGTCCTATCACTGTCACTCATAAATTATAGTGATTTGCTTGCAGCATTCAGTAGACCTTTGAGCTCCTTGGATGAAAAGTGCCTACATAGGAATAAATCTTAAAAGCTAAGTGACTGATACTAGGAACAAATAATGAACATTTTTTTTCCCTAGGAAGCTGTATAGTATATTGCCTTCAGCACATTATAAGCAATTAAAAATGTTAATGTGAATGGAAACAATTCAAGCTGGGAAGTGGAGGAGCAGCGTACTGGAGAGACGTTCCTCCCCTTTAAACACAAGAGGGAAATGTGGTATAGTCCTTGTTAATGTAATTGCTTTGAGCAGTGCAGGGTGAGCCAGTTTTTCAAATCACATGCAAGACTTCTGTTTTGCCTACTTTTCATTGGGTTGCTAGACTGGTGGAAGTGGATTTCTTTGCTTCCTTCATATGCTTCATTATAGAGTAAATGGCCTGTTGCAGGTTGCTGAGGTAGGGTCAGAAGGAAAAACAGGTAATTTTTAAATATCCTCTTGGTATACTTGCCAAAACAAATCTTGCTAAGTAATGATGTATCAAAATCTTACTGTCATGGTTCTTCCAGTTGGGGTAACGGATCTCAGCAGTCCTGCAGATGGGGAAAATGGTTTGGTAAGGGCTTAAATCCTTGTGTTCTTGTTCTTCCTGTTCATGCACAGGTAAAGCTTACATGTGCATGTTCTTAGTGGAAGTTGAACATAACTAAACAGTAATTTACTGAGGCTGTGTAAAGGGTAAAGTAGGAGTTTACTTTTCTGCCTGGTCATTTTCCGTCTACTTCCTGCCTTTTGAGAGAAATGAGTATTGAAGTTGCATATGCATACATTAATTCTTTGGAGTTAAGTAAGTATTGCTAGCTTTCCCCACCTTTCCCCCAAATACGTTAGTGCGTCTTCAATTTTGTTTGAAGTTGTGGGTATACTACAGGCTCTTGGAGTTATTCCTGCTTCAAAAGACAAGACACACAATTAATTTAGTCACAGGAAAACCTTGGAGTAAGATAGGAATTTGAATATATGTATTTTTGGCTGACTGAGTTTAACAAATTGGTTGGGGAAAAACACGTGTAGCATTCTGATAAATACACAACTTGCAAAATGTTAGTCTTACTAAAAAAGAAAAGGAAAAAAAGGAAAAAGCAGCACTGAAGTATCTCCAGATGTCCTCTTTATGTGCTATCCCTTAGTTTACTTCCCAGTGTAGAACTGAGCTTAGCGTTGGAGAATGTAAGTAGTTCTGCTTTAATGGTTGTCAAGTTTGACTCGCTCGCTTTCCCCCTGCTATTTCTTGTGGAACCTGCTTGCAGAGAATTGAATTAATGGTTTTGGGGGTCATTATGTAATCTCTTCTGTATTTTGTGTCTGGTTTCTTCAGATAACTTAATGGAGATTTGCTAATCTGCATTTTTCTTTTTGCTTAAAATGACCAATGTTTAAATGTTACTTCAAGACTTCAGCTAACAAGCAGCAATTAAGCTTTGCATATTCTAAAAGTGAAGAGTATGGGATAGCTAACTGTTAAAATGATTTAGAGGCCAGAGCCAGTTTCTGGCCATAAATACTTTTGATAATTGTCAAGTCCTTTTCCTGGTCTTTCCAGTTAAGGTCTTTGAGAATCCACTCTTACCCCTCAGCAGAAGCCTTCTTCAGCCCCAGAAGACAGGTGTTTGTGAGGGAACGGGGAGTGTTGATAAATGTCTGTAACATTTATAAAAGAAAAAGCTTTTGTTTCACAGTAAAAACTTGTTTCAATGCTAATTAGATAATTGCTTGTTACAAAAGAGAATAAATTACATATCAGCTCTGTTTCTGAGCTATGCATCTTGGTTTTTATCTGCCTTCAGCTTCCGTGTGCAAAGTTCTTTTTTAGTCATCCATTTTTGCAATGTTTTGTCATGCACCTAAACTAAGCACAGGAATAGGTCCTCAGAATGTCTTGCTGAGTTGCATTTCAGGTTGTTCATTGCCAGAGAGATTTGGGTTTGTATGTACTTTGTAAAGAACTCTAGTTGTTCGTCTTTGCAGTTGTTATTAGTACAAATGAATAATTACATTTTAAGTACCTTGTAAAACAAAGGCAGCCAGAAAGCAAGCCAGAATAATAATTCTGGTAGTCTGATTCGCATAGTTCAAACTCTAGAAAATGCTGCCCATGTGTAGGAGGATTGCTGGCTCTTCTTTAAAGTTGTATTTTAGATTTTTGTTACAGGTTAAAAGTAACTACTTGGGGGTAAAGGGTATGTGGGAGGCATTGCAGTAAGCTTCTGAAACTCCTGAAGTCGAAGATGCAATAGAGAACTTTGAAAGGATAAATATTGTAGTGTAAGCCATTTATTGAACATGTCTTTTAAAAACCCCAAACAGCTTTTAATTAGCTTTAATGCCATATTGACAGTCTTTTGGACAGACAGTCCATTCTCTTCCAAAGATAAGATACTAGTGATGGGAGTTCTCTTTACATTTGTACACATTTTGCACATGCAGTCCTTCTGATTGAATTGTAAACAATTTCGAATAAAAAGGTACTTTCCCTTCTCCCCCCCTTCTCTTACCCCCACCCCTTTCTTTTTAATAAAGAGGTACTTCCCATGTACATGCTCTCACACTCACTTTTTCAGAAGCAGGAGCAATTGACTTTCTGACTTGCCCATGCAACAGTCAGGAGGAAAGGCTAATGTCATGAAAATTAGTATTTAGGAACTCTCTGAGCTGGAACTCGTAAGTTCAGGAATCTAACACTATATAGGCTACTAGACTGTTTCTAGATCTTACCAGCTGCCAATTACAAATCTATCTAACTTCTTACCTTATCCATGCCATTAGTATGCATTGTTGTTCCAAACAGGAGACTTTCATTGGTCATCTGTTATTTTTTCCATATTTTTATTTATATGTGCATGTATAATATATACAAAGAACGCATTTAATAAAATGTCCTTAAAAATCAGCGTGCTTCGGTCTGCATAAAATCATTTCTATACTGGACAATGCTGTAAGCTGTGACATTTGCCTAACACTGTGAACAAGACCACCCTTCCTCGATGACTTGCATTTGGTGACCTTGTAACCTTCTGTAGATCTCGTGATACAGCAGCAACTCTGTTCTTCAAATAGACCTGACTGGTTGCTTTTTTCAGAAAGTGGGAAGTCTAGAAGACTGCTTATTTTTGGATGACTTGGTGAAACAGTGCTTCACATGCATTCTCCTGCTGTGAGGTTATATATTAGTACTCATTGTACGTTAGGCACTTCTTTCCAGGGAGAAGCAAGGATAGTCTGTTCCAGAACTCGAAGGCAGAGCCATTAGCTTTCATTTTATTATTCCAAAAAACCTTCTTGCCATAAGAAGGAGGGATTGATGTCTTTTCTACAGTGGTGTCTGTGCCTCAGCAAATCCTGAAGATAGCATTACCTCCTGCTTCTTCATTCATCTTCAACATCATCCACTGCTCTCTGATTCCTTGTAGGAGTCCCCTTGGAGGGTTCATTTCTATCTTCTCTCTCCCTAAAACATTGTTCAGGAGTAGAGATGTTTATGAAAAGCAGCTAGAAATTTTACTTGAAGGGATTTTGTGTTAGAATGGTTTTAGACTGCTCTAAGCTGACCTGGAAGTGTTCCAAACTGAAATCTATAAATTAAGTCTTACTGGTGATGCAAGGGGTACATGAGCTACTTTTTTTTTTTTATTTTTTCCCCCATGTCATGTCTGTAAAGAAAATGTGACTGGTATATATTTTCTTATCCCACTTTTCTTCCAATAGTCTGTTTCCATAATGAGAATAAATAAAAGGTTTCTATCTTAGAATTATAGAATCATAGACTTGCTTAGATTGGAAAAGACCTATAAGATCATCTAGTCCAATCATTTAACCTAGCACTGACAAGTCCCTCACTAAACCA
>JAVKLA010000030.1:15909593-15922587 GCA_034782735.1 Sagittarius serpentarius | reverse complement strand
GAGAATGAATACCAACGGCATTACTCAATTTACATAATGATCATCAAATCATGACCCAAGTCACATTTGTTGCAAATTGCCTTCTTGTGGGTCTTATTGTTGAAGTGAGCTTTTCAGGATTTTTGGTAAAAAACCCAAGTGATTTCCATGTGTGTAGCTTTGTTTCAAGCCTGAAAGAAGGTGTAGGAGCATTGGTATGAGAAGATGAGACAGGTTAAACAGCAGTGGAACTGAGACTGCAGGCTCTGCAAGGCAGGATGAGAAAGGGCAAGTCTGTGATGAAGGCCAAGGGTGAGCTGGCCGATTTATATGCGTTAGTAGGGATCATTGTGCATCCCCTTGACGTGAATAATATATAGAGATCACAAGTTGTATCAGAGTACATATAAACAGTAGGATTTAGACTACAGGGATGTACAGTACATGCAGATTTATGTATAAAAGAACAAAACCCAAGGACCTTTCCACTTCCAGCTGAAGAAGTTTCTTCTTCAGAGATAAACATTGTATTTTAGGGAAGCCACTAAAATGTTTTCCAGCCTCATGAAGAATAGCATTCTTTTCTTGTTCCTAATGCTGTCTTGTGGCTTTAGGAGTTGCCTGTGAGCCTGGACATTCAGCACAGAGATGGTAAACACACCTGCCTGATCATAAACAAGAAGGGACTTTTACTAAACAAAAAAGAAACATGCGAAGTCCATTGGAGTACTCGGACTTTGTAATGCTGTTTCCTTCTACCCAACGCTTGAGGACATAACCAGATTAGTACTCACTTGCACTGAAAATGAACAGCCAAAGTCTTTTCATTGCTGTCCTCCTCATCTGTCCTTTGTTTCACCTCAAGGTGCTCTTCCTTGTAATCTCTAGGTGGCTGGGTAAGCTTCTGGCTTTAGCTGAAGGGCTGGTTCACAGTGGCATCACAGATTCACTTCCTCGGTCTCTTTTACAGTGCTGCTGCTCTGGTCTGCCACTCCCCTTCCAGCTAGAATGACAAGCCAGATCACCAGTAGGCTTTGACATCACTTAACTGCTTTCTGCCTAGGGGCAGAGATGAGACTTGTGAACTCCTTCCCCAGTTGTGAACTTTCTTCCCCAATTAAACTGCCTTTCCCAGTTTCTCCTAACACACAGGTACGTAAAGCAAGAGAAGAGGCAAACCAAAGGGTGGGGTGGCTGGGAGTGTACAATACAACAACTGAAGTCATGCATGTGATGACATGTAACTAGGGGAGGATAAACCTCTTTCATCTTAAATATTTATTAAGGGAGCCTAGGGCCAGAGTTAAAAAGGTATTAAAGTGTTTCACAATGCAGGCAGCTGCCCGCATCCAGGCTTTAAGGAAATGAGGTGCCTAACTCCACTTACTTTAAATACCTGTAAGCATATGTAGTTTATGAGAATTTGATGACTAATGGGTTATCTAAATATAAGTGAGATGCATCTCAGCCAGGTTCTTATGCTCTTATGCCTACTGTTCAGCTGTCGCAGTGTGTGGCTTGCACAACTGCCGTAGGTACCAAAGGTACTTTCTACCTTTCTGCTGAAAAAGGCTGTTAGATAAACTGATCAATGCCTTGTAGCATGCCAGCTATGTATCCATTGAGGCATGCGCAGTGAAAGTCCAGCCACTGCTCGTGTATTCTGGATGGGCACTTGGAAAGCACAAATAACTGCTACTATAATTGACTGAAGAATGAAAGAAGGACTGATCACAGCTCAGGCAAATATCTGACATTTTATTTAATTGAGTGCAGCTGGCTAGCATGTCTTTTAAACTCTTCACTGCCAATAGGCAGCAAGGGATGTTTCCATCTGGGATAGTCATCTATGCTCTGTTTCTAGCCATTTGAGAGACAAAGTCACTTTTAGGGTGTGAGTGATCATTTTAGGCATCATAGATGGGGACTTCATGTCTTTAGACGTCATTTTCAGATTAAATTAATCATACTCACAATGCAGTGATAATACTCATGAACTCCTATTTCATATTTTAACTGAATCTGATGAACAGAGACAGTGACAGAAATGCCATCACTGTACACCATCTGCCCATACTTCCTCTGTTAATTCTCAGCTCTCTGCATATCAACTTTGAGTATTCACTGGAAGAACTTGGTTACAGTCCCTGAGAGGCACTGTACCAATTTGGTAAGTTTTCCATTATCCCCTTCACGCAAATAAGACTTCCACTATCATTTATACAACCTCTCTTCCCTTTCTTCTCCCCAATAATTTCAAAACCCACTTGACTGATTTCAGCTAAATTTGACAGACAGATAGTAATCTTAAAGGTGGGAAGTTCCTTTGAGTCTCATAAAAATCAGCAATCCCAATCAGCTGGGATAAGAGAGAAATCTAAATTAATGGTACCTCTTAGGCATTAATCATTGTTTTCAGTTCCAGGAATCTGTGGTTGCGGAACTGATGCACCTAACCATGGTCTGTCTCATCACTTGCTCAGCCAGGCAGATAGGGAAATACGGTATAGCGGGTAGTCACAGGGGGCAAGAGCTGATGGCTCTGTGAGGGATGTTTATCATGCCGGGGCACCTGGACTGCAGGACACCTGTCCATTGCAAACCAGGCTTGTTAATCCCACTGCTTGTGGAAATACATGGGGTTTAGTCTGTTTTCTTAACTTCAGCAACTGGCTAGTAAAAAACACACAACAGAGAGAACTTGCAGAGTTAAGCTGAAAACAGTGCCTATAACAATAGTTCCTCAAATACCTAAAGCAGGTCTGACCTTAGTAACATTACTGTCGAAGAGATGGTATGTAGATTAAGCACTGCATGTTAACCCTGAAGCAAATGCACTATTTTCACAAAAACTTGTCATTTAACTGTAAAACAAGGTGCATCCTCTCCAAGTATGCTGGCATGTGTCTGGTTCCACCACACTGGAGAGGAGGGACAGGCAGTGGATCTCGCCTCCTGGTCCATAACATGGGACAGGCTGCCTTATCTGGTGTCCGTGCAGAAATACTGGTGTGGAAATGATTCACTGTGGGAACAGTTTTACCCTGCCTGTCAGCCACTCAGTTGCATTACAAGTAAATAAGTTGGCGCTGAGATTGATAATGTTCTGTTGTTTTGGAGACTTAGCTAAATAAGACTGGTTTCTGAGGTATCGTAGAGAGCATATGCTTCAACACCCGATACTTACATAAACCTGATATTAAGACACTTGTTTAGATGCGCTTTATTTATTGCTTTTGTTAGTTATTTAGGCCAAGGTTGGAAAAGATATTTAGGCACTTATATCCTGTCACTTTCCCCCAACAGTTGTCATTGTGGGCCTCAGGACCTGTTGATAAATGCAGGAGGCGAATGTACAGTTTACCTATGAGAAGCTGGTAGAGCTGCCCAAACAGAAAGACTGGGACAGCTGGAAATTTTAAGAGATTTTAATTTTGTTTCTAGGTTGACTTTCCCTGTCTAGTGTGAGCTGCCAAACTCACAGGCATTGGCACCACAGCTAAAAGAACTGCCATAGGTACGAGCAGCACTGCCAAAGATTTGCCGTGGCCCTACTTAGGCTAACGCAGACCTATGTCTTAGCATAGGCTGACACTCATCGACTTCTTCATCACTCACCCATGGGCAAAGCAAACCCTTGAAGTCTTGTTTTTGCTGATGGCTGCAGCTCTGGGGAATCTTTTTGCTGATATATAGGATTTTTAGGGGATATTATTAGCTTATTTAAATGAAACTGCCATTGACATGAAAAGCTTTAATATGAAACTATGGTGGCTTCATTGTCTTGCGAAAAATACATACTCTGATAAGGCTCGCCTATAAAAGCCTATGAGGATTAATGCATAGGTAGCGTAGTGCTAACACTATAAATGATAGTAACTCCTGTTAAGTTAAGACAGAGAAAGAGGAACCTTCCATCAGGATCCCATCTTTCCCACCTAAGAGGACAGCACCCGGCCATGTTCAGTTTGAGTTAATCTATGAATGGATATATTAATCACCAATGACAGATGCCCAGCCACTTACAGCTTGTTACTTTTTGCTATGTTTGCATGTGCATAGATTCATTAGGAAAGATTTCTAGCATCCTTGCTTCTGTTCTGCACGGTCATCTTGACCCCATAAAGCAACCACTTGTAACAAGCAGTGAGGGAGAGCTGCCAGGCTGCCTGTTGTCTGTGTGTTCTCCACAGGTCTGCAACGTATGCAATCCTGTCTGTATCTCTACATGTGAATGGTTGTGGTGGGCATGGTAGGGCTTTCAGGTCTAGCCATCATCCCCTGCTGCAGTTGTGTCCTAAAGATTCACAAACAGGATTTTCAGAAGCGGTTCAGTGACTTAAAAGCATCAGTTTTTGTTGGATGTCAATGCTATACGTGCTCCCACAACATTTAGTTCCTTTGAAAACTCTCTTCTCCAATAATAAGGGAGTCCATAGGCAAACTTCTTTAGATCACTTCCTGCCTCAATTAGCAGTAATTAACAAGAACACACGTGGCACCGCATTGCAGAAGTGGCTAAAAATGACATTGCCCAGAGGAGGCAGCTGTAGGATCAACACAATTCATCCTCTTTTGGTACATGAAACTGTTAGGATCTCTTCACACCTGTAATCAGTAATCCATTTCTCCCCTTGATATGACACCCGAGATTCAATATACCACTGTCTCTTGTTCCTACTTGCTCTCCCCAGTAACTTTGTTAACACCAGTCTAGGCTATGAGCACACAAAGACTTGAGTGCCTGTTTCACAGCTCTTCCCTGCTGTGATGTGGCATCGCTACAGATGTGGCCCCATCCCCATGTGGGGATGCAGCACTCAAGTAAGAAGGAAGAGGGGTATGCAGGCCCTGCCCAGCATGATGCAGCAGCAAAGGTATCTGTGGTATGAGATAGGTCAGTTCTCTTTTCCACTTCCTTTCTTGTTTGCTTGTTTGTTTCCAAAAGGAATCAACAGTGGGATGTCATTGCATGACTCAGAACTGGAGCCCCCAGTACAGGTAAACAGCACTTAGGCTTTCATCTGGTTCTGCTCCAG
The DNA here is from genome assembly GCA_034782735.1 of Sagittarius serpentarius. Classification (NCBI taxonomy): domain Eukaryota; kingdom Metazoa; phylum Chordata; class Aves; order Accipitriformes; family Sagittariidae; genus Sagittarius; species Sagittarius serpentarius. Next base: position 15,917,569 of record JAVKLA010000030.1, on the reverse strand, counting down.
ACCAGCCTGGCCTGTGAGCTTTGCTGGGGAGTCAAGAGATGAAAACTGGAGGTTTCCTCTTTGAAAAGGCATTGGAGAAGACAGAGTGTACCTCAGTCTTAACTCTTCCAAGAACAAAAGTCAGCTAATCGTACAATCGTAAAACCACAGAATGGTTTGGGTTGGAAGGGACCTTTAAAGATCATCTAGTCCAACCTCCCTGCCATGAGCAGGGACATTTTTCACTAGATCAGGTTGCTCAAAACCCCATCCAACTTGGCCTTGAACACTTCAGGGATGGGGCATCCACAATTTCTCTGGACAGCCTGTTCCACTGTCTCACCACCCTCGGAGTAAAGAATTTCTTCCTTATATCTAATCTAAATCTACCCTGTTAGTTTAAAACCATTGCCCCTTGTCCTGTCACTATAGGCCCTGGTAAAAAGTCTCTCTCCATCTTTCTTATAAGATCCCCTTTAAGTACTGAAAGGCTGCAGTAAGGTCTTCCTAGAACCTTCTCTTCTCCAGGCTGAACAACCCCAACTCTCTCAGCCTTTCTTCACAGACGCATTCTAACCCTCTGATCATTTTGGTGGCCCTCCTCTGGATCCAGTCTAACAGTCTTGTGCTGGGGGACCCAGAGCTGGGTGCAGTACTCCAGGTGGGTCTCACCACAGTGGAATTTCCTGCAACTGGGAAATGTCAGAGGGTCCAGCCCACAGCAGGGAAGGAGTTAAGTGCTTGACCAGCTGCCATCTATGAGGCACTGAATTCTTTCCCCGTGCAATCCAGCAGCCAGCGTCAGGACAACGCTATATTTAGAAAGCTGATAAAGGTTTGGTGCTGACAGTTGTCCTGCCCCTTGATGAAGAAGCCGGAGAGGGAGCAAGAGGGGGCAGCTGATTTCTCTCCCCCCGGTGCCATTCCCTGCCAGGTTTCCTGCCTTCTTCACTGGACTCCTTCTCCGTGCCTCCAGCAGGGACCCCCGGCGGAGTCATCCAGGCACAGGGGGTAAGTGCCGTTTCCTTGCTCCTCTGCCTCCCCACTCGCTGCCCCGTGAGCGGCAGCCGCTCCTCACCCCCCTTGGTGGCATGTGGCTGCGGTCCTCCCGCCTGAGGCCAGCTGCTGGGGCCCTTCGGAGCTGCCGCCGGCTGTCGTGGCACGGTGAGGCAGGAGTCACTCTGGCCGGACCCAGGGAAGCGTCAGCTGCTGTGTTTTCATGCTCCTAACTTAGCTATGGCCCCCTCACTCTCCCGTGGCCAGGGTGGGCACGGCAGCCTCCCCACAAAGGATTACAAGGACAAAGTCCCGAGGCTCAAAGCGCCTTCGGCCTTGAGCTTTAGGAGCGTTTCATTTTGGGGAGGCAAGGTCTCATGTTTCTCGCCCCTGACACTCCTTCCAGTCCGGCTCTGGCTGTGTACAGCTCCTTCCAGCCACCACACATGGGCTGAGCTGGCCAGGGGGGTATAGAGTTTCTGCCCCGCCACTCCTTCCTTCCTGGCCTTCCTGCACGCTTACTCACAGGCAAGAAGGGCATCGGTGCTCGCTGGGCAGCAGCCAGGGAGCTGCACGAGGCCTCGGGAACAGCAGGCACCCTGGCAGAGGAGCCAGTGCAACTGGCTTGCGGCAAGGGCGCTTGCAGGGTTGTGGGAGCAAGATGTGGGAGCCCCTTCTGGCATACCCCGCCCCGTCAACGCCACCCCACAGCTGGGGGATGGACTCCCGTGCAGACCTCTGTAATGGCCCTTCCTCCTGCCGTGCTCCCCTTGTAGCGGATCCACTCGCAGCTGCCATGGCCAGCGGCAGAGATTCGGACAGCGAGCAGGTGGTGCCCGATGAGGCGGACGAGGGACTGGATGTGAAGGCCGTGCAGGCCCACTATCTCCGCAGCCCCTCACCCACCCGGTGAGTATGCTTGCCACAGGCACTGCCGTGGCCTCCTGGTAGCATGTGGTAGATCAGCTTGCCTTCCCTCCTCTTCCACCGCCTCCTCTCCACACAGGCTCTTGGATCAAGCGTGGAGCCCAGGGCTTCCCTCCCCTCGCTGAGGCGGGGGTTGGTATGCCAACAGGGAGAGAGACTGCAGAGAAAGGACTCCTGCGCTTATTAATCCATCCCGCCAAGAGTGTACGTGCACATGGAGGGGATAAATTGCAGAAAGCATTACTATGGGGTGGTATCATTGCTCTTCCCTGTCTCATCCTCTCATGTCCACCCCCACGCTGAAACTTCTGATCCAGATCTCAACTCTTCCCAAATTCAGCCCTGTCTTTCTGTCCATTAGAAGGACCGGTGGACTTTTTAATGTTGATGTTAGCCTTTCCCAGCCGCAGAATGAACTGAGGATTTTTGGATTTGGGTTTGGTTCAGAGCCATCTTTAGCTACAGGCTTCAGGCGCTGAACAGGAGGCTGTCACAGTGCAAGCAGAAATTGAGTTTCCTCGAGCAAAACAAGCATGATTAGATGTGGTTTCTCCTAATACAAGGAAAAATACCTCCCTTTGTACTCTTTTCCTAAAGCAAAATGCTCTGCAGGGCTTTCTGTACACTTCGAGATGCTTTAGCTGAAACCAGGGAGTAGGGATCAAGTTTGAAAAGAACCTGCCCCAGTGGCCCTCAACAAGTATGAGGTTATGAAATGTTTCCCATTAGCTGTGGGGCACTGCAGAAAAATGAAGACAGAGTGCTTATTTCATTTAACTACATGCATTTAAAAATGATTTAGGAAGTTCACTGAGCTCACATAAAGTAAAATTATGTATTGAACTTGGTAAATCACTCTTACTGCTCATCAGTCACTCAAAATGAACAGAAGCACCTCTCCAGTTTATTCCCTTCCCTTCCCGGTTTTTTTTACCCTCCTTTTTTTCTTGCTGTCAACACCAAAAGCAGTGATGAAAATGGCAAGGTCCTTCCCAGCCGAAACAAGGCCCTTAAAGCATCCAGGCTTGGGCAGTTCTGCACCTGTGTGTTTCATAGATGCTTGGGGCAGCTACAGGTAAAAGGTGTTGAGGCTGTGGTGGCAGATTATTACCAACTGTTATCTTTTTATTGAGCTTGGAGGCAACCTTTACAGCAAAAGGAATTGAAGGCAGGGCATAGCTGCAAATTTGTGTCAGCTCCTGTAAATCAGACTGAGACTCCCCTTGCTCATCTCATAAACTCCTTTGAAGAGCTAGAAAAGGATTACTTTCAGTCACGGTTGACAGGTGTTGGAACCCAACTAAATGACCTAGATGAGCCCATTAAGTGGTTTCCAATGGCTGTGCCCTCCGTTTTGATTCTGGAGAATGAAGGCAGTTTAGCTCTCCAGACACTTTGCTGCACCCTGGCTGCACATTAATCACCCTCCCTCTCCTGCTTTAATTAAACAAAAACAAAGAGTGTGTTGCAAGTACTGCAAGCCTGCATTGCCAGGGAGCTTCTGTGATGGCAGCAAGTTTGTCCTAATGATCGGTAACATCTATTTGGAAGGAAATGTAGACCGTGTGCATCCGGAAAAAAGCTCTGTAAAATATTTTGTTAAGATGGTCTAAATAAGAAGAGATTTGCTTGGACTGTGCAGGTGGACCCAGGTAGAAATGTATTTGTTTTCAAGACTGAGGCCCTTTTTTGCTTAACAAAAACTTACGTAAATCATGCTGTGTGTCAAAGAACTCCCTTCAAAGGTGCTTGTGGGTTTCATAGTTGTTTCTGATCTGCAGTTAGACAACACCATGAGAGTGGAGAGACTGACCACAGATTCATGCTATGAAGTGACCAACGTACTGCGTACTGAGGGAGATGTTCACAGGCTTCAATCTTAATGCTTGCATTGCAGCTTGTGATGACTCAAAGGATGCTTGTAGGCAATGAGCTAACAGAGGAAAAACCCAACAGTTTTCTAGCATAATCTGGTTTTGAATTTTTCAATAAATTCTAGTTAGGACAATGTTTATGTCTCTCTCAAGTGAGAGCTGCTTGTGAGACTATTCCTTGTGATCCATCCCCCTCCCAGTCTCAAACCAGACACTGATTTTCTCTACCCAAAACCTCCTCCATTAGTCCATTCTCTTGCACTCCTAGCTCACTGCAGCTCCTCCCCATGGGGCCTGTCTACATCCTGCAAACACAGGATACCAAGGCATATTTGAAGCCTGTAGTGCCACACTGGAGAGCAGGGTTGGGGTGAGGAGTGGGAGAAGAGCTGGGGCTTCCCTTCTACTGCTCCACTTCTCTGCTGCTGTCTTCTGAAAGGGGTGGAAAGGGCTAAAGTCCTGGAGATGGGATCCCAGTGGAGGGCATTTGCCAAACAGGCAGTGTGGTTTCTTTGCAGGTATTCAGTGATATCAGACACTGATACAGAGAGCATCTTCATGGAGCCAATCCATCTGTCATCTGCTGTGGCTGCCAAACAAATAATCAATGAAGGTAAGAGGAGGGAGGGTAAAAGCACTATGTAAGTAATAGAGAGCTGAGTTGCATTTGTTTTGCCTTTCTCATCCAGAGATCCTAAAATGATAAAAAAAGCCTTTACGAGAAAACCGCACCTGAGGTAAAGGTGAAAAACACAAAGAAGTAACAATTTACAGAAAGGTTTGGTGACTTCCTTTGAAGTTGTGCACTGAATCTGTGGCAAAATCATGTACTGCAGTGGTGAATACAGTTTGATTGCTGGTTGCTCACTGCAACAAACTGACTAGACTAGACTAGACTAGATTAGACTAGAATATTTCAGTTGGAAGGGACTTACAATGATCATCTAGTCCAACTGCCTGACCACTTCAGGGCTGACCAAAAGCTAAAGCATGTTATTAAAGGCATTGTCTAAATGCCTCTTAAACACTGACAGGGATGGGGCATCAACCACCTCTCTAGGAAGCCTGTTCCAGTGTTTGACCACCCTCCCAGAAAATAAATGCTTCCTAATGTCCAGTCTAAACCTTCCCTGGCGCAGCTTTGAACCATTCCCACACGTCCTGTCACTGGGTCCCAGAGTGAAGAGCTCAGCACCTCCCTCTCCGCTTCACCTCCTCAGGGAGCTGTAGAGAGTGACTGCATTCTTCTGTGGCTAGAATGAGCATGCCCTTAACTCCCAGGGCTTTGGCCAGTGTGGGTCTCTGTACTGAGAGGACAGTGCAGTATGCTCTTCCCATTCCTAACTACCTTGAGGCTACTAGTTAAGCATGTACATGCACATATTGCAGACAGGATGGTGTGATGTTACTGGGAAAAAAAGGAAGCCACAAGGCTTGTCCCAGGAACAAAGAATGACAGGTCATATATTTGTGTTGGTTTTACATGCTTTTAGTTACAATGTTGGTTTATTCCAGAACTGAAGACAAAAGATGCCAAGGTAGATTCAGTGTGTCCCGGGATGTTAGAGTCTGCGCAGCAGCTGATGGTGGAAGACCTGTACAACCGAGTTAAGGAGAAGATTGATGACACCAGCTTGTTTAACACGCCGTGCGTGATGGACTTGCAGAGGGCACTTGTGAAGGACAGGCTGGAGACCCCCAGGGATGCTGTGGATGAAGTCTGGCCTAACGTCTTCATAGCAGAAAAGTGAGTGTCAGCTTTTGTCAAGTTGCATGAGATTCCCAGTGAAGGGTCAGATGGAACCACTGAAGATATAACATGTATTACATGCATCTAATACCTTTCATCCCTAGAGAGCCCTAAAGTGTTTTTCAGAATATGCTCACAAAGATCTCTGTGCGCTGAAAAGTAAATACTTCTGCAATACAATCAGCAGCTTTCCTATGCTATTTTGATGCTTTGACAATTTAGGAGAGGAAAAGGCAAATGAGCCCAAATTACATTGTTCTGATTGGAATTTGGCCCTGAAATTGGGACTAAAATCTTTGTTATGTAAAAGAGAGTTAAAAAAGAAACGCCATAGCAAATATCGAGTGGAAATGGTTACGTCTTCTGTACCGTGGCTCAGCTGTCTGAGATACCTCTGCAAGTGACCAGACAGAATTAGAAGGGAATACAGTGTAAAGCAGCAGTTACGGAGTGATAAAAATTGAGAAATAAATAAACAGCCTGAACCTAGGATGGCAGGATGAGTTTAAAATCAAGCTGGACTGGAAACTGTCCAGGAGCATGCTGCTACACTGGTGAGTGCAGGTTTCTCATTTTCTTTTCTCAGTGAGTATTGGAAAGAAATACCTGTAAAACTCTCAAAGGACATTAAGGTCTGAGTGGAGCTGCATGTTGGATGAGTAACACTGATTGGGGGTTCTTTAGACCTTGTAGCAGACAGCTTCTTTCCTACCCAAAACAGGAGTGCTGATATCTAACATCTTTTTTTCTTTTCTGAAGAAGTGTTGCAGTGAACAAAAGCCGTTTGAAGAGGCTGGGGATCACACATATCCTGAACGCAGCTCATGGTACAGGTGTATACACAGGACCAGGTTTCTACAATGGTCTGAATATCCAATACCTGGGCATTGAAGTGGATGATTTCCCGGATATGGATATCTCCAAACACTTCCGCCCAGCTGCAGAGTTCCTTGACGAAGCACTGCTGACTTACAGGGGTAAGAGAAGATTACAGTCGTTCCAGAATGCTTGGGAATTAATGGGTGGAAGTGTTACTCTGATAAACAGCCAATGCCACATTTGAAATTGGGTAGAAGGCAGATACTTTGTTCTCTGCATCCAGTTACGGTGAACACTTCTTGTCCACTTCTGCCATGCCTCATTCAAAACAGGAGAGGGCAAACTAGTGAAAGGAGGCAGCCCAGCAGCCCCTGCTGCAAGCCCCATGTCTTCGGGCTCAAACTGTCTGAGCTACCTCCCTCAGCTGCTTTGAAAGCACCTTACTATTATAAAGACGTGAAGCCCTGCTCCAATAAATATATTTTTATATTGATATTATATAATACTATATATATTGATATATTCCTGTACACTGCGAGTTTCAGTTTTGTCAGGATGCTTACTACAAAAGAACAGGCTGATTTACTAGAACAATCCAAACAGCTGGGTTGAACCCCTGGATGTCTACACCCAGGCTACTGTATAATTTTCTGGACTCCAATTCCATAGCAACTGTTATTCTGTGGACCTCCAGTGCATACTGGTCATTTTGTTGCAGCTTCAGTGGGCAGTTAGAAATATCTTTATGGAATTCAATATGAAAATGAACAGCACAATCAGTGATATCACTGATATTCTTCATATATCTATTTGATGCATGTAATTTTTGTAGAGAGAAAACAGGTTACTTCCTAGTAGAACTGACAGTAAGAAAAGTGAGAAGTTTTCTTAGTACACAAGAAAAGTTTAGCCAATTTTAACATCATCAACAACAGGAGGAGGGACGCTCTACCCATCTGTGTTCTTCCTCGTACCTCCCATTGCTGTACTGGCGTAGTACAGATGCTTACCGCTGCTAGCATTCATTGACCCTTCAACTCACTAACCCAGCAAAAATGACAGCCCAGCAGGGAAGATATGGTTTTCCATTGGGTTAGTGAGCTGAACTGGCTCATTAAAGGGCCCGGTGGGTACCAGAGCCCACACAGGAAAGGATACATTGAGATAGCGGAGCCTTGAAAGAGAGCAGAGGAATGAGATCTCCCCCTTTTGGTGAGCTGTTAGATAGGCTTTACTGCCTGTTAAAATGCTTGGAAGGCAACCGAGAATTTTGACAGTAAGAAAGGTATAGAAGACATTTTGGGATTGTAGGAATAGGTACATTAGGTAAATACTTGCAGTAACGTATCAGCAGTCAGAAAGATGCTTAAACTGGCTTCATTAAGTTTCAGTGCAAACAGTTTTATTAAACTGGAGTTTATCACACATTTAGAAAGAGTAATTTCAGTTATTTGCAGGCTAGCAAAGCCTCGTTTATGCTCTCTTCATATTTACAAGCTTTTCTTTTACTGTAATTTGCTGTAAAAGTAACTTTAAAAAACAATTTGTCTGTGCTGTCGTGGTTTAACCCCAGCCAGCAACTCAGCACCACGCAGCCGCTCACTCATTTCCCCCCCACCCAGTGGGATGGG
>JAVKLA010000030.1:15892561-15909493 GCA_034782735.1 Sagittarius serpentarius | reverse complement strand
TCCTTGACTGAGTCTAAACACGACTGAGCAACAACTGAAAACATCAGGGTGTTATCAGCATTCTTCTCATACTGAACCCAAAACACAGCGCTGTACCAGCTGCTAGGAAGACAATTAACTCTATCCCATCCGAAACCAGGAGATGTACCAAAGCTTAGTTTTCTGCAAGAGGTGGTTTCTGTGTAGATGCTATGAAATAAAAAAGATCCTCAGCTTGGATTCTAGCTCTTGCAGTCACTGTTTAGAGAACAGTGGGTCCCGGTAGTTTGAAGAAGCTGTATCAGTTTGTCAGAGTCAAAATCAGCACTTTTCTGCCAGTTGCTTGGTTCTCCTTTTCTGAGATAACACTCTGACTCTAGCCTCCAGTCAGTCTACATGTAACTGTTTGAGTATACCTTGCAAAACAGCAGATCTGGATTCAGGCAAAAATATAATTAATATAAAATTGTATTTAAGTCCTGTAATGTGCCTTATAAAAAAATTAAGTTATTTGCTTATCCTCCCAATACCTTCCTGGAGGCGAATGCTAATATCTCCCTTTTTACATATGGGGAAACTGAGGCATGGAAAGTTTAAATGTCTTACACGAAGTCAGCCAGCAAGTCAAGAATATTGTATCACTTGTCTTTCTAATACCTGTTATAAGCTTTTTGATTATTTGGGGAAGTGAAGTGTATAGGTGAAAGTACAAATATTATTTAGATTATTTTAAAATGAGCCTGCCCACAGCTTTTTAAACTAATGTGCTTTTTATTCATATGTATATAGATTTTTATTAAGATAAAGCTAACAAATATTTAGTATTGGTTTCAGTAACTGAAACATATAATCTGTCTAATTTTTAACACTGTTCAGAGAATGCTTTTGTGCTACATATCAAAGCAACTGCTCTATGTTATTGGAAATAGCTAATTACTTTTATATTCAATATCTGTAGGCAAAATCCTTGTCAGCAGTGAAATGGGAATCAGTCGCTCAGCTGTGCTGGTGGCTGCTTACCTGATGATCTACCACCACATGACCATTCTGGAGGCTCTGATGACTCTGAGAAAGAAGCGTGCCATTTACCCCAATGATGGCTTTCTGAAACAGCTAAGGGAGCTCAACGAGCAATTGTTGGAGGAACGAGAGCTGGAGCATGCTGGAGATGAAGAAGTCACTCCTAGTCAAAGTCCTATTGTCCATGCTGGGACTTCTTCTTGGCTGGCTGGAGCTGGGGACTCAGAAAGCATCATGGGAGCCAAAGCCCACTCCATCACAGTAGAAGAAGAGGACACCAGCAGCCTGCTGGGTAGTCTTATGAGCTCTTCATTGATGGGAAAAACTAGTTGGGTTTCCAAACACTCCACCCTCATCAGCGAGGAGGAAGAGGAACAGTTGTATGAGGAATGGAGGAAGAAACAAGGCCTGCCTGCAAAGGAACCAGGAGTTAACCATGAAAGAAGAACATCTCCAAAGCTTCTGGATCAGGAAGAGGAACAATCTGAGGAGGATGCGGAACAGAGGATCCATGACTGGCAGCGCAGAAATGAGAAATACCAAATGGAGGGTCCACCCAGGGAGGAGGATGGAGATTCCAGCATGGGAAGAAGACCTTACCCATCAGGTGAATTCAGTGATGTTGAGAGTGTGAGCAGTTTTGAGATCCGAACCCTAAACCAACAGCTGGAAGCCAGTAGCTTTAGCAGGATGAGGAGCCGCACAGGCTCTATGTCTTCAGAGAGCACTTGGGACATGTGGAACCAGAGGCTTCTGGAGATTGAGCAGGAAGCTGCTCAGAGGTATCGTTCTAAGAATAAAAGTTGTGGGGAGAGACAATCCCCAGAAACAGGAAGAAAGGAGAGGGATGTGGATGAGGAGAGTGTGTTTTCAGACAGTAGCTCCTTTTACAATTTCTGCCAAAGGAACAAAGACAAGTTGACTCCTCTAGAAAGGTGGAAGGTCAAGAGGATCCAGTTTGGCTTTCACAAGAAGGACCTGGAACCATCATCCTCATCTTCTGCAGCATCTCCAGCAGAAGATGGCAGCCAGGCAGGTGGGGAGGGGACAGAAGGGAAGAGTTTGTCAGATATTAACCTGACTGCTTACCAGGCTTGGAAAATGAAGCGGCAGAAGAAGGTGGGCCGTGAAAGCAAGGAGGAATTTGTGGAGTTTGCCAAAAGTGAGGATTCTGCTTCAGCTAAAAAGAAACAGAGGCGCATAGAGCTCCTTGAACGTTCAAAGAAAATTTTAGAAGAAAGCCAGTCCATGTGCAGCTGGGAGACAGAAAGTACGATGAGTGGGAGTATCCCACTGTCAGCTTTTTGGCCCTCAGCTCCTTCTGCAAGCGGTGCCGAGGATGCAGCTTCTGCACTGAGCATGCAGACAAATCATTCATCTTTATCACAGACCAGGAGCAGCGCAGGGGCAATGCAGCCTCAGATGCCAAGTATACCCCTTCCCAATCTCCCAGTTGGCCCAGGTGACACAATATCCATGGCAAGCATTCAGAACTGGATTGCTAACGTGGTCAGTGAAACCATTGCTCAAAAGCAAAATGAGATCATGATGCTGTCCCGTCCGTCATCTGCAATGGCCTCCAGTGTAATGTCAGGAGACCTTGGCAGGCGTGTAGACGACGATAAAGTTTCTCTTCTTAGTGCTCAGAGTGGCTCATCTTTTGCTAACTCTCAGCTTCGCCAACAGGACATGCACAGGGCTGAGTCTCAGTCTGTCCTGTCTTGCAGTACTTCAGTGAGCACAAGGACAGAAGGGACGAGTTCAAACATGAAGACAACACAGACAAGCAAGCCACTGTACAGCCTATTTGCTGATGATGTTGACCTAAAGAAACTCAGGAGGAAAGAGAAGGAGATGCAAATGGAAATGAGAGAGAAAATGTCAGATTATCAAATTGAAAAGGTGATCAGAGACAATAAACGCAGCACTTTATTTAAAAAAAAGATGACCAAAGGAGAGCAAAATGAAATAGAAGATGACAGAGAGAGTACAACAAACAGCCATGGGCGCCCCTTGCAAGCAGATCTTGACAGAACTGAAACAGTCTTTGATCTGTTCAGTCAACCTGCAAACACAGGTGCACCAAAGTCAGAGATAGAGACTGATATTACCAAGTGGCTCAGTGGCCTGAAAGCAGAAAGAGAACCACCATCATACTATGATCAAAGTGAGAAGGCTAGAGAGAAATATAGCAGATCATCCAAAGTTAGAGAGATGGATTCTGAAACATCCAGTTACAGATTCTCCAGATCCCAAAGAGAAGAGCTAGACAGCTGTTCTTCCTATGAGTCAAAAGGAGATTCACTGAGAACCGTGTCAAGATTTTCCTCTGCTTCTGCAAAGGAGGACAAAAAGATGTATAAGTTCACAAGGTCAAGGGTCAGTGAGACAACAAGTTCCAGAGAAAAGAGCCCAGAGCTGCATGTTTTCAGCCAAACACCTGAACCATGCTTTGACTCTGAATCCCCTGAACCATCTACACAGAGTCGAGTTAGATCTCATCATGTGGAGGCCTGTGAAGAGGAGGCCAGGTCAGACATGTCAGAATTTGGAGCTAAGAGAAAGTTCACCCAGAGCTTTTCAAAGTCTGAAGAGGATGGAAAGAAGGAGGCAAAAGTGGAACAAAGTGAAGAAAGATTTGCATCTAGACAGTTCTCTCAGTACAGGCGAAGCATGCGTAAAGAAGAGGAAGAAGAGGTGGATGATGATGCCATTATTGCTGCTTGGAGAAGCCGACTAGAAGAAACTACAGCAAAGCTCCGGCGGAGAAGGGAAGAGTGACCAAGATCAGATTATAGGAACACAAGCAGAGCCACAGAGTCCCTGAATCACTCATCATTATATTTCTGATAATCCTTTGTGGTTTGTAGGGCATTTCCTGCAGATAGTTCTCTTCTTAATCAAAAGCGATAAAGGGAAGAGGTCAAGTTTTGGAAGTGTTTGTGGTTTGTCAGAAAGAAGATGCTAGTATTAAATGATCAATGTAGGTAGGAACACAATGTTAGAAGCCATTAGGAGCCAGACAATGTTTCAGCAGCAAAGGCAAGTAATGGTGGCACCTCAATTCAAAAGACCAATCACATCCCATTTTGGTTATTTCAATTTCCTAGTCTTGTTAAAGACTGGACATACTTTATCTAGGATCTTTTTTGATCATAAATGGAAGAAGCCAACAGCCTTTCCTAGGAACTTGAAGAATGTTCCTCTCTTAATCAATTTTACTTTATACCACTGAGAAGATATTGCCAGGTAGGCTTCATTTTCTGCACCAGTCTTATGAATGTCTACAGAAATAAGACAGTTCAGGGGAATACATGTACTGTTTTACTTCAGTAAGTAGCAGAAGCAGAGTGAAATACTAGAAAAAAGATGCCTCCTTTCCAGAAGTTCAGTGCAGTAATGAATGTAGTCCTGTGGTACCATTGTTTTCTATTAGATGGAGTCACCTCTGCTCCAGTATGGTTGGTTCCTCCTAATAACTTCGGGTCAACAAAGGAAAAATGCAGTAATATTAGCAGCCGTCTAAAAATTATGTTCTGATATAGTTAAAGAGATGGAATTAGGGTTAGGATTCGTGTTAGGTTAGGCTGGGTTTCCAAAGTACTGACTTCATTTTGTTTTATGTATGCAGCTCAGCTAAGTCTGTGCTTTTATGTCTATAGTCAGATTGTCATGTATTAATTTTCAACGTGATTGCCTTAAAAGAAAAGAGTGATACACAAACTGACCTCATAATAAAATGATGTATAACTAAAGTGTTGGCATAAGGCACCATGCACCTAAGGACGGATTGTATGTCTGTTGAATGTGGTACCTGGAAGCTCGTTTTTAGGAGATGGTAGGTTTAGTTGACGTGTTACAGTTAACGTGTTGTTTGTATCATGAGCTACAGAGCCCACTTTTCAGAGCGAGTGGAAGGAGCACAATCTCCGTGTTAACTGAGTACACCAAGTCAAGAGCCTCAGGTCTTTCCCTGCCCTACAGAGCCTTGTGAGCTTGTGTGACAGGACCTGCCAGGCCTGCCACAGCACCCCTTGTGTGGCTTGTATGACACTGTGTCTTCGATGCATCGAAGCACCCAACTCTTTGTCACCACTCAACTTCCTCCACCTCTCTTATAAACACCTAGGCCAGTTTCTCCTGATTTATGCTTTGGAATTATCTGTTCCCTCTTCTGTATGGACTGCATTTTGAAACAACAAAACCCTCTGGCAGACCTGAGTATAAAACAACAGTGGGGGGATGATGCAGTATTGCTCTCTCACAGGAAGTGTTGTCTTTCTTTTTCTTGTCACCTCTTCTCCCTCCCAGTGCAACGCTTAGAGCTCAATATTACTATTATGCTAGTACCTCTCCCTATTTTAATTGTGTAATATAGACAGTAAATTCCACAGGGCAAGGGCCTGGTCTTTGTCCTTGTCTGTATGATGCCACGCACATCAGCAAAGCTATCTAAATAACGGTTACTGATAACAAAATGCAGCTGCCAATTTTCCTAAACTTAGAATCATTTCTCTCAGCTATAACTCACTGATTAGACATTATCCCTGCTTCTCTGAAGATGACTCTTTCCGACAGCCAGGACTAGGCTAAATGATAGCTACTTATTGTCAGGTGAATGGAGTCTCAAAATCAGGTGATTGAACAATAACATGGGTAGAAAAATAAGAGAAAGAACATATTTTACTTGTGTGGGTTTGGTTTTTTTTTGAGTAAACTCAGATTACATTTTTGAAGTACATAAGGAACACAGTCTTGTTAATATTTCAGGCATCCAGAGATGCTATGAGGCTTATAATGTACTTCCACTACAATATAATATATAATACAATGCATCCCTTGTTTCTGCATACTTCTGTGAGTTGTATTTTTTTTAAAGTAGTGGAATTCCAGGCTTTCATCCACATTCTGAGATTGTATATTGAATTTCTGCAATGTGTGTTAGGACAGGCATTTTCCTCTTTTCTCCATCCCTGGTAAAGTTGCTCTGTGGAAAACAACTCTGCATATGCATATTTAGAGCTTGCTTTAATTTCAGTCTAGAAAAGGTCTTAAGTTTCGATGGATTGAAGTGGAAGTGTGTGATACCTTTGGGCACTGAATTTACTTTTTTATCAAAGGCTGGTTCCCTCTGAAAAATCTCTTTCCCCCTTCCTATGCTGGCTGCTGTTCTCAACAGAAATGCCTGTCCTCTGCAGTACTGTAGGGGGCATCTTACACTGTAAAAGATGAGCATTATATGATGTAGTAATTGCTTTCATTTTGCACTGTACAGCACAGCCTTTGTTTGGGTAGCATTTTGATTTAAACAGTAATCTAGGTCTGCTGCACAAATAAATTATTCAAGACCGAGGGGCAGAATATGGTTCTATAACGAGCCTGAGCCAAGCCACCCTGATAGTGAGTTTTGACCCTTCTGGGAAAGGGTTAAGTGGGTTCTGCTGACTCATTGAGGTAGGTGGCTTATTAGTTCACTTGTGTAAAAGGGAGATAAAAATGGTTTGCTGGGGAGAGGCCATCTAAGATGCTGGCTGAGCAGTCATGAGGGAGAAGCCTTAGAAATAGCTGAACTTTATTTTCTTATTGCTTATATCCTTGTTAATAAAGCCAAACCCCCAAAGCAATAAGGGGGTGGGGATCATTTTGGACTCCATTCAGTGTACAGCCTGTGCTTGAAAGCGAGATGGGAAAGATGCCAGCTCACAGGTATAAATTACATGAAACAGTGACATAAAGACCTTGCATGGTGAAAATATTAAAGCATTCAGTCATAAGACCAATAACCGGGAGAGACAGGAATGGAGAGGTTGAAGGCAGGCTAGAAAGTCAGGTTTTAAGATGAGACTTCAGAAGATAGGGAATCGGTGAAAGGGGAGAGGTCTGCACAGATTGTTTCAGGTGACCAGAGCTGCAGAGTGAATGGTTTTTCAGCAGTGACGCTGGTCTGACACTAGATTAAAAGAGTAGGTAAGTACCCAAATTTATCTAGGAAGGATTTTTCAGCAAAGATGCACTGGGACTCATATTTTTGCTCAGCCTCAGTTTGCTGCTGTAGGCAGGAGGGTTTTTTCTGGCATTGTATAGTAGAAGGTGAAAGTGCAAGGAGCATCCATACAGTCAGTTAAGAATACAAACACAAGAACATCAGAAAGGCTGTGTGGGGTCAGACCAAAGGTCCATCTGGCTCAATATCCTGTCTCTGACAGAGAACAACAGTGAATACCTAGGGAAGAATATAACAGCAGCGATATAAGTGATATTTCCCCAGCATGTTCTTCCAGCTTCTAATCACTTGCAACTCAAGGACTTCCTGAGCCAGATGTGATATTTCTGTATTTAATCGCCCTTGATAGATTTTCCTTCTATGGAGGTGCCTAGTCATTTTTGAGTTACAGCCATTATAGCCTTGTACCCGCTAGCCTCCATGATCCTTGTGGCTCGAAGTCCCACAACTTACTCTACACTGAACACTAAGGCATCTCCTTTTTGTCTGTTCTGAACCCACTGCCCACTACCCTCCTTTAATGCCAGGATAATCTCTAGTTAGTGTCTGCATGCCTCACAAGATTTTACCCACCTCTATCATTATGCCCCATCGTTAGGTCTTTGTTTTTCAGCCCGAGTTACTCATTCCTCATATGGGAGCTGCTCCATGTCTCTGATTATCCTGGCCGTTCTTCTCCAAACCCTTTCCAGTTCTACTGTGTCACATTTGAGATGAGGGACCAAATCCTCACACAGATTCCGGGTGCAGGTGTGGCAGGGATTTATGCTGTGGCATAATGGCCTTCTTTTTTCCATTCTCTGTTGCTTCCCTATTAATTCTTAACAGTTTGCCTGCTTTTTTGGCTGTTGCTGAGCATCAAGGCGATATTTTCATGGAACTATTTGTTATAGCCACAAAATCTTGTTGCTGGAGGGCAATGGTCAGCTCCGAGATCATCATTTTATATGTTAAGTTTTCTTATGTGTAATGCTTTACATTTATTAGCCTTGAATTTCATCTGCCATCTTGGTGCTCAGTCTCTCAGTCTCATTAAGTCCTTCTGCATTTTTTCACAGCTGGCCTCTCATTTCTACTACTCTGTTTCCTTAATGTCCTTTGAACAACGTAGAAACTCAGAGTATGTAGGAAGCAAAGAAGTTAAGGAGGGATACATGACAGAGAAATCCATTTGATGTTGGTCTGAGTGAAGTAAGAAGGAAGAAAGCAATGAAAGCTGGAGAGCTAGGAGATAAGTGTTCAAAAAGAGATCTGAAGACAATACACAAATTAAGAAGGGGACCTACGCTGGATGGAGACAGTAAGATATATATGTAAGCTGAGGAGGTTAATGCAAAATATTAATTTGTTCAGATGTATAGAAATCTGGGGAAAGGTTATGGGGCAACCTCTGTGGGAAGGAAGGAGATGGTGGGATTTACAGAAATTACAGGTTTGTGGAACTATTAGTGGAACATAGATGATAAAATGACATCTGTGCTAGACTGGGAATTCAATGTGGCAGAAGCAAGTTTGGAAGGAAGCAGAAATGTGCCAAAAATAAGTCATTCCTAGTGTTAACAGCTGCATTCTGCGTCGTAATACTGATAGGTGTGGGGCCATGGCCCATTTCCCCCCATCTAGGATTTTCAGGGTAATTTGATTTATTGCATGCAGCAGTAGTTTAGACTGGATAATTTTAAAAGGAGTTTAGCACCATTTCCTTCTTTTACAGCTCCTTGAGAAATGCTTACGCATTAGCTGTAGTGGAGAGCTATGTGAATTACGAGACAAAAAGCTTTACTTGGGGATGGTTATGTTGCATTGCTTGCTTTTCCTTAAAGGGTTTAGCTGGAGTACATTCAATATAGACATTATAACATGAAAATACAACATCCATGACCTTCCTAAATTTATAGACAGAGATGCAGAAAGCGTGTGATTAATATAGTCTAGGGCTTGGAAACAGAGACTGCATGCTCATGTAATCCAGCAAAATCTCTTTAAGAGCTACCTACCTGTTCTCTGGAATTCACTTGTCATTCAGAAAAACAGAAGTGGGTTACATCTCTGGCTGTTCTAAGTGTGAAAAAACCCTCCCCAAATTGGAACTATGTGTAACAAATAAACAGTTCTCTAGAGAGGTGGGAGTATAGCTCTAAATGGTGTGTGAATTGCCTCAGTCATCTCAGCAAGGTGCTAACTTAGTAGCCCAGGAGTAATAATTTAAATGCCAATAAGATTTGTTACATTGTTCTTCATGTAAGAAATTGAGAAAGGTTCAAAGTACATGTATTGAGGTTGTGTATTGCCAATACCAGCATAATCTACTTAAATCAACACCCTGTCATTTTGGCTGCCCCTAGGAATAGAAATTTTTTGGACATGGGAGAATCCTATCCTTTTGTTTCTTTCTAGACTGCCTTTTGTTCTTTGGTACATTTCAATGTATTCAGGAGCTGATTTCATGTTGCTTCCATATATCCCCCTGTTAGAACCATTCAGCAGCTTCTGAGCTTGGTGTTTTCCTGTGACTGCTGTTCCCCTGCCACAGGGTGCGCACACACGTACACACAAGCGCGTGTGCATGCACATGATCACAGACATAATGGGAAAACATGATTTGTGACTTACAAAAACAGGCAACAATATGAATTTAGTTCTTCCCAGGACCAGCAGGTCGAAGTAAAGGTTGAGACGTCTACGCCAAGCTATCCAGCTGTGGCAATGTGAAAACTGTCTTAAAGAGCCGGAGAAGGGACATCCTGTCTGTGCTTTGAACCTTCCCCTCTGAATTGCGTTTCAAAGATTTTTATTTGCATGTATCTTTAAAACAGACAAATTTAATCTTCACACAAGAGTGTAACTGCTTCCACATATGATTCATACCTGCAGGCAGATTGGTTTACTTTTAGTTAAGATATGTATGCCCTGGAAGACACAAATGGGTATAATGGAAAACTAGCTTCATTGTTAACTATGAAGAGAACAATGTCTCTACATAATCAATCAATCAATCACTTTTTTTTTTCCAGTGCACCCTTCATGCCAACATGCCTGAATGCTTTACGGTCATTAGATTAAATCAAAGAACACACCACAGAATGGACAAGGCCAGATCAATAAATCTTAAAACCTGATTCAAACTTACCAAGGACTCTACACAAGTAACCATGAAAGGAAGGATGACTCCAGTCAGAAGGGCATGTGTGCAGGCATAAAACTAAACCAAGATGTAGGTGATACCAGCTAGAAGACAGAAACATTTAAAGGAACTGATCTTTTTTATAGCATCACCCAACTACCAACAGCACCTACCTGGAGCTCAATGTCTTAAGAGTCTTTTTGGACTTCTGAGTAATATTAGAAAATAACCATGGTGGCAAGAACTGTTTACAACTGGCCAGACAGCTATATGCTTCAGGTCATGTCCTGTCAGGAACATGCCTAATTTTAGAGATTTGCCTATTTATGATCTCTCCATTTGGTTATTGCAGGGCACCATATCAAAGAAAGATGCAGCACACACCAGCTGGTATTAAACATTGTGTGACTGGTCCGTCTTCATAGAGCATCCTGGCAATTTGATCTTTGCAATGACTCCATACTGAACTCAGATCCATTTGAAAGCCATCCATTAGTTTGGCAGAACATCTCTCCTTGCTTGAGAGGTGAGCGTTATGAAACCACAATAGCCTTTATGAAACTACCAATTAACGGGGAGCTTTGTACATTTTCCTCATAGAAATTTCCCAGTAGCTGTCATAACATATGAAGGTTCATTCCCAGAGCAGATAAAATGACCACAGGCCTAACTACATTCAAAACTAAATGCATACCCCAGTTCTTCAACTTAAACTTCCCTCCCTCGATAATTTTGCAAGGCATGTGCTCCTTAGTCTGTGAATTGGATCAAAAGTACTGCCTAGAGGCAAAGGGTCAGAGGAGATTCCACATATGAAAAGCAGGAGGCCCTCAAAAGGGTGCAACCTCAGTTGCTGAACAGACACCACAAATACGATGGATAAAAGCCCACATGAGACTGGTATGTGAGCAAGCAGAAGCTGACAGTTGCCCCTCAGGAATACAGTATAAAGCTTTCAGTTCTGCAGGAGACGTGATCTGAAAGTCTGCTTCCTGGGAGCAATCACACCTGAACTGTTGCATGGTGCTGCAGTTGCATAATTTAATAGTTCTCATGTTTCATCCCACAGTGAGTGTTATTGGTGGTAGTGTACATACAAAATTTGTAAGTCATTAGGGATAAAAGGGTCTATGCAAGAAAAGGTCAGACATTATCCTCATGACTGGCAAAAGGGGTCCGTATTAAAACAAAGAAGGTGTTTGATTTTCTTTTGAACATGGGCAGATGATTCAGACCCACATGCCCTTCATATGCTCTGTCTCTCCCCTTTCCATCTCCTCTCTTTTGAAACAGATTTAAGTCCATCTACTTTTATATTTTCAAACAAAACCCATAAAAGGGCCATAAATATCATGACTCGCTAAAATGAAAGCTGTTTTCTTCTCCTCCCAGGAGACTCCTGCCTGAGAGAGAGACAGAAAGAGTTCACCTCTTTGAAAATTTCCTCCTCTGTTGAAGTAAAGCTGGTATCTAAGAGCAGTCTTCAAGGCTTTGTTCTTATCATCTTGACCTGGCTTTGTACTGGCTTCTCTCTGTATTGCTTGTGGAAGTGTGAAGGACGGGGCTAGGGGAAGGAGTTTTGGCTACCACTGGAAGAACAAGGGTCATGCTTGGAAAGGGATTTCATTGTGGTTTCAGAAAATGTTATAAACTCAGTGCACCCACAAAAAGAATGAAGAAACTCATTCCCCTCCTGGATCAGACCAGTGATCCACCCCTTCTGTCTCTGATGTTGGCCAGAATCAGATGCATCTGAGAAGGTATGAAGAAAGTTTAAGTGGGTTATTATGGAATAACCTGCCCCAAGTAAAATTTTCTCCCTGCCTGGCCCAAAGCCCTCCTTCATCTCTCTTCCTTGGTTAGAGTTCAAGTCTATGCCCTGAAGCATGACGGCTTCTCTCGCTTCCAAACTGCTTTTCATCCCGGCCTGTCTAATGTAACTGCCTATGACAGTGTTGTGATGGGATGTATAGGTCTTGTCCATTGAGAGTCTGTGACAGATCATAGCCTTATTGGAAAGAGAGGCAGAGAGGTGAACAGAAGGTGAGGGAGGAGAGCATAAACTCAGATGAAATATCCATCAGGAGGATGGAAAGAAGAGTGAGTGCCTGAGAAACTAATTGCTGCCTGCTGATCTGGGCTGTGGAGATAGCTTGCAAGTGAACATTTTTGCTTTTCAGAGATTTCAGCCTGGAGCATGCTAGGAAAGTCAGCTCTTGGCTGAAACTACTGTTCATCAATACTTCCCCTTATATATATATATTTTTTTTTTTTAAAGCTGTAGAAGTTTGAGAGTAGTCCTGAGAAAACTGTTCTATTATATTCTGAGGGAGCTTTTTCTTGCACTGAAGTTCACTACTCATTTCTGAAAAGGTATTGGAGTAATCTGGGGCTACTAGACATTGAACACCGACGAAAATCAGGCTATTTTTCTACTGCCTGAAAAGAATTTAGGAACCCAAAGTCAGATACTCCTGTCTAGGTCCTCATCCCTATTTTGTAAACAGAGATGGCTGCTCATACTCGTGAGTCAAGCAAAGAGCGTATCTGAAAGTGTTGCGGAGCTTACCAGCTTCTGTGGGTTTGTTTGATCATTGTGTAGTCCATCAACATTTATGTGACACAATGCCAGATGCCCTAATGTGAGGGTTAGAATTGTCCAACACACAAAGGTTTTTGGCTTTTTAGATGTTGTCAGCATTATCTCTGGTGATAGCACTTTACCATAGAAAGCACTAACAAAGTTCCAGGGAATGTTTAGCTTACTTTCTAGATGGATACTTTCCATAGCATGCAGGTTGAATGACAGCTTTCACTTCTTTGTCCAGGAGTTCAGGGAGTTCAGCCCAGTCTCCTAAGGAGAGGGAAAGAAGACCTGGGTCTTGGATTGTATCCAGGCTTCAGTGGTGATTAATTTCACACCCACAGTATCCACAGTTTCCCACGTTCCTTTCCCTCAAAAGTGCTGCAAAGTGATTCACCCTTTTCCAAGTGATGGGTGTTGAAATCTCACCAGATCTCCTGGATGCCACACTGAGGTGTTCAAAGCATCCTGCTGGTATTGGTTCAGCCCAGGGCATTGTTCATGAAGAAAATTGACTGTATCATTTCTACTGGAAGCAGCTGCAGTGAGCAGTTCAGTGGCAGTGTTCAGGGCTCTGTAACCTCCTGTTAGTCGCCATGTTTCTTTACTTGCCATAAAGGAGAACTGTAGGGGAAATGAGACGTGACAATGATTCCCTGTTCTTCCAGCTCCTTTATCAATTCAGTAACAGGACGAATAGCATCAGAAGGTAATTTGTGTTGGGGAATATTAACTAGCTTGCTATGGGGTAAAGGAGAAGCTGTTTGCAAGAGATTAACAGTCAGGGATGCATTTGTAGGAGGTAAAGTGTGGGGCAAAGAGGGTGGTGTCCCTATTTCCCATTTTCCCCATGAGTCCACCCACGACTGACTCTTCAATACATCCATACCCAATATATTACAGGAACCTAAAAGTAAGGTCAGGTGGATTGACTGTCCATTAGACAGAATTAGTTTAGCCCTGACCAGTGGGTGGTTAGTGATATTCCCATTCAAGCCTACAATAGAAACTAACTGCTTGCTAAGCAGAGGCTGTCCTTTGTAAGTGTCCTTAGCTACCATTGATATTTGGGCTCCTGTGTCCATGAGGAATGTTGTAAGGTAGCTGTCATGGTTTAACCCCAGCCAGCAATTAAGCACTACGCAGCCACTCACTCATTTCCCCCCCACCCAGTGGGATGGGGGAAAGAACTGGGAAATAAAGCTTGTGGGTTGAGATAAGAACAGTTTAATAGGACAGAAAGGAAGAAATGAGCAAGGACACTAATAACAACAAGAGAGTGACAATAATAATAAAAGGACTGGAACACAAGACAAGTGATGCACAATGCAATTGCTCACCGCTCGCCAACTGACATGGAAGCCATGCTCCTCCCCGCCCTGCCTCAAGCTGGGCATGACGTCCCATGGTACAGAATACCCCTTTGGCCAGTTTGGGTCAGCTGTCCCGGCTGTGTCCCCTCCCACCTTTCCTGTGCCCCTCCAGCCTCCTTGCTGGCCGGGCAGGAGAAGCTGAAAAGTCCTTGACCGAGTCTAAACACGACTGAGCAACAGAAAACGTCAGGGTGTTACCAACATTCTTCTCATCCTAACCCCCAAACACAGCACTGTACCAGCTACTAGGAAGTCAATTAACTCTATCCCAGCTGAAACCAGGACAGCAGCGATCATTAACTGCGACCATCATCTCAGGACTGGGATCCTCAGCAGTGGGAGTGTTGTCCCACAAACGGGGTTCTTGTACCTGGCGTGCAAGCCAATAACATACAGAATCAAGGTACTTTCAAACTGATTTCATTGATACACATGAATGGGTGCTTGTCTCAAGACAGCACACCCTTGTCTCAAAAATCATCATAATTATATACTTAACTAATACATATTCATTGTTATTTTCCTTAATGATTGGTTCTTTCTTCTTTGCCCTTCATGTAAATTAGCGCGCAGGCTCTGTCTTCTTCCTTCATTGTCTTCTTTTGAGTAGGTGGTATCATTTGAGTAGGTGGTCAATGAGTTGGTGGTCGTGATCTCCTCCTCTAGGAATTACCTTTTACCTACTTCTTCCCTAATCTTGGCAGTTCCTAGCGGTTCTTCAAGGTTTATTGACCAGACCACAATCCATTACCTTTTCTGACATAAACATAAAGCCTGATTGTCTAATAGTCAGTTTCTAAACTCTAAATCATGTCTAGTTATTGTTTCCTTACTTTAAATATTAACTGGTGGGGGCTGTACACAGGACTTTAGTAGGTCCTTGGTTATTTCAATCATATTATACATATTAATTGATAACAGGAGTAGTGGCCGCCAGTACTGCCACTGAACCAAGCCCCCAGCCTAGTTTCATGCATATTCACAGTCTAGGTTTAGTGCTGGTGGATTTGGGTATATCCCTGAACTTGCATCCCTTGCATTCTCTGTCTCCCTAGTCGTTACCCTTTTAAACCATATGGTGTCACCCCATCTCCTGACACAGGTCCCAAGAGGGCTATCATGAGAAGTGAATGAGGGAAGCCTGTCCAGCTGCCGCAGAAGGGGAGTTGGCAGCCCATTGAACTGACTCGGAGAGAGCCCCTTCTCTAGACACATTTTCCATCATCTCTTAGGCTCAGTAGTAACTGAGGGCGTTTCCCCTTTTTGGTTTTGTCTTTTGCATGGAGCCAGGCTGGCTCTTTTACGTTTACTTTAGCTGAGGTTCTCCCCTGGTTTTTATCCTGTGGGGCATATGGTGGTAAATCTGCTAGCATACGTTGAAGGACCTCTTGGAAATTAATACCGTTTAAGCTTGTCTTAATGGCTAAAGCTAAAGATTTCCACGCCCCCTCAGCTTCCTTTATTACAGGTCAGAAGTGTACAGGCTCCCAAATCACCTCCCAGGGATGGGGCTCTGCGGGAAGGGGTTGTCCAGCCCCTGGGCCAATGGGTGCTGGTCCTTCTAATTCAGCTAAAATCACAGGTTTCAGCAGGGCAGTCCAGGCTGGCTGCCGAGGCCCAGGGCCACACACTTTTCCCCCTACGGTCAGTGGGATGCGTCGTGCCTCCCCAGCACAAAGTGCAAGTCCATAAGGGACTGGTAGTATTTGGCCTCGTGGTATCCAGCAATATTCCTGGACCTAATGCCAACGATCGAGCTTCAGCTGGGGCAAGGTGGAGGTGGTTGGCTCTGGCTGTCCAGATGCGTGCTAGCCCATCGACGGGTGTTTCCCCTGGGTTAGCTCGGTATCTGTCCCCCAGACCTCTTAACTCTAGGGCAGTAAACCCTCGAGTAGTTGTGGAGGGAAGCAGGTTTTGTGCCCCTGCGGGCGTGCTCTGTTGTTCGGTCTTGATTACTTGTGCCAGGAGAGCAGGGGCAGGGAATTATCATCATTCACCTGGCCCTGAGGGGAGGGGATGTGGGTCTGCTTGCTTCCAGATATCCCCATCCCAATCAGCATCAGACATGGCACAATAGACTTTAACCAGGTCTACTGTAGTAGCTTCCAACAAGCTCCTCCTGTGCTCTTCAGCTTCTGCAATTAACTGGGGCTGAAGTTTCGACTCAAGCAGTCTATTTTGCATTTCTAATTGCTTACACTTTACTTCCCAAGTATTCTTTCCATTTTCCTTTTCTCATTTTCCTTTTTCAACTGTACATTTTCCCCTTTCAACTCATCAGTCACATCTGTTGCTGCCCTATGACAACTGCCTAGTAGCCAGCACATAGCATCTTTCCCTTTTCCCTTTAACTTACAAGAAGCCCACCATCTGGCAAGCTCCTGCCAAATATGATCAGCATCCGTGTAGTGGCTCTCCACCCAGGACAAACCACATTTGGGATTTCACCATCCCTCTTTCTCCCACTTGTTGCCACTCTGTCTAGTTTTTCATGGCACAGACAAACAGACACGCAGACACACAGAGACAGTATCTTTATACTCGCACCAAACTGATTGCCTCAACAGAGTGTGTCCAAAAGAGATCCTCCTTCTGACACCAATAAAATGTCATGGTCTGTTTGGATCTTTCAAATTTACAGGAAACCACCAGACAAAAGAGACAGCAATTTGCAAATGGTCATGGCTGCATAATGGCCCTTTAGCTCTTTCTGGCCACCTGTCCTGCCTACCTGGTGCTCTGGCTTTGACGTAATGGTGCTGCTCCCAGCATACATCAGGCCTTGGAGTGAGCTGGGTTAGCCAAAATCTAAGCAGGAGCTGAGTGAACAGTCACAGAAAGGCCAGGG
>JAVKLA010000030.1:15809797-15866458 GCA_034782735.1 Sagittarius serpentarius | reverse complement strand
CTCCGGGACGGGAGAGGCCGCGTGTTTGCACCCCCGAAGGCTGGATTTGCCCCGGTGGTGTTTGCCCTCCTCCCCCCTTGCCCTCCTGCTTTCGCAGCCCCGAGGGCTTGGGGGGAGCAGGGTGCTGCGGCCCCGGGGCGGGCCCCCTGGGTGCCGGGCACCGGCCCCGCGTCCCTTCGCCCTGGGTGCCGGGGCAGGGGCGGATGGTGGTGCCGGCAGCCCCGGTGGGCTGGCACTGGGGGTGCGGGTCCCGTCCCTCTCCCTCGCTCGCGCTCCCTCTCCTTCTCATTTGAATAATGTCTAATTCGGGGAGGTTTATATTATTGAAATGGCCGCCTGGCTTTCCCCGCCTCTCATGTTTAGTAATTCAGACCTTTAATAACAGCCACTCAGAGCCCAACGCCGTGTTTATATTTTACATTCGCCCCATGTGCTTTTGTGGTTCAATATGATTCTTCTTTCTCGCTCTCTCGCTTTTTTTAAATTTTCTTGGCAACCCACAGGGCCCCGAGATCAAACCCAGGCTGTGTGAGGAGAGGAGGGGGGAGAGCTAGGCCCTGGCTCCTCTGGCAGGCGCCTAGGCCTCACTCTCTGCTGCTTGATTTATTTACTAATAACCAAAATGACCCCCCCATCTCCACTCCACCCCTGCCAGCAAAAACAAAACCCTCCTGGGGCTTGAGCAGCATCAGATCTGCTCATAGATTCTCAAACACTCATGTCTTTTAAATAAGGAGCTTATTTTTAATTTATAGCAACTCAAGACTGTAAAGCTGTTCCTTTCATATCTGCTTTTCAGAGGCTTGGGCATTTTTTGGTCCCTTTGTCCTTGATTCTTTTCCTTAAAGGAGAGTTGCTTCTAATTTACGTTTCCTGGCACTGAGAGAGCTATAGAAGACACACTCAAAATCTGAACAGCTTTCCTCCTCCCTCTGAACACAAACAGAATTGACTACATTGAAGATAATCTTATTCACCTTCTTTTTGTTTAATGTGGATGCAGTTTAGCAGTGCAGTGTGTCAGATGCTTTTGTTGCTGCTTGTATCTTTGACTGTTCTGCATTGGTTTTTTTTTTTTTTCTTTCATTTAGATTTGGCTTTCAAGACAGAAGATACTACTAGGCAGTACAGGGTCTAGAAAGGAAGATAAGTTTTCTGTGATTGTGTCATAAGAACACCAAGTGAAAATTGAAATTAATCCTCTTAAATTGTCTGGAGTAATTTGGTTTTAAACCAGATATTAGTCTACTTAGAAAGAAAACAAAGGTCTACTTTATTAGAAAGAGGCAGTAATTAAAAAAATATTTATGCAGGGATGGGTTTCAGATAAAAATGTGTAGGTTTTCATTAGTGACCATTGTTTTCACCCTGTGGAGAAAAAGGACCGAACAGCAGGGTACTTCAAAGTAGCAGTGCCAGATTAGCGTATAAACATCTTTGAAACATGACTAGGAAGAGAGTTCACATACAAATGCAGACGGCGTGTTCTGTAGTTTGCTTCTAAATTTAATTTGTCACAAAATACTATGCTGCAGCTAATGAAAAAGATTTTGATTTAAAAAATAACGACTCATTATTTATCCTTTTTCTTCACCTTTGGTGAAGACAGGGCTTGAATACTAGAATAAAAAAAAAATCTGTACAAGTGGTAATGAGACTGTTTAGGTGACTGACTGTTTCACAGACCAACAGCACAAGGCTGGCTGGACAAAAAGCAGTAATATGATTTCATGCCTTAAATAGCATATGTTTTTGCACTCGCTTCACAAGATGTGGTCAAGCCGATGATGTCATTGGCCAGAGGACAAGGTGCAGTTAATTTGATTTATTGACCTGGGGTGAGGTGTAGCACTGAAACCTTCTCATAGGGAAACCATTTATCTGAGGACAATTTCCTTTATAGCAGCAATTTAACCACTGCTGAGACTGTAGATATTTTATCCAGCATGATAAAAATGTACGCTGCATCTTGCAAACAAAATTTCTTTGTCACTGACGTTTTAGTAATTTTTATAGAATGGAATACTGGACAGTGGCCCTTGTGCAGTCTTATGGCTGAGATGGGGTTTATAACTCTGAATTGGGGTATTTACATGCCAAAATACCAATGTATTTTGCTCAGACGTGTATTTATGTACCTGTGTTGTAGCTTAAAATTTTACTGGAATGTGATGTGGATAGAAATGTCTTCACCAGTGAAGCCTATAGGCATCATATTAGTGGGAAGCCCCTTTTCCCAAACACTGGCGTCATCTTCGCTTGTCAGAAGGTGCAGAGACTAGCGCTTGAGTATTACTCCTCAGTCCTGAGTAAGGACTTCTATGTTATTTTATCCCTGATGGGTGTCGGATTTTAAGCTGCTTCTTGGACCTTCTCTATCAGTAGTGACTGGGAGAGTAAAAGAAACTTTTTTTTGTTCCCTGTGGACTACCTGGCTGTGGTGAGAGTGGATGGTTATGCTACTGTTGCAGTGCTTCCTAATTCTTACCAGGGGAACATGTTCTCCTATTTTGGCTGTCCTTTCAGCTTTGATTTTATTAGAGACAGAAGGAAGAAGGCTTATCCTCCCTGTGAAATAGTTTCACTGCCCGATTACCTCTGCTTAGTTATCAAGGTGGCTCTGCCTTTTTTTCTCTTTTCTTTTCTTTCTTTCTTTTCTTTTTCAAAACTGACCAAAACTTACCAGTCTAACAGCTGGTTGGAAAATAGGCTATGTCAGTAGCCGTGCGGCTGCATGTGGGGCAGAATTGGGAAGGTGTGCGTCAGTATGGTGATTTCACAATAACAGGAGCTAGAGCTTACTCCTCGCTTCATAGAAGGAAGGGGAAGAATCTGATTTTCCCACCCTGCCATTTTAAGAGGAAAAAAATCTCAAGTTTGCTGTCGCTAACAATTTCTCAAAGATTAGCCTGCAGTAATAATTCAGGCAAGTAAGTGTTAATACTGACTTCCTGATGCTGAATATGGATAACTTCTGAATGCTTGTCTTAGCAAGTAATGGTGATGATGTCTGGAGTTGCCTCACTTGATGGAATCAGTGAGGTAGCCTTCAACATAGTCTGTCCATTAAACCTAGGAAGCACCAACATATTCTGTGTTAGGAGTCTCTTAATGTGGTGTGACGAAGTGTTGTTCCTACTTCTGCTCAATTGTAATACTGACTTGTGCAGAAAAAAAGAGATTTTCAACAACATTGTAACTTAGTAGTATTTGTTAAATTTCCAGTGGTAAATTCCACATTTAGAGTAGCACATCTTTGCTGTTTTCTTTATGTTGAGGTGTGTGAGGTTGCAAAGAATTTGGGGGTAAATGTTTTGTCCATGCTGTCCAGAATGTTTTTGTTTGATCTGTCATCCAGCTTCTTTCTGTTAAATAGTATTCATCACCTCCATAGACACGCTGGTTTTCTCTCCTGGTTCTCTGGAAAATTTGCAGTAGTTTTTTGTACCATGCAGTAAGTTTTCATTAGCTTTCCTCAAATTTTGGCTTCTGTGGTGTTCAAGACTTCAAAATAGATGACAGCATTTTTAAGCTGACAGCAAATCTAGACAGTTAATTTTCTTACCTTTTTTCCAGCATTATCTTCTATTCCCCTCAAACTGTTGTTGCCTATAGGACAATAATCTTGATACTGATATTATATACAGCTGACAATTAGGCAGCCTCTGCTACTTGCACTTAGAGCTTTATTATTTTCATCTTGAGAGAATCAGTGACAGTCCTGGCAAATGACTGTCTTTTATGACATACTTTTTTTCAGTCTCTGACAAAGCTGTTGTCAAAAGAAGGTGTTGAACAAAATTAAATATGACTTGAGTATCCCAAATGTGATATGCTTGGTTTGGGTGCTTAAGCTAGTATGTGAATGAAAGACTATCTCGTGTTGCTGGATAGATTTACAGGGATGGCTGTTTATTACTGCAGAGGTTTGTCTCATGTTAACAAATTTTCCCACCCCTTTTCCTAATGTGCTACATTGTTACATAGGGCAAGTTAAGCCTGGGATTTGTTGGACTGAGTGCAGGAGTTAAATTTAAGGAAAGATACTGGTCTTGGTTAGTATGTATTTAGTAATTGTATTTAACTTGAAACTATTTGACAATTGCTAACATACACCTAGATGTATTTTCTTTTCTATAGTTCTTTGCAATAAATTTCTTGAATTGTGTGAATAGGCCCTCATGCTGCTTCATGTGCACTTATTTTTCTGTGTAGAAAAGGAAAGAATTACTTAAGATCTCAGTATTATTCCTTTCCCTAGTTTATTTCACAACTAGCTAGGAAATATCCACATTTGTTAACATTTTACTGTATTAGAAATTATCAGCTCTATAGTGCATTACAAAGTATTTGCAAAGGGAGTTTTTTTATAAACTGCTACTGGCTAATTGAATTAGTTTAGGGTTAATAAACAACACAGTTGAGTGATGAAGTGTTGGTTTGGTATAGAGGATTTACTGGGTTCCAATCCCGAGTTTGTTACCAGTTTTGCTTACTTTGCTGTTCTGGGCTAAATCTGTGTAATGGGAATTATAGAGCACACTTTCACAGCGGTGTTGCTGGAAGAATAATTAGCTAATGTTTTGCAGTATTTTTAAAGGTAAGAGTACTGTGATTCTTCTGCTTTTACACGTAATCATCCAAGCTTGTGCTCAGGTTAAACTTTGCTTAGGATGTTTCAGTGCTGGTACTGTTCATGTACTGTGATCAGCGATGAAGGCCTCCTGTTGTAAAGGCCCACATTACTGTCAGTTCTAACCACAATGTGATGTAGATCTGCTGTAGGGTTTGCAGTTCAATGACAGTTTAAATCAGCCCAAACCTGTCCTCATCTCCCTGTGTGTTCCTGCCCCCTTCTCTGCACTGGTACAGACGCTTGCCTGATTCCTTTGCTGAGCTAGTTCAGGGAATTACGTTGGCAGAAAACAAGCCTTGCCAAAAATAATGAATAGGTTTTTTGTTGGTTTAGCTCTCTGAACTGGCGTACAATGAATTTAGACAAATAGCAGTACCAATCAAGGAAGGGAACAAGAAGCACATGTGTTGACCCAAGTCTTCTCATAATTTCATTCTCTCTGATGGCTTTCCTGTTGGTATAAACGGGGAGTCATGCTCTCAGCCATGTGATCCTACCACTTACTTGGCACCCATCCTAGCACTTACTGGTTTCCAGGATGCTCTAGCTTAACTTGCTAACCTGGTGGAGAACTAGCCCCAGATCATTTTAGGTCTTTGGTTTGTGAGTTGAAGTTGGCTCAACAAAGGCCTTCAAGTGCACGAGAGAGGGCAGAACCATGTGAGTGAAAGTGGAGGAAGGGGAAAGAAGGAAGAGAAATGAAGCTTCCTCTTTTCAAAAGCAGCAGCAAACATTCTGGTTAGCTTAGTTGTATTGTATAGCTTTGCTTTTAGATTGACGTAAATGGTTGTGAAACAACAGTTGATTGAGTTGATGAGGTCAAGATGATCAAAAGTGGTACTGGCCCAAGGGAAGTGATGGGAATGTATAGCCATGGGCTCTATGCTAGACCTCCTACTCTAGCAGCAGGCTGTTCATAGATCACTGAAGCCAGTGATGAAACTGCACCTAAGTAAAAGAGTAGCTTGGAAACCAACAGATGCTGGAAACTTGGTGTGGTTTGTGCTGTCATAGGTATGATTGCATTAATGGTAGCCACGGCAGAAAATCTTAAATAAAATTGTGGATGAGATCTTTAAGTGGCTCCCATTATTTTAGTGCTGCTCACAGTGAGACACCTTTCTAAAAAGGACTGTGGCTTAAAAGGATATGTTGGCAAAAGTACTTGGGAAATTACAGACACTGTTACTTCTGCTAAATTTTGGACTGATGTCCTTGTAAAGCAACCTTTAAAAAACCACACAAAAACCCCAAGCGTAACTGCTTCAGCCATTTAACACAATCACTCTGAGACACATTTATCTTTTCTATAAATCGTGATATTGTGACAAGGAACCTTTTGCTCATCAATCCTTTTATTTTCTTCTTCCCAGAAATCAGATTTGGCTGTATAGAAATGAAGTGGCATATATAGCATGTTTGATACTGTATGACAGGGCATGAAGTTTTGGAAAAGGAAGATATGAACAGCTAAGTTACTAAAATAGTAAATATAGTTGAAAACTTAAAAATAAGCATGGAAAAACATGTCGAATCAGGCTAGAGATGCAGCTTACTTCTTTTCCCCTCCTTTTCTTTAAGGGCTGGTAAGAAGTCACCCTCCTTTTTGCAGTGAGCTCCTTCGCTATTTGTTCTCTTTGTCCTTCTGATGATTCAGTTTTATTTGAAAAATACCATGTGGCTTAGTAATTTGTGCCTCACCATACTAGTGTGAAGTTGTAGCTTTATACTACTTGGATAGAGCTGAGGGGGAGGAGTATACTGTGAATACAGGTAGAAATGACTCAGATGTTTGATGAATCACTCATTTCTACATTATTAACTAATACACTCTACTGAATGAGAAATGAGATTCAAGCTTCTTCCAGGAATCCTGTTGCAAAGATGCCTTTATAATTATCCATAATTTTGTTTCTTACCTGCTAATCTTTAGTAAGTTATCACTTTTATTTGAATTTTCAAATGTAGGTTTAAATAGATATTTGAATTTGCTTATTTCTAAGGCTGCAGAGATATTGACATGCCAGGAAATGCTACCTCCCCTCCCTACCACCTCCTCCAGGAGTGTTTCCCATGCCATCCTCCAAGGCATGGACACACACCTGTGTGCACACATGCTCTGGAAGAAGTACCAGAAAGCTTGGGCTGGGGACAGTTTCTTCTAGCTCTGATTGTAGTAGTAGAAGACATTACTGCTTCTGACTGTTGGAGTTTCCTGTTCCCCTGCATCTATTGGTGGGTCTGCCCATTCGGGTACTGTCTAATCCATTTCAGTTAAAATTAGATGGGTTAGTAAAGACTGTGATCTAAGCTGCCTAAAGTAGCCCATGTAATTCTGATCGAAATCTATAAGTCATCATGCCTCAGGGTACAGTTCATGTTATATTTAATTCAATTTAAGGGCGGGCTGCTGCCAAAAAGAAGTGGGAACATAAGCACGAAGAGTATTGGGCCATCGCTTTCTGGACTATTGTCCATTTTGACAAAGCCTGTGTAAAACTGTGTCCTAGTTTCTGGCAGAAACGTGTTGGGATTGTGTGGAGAAACTGGAGGTAGGAGGGCAAAGGGAGCAGTAACTTTCCACTTGTAATGTTTGTTTCTGAATGAGGATGTCTGTCCTCAGTGTTAGAAAGATGTGGTCCTTTTCAGGTTTTATTAAACTTTCCAGTGCTACTTTTCTGTTTTTACTGAATTTATGTTGATCTGAACTATACAATGTAAATTGTTATGAGTATTTCCAGTATCTCAAGTGAAGCATGTGATTTACAAGTCATTTCCCTTAAATGGACTTTATCATAAGATTATATTTACTTGCTGTTCCATTTCAGTCAGAATATAATTACTTTAGACAGCTTATGGCAATAAAGCTAGCTAAAACTGGGAATTGAGGAGTACCTTTCAGAACAGTTGAGAACTTACACTTCTGTGTATTTATTTATTTAGTCTGAGGTCTAGTAGCTTCTGACTTCAAATCAGTCACAGTCTCACACAGCAAGTTGTTTGAATCACATCATTGCTAACCTTTATCCAACTATTATTTTACTGCCAGCAGAGCTCCTCTTTGGTTAGGATGGGTGTGCCAAAGTAAGGAAGAAGCTATCAGCTGCCAGGCTGCACTGCTGCCTATCGAATTTTGCCAGCCACTGCCCTAGAAAAAGACGTTGAAGTAGCAGCAGTTGTAGGACAGACTTTTAGTCAAAGCTCTCATATGAGGACACATCAGGTGAAAAGTGTAAACTAGAAACCTGATCATTTTTCAAAGTTGATTTTACACAGTTTTGAAAAAAAATTTATCTTCTAAAGTTGCAGAAATTTTTCATGTATCTGGTTTTAAACTAACCTTTGCTGCTTACCCTTATTCTTTTTTCAGTGTGTGTAAGGTTGTACAAAGAAGGGCTAAGCACTCTGCATGTTGGTCTTCACCTCTGGCTCAGGCAAGTGCTGCGCTGCAAATTCTTGGCATTTGGGAATGTAATCAAAGGAACTATCGCTGTGTTTGCCCTGTTCTTACACTCTTTCCTGGGTGTCTGCTGTTGGAGAAGGGTCAGGCAGATCTTTGGTCAGAGCCAGTATGGTGATTTTAGCGTTCTCTTTCAAACGAAAAGAAAACACCTTCCCACTTATTCCTCAGTCCATCTTAAGTTTTGTAAGTGGTTCTTTTCCTATCCTGAAGTGCTCAGGAGCACTATAAAAGAGTCCAGGAAAGATGATGTTCCTTGTCTGCTCTGCACATTTCCAGCTCTAGGAAACAACTAGGGAGTTGCTCCAAGGGCTTTCCTACTAATTTCTAGTTCCTTACCAGGGAAATAGAGAACTGGAAGATCCTTTTGCTCTCTTACTTTGGGAAGCTAAGACTGTGGTTGTTAAAAATTCAGCCTCTGTTACTACTTCGTGGAAAAGATCCACAACTGAGCAGATTCTCAACTCCTTAAGACCACTGAGGGTCTTGTGCATGTTTGAGAATTGCCCTACAGATGGGGTCTGCAGAAATCTGTATCATTTTTGAGCTAATTCTATTTCAAGACTATTCCATTCCTTTTCTCATTACAGCGGGAGACAATGACATTGTAAAGAATATCTCCTCTCGGTTCTCAGAGATAAAAATACTGTTTTATTATGATGTGATTTAATTTGGTTTGGAACCTAGTTGCAACATGGTTGCACCTTATATGGTTCAGTTCAGTGGTGCAGAACGGACTTGTTCCAAATATACTAAGCACTGACTAAAGCCCAGTGCCGTAAAACTTCCTGAGAACGCACTTCAGCCATGCCTGTGTTGGGGAAAAACTACTTCATTAATATCTTTCTCAACACAGTTAAAATTGAAAATGGATCCAGGCACATCTTGTAACACATTTTAATAACATCTATAGTAAATGTAACTATAAACTAACAGCTAAATTTAAAGGATACAGCACTGTGTTTAAGTGCTTATAAACTTAAGTTTTCTGTAATTGTGGATGATGAACTCTGCAACAGAGAAAAAGATTTGCTATATTGAAGTTTGAATAAAGGCATAAAGAGTTTGAATAGTTGTTTGGCATTTTAAGTCCCCTAGCCTTTCTCAACTTGATTTGCTGGGGGAAAGAGGTGGAACAGGTAGTGTTTCTTTGTGTTGCGGCGGTATCTCTAGTCAGGTTTGCAAGTGTTGTGGGCATCTCTTAAGATCCTAGCAGAAAACTTTCAGTTGTTGCTTCTGTTATAATACTGATAAATGAATAATACAAGAAAAAATACCATGTACAAAGGTGGGCCAGCTCTTACATCTTTTTATTCCCCTATCTTGTGTTAACATAAGCAAAAGTTAGACTTAACAGAAGGACTGTTGGGGAAAACCTAATTAAAGTTCATTTTGAAGTTATATAAAAAGCTTTCTAAAGTCTTGAGACAATACATAAATTTCTGTATGCACTCGGAGAAGACATGTTAGTTGCTTAAGGGATCAGTTAATCTGTCAGTCTTTCAAAAAGCAAAATTAGCTGCAGGCACAGTGGTATTTTTTTTTTCATTACTTATTAAGTAGTGATTTCATATTGTGCGGTTTAGAGCTAGAAATGCTGTGTTTACTAATTAGGAAGGGAATGTCATTGCAATTTGTCCTGTATTTACATCACAAATAGGTGTGAATTGTATAATACAGACACTTCAAGAAATTTATACTCAGAATTGCAGAGAACTCTGCATTTCTGCTGTAACTTGCTTGAGGTTTTATCAACATGCTGCTTTCAGTTTTCTGAGTTTGTGGCGGTTGTATTAAATGTATTTGGTGTATTAGGATATATGCTTGTATACACAAGCTTTTATCACCAAAGGCAGCATCTGTTCCTAAGGTTTTTAAAAACACGGGAGATTAATTTCTTTACTTTTTATTGGCAAGGAGTAGATTGACACATTCAAAAATTTCTTTAGAATGTGTTGTCAACTACAGTAATTTCCCAAGTATACTTCATATTGCGGAAGGTTAGTT
Source organism: Sagittarius serpentarius (assembly GCA_034782735.1). NCBI lineage: Eukaryota > Metazoa > Chordata > Aves > Accipitriformes > Sagittariidae > Sagittarius > Sagittarius serpentarius. Next base: position 15,856,355 of record JAVKLA010000030.1, on the reverse strand, counting down.
AAACTGGGGATTTTCATGGCGTCATCATTCAAGTAGTAATCATCATTCTTGGTTGTGTGAAATATTAGAACACCACTGAAAATGGAAACATATGGGATACAGCTGTCCACTAATCACCTGTATCTGAAACTCCTCAGTTTATTGTTTGTATTCTCTACTTTGTTTAATACTAAATTGTTGAGGTAGTCTTTATAAAGAGAGCAAGTACTGGAGAGACAGGTTACTTCACTGCTTCTGTCTATTGGTTTCGGTGTAATCTGTGTACTTGATAGCAGTGGAGAAAGTGTGCAACAAAGGCATGAAGCGAATATAGAAATGTGGTGGTGCTGTTTAACTGGTAACTAGGACAGTTTTGTTTTCTTAGAAGCTGAATAAACCCATCAATGCATATTGAAACTGTTTAGACACATTGACTAATTACATATGGTTGTGTGGAACTGTTCTTTGGTCCAGCAATAATTTCTGGATTGCTCTTTAAGAAGCATTGAGGTAGCAAATAAGTATACTTTATACTTTACACTGTGGTCTGTTAAAATTTGTTTTGAAACAATTTCTTTGGCGCTAATCAGCTCTAAGGTTGAACTGTGAAACACTATCTGGTGTTACTGACCTACAACTCTGACTTTTTTTATTCAGCAAGTTAATATGAAGTTGTTAATTTTCAGGTGCATTTTCCTTCATGTGCCTTTGTAATACTGAATGATGTATTTCAACAAATATTTGAGATTGCAACATCAAATATGGCATTTATGCATTTAATGCTTAACTATTAGTCACAAACTTAATTGTGACCTGATAAATTGTCCGCTTTTTTTTTTTTAAAAGATTTAATTTCTGAAGCTTTTATATTTGTGAATGGTGAGGAGCTGGGAATAGCAGATATTCCTCATATAAAAAAGGACTGTTTAGAGGAAAAGGGATGACATTTTTTATTTACAAGAAAGCTACTCTTGGGCTGTTCTCAGCGCCCTGCAGATTTGAAGCATTGCATTTAGTGACTGCATGAAAAACACGACTGGTGTTTGAAGGCCCTGCTGGGGCAGTCCTTAAACAAAAGGAGTTGTGGGCTCTAAATGTGGAATATGTTCTTTATCAATTAGTTCTGCTGCTGTGTGACAGTTCTAGTTTGACTATCTGTCTGGCTTGTTGAAGTAAGAATTGGAAAACGTTTTTTTGTTTTTTTTTTTTCCTTTGGACTTTTTGCCTTCTGTTTCATGTCTGAACAGACTTTGTTGTATATGACTGCAGTCATATGCATAGGAGAGGAAAGTGCAAAAAGAAGAATTACTCTGTACTGGAAAAATTGAGGAACAGTGTGGAAGAAAAACATTTTTTTCAATTAGAATCTTTTTATCGTGTGTATACTTTATCAGACCTCTTTACGTGTGCCAGAGTGTTTAAAAAGTCTCACACCAGATGAACAAAATAAGAGGTATTGAAAAGGCAATCTGTTTTCAGTAATATCTTATTTCCTATGTTGTTGACTGGATTTATCTTTGAATAAGAACATTTCTTTTGTGGCAGCTCCTTGATTCTGCAGTGAAGGCAGTATTCTGTGCTTGATACTAGCTAGTTGCCATGGCAACAATTATGATGTCATGAATTCAGTACAGTGACTTCACTGCAGTGTATTTTATCTTTATTCTCAGTTTTCTTTAGGTCTTGCTAGCAAACCAGGAAGCATCTACGTGTGATACTGACTGGTTTATTATGTGATAATGATGACTGATATGATCCAGGTTTGTCAAAGTAAACCTAATTACTGCTTACCTTTAAATTCACCCCCAAAGTCTGGGAAGCTGAGACCTTGCATTTTTATTTATCTGGACCTGTTTCAGCTATTATTAGCCCCAAAAGTTTGCTAATAGGAAAGAAGAGGAAAATAGTTTTTTTTTTTTAATCGCTCAGATATGATTCTTCTCGGCTGAGAGAAATGGAGAGAAATGTATGTACTTTTAAAACTGAAAGTGTGAGAGTAGCAGTGTCCTGTTAGGTCTCTCCTCCCAGAATAATTTGTTCAATTCTGGCTTGCCTTTCTTAGTCCTGTTGTTTTCTGAAGCAGGTGAAATGTTTTCTTAGTGTCTTTTCAAGGGTTTATTGACCCACAAATTGTACCAGGAAACTTCCTGCCCGTCAGCCTTCGGAAATAGTCAGCTGTTTTCTGCTCTCTGAGCACTTCCATTTGTCACCGGGTTGTGCACTTCCATTTCACAGGTAGCAGAGCTGACTGTTCAGTGCATAGTCTCACCCTGTCCTCCATTGCCTTCTGATAGTCAAAGAGAAGTATTTAGCATTTTTCCTGTATTTTTAAAGTGATATGACTTCCAAATTTAGCCTCAGTAAAAATGCCAATAAAAACATTGAGTTTGACTAGCCTGCATTTCTTTTGTTGACATAACTGTGTGTCTGTTTAGAGCTGGCTTAGTGGCTTAACTCAAAGGTTGTCTGGGACTTCTGGGCCATCTGACTTCACATTATCAGTGAACAGCGCAAAGTGTTTTAAGGTGGTATGCTAGGTATTTTTTGTAAGGCTTTTTTTGGCCTCAGCAAGTAAAAGGTTCCTCACCTTTGGCTTAGTTTGACAAAGGTAGTTTCTGTGTATAGATAGTGTCTAAGTATGTTGTAAGTGTGCTGAAAGCCTTTCTAATAACAGGAGAAAATGTAGGATGTGCTGATTTCTTCCTGTGGCTTATTGCTGCAGCAATTGTTTGCATTAAATTGTATTGAGCATATCTCCATTTAGGTGAAGTTAGAATTAAATGACCTCTTCACATTTTTCTTCCCGTGAAGAAAGATGGAGACTTGAAAAGCACCCACTAGCAAATGGGAGGGTGTCACGGACAGCATGTAAGAAGGATGAAAAACGTAACAAGAAAATCAAAGTTGCAGTTGTCTTTCTGCAGAAAAGAAAAAATATCCTGTGTAGTCTGTCATTTATGATAAGCATATCGTGGAATTTGAATTGTGGCATGTTGCAACTGGAGTTAAGAGTATGTGATTGAGATGTCTTTGTTAATGAGCTACTAACAGGGAGTAAACTGCAAAATACTGTTGCAGGTACTGTTGCCATTACCTAAGCACAGAGGTCCTGTGCTTGAAGATTTGCTGGTTTGTGTTGGTAACACCTGTGCTTAGCTTTTTTCTCTAATCAGTACAAATGTGCAAGTGGTGGGGTAGCTTGTGTTAAATTCTCTAAATGCTTTTTCAAAACTGCAAACATTTTTGTCTTGCTATAATGCCTGTGCACACAGAGGGTTTTATTAATTTAAGAGTACTGGTATGATTTGATTGCTAAAACTTACAGGCTTCAGACTAGGTTTGTGATCCTCAGAGTAGCCTCTTGTAATTTAGGTGTTGGGGGTTTTGTTTCTGTTAATTTCTAAACATTAAGGTTTATCTAAACATGTAGGTTTTCAAGGTGCAATTGGACAAAGTGATAGAGAATCTCATCTAGCCACCCTTTCCCACAAAAGGTTGGACCAGGTGATCTTTTGATGTTACTTCCAACCAGAGCTAGTCTAGGATTCTAAGAATGAGCTGTTGGAAGGAATAGCAGCTTTCTTAACTGACATAACTGTGCATGAAAAATTGCTAACTCAAAACTCTAGCTTTTTAGTCATGTGGAGATTAGATCATTCAGTTCCCAGCAGTGTTTGCATGAGTGAGTGTTGCATTTAGAAACAGTATTATGGCAGTTAATACGAGACTGAATATATATGGAATTTAAAGCTCTGGACTGCAGGTGTCTTGGCAATGCACATACTTCTAAAGAAGTGAAAGGGGAGTGTAGAAGTTGGTTTTGGAATGCTTAGGAAAAGTGATGACCTCTACAAAACTTCAGTGTGTGAAAACGAAAGGAAATTTGGAATGGAAAAAGCAAAAAAAAGTTTTACTGTGTGAGTCCCTTGTTCTCTTTTACGGATGGATAGGCATATGGCCTATCTGCAGTATATAGATCAGAAAGGAACCTGCTGCACTTTCTTCAAATGTAACATTTAAGAGAATGGGATGATGTTGAGGGGGGGACAACAACAAGAAAATACTACCGCACCACACCCCCCCCAACCATTTTCTTTTAGAATTATTAAATGAAACAACCTAAACTTTCAGTGCTTTCTTTTATTCCACTCCCAATTCTTCTATGAGAACCAGTTATGTTCTTCCCACTGGGACTCAGAAAATAAATAAGCTAATAGGAATTGCCTCAGTTAGTGCTGTTTCTTCTACTTCAAGATACAGCATAAAGCCAAGGTAGTACATTAGTGCCTAGTTCACACTACAGGCTTCTACTTGCTTTGTTTATATAGAGTGACTGGAACCTATCTTCTAAGTTATTACCAGTACTGGTGGTGCATGGAAGAATGGCACTATTGGTGGAAGTATGGCAAAGCAGTTAGCTTGCATTTCAGGGTACAGTGGCAGATAGTGGCTTGAGTTTTTGTTTGTTCAGGGGCTAGGACTAATGGTGGTGTTTTGGTCCTTTTCTGGTTGCAGCTTTGAAGACTTTTTCTCCAGGTCAGCAGCTCCAACAGGATTTCAGTGAAAAGAGTTAAAATGTTTGGATGGGTCACTTTGCAGTGTGTGTTTCACAGCCCAGAACCAAATTTGGTTCAGAATCGGAGTGTGTGAAAGAGGAGTTCACAGAAGGAAGTAGAGGCTTGAAGGGCTGCTTGCTGGTGTAGAAAGGTTAGGAGGCTGGAAATGCCAGGGAGGTGTTGCAGGGACAGTACCTGGTGAAAAGCTGAGCTTCTAAACTAGGTCCTGCTCAGGGGTCCCTTTTGACTTATTAACCTACCAGTGGGTACATCTGTCATCATTCTGAATATCAGGTGACCTAACCCACCAGTCCTTTGCTGCTTCCAGTCTACTGGGGAAACCTATGAACAGCATCAGAGGTAGAGACATACCTTTTTAGATGTGGCCTGTCCTCTAACAAAAACTCTATCTTTAGAGGACAGGGTTTTATTGGCTTCATAAGTTGCTACGTCTCTTGCAAAGGCCTATATTGAAAATTCGATGTTATCACCTTTCAAAGCAGTAAGGGTTTGAAATTTCAATGTTTTGAAAGCAGTCAGGAGAATCTTCATCAGTGCAAGGGGGCTGGCCTTAACAAGCATATAACTAAAATCATTATAGATGAGCTTTGGAGAAAACACACTGCATTAGTTGGGAGCCATGTGAAAACCTCGATGACAAATTTGTAAATGGAGATGGGTGATTTCCCCCCACACTTTGGTGTACGACTCGGGGTGCTGTGGGCTGCTGGGGTGACATGGTTACCTTGGCCTCAGCAGGCTGCCTGGCTCCCTTTTTCTGCAGCTCTGATTCAGATTACCCAGCAGTCCTTGTGCTTTGCTATGATCAAACGATACAACCCTCACAGAAAAATGTGCTACTCAAAGCTCTGTGTGGCTCCTGTAGCCAACTTGATCTATACAATGGGAAATAGGAAAGCTTTCTTTATCTGATTAAACAGCCGACTTTGGCATGAAATCTCCTTTTTAATATCAACTTGCTGGAAGTGCTATGACAATAAAAATGCCTTTTTTTTTTTTTCTCCTCTTGTTGGGAAAGCAAAAAAATCGACACTTCCTCATTTCATGTATTACTGCCTGAGCGTTCTCTGACATTCTTTGAGTTTAATCATCAGATGCAATACCCTGGTTGTACTTAGGCATAGAACTTTTCAACTCATTATTAACTGCCAGCATCCGTGCTACATGAGGGTTTTTTCATGGTGACCTCAACTATTGTTTCTTCTTGCTTGCTATATCGGCGTTAAATGCATCGATAGTAAAATGAATCATGTTTCAACAGTAATCATTAAAATACAGACATCGAATCATCAGTTTTGGAAACTACTGTGCCTGCTTTAATAGTGAGACATTACCTTGCCCACAGAAATCTAGAAATACCGTATATTTTCTTTAAAAAAAAAAAAAAGGGGGGGGGGATTCTTTTTCAGCAGTTCCTTGATAAAGAACTTTCCTGTCCTTCTTTTGGCACCAAGTTGTGATTTTACTGAAAGAGAAACATACCATCAGTGGTTGAAGTACTGTGTTACCATGCATATTATTTTGTCCCAAAGCACAATAGAAGGTACTGTACTTAAGGCACAAACTTGAAGAGACAAACTGTCCTGATAACCCCCTTGAACAGAAAGAAAAGGTGAAGGTTTGCTGTAGCCCTTTGGGAATTTTCAAGGCTGTTATGTAAATGGTGTTAGGATAAACACGTTTCTGAGTCCTGAATTTCTCTTTAAAAACAAATGTAAATTTTGGGAAATAACTTACCCATTAACAACACACAAATGGTATTTTAAAATTAAAATATATAAATAGTTAACAACAAAAAGTTTGATAAGTTGTCTGTCTAAAACAATAAAACAAATAAAACCAGGTTAAATGTGTCTCTCTTTTTTTTTTTTTTTTTTTTCTTTCCAAAAAGCTCTGTTAACGTATCCTTAATGAATTTGAACCTAATGAGGCTCCTGCTGTAGTCAGTGTGAGTGATGACTGAAGTGGTCAAGTTTGACTTTCATTCCAAATAGTAGGCATGAAGCAGTGCTCCTTGTGTATCCAGATTACTATGCATAATAAGCATGTCTTAACGAACTTTCAAAGATTAGTCTATATTCTGTATTATTGTCAATGAAAACTACTAGTGATAGCTTTGTATAAGATGGCCTCATTTAATGTGATCCCAATTGGTGATCCAATATTTTAAAACACTGAATTTGCAGGAAAGTGTGGGCTGCATCTGTAGTAAATGGAGAGAAGGAAAGGTTAATTTCAGTAACCCAACAACAGCTTTTATGATTAAACTTTTTTGTTTCTGGTTTTGCTTTCTCTAGATAATTTTGGGTTTGGAGGGGCTTGGGAAAGATAATTTTACACCCTTTTTGATGTCTTGCGTAAGATTCTCTCCTGGCTTACCAAACACACACATACTTCTGTTGCAGTGCTATGGTGAAGAAAAGATTTGGGCGAAAGGGAGAGGAAGCACAAAGGCAGGGGAATAAGCCATCAAAAAGTTGTTGGAGAAAGGTATAGCAGGAAAAGAACAGCTCTGTAGGAAAAGAATACTCTGCATATTCTTTATAAATAGTGCATCATGTGGGTGAACTTCATATCTGTGTCTATGGTGTAGTAGATACAGAGAGATACTTGCCTGGCTGTAATTGCAAAGTATTGCTGGAGTAAATGCTTCTTGAGAGAAAAGTAACAAACTGTGAAGAAGTCTTAGGATCAGTGGACTTACTCTTTTGTCATTCAGTTACCTGTTAATGCATATAATTAAAATAGAGCAGTTGGAGTAAGTGCAGTGTTCAAGTAATGCAACCTCAAATTTTAGGCAGAGATTGGCATTTCACCTGGCTCCCCAAATTTGTTGTGTTTGCATTGGCTTCTGCTTCTCAGATAGTGTTGATTGAGTAGAAAAAAAAAAAGATTTTGTTTACAATAAACAGTCTTTCATATGTAGACAACAACAATTATAGGGTGAGGATAATAAACATAGAAGATTGGTATCAAGTCTGACTGGAGAAAGTATCCTTAAAATGTTCTCTTTAAAACAGTTGTCCACAGCTTTTACAACAGAGAGAAACAGCACTTACTGGGCTCTGAGAGGATCACAAGGTTCCGTATGTGATTTCTAGGGATGATTTCGGTTCTGAGAGCATGTAGAGCATTGTGCGTGTGATGCATCCTTTTCAAGGTAAAGGAATTCCCTTTACCATCGTGTTTTACTACATGCACATACATTATAATAGTTTTGTTCTTTGATCCAGAATGAAATGAAAATCTAGAGACTATACAGCTCAATTGGTTGAGCTCAGTTGGTAGGTTTGTATTTTAATTTGTGCAGCGTCTACAACAGGGAGAAGACATACAGACTTTGTAGGAAGAACATGGATATCTGGTATTTTCTGTTTCCGAACCTTTGCTTGAGTAGCCCTATTGGATTTACTTCCTTTTTATATTTAAAAAAAGATATCCTGAACACTTGGCTGTTTAAATACTAGTACGATGTGCCACTGCAGAGGCGTTTTCTTTTCATATTGCTTTCATTCAATAAGATGCGCATTTTTTCTGTATAAATGAACTCATATTCAGTAGTGCAATTGATGAATTCCCCTCCTCTTTTCTTTCTGCTGTAACACTGGCAAGCAGTTCAGTTCATCCAGGTGTCAGCACTTTTAGTTGTGTGATCAGAATTTTCTAATGAGGGGAGGAAACTGTAAGAACTGGTTTGAAATCACTTTTCAAGTTCCAAAAAGAAAAAAGAAAGCAAAACCATCTTAAAATTAACAGCTGGAGTATTTTATTCTTTATGGCCTTTTAGAAGGGAAAGAATAAAGATGGATTGGGGGGGGGGGGGCTGGTATAAGTGAAACCGTACACAGCTTTCCTCCCATTTTTCTCTCATGTTCACTCCTCATCTTTATCATAGAAATGTAATTCCTCTTTTCATGGCCTTCCTCTGAGCTTTGTCCTTCATGATGCAAACTTAGTTTGGTTGACACAATCTCTCATTCTGTTCTGTTTTGCTCTTCCCTTCTAGCTCCATGTCTCACCTTATTTTTGGTTAATAAATTTTAATGATCTTTTTAGAGAGATTTTCTTTCTTTTTTTTTTCTTTTTTTCCCTGAAGCCCAGGTTAAATTGAATGCAAAAATAAAGCCGTGCCAAATGGTTGTGGGGTGCTTAGGTCAGAGTAGTGCCTACACAAGGGCACTCCAGCCCACCCTCTGAATAAAAACCTTGAGTGAGATACGTATTGCTAGGCTTAAATTATTGTTTTCTTTTGGCAGTTGGGGGGTTGGGGTTGATCACATTTAAATAATCATTTGAATATTTTGGTATGGTCTCCTTTTTTTTTTTCCTGTGAAAATGTTTCTACCAGGAGTGTCAATAAATTTTTTTTTCTTTGCCCTCTTTCTGCTTCCCCAAACCCACAAGACAGAAATGAGGAAGTCCTTTAACCATCCAGGCTTGCAGGATCATAGATGAAAAACTTTGTGTCTGAAGTGACTGGCTCCTGACCTTGCTCATTGGTGATCATTGACTCTTTTGCCTGTGAACTTGAAGAGAGTGGAACAGTGCTAAATCAGAATACCTGGATAACTTCTTTGCTTGAAATACACTGTTTTCTCTAAAAACTACCAGGAGAGCTTATTTCCAGCTACAGGATACTTGTATCCTATTTGGAGTGACTTTGCTTTGTAGGTTTTAATGGGGTCCGCTTGGTCAACACTGGGATATAGTGCTTCTGCTAGGCAGCTTTGATTTTTACATAGCGAGTTACTGAGTGGTTAAGATGATGGTTTTCATGTATATAGTTTCTTTTCCTAAAAAGAGTATTTTTGATGACTTTGAGCAGCAGCATTGATGTGTGATCTACTTATAACCAAGTAAAAAGTATTTTAAAATGGGAATTGGGACAGGAAGCTGCATAATACCTTGTCTCAATTCTAGACACACAAAAGTCCTCCAGACACAGGTTGGTCAGATAAGGATAGATGATACTGTTAGAGGCATATGCACAGGACAAAAATTGTGCTAGACGGCTTGTGGCATTGATGCTTCCAGTGAGCAGAAACAAATGTTTGGCATACGAAGTCTTATGACTGTTTGACTTGAAAAGGTAGTCCAAGTTTACAGTAATAAAAGCCTATTTTGTATTTATAGTGTTCTAGCAAGGAAGTTTTTTGCCCTTATAAAGTCTGTGTAGGAACAGAGTCTGTAAATGCATTACAAGTTGGAATTGTAAACTGGTGGCACAGTGCAAAGCTGCAGTTGAGTGCCATGACTTGTATTTGTAGTAGAAACAGATTTTCATATGCCTTTGCTGCAAAATGGGGCATTGTGATATTTAAAACAGTAATTTTGAAACACCCTTCCCTGGGTTTTCAGATGATGACAGTTAGATCACCTTTCAATCGAGCAGCAATTCAAAGGCATTCTCTACCTTCCTGAAATCTCAAATATGAAGCTAACACCACAAGAACGCGCTCTGCTTGTCAGAGGAGTCTTATCAGTGTGACGTGCTTTAATTCAAGGTAAAACTGAATGGACAAATACTGAGAAATTATATGGCACTACCTAGCTTTCTTCCCGAGAACCCAGCTCTTGGTGCCTGTTGTTCAGTCTCAAGGTAGCTTTGAGACATCCTCATGTGCAAAGGATAATACATTAATAATCTTCATGCGCAAAGGAGAAGAAATGCGTACTCTTTCGGAACTCTTCCATTTGATGGAGCGTCAGCTGTTCTGTGGAAAGACTGCTTGCCCTTATACAACAATATCTTATTTAATGCACTGTTTAACAGTGACTGAGGGGAAATTATATCACAAGGTAAAGAATTGTCCTTTTATGAAGTAGCCATAGTTCCAATTACTTTCTTTCATTTCAGAATGAAAACTTGTCATTATAAAACTTAGACAGCTTTGGCTTCGTTCAGCACTATGAAATGAATGAGTCTAATCCAGCAACAATTTTAAGTACACAGTTGCTCTTCATCTGAAAGGAGAATGTATTTTTAGCTGTAATATCTCAAATTAATTTAATGACATTGTGACAGTAACAGAGGGTCTAGGAATGCTATTATAAGTCATTCATAGTTAGAAACTTATTTTTGCATGTAGATCTTGGAACAGCACGATGTTAGTCAGGATTCTGGTAAAACTTGAAGATCTATATGAGTGAAAGTCTTAAAGCTGGTACGGGGATGAATAGGGATAGCTAAACATTCCTTTCTAGTACTGTACAACAGTACTAGCCATGAAAAGAGGCTGGATGTTATATTTTCCAAATCAGAAGTTTGTGCTTGTGGAAATCTGCTGAAAGCTGAAAAATCAAGTCTTTCAAAGGGGCATAATAAACCAAAGGTCTTAGCATTGTCTTTCTGCTTTCCAGGTCAGAGGCTTCCAGGTCTCCAAGCTTTGATCTTGGAGACAGCAACGGGGAGGCACTGCCTATTGCAGGAGCATTGCAACTCTCGGTGTCTAGCCATCATCACCAAATTTATTTTTATTGTTGTTTAGGGATTCTTTTGTCTCAGCTGAAATTCCTTGAGGGGGTTTGTTTCATAAGTATTAGCAGATTTTCCTCTTTTCCCTGGAACAAAATTCTGCCCTGAGGTGTTGCTGTTTCTTCCCTACATTAAGGTTGCATGTGTTTACTTTGCGCATATTCAGCTAAAGGTATTTCATATACATAATGTACTTGCTATTTGAGGTTTTGGATATTGTAAGTGGGATAGGAAATAAGAAAACCAGTTCAACAGGATAAATACCACACTGTTAACTGAAGAGCAAAGAAAGAAGATACAGAATATGTGTTAAAAGAAATGGTTTGCAGTATTGTTTTGGCAACACACTTGTGTGTTGACAGAGCGAGGGAAACCTTGAGATACTAGGTTCCATAGCAAAGTAAAACATAAAATGAAATAAAATCCTTAAAATAAGGGTTGATTACCAAGTAAAATATTAGTATGCTGATTTTAAATATGTTAATGTGAGTAAATTCGAAGTGAGCAGAGATTTTCACTGGCTTATACTGCCTCCGAATGGTATTTTAAACAAGTTTCCTAGCTTACATATTCCTCAGTTTCTCAAGTTGCAGGGTTTTGATTTGCTTTCACTTTCAAGTAAAGAGCAAAACAAACAAACCCCCCAAAACTGGAACAAAACAAAAAGACAAACAAAAACTAAACAAAAAAGCCACCTCCAAAACAAAGCCCAAATAATAAAAAATTTTCCTGCCTTGTTGGGTGCTTGAGGTTTTATTGTTTGGGATGTATTATGCGATCATTAGGTAAAATACACTGAATAAATGTACAGTAATCGATAAATTTTTCCCTTCTTCCTTTAATATTTCAATTAAGTATTGCTTTAGTAAGTAATCCCTAATGTTGTCCCACTGATAAAAGATACTTCTGACCAGATATGGCTCAATACATAAAGGTATGTTTTTACCTGACCTGCCCAAGAAATAGCAGGTGTCTTGAATTTAATTTTTAGATTCAGAGTTGTTTTTTTCTCTCTGAATCCCCAGTCTGCTTTATATTATTCAATATTCAATTTTTAGTTTTCACAGAGTGTTATTCAAGCTACTGTAACCCTTTGCAGCATTTGGCTTTTATTCACTGTCTGTTCAGGCTTTGGTCTTCTGATTGCTGTCAAATACCTGCATTGTGCTATTCAGTTAGCTTTGGATAGTTCTCTTGGATATTTTGGAGCTCACTAACACTTAAAGATCACAGATGTAGTAATCCAGCACTGATGACAGGAATATTTTTGTTTTGAATTCTCAACAATAAGAACTAGTAAGAATAGAAAAGTATGGCTACCAAGAAGGCTTTGGCTCTGTTACATCGGATTTCTGAAAAAGAAATGCAATACAGATAGAAAAGCTATTGTAGCAGTATGCTTTTCCGACCGAATTAATCGTGAATGCTCTTAAAAGTATCCTTCGTTATTAACCCAAATCAGTTACTAATACATAGGGACAGCTAAGTGAGGAGTCACCAGCAGTGCATTGCAGAAGGTAAGCAGTTGTCAGGAGGAGTTAAGGAGCACCTTTCCTAGGTGGCATTTGTAAACTGCCTCGTATGAGCTGCTGCTTTTGTGAAGCAATAGTCATGTATCTGTGATATCTTAATCGGTTGCCATTAAAATGAAGGTGATGTCAAATGTTCACCATTGCCATTTCAGTATAGTAAAATAAGATCGAATAAATTGAGAGGAAATGAGTCAGTCTTTTGTTTAAACATCCATTAGTGCACCGTGCACAAAGCCTTGTCATGAGGGAACTTGTTCCCTCTACTGTAGTTTCCTTTATGAGTCTCCCAGCTTCTCTAAAATAAGCACAAAGGGTGTTTTCAGTTGCCATGGAAGTTGTGTCGTGCCAAGACAAGAGGTAGACTCTTCTGGTAGAGCAATTTTAAAGGAGGTATCAGGGAGATAGTGTTCTTCCAGTACAAAAAATAGAATGTGTTGTTTTCAAGATGGGGTAAAACAATATATAGTTTTTATAGCACCATTTAACTGAAGCTTTTGGATTACACTGAAGCTGTAGGTCTCAAGGCTACTGTTCCCATAAGCTTCATTTGACTGGGATAAGGACATGGTTCCTTGTTTTTTTGCCTTATCAGATTTGGGAAGCTTACATAAACTCCTCAGCGGAATTTGAGACTACTCAACAAGTTGTGCTCTGTGTGGGCCAAACTTTATCTTATTTGGGGTACAGAAGTGCTATCTAATCCTATATTTGCGTAAGTGGTAGTGTATCTCTGTCATTCAAACAATACCTTCTCTTTTTCCAACAGTAGCAGCTGCTGTGAGAAAAGGATGGGTAGGCCAAAAAAAAAAAAAAGGCAGGGCTTACAACTCACAAAACTGGAGGTGGGTGGCACTCTTGGCTTACGGAGAGCTGATACAGCAACTGCCCTGTGTGCTTCTACTTAGTAGCAAGTCTATCTGTGGATAAGAATATGAATATAAGAAAAACTGAGCTGCCTAGGCAGCATTTCCTTCTTTAAGAGACTTTCTTACCTTATGGAAAAAGTTGCAAAGATGGGAATAGCCATTGACCACTTGTTCGACCACACTGTTTTGATATTGACTCTTGAACTGATAAATCTTGGAAGAAGAAATAACTAAACTGGCTTAATATCGCTGCAGAATCTCGTGATCATTCAGGACTTGCTAATTAACAAAGTGACAGAAAATGGAAGCAGGTAGAACAAGTGTAAGTATGCTTCTGTTCAACTGCAAAAAAAGGGAGATCATATCCCCCAAATCTGCCTCCATGGAATGTACTGTTTTACAAAAGTATAGTGAGAGTGGGTGGAAAAGACATGCATATATGTCATCTTATCAGGTAAACTCAGTTTGACATGAGCATGTATATAAATATCTAGGGGTACTTAAAGGTAAGCAGTGATAGAATTTGTCATGTTACGGAGTGTTTTACCAACCAAGTTGAGGGGTTTGGATTTTGCAATTTAATGAAGATGTAATTTTTTTTTTTTGAGAACGGGTTTTATCTATACTATGGCTCCTATAAGCAGCTGGCTCTTAAATCCTGCAAAAATGTTACCTCTAGTGCAGTTTCACATTACAGTTTATCTGATATCTGGCCGCTGCTGAAGGAGATCCTCTTGCCTTTGGCTGTTAGTTTTATACCTTTCCTCCCCAAGTGTTTTGTAATTGAGCAATTAAAATATAGCTGGTTTAATTTACTGATTGAGTGGCAATCTATCCCTCTTTTCAGGGTTGGGTTTCCTTCGCTTCAGCTAGGGGAACCAACTCCCCTGATACCACATAGTAACTGTCTGACAGAGGGAAGCAGTGGGAGTATTTGGTCTTTGGGGAAATCTTGTCCCTTCGTATCATCTTTGTGCAGCTAACTCACGGCCTGGCTTACCTGTTTTGGTGAACTGTGGCACCAGTATGATCCCTTAGTTCTGTGGTGATGTTGGGTTTGTTTTTTTTTTTTTTTTTAAACAGACACAAGTGTAGATTGCTGCTGAACAGAGAGCATCCCATGTTTCCATGCCCATCCAGTATTCCTTTTATTTGTGCTGCCACCTGCCCACCACCAAGCTTCTGCTAGGTTGATTCTTGCTGCCACTTGCTAGGCAAATGCAGTGGTAAAGTCAAATGTACAAACATCAAGAGAGGATGGAAAGTCAAGGACTTTGCATAATAACCTGTATTTACTTCAGTTTAGAATGGTGCTGTTTCTGGTCGTCTTGAGGTTCTCTCTAAAGAAGCAATCTGATATTAGTAAGGTAGCTTTGTAATGAAGAAATGTTTTGCCTGATTGCTTCCAGTTCTGGTTTGATTTTGTAGTTTTGCTTTTTCTACAGACACCAGTAAGAAGCCTAGGGTTCATACTTGTTCATCTTTTTGGTACTGTGGTTTGATTAGGAAAGAATATCAGAACAGTAAAAAGAGGACGAGAATGTGGAGGGATTATTATTACATTTATTACTATGATGATTATTATTAGGTTTTTTTTACTTCTTACCATGGGTCTAGTATAGCCTTGAAATCTGGTGTATCTTAAAGTAAAATAAAAAAATCGGAGCAATTACCTGGTTTTGGTAGCGTGGCAACATTTCTGGAGACGTTCTCTGAAGTATTCCCAGTGGACATGTGCAATTAAGGGAAGTAGTTTAAGATAGAATATGTAATCTACATAGTGACTTCAAGAATAGAAAGCCTCTAAGTAGACAGGTGATTGCTGTGCACATCACAGGAGGAAGACTGTATGAAAGCTATTTATACAATATACATATTCCCTGTCTGAAAGCTAAGTGAGCATATGCCTGGAAGCTGCACTAACAGAATAAACATATGAGATTTCTTTTTAACTTTAAAATAATACAGCTGCTGCTTCCAGTCAGTGTCATGATGAATGACTTCTCTTTTGTGATCTCTGTGCTGGATTAATGCAGTATGTTTTATTTGGGTTGCTATATAAACTATTTCTCAATGACTGGTTCAAGTGTGGTATATGACTATAGTCTGGTTGTTGCCCCAAATATTAAGTGATAGCTGCACTCTAGAAGTGTCTTTTCTTCAGAAGCTGAGCTTTTGACACCTTGTTCTCCAGTGTGCATGTGACAAAATGATTTGGGACCAGCCTACTAAAGGAGTGGTTTGACTCATCTGTCAGTTAATATCATCATGATAGGTATTGGTTGTCTAGTATTTGGTGTTTTCTGTCCATATGCTTGAAATGTTCTGCTGCATAAGCTGGTTTTTCATCTTTCTTTTGGCTGAGAATTGTCAGAAGCTGGTGGTTGGGACTATTAGGCTTAAGCCAGAAGAAAGATTTTATACAAATTGATTCTCTTATTGCAGGAAAGAATTAGTTTTTAACTTTGTTTCTTAAGTAGTGCTGTGTCTTTGTTTCTAGTTCCATGATTAACTGTCTCATCTTCTGGCAGATTTTGACCAGTTTGACAGAAAGACAGATGTATTTAGAAATTTTTCTGCAAGTTCCATGAAAATGAGCCAAGGGAGGACAGGGATCCTAGGAATGCTCTGAGTAGAAGGCAGTAAGATGGTCTCATGTTACAGGCACTGAAGTGTTAACATAAATAAATCCATCCTTAAAAATATCCCAAACATAAGAAAAACTTTGGTCAAATATAATATATGAAAACTTAGCAGATGAGCCAGTGTTCAGAATGGTATGTTTAAGATGGTCAAAACTCTGGCTTTTGGCAGAATATAAGTAATTTTAACATGTTTGTGTATGGTTTGGGGTTTTTTCTTAATATATGAGAATTCTCAGAAACAGCCAGAATTCTCTGTAGTCATTAATATATTTGCTTTGCCAGCTGTAGGAGCTTAAATGCTGTCCAGCATCACCAGATACTTGTGGCTGCAGTACTCTTCAGGTATGTGTAAGATTTTTGGGTGGGAAAGGTAAACTTCCTCTTGCAAAGAAACAAGTGTGGGGGCAAACAAGTTCCAAGAGAAGGCAGCAGAATCTTTGGATTCAACTTGTCTACTCTTACCCAAAGTTATGTTAGTAATGGTCTCAAATATTTTTACACATCTATAATTAGTACATCAGAAGTATTCCAGTGCGGTCTGCTTTATATGGCTGTACCGCTGGCAGTATTCAAAGTGTTTTGTAAATTTAATTAATACTCAAAGATGCTTCTGGTGCACAAAACAGATTGAATTTTTATCTTCAATTACTTAAATTGCTCTATAAGCTCTTTGCTTCCATCTTTTAACTTCCACTCAGTATCTATAATCTGAAATACATTGTCTAGCTTGTAAAGTTGACATAATAGGTACAGGTTCTGTAAATCTCTCTAGTGGAATTCCTGCAAGTTTAAAAAAACAAACAAACAAACCAAAAAACACACAACACCCCCCCCCCAAAACAAACAACCAAACAAAACAGAATTACTTCAGAAAACACAGTTCTTAATCATAGAAAGCAAGCTTGTGATAAAGAAACATTTTTACCAATTTTATTTATTTCATGGTGTTTCCCAGGTTACCTTTCAGGTAGTGTAATAGGTTGTAAATATGCTGCCAGTGTGAGACAGAAACCTCTTCATAAAGCATAATGGCAACTAAACTCTGCTGTGTCAATGGTTGCACTGGCAACTGCTGGAGGCTTATTTGCTTGTCAGTTTATAAGCATGCATTTTTGTATAATTTGCATAGTCTAATTGTGCCTTTGGACTTTTAAATAAAATTAACCTTGTGCAGGCTCATTAAAATACATGTCTTTAAAAATGGATGTACTTTGTAGTCCTACTTGAAAAAGGAAGGAAAGTGTTTGAAGTTATGGAATTAATTTGAAAATTTTGATTGTGGGTACCTTTTTTTTGTTCAGATGAAGAAAAGATCTGTTCTCAGATTAGAATAGTCAAGTAATGAAAAGAGCATTATCAAGTAGGAAAGTTACTTTGGATTTACTGTTACTTTCTGCACTCTGGAAATAGTGTGCTGTAGGTAGATGCTTCTGTTCTCAGAATATGTAAATCGGCAAGGAGATGGGTTAATTGTTGATAAGGGATGACTTAACATCCTTATGCATTAAAAGTCTTTTATTGAATTAACTTCATCGTAATTGTGATAGACTCATGAATCTCTATATTTTGCGATCGCACGTTTTATTGTGAATACTACTGGCAAACATTTTCAGTGTATACATCGTAGATAAAAAACCACAAAGGAATATATAAATTAAGCGAGCAGACAAAAAAAGATGCTTGAGAAAAGTGCAGTTGGCAGTTTTGAATTGTTTCATATGAATATTGCCTATGGCATGGATGTTTAAAGAGGGTGAAAAGCCGAATATATTACGAGAGCTCACCGAAACTGCCGTTACCGAGTTACCGGAGCACGCTCAGGCAATTCAAAGCGGAGGGGACGGAACTTGGAAGCCTGTCTGAGGTACGCCCCGATGTTTTTTTTAGACAACCACGTTCAAGCCACCTCGTCTTTTGAAGAACGCATGTGTGTGGACTGTCGTAAGTAACGACAAAGCGTTTGTGCAGACAGCGCGGAGCTGGAGCCGCTTGCAGCGAGCGGCCCTGCCCGGCGGGCGGGAGCCGCAGCCGGTGTTGGCTCGGCGGTGAGCTCGCCCCGCAGGTGGCGCTGGCTGCTGCGGCGCGCTCCGGCCGCTCTCCGAGCGGGAATCGCTGCGCGATGGGGGATGCTGATGGGGCTGGGCAGAGAACGGATGCCTTTCAGGTGACTACTGGAAGCCAGATGTTTCTGATAAGATTTTGATAAATGTATTGGGGTCCATTGAGAGTAAGACTTAACATGAAAATAAATAAAAAGCACCCGGGGGAGTAATTCCATTTTATTTATATTCCTTAGCTCAGAAGGATAGATTTTTTTATTTTTTAAAAATTTTTGTTCTGTTCCTTTCTTCTAGCTTTCTTAATAAGAGCATTGGACAATTTATCCCCACGATGAAATTATATGAAATGTTTTCTGCCCTTTTTTCGAATCTAAAACCTTCAGCAATGCATACAGCACAACTGAATTTTCAAAGGAAAACTCTTTGAAGTCCTTTTTCCTTTTTTCTTTCTTTGTGTCTCTGTCTCCCCCTTTCTCCATCTCTCCCCCCTCCTTCTCTCTGTCTGTCAAGTTCAAGAGCAGCTCAGATGCCATGAATTAAGTGAAGCACAAAAGGGGAAAAGGAGACCCTTTTGAAGAACAAAGGCCTCCCATTAGGCTGCCGTGTTCTTTCTCTGACCAAAATTGCTCCCTACATGGTTTTTATTGCTGTCCACATGCTTGGCACATAAGGTAAATACAGTAGGACCCTCGTTACCTCACACTCTCTCTTCCTCTTCCTTCTTCAATAAATGTTTTGTCTCTTTGATGTCCCTAGTAATTCTTATACTGATTGTTCCCACCCTCATAAAAGCCCCAGGGGTAGTCATGGTGGTGGATAGCATTAGATACTGTGTAAATGCTTCCAGAAAAGAAGACAAACTGCAGCCAAAGAATTTATTTCGGGTGGAAGAGAATGGGAAGGAAATACAGATGTTTTCTTTTCTTCTCAACATGTTGCCTTTGTGCCCCAGCTACACATACATATCTCAGGGAAGTTCATAATTTCTTCCTATTTGTTTCAAAAACAAACAAGGAAATAGGGCTAAATCAGAGTTATGAGGAAATGCATGCCACTAGACTTTAAAGCTATAGAAATCTTCTCTTAAGCCTTCTTGATTATTTATTTTCCTTTGTTTTGGACAGTTATCTGTTCCAGAGTTGCGGTGAAAAGTATCGGCTAAGGTTCAGACCTAGACAGGTTGAAAATGTGAACTTTGTAGCACGCACACCTTTTAAAGAAATCAGTCAGGCTCTTCTTACTGAAGAGAAGGTTAAAAATAGCACTGAAATGTATGCATGCATATAAAAAACTGAAACCAGTGTAAAACACTATCTTAAACCTAAAATTGCAACTAAACCTTCCTAATAGTTTAAAAGACATCTTTTGGGGAGTTGATTTTTATGGCTGAGTCTTGACAGATGAAAATGATTGATGTGGGATAGCATAATTCATGCCTATGTTGTTTGGAATTTGTAAAGCATACAAGTATTTCTTGGAATTTATGTTCTCCCAACTTCTTCTTTCCAAATAAATTATTTTCAAGGCTGTGTATTTGGTTTGGTATTTGTGCTTGCTTTCATCTTCTAGTTCTGCATTTTCACTGACATGAAGCATTTCTATTAGCTTGTGTAACACAGTTAAATATGTAATGATTAACAGAAAATGCTCCACTATTTTTATTTTTGGCAATGCTTCTTAATGCTACTACCTCACCTATGCTTTTATGAGCGTATACTGTTATGAACATAGTAATTCCAGAGAAAATGTCAACAAGGCTACTTAAAGAAATAACAATTAGTCTTATCAGTCTGTTTTGTAGATTACAAGGCAAGGAAAATCTGCCTTGAAATCTGGCTTTTCATGGCAAGTTTGATTCCACACACACACCACACCCCCCCCCCCCACTGATCACGTTGCATAAGAAATTTTACAATAAATATTATTGATTGTCATCAGTCGAATTTTTCTTAACTCTGTGAGGAAGGTTTTTACACACCCCCTTCCCTGCAAAGGAATTAAACCCTTCCTCATCCGCTTGTAATTGGCCTACTTAGCTGTGTGGTGATGGAGGTGATGCTGGCATTTAATGAACTTTTAGTGTAGAATTGGCTTATTTTGATCCATATTTTATGCAAGAATGGATTTTCTAAAATGGAATCTGTAACTTCAGGTGTTCTGGTAGAATACTATGTAGGTAGCAGTAGTACATGTACTGGTGGTAGATGTGGATGCTGTGATTAATGGCAGTGGCTACAGCTGCCTGACTATGGAAGATGAACCTTTGTTCTGTCTTCCCCCTCCCCCTTACCATGCACCATTTGTCATGTAGCCTCTCCTGTTGTCATTTAACCTATGTCCTCTTAGTCCATCATGGAGCTGTACTTGTAGTCATCTTCCCCAGCCTCACAAATCTGAGCCAAACCCTGCCTCCCCATCTGCCTGCAGGGATGTTCTGCTCACTGATCAGCGTGATCTTCGGCTGATACTCGGAGCAGGTCTTCACCCTGGTCCTGAGCAGCAAATGCAGGTCTCGACTGTGCCAGGATGGTCGCAGCAGCTGCTGGAAGTAGAACAGTGGGTGAGGAGATGCAGCTGCCACATCCACGGTTTAGCTACAGCAACTGTTGATTAGTGTTAACTGCCAGTCACTAGCATGGAGATGCTTTTGTTGGGAATTGTGCTGTATACTGAGTGTAATGCACCTAGCACCACTGACAAGTCTGAACCACTGGACTAAAAAGTCTCCATATTGGGTAGAATAAGAGGAAGAGTTTCTGAGGTAGATGAGGCTGTATCATGCAATTTAGTAATATGATTTCAATACTACTTGGAATTTCTATAAAGATGAAAAGGAGCTTTTATATAAACACACTTTACCAACACAATAAACAGTGAGTGGCAGCTTCTGAGTATTCCTTCCAGCACTGATAGGAGAATGATTTTTCTGAGGAACATCTTGTTAATAACTTGTGTTTTTAAATTTCATCAGGTTATATTCTTCCTCATCTTTTTTTCTTTAAGAACACATAATGTACACCCAGAAGACACCACTGTGAACTTTACAATTGTATGTCTGCACAAAACAGACTTAGGGCCTGAATTTTAAGTTTTATTTGGTAATTTCTGTATAAAGACCAGTGACATAGTAGAAGTAAAGACTTAGTGGCTTCCATTGAAGACTTATTGAAATAAGTAATAAAAGAACATGTTAGCTAAGAGGCTTAATTTTAACTACTCGAAACTGTGTTCCTTACTTATTAGGAACTGCAAATTTTCAACAGTAGTACCTAGTGCCTTGAGGTGGAACCCCCCAATAGAAAACACTTATATTGCTGCTCTTAAAATAAGCTGAACGTTTTTAAGAAGTGGTAATGTCTTCAGAATGATTTTGCCACCACCATCTTGGCACTTGCAAAAACAGGTTTCTGTTGAGATCCATGCCATAGCTTCAAAAAGCACTGAATGTGACATGCAGAGATATGAATCTTTAAACCGGCTGTAATACACCTAGATCTGCTCTTATGAAGGGTTATGGGCATGGGACTAGTGGAACTGTGGGTTTCCAGACAAAAATTTAGATGACTTCGAGTCTTAGCACTACACTCCAAGAGTGTGGTGTATGAGAGATCTTCCTGCCTTCAGATGTGTACTTTTGCCAGCTCTGTTCATTTGCCTCTGAGGTGGTATGGCTGAAATGTATCCTACAAGAAAAGAAGAATCCTATTCAGTTAGAGCAGCAAGATGATCTTGCCCTGCTCATGGCAACACCGTCCCTCAAGTTGACTGAGAAGGGTAGAGATGGAGGAGGGAAAGGATCAATAGTTCAAATGGCAGCCCTCGTTCCTGAGCCAATGGTGAGGTCACAGGGTGCCCTCAGCAGGTGGCTATGCTGTCACCAAATGTCTCCTTAGGCTTCGTCCCAGCTTTTTGACCTAAATTCCTGTGACTCCCTGGAAGAGATTTCTTTTAAAATAAGTCTTTGTTTTTTTAAGTTGAGCACAGCTTTTGTGAAGATTATCACTTTGCCACTACATTTTCAAGATCTCGGCATTCTTGTATGTCTGTGATGCCCTGAATGCTCCTCAGTACGAGTGCCAAGCCACTGTATGTAACTGAGCCCCACAGACTGGATATTTGCTACCTTGATTAAAAGGGTTTTCTGTATCTAAAACTTATTTCCTGTAGTGTGAAAATGGAATTTATTTCTGTTGCACTGACACTGCCGGAAGTTTCTCAGGTTTGTCTTCATTTTGAATTCTTAGTCATTCAGGAAAGGCTTATCAAAGCTCTGAAATGCTAGGTTGGTTATTCTAGTCGTTGAGATTCTTACAGAGTCAGTCCAGGATAAGTGGTCCATTACATCATCTGCTCCTACCCAAAGGGCTAATATTTCTTATTAGATTTCTAGTAGAGCTTTGAAGCTGTATAACTACTCTTATCCTCATCACGTGAAATGTAAAATTTATTGAGTTAAAGCAAATACAATTTTCTGCTTTTTTATTCTTTGGTTTGCAGACAACAATAAGCAAGACTCCATGCACTTTGAACTGTAGCTAGCATTCTGAATTCTCTGCCACGGGAATGGGCTCTTTTTCACTAGCTTTCTTTAGGTTATAACATGAAGGTTAGTCCTTTTGTGTTTAATTTCCTTCTTTCTTGTATTTAGCATTTTTTTCAGGCAGCAGCATAAAACAAACTTTTGCAAAAAGCTTGTGTTGCATGTTGGATTTTGAACACCAAGTAAAACTTTCAAAGTTTATTACCATTCTGCTGTGTGTTAAATCAATCTTGTATCAGGCTTGTGAAGAGGAGGTTTTGTGTACTGATACCTGATATTTTCCTTTCTAAGGGCAAAACAAAATGTTGAATTAATTAGAAATCGGTGTAGCAAAATATGTTCAACCACATTCAGTAGAGAATCCTCTTTGGTGGGTGAATTTTTCAGGCTATAGTCATTTAGGAAAGGACTACCTGTCTGCTTTGCTATGACAGTGTAGTCTGTCTTGACTGGGCATTAGAAGAGAAGACAGGACTTCACATACAAACAAATTACCTTATGGTAACCTCTTACTCTGAAGGGCATACAGTAACCGTCCATGTATAAGAACCATCAACACCTTTGTGACTATAATCTGCTTTTATTAAGGACAAAGCTAATCTGAATTATTTTGTACAGCTGCAAGCACACAGCTATTTAACACAGGTTATTGATACACTATAAGTTGTGGTCCTGGAGGCTTGGCTTTTTTTTGCATATCATCCCCTGGACAAAAGAATCCTTGTGTTTTCCATGTGTTTCTGTTTCTAGAGTCATCAGGACTGTGAAGACAGGTTCATCACCTTCACTGGGCGTGGGAGTACCTGATCTAGTTGAAGGTGTCCCTGCTTACCACAGGGGGGTTGGGCTAGATGACCTTCCACCCCAAGCCATTCTGTGATTCTATGGGAGTGCTGGCTTCTGCCCCAGCTCTGTTGTGGGTTTTTTGGTGGTTTTGTTTGTTTTGGTGGTGGTTGTTTTTCTTTTCTTTCCCTGGGTGACCTTGGTCAAGCTGTTTCACTATAGCATCCCTTCCTTCTTTTCACACCCCCCCCCCCCCCCGCCCCCATTTTTATTGTTTGAGACAGACAGTGGCAACCATTTCTGGAGCTTTTGGACATAATTCATAAAATTAGTCTTGATTTATTCTTGTCAGTTTGGGTTCTTTTCTTTCTGGTCACTTGGCTATCTGATCTCAATAGTACTTGGCCATGTTTTTCAGGTCTGAGTGGTCTCTAAAAATTACAGCAATGCACAATCGGCCATCCCAATTCAGATTACTGGCATCGAATCCAGGGAGCTGTTCTGAAGATTGCATACCTTGTTTTGAAGTGAAGCATACAGTTGTTTCTTCCAAAAAACCCTCACCCTAACCTAATCCACAAACAAAAAAAAAAACCAAACCCAAACAACGGAAACATAAACCCCTGTTACACCAACAAACTCCACTAACTCTTAATTCTTCTGTCTTTGAAGTTTATTTTCCTTATCAGTTCTCACCGACACAGTCTAGGTTATTCTAACTCATTACAATCTCTTTGGTTTCACCACCCTTCTAGGTTTTTTGTGCTGCACATCTGAATGTAGAGATTTTTAAAGACTTACCTTGCATGCAGAACTATTTCTAGCTGATCTTCTCTGTTCTGGGACTGGAATCAAGCCACATGTCTCTGGTTTAGGTCATTGTCACTGCAGCTGCAGTATCTGAGAGCCTCATGATCTTTCCATACAATATCCTGTGAGGCAGGAAGGATTTTTACAGATAATAAACTGAGGCACTAAGGGCAAGTCTATAAAGATATTTAGATATGGTACTTCTCTCTTGTTGTGGAATTACCTTGTTAAAGGCCCCATCAGGGTCAGATTGGTGCCTGTCTCTTGTGGATTTTTCTCGTGACTTGCCCATACGTTAGAAATGGGAAGTCTGAAACCAGGTTTCCTATGCCCCAAGTTAATACAGTGAGCATTATAGATTTCTTTATTTCTTGATAGATCAGGATTTTCTTCTTCTAGGAATATTAACCCTTCCATTAGAATTTCTTGCTCAATAGTAGCAAAGAAAGCCATGAAGCCTGTATTCTGATTAGATCTCTTCCCTTTTCTGCTTACCGTGACACAATAGTCTTACCAGATAGGAGGGCACTACTACCATATTCTATACTCCTTGAATTCGGATCCATCCTTCTATATGTATATCCCTGTTTATACTTCATTTTTGGACCAGGATCTCTATTGTGTTGATTTTTTGAATGTGTGTGTAGTGTTAGAATTCAGGGAGATCTGTTCTCAGAAGGTTTTGGATGTGGAGCACTTCTTAAAATGTAGCCCTAAGCTGTTACCTAGAGAGATGTAAGGTGTCTACACTTACCTGTTCTGCGTGGCTTACATTTAGGGAACATCCTCCTCCCACATTTTTTCTAAATTACTTACATATTTGTATGAGCATATATTGTAATGTTGTGTTGAAGTAACTGCTGGTATTCTTGGTGAGGTCTAGAGACTTGTGTGGTTGACTTTTATACTTTGGAGCTGCTGCATGGAATTTGCTGTCTAGGATTTAGCACTGTGATCCTGGATTCTCTTTCTGGGCATTGGAAGAGAGTAGTCCTGCAGTATGCAATTTTACATTAAAGGCTTATGGATATCTTCTATGTTCACACTTGGGGAGCTTAATTAACAGAACTAATTACCATTCCAGATAGATCTGTATTTCCCGACATGCATTAACATACGGCTCGGGAAAGTAGAAAGGAAATGAAGCTGTCATGTTTGTGGCTGTTTATCAGCTGTTAAATCTAAATGCTCAGCTCTCCATGGGAGTTATGAGCATAGACCAAACAGTTCTTTTCCCCAGAAGGCAGAATTTTCTCAGCTGAGAGAACACAGGTTTCCTAAAGACAGAATCACTGCTGACAGTCCAGTTAAAAAAAATTACAAGTTAGCGAGCAAAACCCCCCTGTCTTCTGGCTTACCAGCACACACTGAACACTGCCGTGACCCTAGGCAACTGAAAAGGAACGTTCACAGTTGTGCTTGCCGTTAGGAGAAACACGTATGCTTTCTTCTTGCAGCTCTTTCTGAGAGGCCAGTCTGCTTTTTCTTTTGCTTGTCTCATAGCCGGAGCGCGGCTCGCTTTGTCTTACTTCGGAATATTGCTGCCGCTGTTGGCTGTGCGGGTTCATTCTGCGAACGCAGGCTGGGAGTCTCGGGAGGGGAGAGAGAGAGACTTGCAGTTCTAATCTCTCCTTGCCTTGCCTCTGGTCAGGCAGCCGATTGTTTTTCTGGTTTTGTTCCTCGGGGTGGCATCTGTCTTCAGGAAAAATTTCCTTACAGCTAAGTGTAGACCGCTGAATTGTGGCTGTCTGAGTATCGCTGTTTCTGACTGCTACCCTGAATTAATTATGTGAGCAGTTATGATGTAGGTGCTTGAAATGTTTTTGGCTGTTCGAAATGGAAGGGTTGCTCTTAAATGAATTTCTCCTCCTCTGCAGCCTTTTTTTGTTTGTTTTTACTTTACTCTTTTTTACTTTTTCTTGAATAAAAGATTTCATATTTCAAATGTATAAAAATGTTTTTGTGCCACTTGGCATGCCTTTCTTATTTGTTAATGTCTTTTGTGATCTTACTGTCAATATTAGAAGTGGTTCACATGCCTACATAGTATTTCACTCCCGTCTTTTAAGCTTTACCTCACCTTAACTTTCTAGTTGTATATTCTTGTTTAATACTAATCAACTGTTTCTTTGTTGTTCAACATGTTATATTTTAACTCTGTATAACTGACTCAGTATTACTTGAACGTTTCTCTTACATTCCTGTTTTAAAGGACTGGAAAAGTGTTCTTTAAAAGATTGGGTTAAAATTATTTGGTGTACAAAATTAAAAATATGTGAACAAGGTAGCTGTACACAGCCAGATGTTGCAAGATCAGCATGAATCTGACAGAGCCTAGAAGGGATTCTGCTCTCGCTAGGTGAAGACTTGAACAAATACATGGCACTTGCAGTGTTCCCCCAAAGGCCAAAAGAAATGAATTCTCTCAAATCAGAATGTGATTTCTCCGGAAAAGTTTGCTCCAGTGAGAACACCTTCTCAGCATCTCCTGGGACTTGAACCATAAAGGTCTTTGGTTCAAAGCAGGCTGGAGTTTGCATAGGGCAAGGGTAGAGAAATAATTAATCTAGTGAAGACTGCAGAGCTCAATTATCTTGTGTTTCATGGAGAAAATGTGCATATGTGGTTGTATTCATGCTAGCTGAGTTATCTTTTTGTTTTCTGTTGAAATACTCCAGTATTAATGAGGGGAGAGCTTTAAATGTTCACTTTTTTCCTTTTTTTTTTTTTTTTTTTATTTTTTAAGAAATTAAGGTTTTCTAGGCTGGGATAGTGATTTATGCTATACATACCTGTAAAACCAAAGTTCTTCATAACATAAAAAATCAACTCATGTAATGGTAAACAGTTTTCCAAATACAAAACAAATGTGTTAACGGTTGGACGTGATGATCTTAAAAGTCTTTTCCAACCTAGCAAGTTCTATGATTCTATTGCTTTCCCTACAGTAAGCTGCTGAGATGCCTCTGCTGCTGAACAATTTTACTAGTCAGTGGCAGAGTAAAGTTAATAGGTAGTCAGAACCTATTTAGGTATTAAACAAAAAAGTAGCATCACTTTTATGCTCTCTTTTTCTTCATAGGGAAACTACCACTAAAGACAGAAGTTAAAAGTATGCTGTATACAAATAAGCAAAATGCTGTTAAAATAATTAACGTTTCTTAATATTTACTGGTCCGTAAAATATACAGTGCAATGTATTGTAGTCTGCCTTCACAGGTAACAACTGTATTTTTTCAGGTGAAAATTGAACACAACTGTTGTGCAGTGGATACCTAAAGCATTACTGGGACAGCTTTGTCTACTCCATTCTGCTAAATTTATGTAAACTGTACCAAAATCTGGATTTTGTGGAAATACGTGTGCTGAAGTTTCCAATATTGTTTCTTCAGATGTGTTTTGAGCTTGTCTGATGTGCATAGAAGTTCCAAGTGCCAGTGCTGCTTTAAAATTAAAAAGAATTTTTTTGCATTTCAGCATGTGTGCTATTTAAAAAGGTGTGTAGCTCCAAATAAAAGAAGAGAACTCTCTTATTCTGTTTGAGAGAATTTCTTGAGGAGGAAACTGTAAAAATGCTGCTTGTCTTCTTGGGGAAGTAGGGAGGAATGGAAGTTGGAACTTGAAAATGGATATTTCTGTATAACTAATAAAATTACTCTGTAGGTCACTGGGGCTGCGGAGTCAGCTGTTGTGTCCGGTGGATTTTGATTAAATTGCAGCACAACATTTTCTTTCCCCCTTTGTGTGAATCTGGTTCTTTGAGGCATGCCCTCCTTGAGCATGTACTGTTTCAGCCCTTATTTCAAGCATTTCCATTCTTTGTTCCTGTTTTGAGCCCTAGGAATTTTTTCCTTATACCTTGACCTTGGTGTACTGTGCATTTGTGAAGCTAATAAGGTAGATCTAAGAGAATGGCCTGTCCCTCAAGTTGGGGGTGAGAGGCTATGAAATAAATACACAGCGTATTACAGAATGGGAGAGAACAGAAAGATAGATTTAAGAGGAAGGTAAATATACCTTTACATAGTTTCTAGGTGGCAGGGGAAAAGACGATGTACTGACAAAAGGTCCTGTTTTCTTTCTTTGGGAATATATTTTTCTTGTTTGTTAGCCTGTTTACAATATCTAATTTAGATTTTATACTAAAAGCCTATGAGCTTTATTAAACCTCATAGGTTGCCAGGATTTTTTGGGCAGGGGGATGTTTTAAGCCTGTTTTCCAAAGAATGTTGAGAGTACTTGATTATGCTGGCTGTTAATCCCATCTCTTACAATTTTTTTTCCATCCGCTGTCCTGTTGGTCATATTTGTCAGGGGCATGGAAGTCTCAAGGAGACTAGGTTCTTACGTATTCTCCAGTAGATGGTCAAGTAGAAGAAACTGCTACCATTCTCATGAAAGGAAAGAATTCAGTGAGAATGAGACTCATCACTTATTGGAAAATTAATGCAGAGAAGAGACCTTTGTAGACACATATTGCAAAAGTTCAATAAATCAGAGAAACTCATGCTTAATCTATCATGTGTATATATCATACGCCCTTAAGTTAGACAAGTCTTTTGTACGGTGAACTGTACAGTGTTTTTTAACCTCTGTCAATTCTTTAATCTTGTTCCTGGGAGACTGTACAAATGATCATACTGGTAGAACTGAGGGAGTAAAGCAGGGGTGGAAACAAGTACAGGGGCATAGAATTTGATTCAAAAGACGTGGTTGCCAAAAGAAATGCTTGCCAAAAAGATGGCTTCTCTGCCACGTGGATTCTCATTCTGAGGAGACATAGATTTCAAGGTTTTCTGGAAATTAGGACACGCAGAACAGGTTTTTTTGATAGGTGGAGTCTCTGATAGATCAAAAGGGGCAAACTCTTGGTTTAATCATGGTCCGTTTTTTTTTTTAAAAAAAAAAAAACAAAATACAACAACTGCAAAATACGAATACTTCGGAAAAGAACCTTTGCTAGTTTCATTGCCCGTTGAATTACATTGCTACTGTCTGTGTTTTAATAAAACTTCTATCTTGTGTTGTTTCAAGGGGAAAAAAGTTTCCGACAACTTTTTACCACAGTGTGAAAATAGTATTTATCCACTGTATTTTCTTGGAAGCTTTTGTTCTGAGAAAATAGATAGTATGTAAATAGATTCAGAGCTGAAATTAAATAGATTGATTATATCATCTATATTATATATAGATTATTTAGGTTAATAGATTGAGAACTTAAGCTCTGAAGTTGAGCAGTGCTGTGCCAGATTTTTTTTCTATGAACTTCCTCTATTAGAATATTACACATATCAGATTCTAGTTCAACCCAAAATAAATGTGTTTATAGTATGATGGGCTCTATCTTGTTCTTCACTACAGTGGTAGGTAGTAGAACCATCCTAGAAAAAATGAAAAGTTTATGGATGTCTTTTCATTCTCCGTTGCTGGTAAGAGAGAGCTGATAGAACTCCGTCTTGTGCTATTTTGCAGTCAGAGCAGTGTATCAGCTAATTTTTACCCCGCTTATCTATCAGCTGTTGATCAATAAACCTAACTGGTAATTCTGAGATGAGCATTGCCTCAGCTGTCTTGAGTCAATATTGACAAACCGTGTCTTGATACTGTGGCAACATCTTCTGTGGCTTTCTCTTGACATAGTTTGATGCATTGGATTTTGCACATTGTCTTGTATTTGAAGGAAGCTGAAAACATAAAGAGTGCAAATGTGTTTTGCAGTGTAAGACTTTGGGTGGCCGCAGTCCAATGCTTTATTCAAGAGGAAAGCTAATGTTACAGTGTTCAATGACTAATGTAGTGGAGAATGTAGCAGTTGGCTACCAATAGCAGTGATGGTGACTTGAGTGACTCCTGCATATATGTATGTCCTGGTTTTGACTGGGACAGAGTTAATGGTCTTCCTAGTAGCTGGTACAGCGCTGTGTTTTGGCTTTAGGAGTAGGATGTTGATAACACCCTGATGTTTTCGGCTGTTGCTCAGTCGTGTTTAGACTAAGTCAAGGACTTTTCAGCTTCTCCTGCCCAGCCAGCAAGAAGGCTGGAGGGGCACAGGAAAGTTGGGAGGGGACACAGACAGGACAGCTGACCCAGACTCGCCAAAGGGGTATTCCATACCATGGGACGTCATGCCCAGCTTGGGGTGGAGGGGAAGGAGTGCGGCTCGGGCATTGGTCAGCGAGTGATGAGCAATCGCATTGTGCATCACTTGTCTTGGGTATTCCAATCCTTTTAATGTTATTGTCACTTTCTTGTTGTTATTAGTGTCCTTGCTAGCTTCTTCCTTTCTGTCCTATTAAACTGTTCTTATCTCAACCCACAAGCTTTATTTTCTGATTCTCTCCCCCATCCCACTGGGTGGGGGGGAAGTGAGTGAGCGGCTGCGTGGTGCTGAGTTGCTGGCTGGGGTTAAACCACAATAGGGTATCTGATTAAAACAGGCACTTTTCAGGCACTTTAACAGTATAACCATACACTGCTGTTTCTGAAAGAGAAGTGTATATGCTTAAGTTATGGTTCCAAGCATAGCCAAGCCAACATAACAGCTCTCAGAAGCTGAAATGGGACTACCCTTACTCCTTACCTTCAGCCTCATCATCTTGCCTTTACTTGTCTTCCCTTGGAAAGTCGTCTACCGTTCTGGCAAGTTATATGCCCTTCTGGAAGGGGCTCAGTAGTGACAAAGCTGGCACAACATAGCCAGTAACGGTGGGAAATCCAAGTGGGGAGTGTGACCTCCTTTTAACAGTGGTAAGCCGTCACACTTCTGTACCCCGTCTCTTCACCCTCATGCTGAAGTTATAACACAAACCTTTTTAAGTTTCATGCTGCTGGAAGGACAGACCATTTCCCCTTTCTCTCCCACTCCTTCATGATTCAGCCTCTGTCCTTGTGTCTGTTTTCAGTCTTTGACTTCCACATATAGCTGATTTAACTTGAAAGAAAAATCATTTTCTGTTAGCTTTTTATCAAATTATTTTTATTCTGGATTGGCAAGTCAAATTGTCTCTCCCTCTGGTTAGGTGAGTACCAGGGCCAGTGTGAGGGAAGAGGGAGAGGCATCTTGTTGTGACTAGGGGAAGGAAAGAAAATGAGGCCTTTCTGTTTCAGTGGTGGTCAGTCATTAGATTAAATTGGTTATAAAATCTAAATGTATTGTGAGGCTGTGGTTTAAACAATTTAAACCAAACTAGGTTGATTCTGTTCAGTCCCACTCTTGGTGGCATTTGCTCCATTGTGCTTGTCTGACTCTGTAGTCATCCAGGTTGGGAAGCTGAGCTGCCGAAATTGTTTTTCAGAAGGGTTAATTTTCTACTGCCCAATTCTCCGAGTTTGCTAATCTTACCAACTGTGGGGTCAGTTGAGTGCTGGTATGACTCCATGGGAGGTGTGGTCAGCGAAAAAGGGGGTCGGCCTACAACTTTGTCAACTTTGGTTGTATTCACTATTGCATTAATAATATGTTTCAGCTACTTCTACATCCATATAAATTATGTAGATGAGATAATTTACATACATAATGCTAACAAGGGTGAGGTGTTAAGTGAGTTAGACAATGTTTCTGCAGTCCTGAGGAAGACTCAGTTACAGTGAGAATAATCAGGGGTTTGTGAAAAATATGAATCAACAAAGGATATAAAGGAAGCTCTAATGGGTAGAAGGTACTTGACTGGGGCTTCTGGGAGTCAATATGAGATGTTGTTCTTGGTATGTTCCTGGCAATCGTGTTCCCATGGTGATACAAAAGCACTCAGTTATCTGCGTCTTGTACTGGGCTTGTATTGGACAGATGGAAATCAAAATACAGATCTTATACTTCTTGCATAATTAACATTTGCATCTCACTGCTGCGAGATGTAACTGAGGCCAAAAGATTAACAGGATCAGGAAAGAAAAGGGATTATTCATTTACAGTACATTATGTTAGGTTAAATGAAAGCTTTGTAAAGCGTTTGTAAAGAATTGAAAAACCATTGTACAACAGGGAACAAATAAAGTGCTAACCAAAGGGGATTAGGAAGAAACTTCTCTGGTAAGCAGGCTGTTCCATGGGTGTCCACTGTGAGGTTTCTTGTACCTAATGTTAATCAGAGGCAGGCAAGTTTTAGGTTAGGTGATTCATCTCTTTGCAGCAATTCTTATGACCACTTAAACAGATGCTATCTGTTGATTTGAATAGAAATGTGTAGCTGGAAAGACTGCTTAGGGAAGCAAAGTTTAAATTTAGTTATGCACGAGATCTCTTTCCAGAAGAGAGCCTCTGGAGAAAGGAGATAGGGTCTACCATAATCAAAGTGTAACCATAAACCTGACAAAGAAATAGCAAGGATGATTATTTACAGTAGGAGTGTATGGTGAAAATTGTAAGTGAGGAGGAGCATTTGGAACATCAAGTCTGTGCTGAGGAGGTCAGTGGTATTAACATTACCAATTAGAGAATTTTAACAGCTAAAATAGTGGCTGCATGATTTAGAACTGAACATATTTCTGATTTCAAGTATGATAATAAAAATCTATTAGTAAAAATTAGTAAAAACAAGTAAGTTGAGCTCAGCAGCAATAAAAAGGGCCCTTTATGATATGTAAGTTTCTGTAATTAAGCAGGACAAAAACCTAAGGAGTTAATTATTAATTTGAGTGTTAATTTAATAGTCAAACTGATGATTTATTGGCCAGGTAGGATAGATTAGCTGTAACATGAAGTAGTGCTGTGATATTCCCAACTTGCACAGCGAAGTAAAATTTGAAAGAGGAATTGCGAGGAACGCTGATGAAGGGGCTTCCCGATCCTGGAGTCTACGTGTTGACTATTGCAGCCAAATAATCTCTGAGAGAACAGATCTAAATGAAATGCACAAATACTGATGGCTGATATTTTAAAAATAATATAAAAATGAGGGAAATCAAAGGATAAACTCAGTGATGAAGACTCTTAAATTGTACCTCTGCTACCTGGTATCTACTTTCCATCAACAAAAGCTGCTTGACAGACAAGTAACTGCCCATACTCTGCTATTTAAAAGGATGCTATAGATTTAAAAAAAAAAAAAAAGTTTATTGAAAAATAAATGTAGTAAATACTTTACATGGCTTCCTCCCTCCCGATGAGGCAAAGAGGAGTCCAAATGGGGGTCTGGTCTTCATTATCTTTCCGCTGGCTTGGGAGACCAGGAGTCCTAGCTGCAGCTTCATCAGTTTGTTCCCCGTGCTCTCCTTCTGAAACAGCAGTCTGTTTTCTCTCCAAGAGGGTTATGTCCTGGTTAGCCAATAAAGAGGACAGGCAGTAGCATGGTTTGGGAAGCACTGTCTGATGTAGTCATGTGGAATTAACGGTATCTACCTTTCTCAAGCTATTGCAATACAAGTACACAAGGAATTGTTTGGAACAATAGCCTAATTATTTTTCCTGATGGTACTCAGCAAGCTGATAAAGCTCAAGCAATGCCAATAAATGCCTCTGCTGCAAAATTTACGTATAACTCTTGTTAAATGATAATGATGGTATGACGAAGGATGAAGCGAAGTGAACCACTGTAGCAGCTTGCTGTTGAAAGAAAGCAGCACCTTTCCCCCTGCTCTCCAACCACCCCCTGCTTCTCTCTTACCAACTTCTTGTGCTAGTTAAACACCTCTGTGGCCTGATAAAGCAGTGCCAATAAACCACGCCAACCGCCAAAAGAGGAACCAGTAAGATTTCCCCACCACCACCTCTTTGGTGGGAGCCAGCTGTTAGGCTGACTGACCAGCCCATGGAGCTGTAGTCCACAGGCACTTTTGAAAAGTACAAGGGTGAGAGCCTACATTCTGACACGGATCACTAGCATGCTTGCACACTTTTTAGCCTGTTTTAAGGGATCCCCATCCCCCGCCCCAAGCTTACTGAGTTGAGCTGGCATGACTGAAAACTACCTTGTTTGCTCATCAGGAAAAGGTCATACATGTTCTTAACTCTAGCATCAGGGTCACAAGTGAGAATGCAGTCTTTGAACTTTGTTGGATACTTACCTGCTTTTGAGTGGCCTTGTTTCCTAAAAAGAGAAAATGCCATTCTCAAAGTAGATGAGAATGGGGAGGGAGAAGAATGTGTGAGATTGTACGAGTTGGATTTCTAAAACGTGCAGGATGAGGCAGCTTGCATTTAGTAATTTACAATAACTGGAAGGGAATCTCTAGTTTGTTGATATTATGTATTTTTTGATGTCAGTAAATCTTAAGTGGCCAAGGAAGCTGCAGAGGGGTGGAAAAATGAGCGAGTCAATAACGTGAAAAAATGGGGCAGGTTTACTTAAAAAGTTAGAGGCCAGTTGCACTTACTTGAGTGACTAGAGAATTTTATTTGCTGATAGACAATTTTTGGTCAATAAAAGTAATCTAATGTCAATTTATACAATTTTCTGGGGTAGGAGAGAAAGTCTTTTCAGATGAATTTGCTGTAAGCTTTTTCAGTTCTTGTTAAGGTTAAAGCTTTGTTTTGCAATTGTATTGATGAAATGCAGTCTTTTGTAATGTATCTGATTTAGAATGTCTTACTTTATTGATTACCAAATTAAAGTGATACAAAATCAATACTAAAAGGATTAAGGACAGGATAACTGAAAAATCTCAATATAGCTGTTAATGGAAAGTCAAAATCTACTAGCTGTGTCTTTCTTCAGCAAGTACTCTTCTGTATCTGTCAGTGATCAGGAAGAAATATGGAAATTTCATTGGTAAAGTTTTCAGAGGATGCAAAGATTGGTGGAGTCGCAAGTATCAAATCAGTTACTACAAAGGGATCTAAGACTCACCAGATTTTCTGGGAAATGAACCATGTATTTTGATTTAGCCAAATACAGTGTCTGCTAAAGGTCCAGCAAAAGCGATGTAGATTCCACTTTTCGAAGAGGAGCCTGTGCTCTGAAACACATGGACTCAAAATTAATTGAATTGTGATGAATTACAATCTGGAAATGGCTTTTGGAGTGAGACTGTACCTATGATAATAATTGCAATACTTGAATTATAAATACAGTTGAGACTAACCTTATGGTGCTACTAGGAAATTTGTAACATCAGAAGAGTTGCTGACAAAGCCAGAAATATTTCTGAGAAGAGTTGTGATGGATTCAGCGTGTGAAAATCCTGTAAAACTGAATTTAAAATTCAAAATCTTTGGTTAAACCAAGTTGGACCGAGTGAGCAGTGAGTTGCTTACAGTGCATAAGGGGACTTCTGTTTAAGGAAGCCTCTTTAACCAGCTGAAGGTGCATAACAAGATCCAGTTGCTGGAAACTGATCCTATGTGATTTCAGTCTTAAAGCATGCCTTATACTTACAAAAAACAGGACTTCAAGTTAACAGCTAAAGCTAAGAAAATGGTATAGCTCTATCTCTTGGAGAGTGTTAATCAGAATACAGTGGTTTTAATCTAATCTGTCACCTGGAAGTTGAGGCCAAGTTATACAGGAGAGCTTAACGGCCTCCTTTTATTACAGAAATGCTATGCTTGTCTCCAAGTCTCTTCAGAAGTCAAAACCTTCACTCCTGCCTGTTACCTTCTCCCTTCCCCTCCATCCCCCATTTAAGTTGTTTATAAGCAAGTACCATATGTAGGGTTAGTGCTGATCTGGCCAAACGACATTCTAACTACATATTGGGCAATTTAATTGCAAGTTTGTCCTCAGCATGCATCAACTGTTATGAATAGAAACCACAGCAGAGATAAGAGCTGTACAGGACAGAAACAATATGTGCTTAAATGCCCTGTATTTTTGAGATGTACAAAACCTGCCTCTGTTGGTACAAAAGATACATATGAGTGAGTGTGTGTGTGCGTGCACACATGCATATTTGCATTTGGAGTGTCTCCTCCTTAACACCTCACATCAAATATTTGTTATACCAGTATTAGTTGGTACTACATTTGAAATTGTTTCAAAATGACATATTCACTTCTAATGTAAAATCTGTTCATTTTTCAGCTTCTCAAATTCCAGACTCTTCCACTTGTATGTCCATTTCATTTCTTTCTGTAAATCGTGTAAACCTATTGCTTGCAATATAGACCAAGAGCCTTCAGTTTTTAATTCTTTGGCTTTTATTAACATACAATGGACTGCTAATATGGTGTGATTCTTAAAGTGCAAATTATGCCAGGCCTATAGGGGAATACTATTTTTTTTTTCTTTGAATGAGTTGTGAATTTTTCAATTGAGTGGGCTTACAGTCATCATTTTTAGCACTAAATGGCATGTTTCATTTGCTCAGTGGTTGCACCCTGTTAAAGCTTTATGTGTTTCCCTGGTCATTTTAATGCCACCAGCTCAGCTGTTTCTTTGAAGTGCTGCTGATTAGTTTGAAAAGAAATTTGGAAGGGAATGCAGAAAGGGTAGAGAAGAAAACTAAAACTACTTAAGCAAATGAGCAGCTTTCAATTTAGTGATGGATTAAGGCTAGTTCCCACAGGTGGGGTAATGGATAAAGCTCACAGGTGTACAATGTCTTATATATGTTGATGGATGAATAAAATTTATAGCTAACATCCAATATGCACAATTAAACTGTTCCTGTTTGCTTATATTTCCCCTTTCATACATAAATGTATATTTTCATATGAGACAGCTAGCATAATGGTGGCCTTTTGCATAGTTAGAAGCTGAATGTTCCTGGGTAAGCTTGCCTTGCCCTCCTTGAAAAACACTGATCACTTGCAGAGGGATGGTTAAGCCAGGTACAAGGACAGGCATTTTGTAAAGTCAGCACAAACAGAACTGACTAATACTGAGTCTATTTCTTATCAACTGCCTGCTTTTTGGGAAACAAATAAGCATCATGTTGTTATTTTTATGTTAGCCAGATTTCATAAGGAAAGAGAGGTTTGTGTCATTTCTGTCTGACTTTTCCTTTCTGCTGTCCCTCATAAACAGTTGGCCAACTTTAACCAAATTGAACAAATTATGATATTTTGATGATACTAAGCTCCTGTACTTTTCCTGAAACTGGTGAATATGCTGAAGATCCTGACTTTATATGCGGTAGTATAAGCACTCTTAATGCTGCAGGTATGAGGTCTTTCATGTTATGATTTTGCATGGCAGTATCTACTGCATTTTCATGCTCCACAAGTAGTCAAAAAGCAAATCAAATGCTAGGACTTACCACAAAAAGAACAGAGTGCAAAGCAATATAAGAAAAAAATAGCATTGTGCCACAGTCCATTGCTGCTTCTTTCTCCTGTGTATTGTACTGTGCAGCTCTTCTCCCCCTACATGAAAAAGATGTAGAAAAGCAGCATTAGGAATCATTATATGGAAGCGATTCACAATTTTATGAACAACTGTGTAGGCTAGAGATTGTCATCCTAGAAAAGATAGAGCTGAGGAGGGATATGGCAGAAGTCAGTGAAGTGTCATGGAGGGGTGAATAAAAGCTTACAGTTCATGGTCTCTTTTTGTGCAAGAAGTAGGGGAAATTGAAGTAGTGCTACAGAAGAAGATAGATTCAAAACAAAATAAATAAAAATGTTCTTCAATGTATACTTAAGCCATGGGACTTCTTGCTGCAGGCTGGCTCTTGAAAGTTTACAGGGCTTCAATGGGATGTTAACGTGGGTTCATGGGAGAGAAAAAATCTGCTGAGGGTTACTTAGTGTTTATCAACATCCTCTGCCCCAAAATGTCTTTGAGTTGCAATTTGGGGGGCAGTGTCTTATGTACCTTCTGTGTTCCTGCACTCTTGCCTAAGCATCAGCTTTTGGTTCCTGCTTCCTGGCTAGCTATAGGACATTAGTCAGGATACATAGGCCCTTTTTCTTAAGCCTATAGGGCTTTTCTTACTTGAAACCACACTCTGCGTAGAGGAGAAATGTCCTGTTTGTGGCCATGGTAAAGGAAAATCAGAGAAAACATAGTCCTTATCTGTATTGCTTATCTGGTCCATTGACCAGCAAGTACATACCTATGGCCAGTCAGTACACCTGCGATTCCAGATTAGTCCCAGTGCCTTCTCCCTGTAGTTTTGCCAGCAGATATGGAAGGGGACACAGTGAGAAGGCTGGGATGAAGCATAAATGAGAAGAGTTGCGGACTTGGGTGTAGGCAAAAGCAGCGACCTCGTGTGCAGGACGCCGAAAGGAGTGGAATGAATTGAAGGTGGCATATGTGTTTGTAGGTGAGGAACAAAAGATAGGATTTGTACGTGATGAACAATTGCTTGTCAGTCACAGGGTAACTTCAGATTTTTAGAATGAGACTTAGAAAGCCGCTACAGAAAGGGTACAATTAAAATTGGAAATATTATGAAGCACTTATCTGAGAGGTACTGTCTTGTGGAAGTCTTATAACTTGATGAGAAGGATTTGTATTTGGGTTTCTGACTTCTCTCTTTCAGCTTTGTATTCTTGATTGCAATTTACAGAATGACAGGCATTTTCTAAATGGTGTAGTGTTTCTTAAACTTCAGTACTTTGCAGCAGAAAAGAGAAGCCATTTCCTTCACAGGCATCACCTCCTGTAAATAACAGATATTCACTTTACATGCTGAGCAGTTGCTGAACTAGGAGCATATCCAGAGTTTTATTTTCCTGCATTAATCAAGGAAAAATGGATGTGCTTTTTAGTAGATGTTTCCTTTACAAGATGCCGTAATTGGTGTTTCACTCGCTGAGTGTTTCAACTCTGTGGCCAATATGAAGCAGATACAACCTCTTTCTCATGGCCAGCTGTGCAAGTTGCTATGGGAACTCGGTGGGGACTATCTGCAGATTGCTGCTCTGGGGACCACACCTGGCTTATTTGCATTCAATTTAAGTTGGGGAAAATTCAAAAGAAGAAAAGAGGAGTGTAGACTAGCCGGTAGGCAGGCGAAAAAGGGCTTGTCATTCTGAGACTGTCACATTGGACAGAAAAGCTGCTCGTATTCACAGTTCTTGCAGACTCATGCAGGATTCTGAATTTTGTAGCCTTTTTTGTGCATTTTGCCAGTGCTGTGAGTCTTGTTGGAAATGTAATGTCACCGAGGATTTTTTTGATATTATTGCCTTTAACTTAGTTAAATCCTAGAGAATTTGTTAACTTTCTCTGCATTTTTAATGGACAATCTCTCTGTGATGGTGAGGGATTGTGAAGGCAGTGTGGAATATAGGCCATTCTTTTAAAATGGCATGTTTAGTTCAACTTAGTGCAATATTAAAATGTCAGTGCAATATTGAGTGTTGCTGGAGAGCTTAGCTTGGTTTTTTTCTGAATACTGATTTGCTCTTTTTTCAGTGGAGACTGTCACTAGCTGAGAAGGCTGTGGAACAATTTTCATTCAAGTTAGCAGCAGTGGTCAGCTAGCAGCTCTCAGGCTGTTTGTGGCTGGATTTTGGGGGATGATGGTGTCCTCGCACTTAAGCGCTTTGCTTTTCTTGCTTGTTCATTCTCACTGCATCAGCTTGCCTTTTGACCAAGACTGGACAAAAGTGATTAAAACAGCACTGTATGCTGACTTGCTCTTTACACTATTTCTTCCACTGGGCTGACAAACTGCCTTGGTACCTTTCTGCAGGAGTATCTTACAGGAACATGTAAACTGTTTTCAGAGCAGTAGGTTTAGAAGCTTTGAGAAATCTGAGATCACCACCTCAGTACTGTTTAAAAATTTTTCTATGTGTATATATATATAAACCCCCTATATAGTATATATACTATAGTATATATGTTTTTATATAAAACACAATGTATAAATGTATATAAAGTATATGTGTTTATATATAAAACATATAAATTCATATATACATATGTTAAAAAAAATAATTCTGAGGGTTAATGGGTGGTTGTCTACCTGTAAACATTTTCATTTCTGATCTATTGTAATGTCATCAGAGCCTTGGTCTCCCTTGAAGATTCAAGTTTTCAGCCTGTCGTGATGCTGTAGACCAACATGGGCTTTTTATATGGATGCATCAGACATTTATAAGGTGTACTTTTTCTCAATTTGCTGTAGTTTGGTTTACTGTGTTATTATAGGGTTAGTAGTTATTTTTAAATTCTTCTGTGAATGATTCCTTGAATTTGGGGTTTACCACTCTAAGCCAGGTCTATGCTAAACTACTTACTGGTATAATTGTAGCTGCTTCTGTTAGTTTCTCGTCAACACTCCCTATTTTCTTTACTTTCAAAACCTTGTAGTTCTAAAGCCTTCAACACATCTGATGAAAATAAGTGATTATATAGTTAAGTCTTACAGCACAGGAATCACATTTCCATTTTTAAGCATGGAAATGATGTGTTTGAGGAAACAAGAAATCAAAAAGAGTATTCTCAAGAGTGGAATTGGAGGGGTATGTGCATATGTAAGTATACTAATTAATACGAGTTGTCAGCATTAGGGCTGAAAGTCGGTGTCCCAAAGTGGAAATAAATAGTTGTTGTGAGATTTTAATTTCTTCTATTTGTCACAGAAGTTGTTCGATAGAGTTCATAAGACAAATGTAACATACGAGTGGATTTAAGCTGTAGACAATAAAAATTTTAAGGTAATAACTGCTGCTGAAACAGTTTTGCCCAGTTGTTTGTTCCTGCCTCCTTGCTGCCTTAGTGCTTCAACAGGGTAAATGTTTCTCCCCTTGGATTAAGAAACAGATTTGAGTTAGTATTTTCTCCTTTTGGTTGGAGTAGTTTCAACACAGATCAATCCTCTTGTGTAGTTCTGTATGCGGCAGCACCAGAGAGAAGGCAGTATAGCAATGGGGATGGAGCAGGGCTCCAGCTACTGGCACTCCTGCTGGCTTTTTGCCGACTCAGCGTTCATGGCCTGTGGCCATAGTACTGACAGGCATTTATTTAGGGCCCTAAATTAAATGTCCTCTTTTTAAATTTTTGGTTTCTCTCTGAAAACGGTGAGATACTCATATATGAAACTTGTGTTTTATGGAGGAATTAGCAACTAAGTATTAAAGTATTCTGGTTATCACTTTAAAAAAAATTTTTGTTAGGCCTTTTGACCTAATTTTTTCAGTTGTCTTCTTTTACCCTGTAATTTGTGACTAGATCATTAATTTCTTTTGAGAGGATTCTGTATCTGTCAAGCTATCGCTTCCAATCAAAATAAGTTAGAGAAAGTGGGGCGGTGCAGAAAAGTTTACCTCTGTTCTGGTTTGTTGGAGAAATAAGCAATACATTCCTGTCTTCAGTGGTGTGTGTTCATGGGCCTGCAAATAAAATGTAAATGTCTTCCTGGCAAATCCTCTGCAAACACAGCCACAGGTGGTAGTCATACTGCCTGCACTTCAGCATTGCTGCTAGTAAACCCGTTCTTGTGGTTATTTCCTGGAAAAGCTAATCAATGCCTTTTCTGCTTTAGCACAGCATAGCTGCTAAAATGGGCAAAACTGTGCTTGTGAGCATTTCCTGGAAGAGCTCATGTAGGTAATACTTCATATGTATAGTTACGCTGTGGTTTTCACTTTTTACTGTTCCTAAATTATTTTAAATTAAAGACTCAGGTGCACAGGAACTTTGTATTTTTATTTTTTTCTGACTGATAGCATATGCAGTCTTACGTTAGCTCTGACCCTCCAAAGTGACAGATACTTGGACAGGTGTGCAGGTGGATGGAATCAGTGTCTGCACTGTGAATAACTCTCTCTCTGTCTTCAGATCTTGCACCTGGCAATTTTTTGTCCAATCTGTAACATACAAAGCAGCTTGTCTGGAATTTGGCCTTTTCCTCTTTGAGATCAAATAATTTAAGCTGCAGAAAGAAGCATTCTCATGACATGTCTTGTGGTTCCTACAGGTGTTAATAGTGTCTGGATCAGTGTGCTGAGGGCATTAAAGCAATATCCTCCTTCAGATTTGAGATAGTTATTAAGAAAGAGAGAGCAAAAGCAGTTTCTGCAAAGGACGGTGATAACAGCAGTGCAACTTCGATTCATACCATGAACTGTAGAGGTTTTGCATGTGCTTTTCCATTAATTTGTTTGTCAAACACTCTAATGCTAACTAGAACTAAATACTGTCTCTGCTGTTGATCTTTGTCTCCAGTTGACTCCAGCAGAAATCATAATAAACTTAAACCTGTGACTTTGATTTATGTATTTTGAGAGTGACCTGTAGTGTATTTAATGACAAGTGGCGTGAAGACTCTGGGATTTGAATTGAACTGAATTGTATGGTTAAGTCATACACTGAATTAGTCTATTCTTTGTAGAGCCCCTATTCATCAAGCTAGACTGGTAATTACTACTTTGGCAAAGTGGAGAACTGAGAAACAGCGTGTTTGCATAAGGCATTATGTTTTGATTTACAGGTGCTTTTAAAAATAATGTTTTCAAGCTCTGAGGGCCTGTCCCTGTTATGTGGGTGGACATGGGGAGGCAAACCTAATGCTTTTGGAATGCACATACAGTGATGTTTCCGAAATGTAATAGGTCATACAACTGCTAAAACAAATACTGCTGTTCAGTATTTGAGCTTGGCATGAGTAGCCTTCATATGTTGTCAGATCAGTTATGTTGTGATTTACATATTAGAGAATATTTATTTTATTCAAATACTTGGTATTTTTAATATGTATTGCAATAACAGTTTGAAACTAGCAATATTTATGCCATCTTCATTGCTTGGTGTTTGGATAGTATGAACTGCCTTTACCTTTTCCATTCAAATATGTGTGCAATTTCAGTAGCCGCTGCATGTGTGGAACACGTGTTCCCATAAATGTCAACCCAGCACACAACTAGCATGATACAACCACTTTAGGTCCAGGGGATACATAAGCATGGGCTGGTGTTCCTTGCCAGGGGAAGTTTGGGGTCACCCCACTCCTCATGGTGGCTGGTGCCTGGTGGTATTCCAGGTTCTCCCAGCTGCCACAAGCTGCAGCGTCCCATAAAAGCTGGCAAACTGTCAAGGTGGTGCGTTTTTTTGTTTGTTTGTTTGTTTTGTTTCAGTACTGCTGTTACATAAACCTGTGCCCTTAGATTGCTTCTTTTTTTTCTTATTCCGATAAATTTTGAAGTTTTACTGATAGCGTTCTTCAGCCCTCCCTTGTGTTTTGTTCATAAAATTTCACGTCAGTCTTCATTTCAGTCTTTCTCTACTTTGTGTTCTGCAGTACTTTTTTGAAACACAATACGAGGCATGCAAATCTTGTAAAAGTAATAAAACATAAGAGGTGTTTACTCATAAAACAATATACATCTGTTCCAAGTGTTCAGTACTTGTCACTGTGAAGTATTTCAGACTTGACAAACTAGTAATTTTAGAGGAAGACAAGACCCACATATATATGGATGAAAACTCAAAACAGGTGTCTCCCTTAAAATATTTACATTTGAAATTTTATTTGGTGTGTTTTTAAAAAAATCCTGCTTAACTTTGGATACTACTTTTCATGTGCAAGTTTACTAGAGCAATGAGTATGTTATGGTATAGAAGCATACCTCAAGTGTGGTGGAATCAAAGCATGATTTGCTCATTTTCTATGCTAACTTCTAGTTGAAAGGAATTGAGTGCCCTCCTGCAAATACTAGGAGGTGCTACGGTGCATCAGCTCTATGGCAGGTGCAACATGGTAGTTAAATAACACAAATTTGTTTTCAAATGTGTGACACTCTGGTGTTTTGTTTTTTTTTTAATTAAGTTTCTGGAGTCAGTGCTTATGATGTAGTGTTTGGTGTGTGTAAATAAATAAATAAATAAATGCCTCAAGCCATTATGAGATAGTGATGAAAACCTTGAAAACATAATATGAGTGAAACATGAGTGCTTAAATCAGGAGATGTGAAGACCTAACTTTTGC
Organism: Sagittarius serpentarius; assembly: GCA_034782735.1. Classification (NCBI taxonomy): domain Eukaryota; kingdom Metazoa; phylum Chordata; class Aves; order Accipitriformes; family Sagittariidae; genus Sagittarius; species Sagittarius serpentarius. The sequence goes on along the minus strand of JAVKLA010000030.1, from coordinate 15,812,327 downwards.
TACTTTTCAAAATATTCCATAATTTCTAAGTAAACGGTATGATGATTTCATGGATCAAAGGTGTGGTTTTGAACAAGGGTTGACTGCACTGAATTTATATCCTTTGCTTTTGAAAAGAAAACACTAAACAGTATGAAAGACAAACTTTTATGTAAATATAATATGGATCCTTTCTTATGCGCTATGGCTTGTAGGCAGTAAGGGGAGGGCAAAACTGTTCAGATGATGTGCCAGAATGACAGAATTAACCATGAGTTTCAAATAAGGCTCAGTTTGCTTGTGAAAACTGTAATGCTCTAATTTTTGAATAAGGGTATTTATTTTCTTTTCTCTCCTCCCCCCCCTCCTGCCACTCCCCCTCTTTTTTCCCCCTCCTCATATGAGTGAGTTTGTCATGACCACGGTTTTCTTAATGTAAAAAAAAAAAGACTTAAGCCATGGTAGTTGCTACCTTCTGTGGACAAAAATAAGTGAGACTTAAAAAAACAAACCCACAAACCAACTCCTTTATATTAATGTGTCAGGTGTTTATGAGTATCTGCTGTCCTGCACTGATAAGATGAATTAGCATTCCTGCTTAGCTGTCTGCATACTTAATTTTCTTCAAGAAAGGTACACAAAAGAATTTTGAAAGACATTTTGTGCAGTGGTAAGTTTGAAAGCATAGTTATGATTTGAGTTTTTGAGAGAGAAGTAAAATTAGATGTAGACTAAAATCCCAATTCATATCAGTTGTGTAATAACTGGTAATTCTAAAACAGGCCAATTTTATTTGACTTTTCCAGACAACTGCTCTTTGGCTTTCAGAGCAGACAGTGATTTTCAGATATAATCCATTTTGTTAGCCAAAGTCGAAGGTGGTGGCTAAGATTTACCTTAGTTTGCAGCCCTAACTATGAACAAGCTACTGGCTGGCTTGCTGTAATTACTCTAAGAGGATTGTGCCAACTTTAATAACAGTTTATTTTGTTGAAGTACGTGATTTTTGTAAATTTTTTTATTGCACATTGGAGTTCTGTTTGATGAAATTTTTTATTAGGTTTCATTTAGCTTGTGGAATGGAGACTTGGAAATGTCTTGAGTTAAAATGTAGTAGGTCTTCTTCAGTGGTTCTTCAAGATAAAATATGCTAGACTGATACACTGATGGAGGCAGTATGTTACAATGAATACCTTATTTCCTTTCTTTGTATCGTTCCAAGTACACCGTTCGAAAGGGAATTAATACATCTTTGGCTTATTGGGTAATCTTGCCATGTTGTATCAGAAAGCATGCCCGTGAAGTTTGCAAAGGTCAGGCTTGTCACAGAGCTGGCTAGTGGCAAAAATTTCCTAGCTGTCATTAAGGGCATGTAGTAAATGACATTTTACTAATATATGGAAACATATCTATATAAAAATGAAGATTCTTTTCCCCTATAAAGGTGTTGAATAGAATAATGTTGATAATAATTTTGCCCTTTATCCCTTTAATTCTCATTTGTATTGTTTTTAAAAAGAAAAAAAAAGGAGACAGACCATCTGAAGATAAGGGTTTAAACATCCTTTCCCCCAGTCTGTAACAATAACACTTATTTACAATAGATGACATTGGGGAATAATTTTGTGGAGTTTACAGTCAGTCAGCTGGGCATAATAAGTGGAAAAAAAACAGGAGGAGAAATAAAAGAGAAGATGCAAAAGGAGATCTAACCAAGAGTTGCATAGTCTGCAGGGGAAAGTGAGGTTCCCTTTCCAAAAAGTTAGGTATTAGAGTACCAAGTATAATCATTAGAACTGAATAAATAAAGTGACACATTGGTGGGACAAACAGCAAAACAAAAGCATTCATTTGAAATGGGAAAGTATGGAAGATATGTAAAGAGTGAAGAGAAGAAGAGAATGGGGTAGAAATAGTCTCCCGAAGCCTTATCTGCAGACTCTGAGGTGTTTGACTGAAGAACCTCTGCCTTTCTCATATCTGGCTCCTTGTTAGTGGCTTAGTTCCTTTGGTTTTAAGGAAAAGTATGAATAGAATTGTGGGAAAAATCATCAATATAAGAACTGTAGAATTGGGTGAAGAGGAGAGAAACAATTTTTAAGATGTCTGTAGTTGCAATGGATGTGGAGAGTTTTTTGCACTAACAATCACAAGGTGCACCACTTTCTCTTCTTAGAGGTGCCTTTGGAGGAAAAATGAAACTTTGTGTGCAGAGCCCAGAGTGGTATTTTGCTTAAATGTGAGTACCAGAAGTATGACCTTGGTTCAGAGTGTTAAGTGACTTTTAACGTAAGAATCTAGAAAGAAAAGAATGGCCAATGACATGGCAGAACCTAAACAGAAAGTTAAACTAGAATATTCCACCATTGTTTTTGAAGCATGGTGGTATGCACGGTTCCTCCCCAAACCTTTTCCTACTTGTGTCTTCAGGCCTCCTTGGGAAGCCTACCAGATAAATAATTGCAGTAGTGTAGCCTAAATGAAACAATAAGGGGGGGGGGGGTTTTGCCAAAAATTAATAACGTAAATAAAAGGGAAGATAATAAAATTT
>JAVKLA010000030.1:15755479-15809756 GCA_034782735.1 Sagittarius serpentarius | reverse complement strand
CCCCCCCCCCCCCCCCCCCCCCCCCCCCCGGTTAGTTTGAAAAGTCAATGCCTAAGGTTTTATTTCAATTAGCAGGTTAGTGGAAGTTACAGTTCAAATGAACATTTGTGTGTGGGTTAGTGTTTGTAAGGCAGCTTGGTTGCCACAGTCAGGAATGGGAAGAAAATTTCTGCCTTGTCCTTGTTAGCTGTCTCTGCACTGTTGATAGTACGGATGGTGGTACTGTGCTACCACCAGCACACTTGCTAACACTGCTTCAGGCACGTCCTTCCCTGGCCTTTATTTGCTGTTTGCTTGTTTTGTTGTTTGATGCAAGTCATCCATCACTACACACGTGCCTGCTTGTAACGGTCACTTCCTGCGGTCCTGCGCTTTTGATGCTGCACCTGTGTTCAACCAGCTCAACAGAGGCTCTCATTTGAAAAGGATCCCAAAGATAACACTGCTATCCTCTTACTATGCTACTGGCTGCCTCAGCTCAGCCACTAGTTAAACTGGCACTTGCTTTGTGAACTGCTTGGCTTGTTATATCATTTGTGTCCAGACTCTTCTGATGAAGCAAACAGATAATCTCCCAGTGCACTCCAAAAGCATGTATGGAAGAGTGAAGTTTACTGAAGGACTGTGAACCATGGAGATGTGCCTCAGAGTTCTCAATGGGACATGTGAATGAGTAGAAAACCAAGTTGGAAACAAGGTATTAGGAAAACCTATTCAGTACACGCAGTTGTTTCCCTGCAGTTGGGAGCACCTTCCCTTCTTGCAATCTTTTTCAAGTGTAGATCACTCATGTTAAATATATAGCAGGGAACATCTTGTGTTAAGTAGAGATATGAACCTGAACAGAAGAAGAGGTCAAGCGTGGAAATAAATTCCAGTCAGTACTAGATGATTGAGAAGTCCCTTTTCTCTCGCTCCCTCTTGTTTGGAGAGGCGGTGCTTGAATTCACTTCAGAAATAAGGAGGAGAAAAGTACAGCTAGCTTTTTTTAAAGAAAAAAGAAAGAAAAAACCCCAACTTACTCTTTAAATTTGCATTAACGTCTGGAAGTGGGTGGTTCAACCCTGTAGTCACCTGCATCATCACATTATCTTTTCCTCATCAGAATATGGAATATTAAATGTTGTGATGTCCACTTTACACTTGAATTTTTATCTAAATATTCTTATTGTTTAGGACACTAGTATTTGAGTGGTAAACAAAGTATTTGAAATGGTTTAATGTAGCCTCATAGTTCGTCAGTACACTTAGTTCTGTGGACCACTTTTGGAAAAGAAGATTGACTCCTCCACAGACCAAAGCCTCTTCCCAGTTCTCCAGTCCTTCAGTGTACTTTGTGGTCACAGCAGCAAGTGCGTTCTGGTTATTGAGTGGTTCAGAGATGCAACCTGGGTGTAAAGTGCCCCTTTCAAAAACCGTAGCTCCACAGTAAGCTTTGTTTAGCTATGTTGTGTACATTTGTGGAAGGGGTTAGTATTAGATTTTTGGTTTTTTTTTTTTTTTCTTGGAAGTCATTGGAAAGCAAAAGACTGAATCTATTTTGATTTCACTCGGGATAGGTTAGTGGGTGTCAACTATTACACAATACTTGACATATCCACTCCTGTTAAGTTGGCCATGGCAAAGGGATTACCCGATAATGAATCACCAAGCTCTTTAGCCATTTAAAGGGAACTGTGCCGCTTCCTTGCGCTGGTGGTACTCTATTCCCTGCCCAGGACCTTCTTGTGACAGTTCGTGTTTGGATGTGGAAAACTCCACGCAGATGTGCAAGCACTGGTTTGACAGCTTTGTGTTCAGCTTCTACCTTGCTAATTGTTTTCGTGGGATTATTTGGATTGTGTAGAAAGCTTTTTCCAAATCCCCTTTATTACCGAAGTTATTGTTGCCAGCAGGAATAAGATTAAAGGTGCTTAAGTCTGTAGAGTTGTTTCTAATTTGTACGTGTCATTTCAGTGGCATTTGAACAGAACTCTGTCTCTTCCCCTCCCTGCTCCCCTGTGGTAGCGTGCTTGAGTTAGGGCTGAGAAGCCAAGCTATTGGAAGAAAATTCATTTTGTTCCCTAATTATTATGCTGGCACTCGGGAGATAATTTTTCCCTTCATGCACTGCCAATTAATATGCAAATGAGCTGATAAATATTTATACCATGATTTAAATTATGCAGGGAGCGCTTTCAGTGTACTCTGCAAATGAATTGTTCATGGACTTCAAAGTGCTGGCTGCTGTGCTAACGAGAAGAGATTTGCATAAGGCCCTAATCAGGCGCATACTGATTAAGCTTCATTATGGAAACTGCCAGCTGCAATCTTTGTTTCTATTTTATTACAAAAAGGGGAACTTTTCACGCTTCAGTCGCCTTGACAATGTCAGACACAGCTAGTAGGAGAGACTAAAACTCCACAGAGCAACTGAAGTTTCCCTGTTCAGTTGAAGATTGCTATGGTGTAACTGAAGTTGTATTTCTCCCCCCACCTCCCCACTCCCTTTCGTGTTTGGTTGAGAGCAGTAGTGTAGATTTGATAGAAATTGCCATTCTCCCTTTGCTTGGACTATCTGAAGCTGTAGAGGATACCACAGCAATGCTGGACTGCAGTGACTACGTTCTAGGTGCGTACCACCTCAGCTCTTTCTTATGAGCGTTTAATATGGAAATAGAGACTGTGAGGTTGACTATGCGTAGAGGCTTAATCACATATGCAGAGGCTAGAGAAGGTATTTGTAAGGCTGAAGCTCACCAGTGAATCAGCAGCAAGTAGCTGCCTGGTAGACAGATAGATAGATCTGTACCAGGAAAATACATGGTTTGGTTTTTTTCTTCTTTCTCTCGCTCCAGGAGAATTTGTTTCCTCTGCACTGGAGAGATTTGCTGCTAGGCTTGGATGATATTAATACCAACCTTTTGCTTTTAGGATTTCAATTTGAGAAGCATTTGGCTTCTAATAAACACTGGACTTGACTTGCATATCTGTGTGTTATGAATTTTAAAGCATTAAAATGAATGAGAGAGTGTCCTGGTCTCAAAGAATTTAGTAGCTGTATTGAACCATTCCCCAACAGAATGTATATTATGTCTGTGTGTTTTTAATGTAATAGCAAGGTTCTTCATGCGTAATAGGAAACAAGGTGGAGTGCAGAGTGGTTGCCATTGATACCGTTGCAAGCTGTGCCTAAGGTTACTGGGATAATGTATTTCCTGCACTGAGATTCCATCAGGACTGCAGAACAGACATGCCATAATTTCTTCTTCATGTCTTTTAAAGCTATTTATAATAATGGATCAACCCAAATTTACAATAGGTTTTATTTATTTTCAAGGCTCTTTCCCCAAAGCTTAATGTATAGAATCTTTTTTTTTAACTATTCTTTTGATTCCATTATATAAGTTCAGGTAAGAACTTACATGTCACAGTAAGAGAATGTATTTTTGGGTAGTAAATTTTAAAGCAGCCATCTGAGTATTTGTTTCTGAATTTGAAGTGTTTTTTTCGAAAATTAATTTCTAAAGACTTCTTGGCACGTTTTCACTCACATTGAACTTTGGTTTTTCCATACGCATCAATGAATCATTTTTGCTGGTGCTGATGGAGTATTAGACAGTTTCACTTTAATGGGTGAAAGGAAATAGTTAATGACATATTCCATGTTAAGATTTTCTGTGGTTTGCTAGCTATGTATGGTCCCTAATACTGCAGGTTGGTCCGGTGTCTGCTTCTTCTTTCCTCTGAATACCTTTTGAAATGTTACTGAGGGTGTGTGAAAGCCTGGCACAGCACTGCCTTGCGACACCCTCAGCCCTGCTAGCGGAGTAGCAGTACTGACTGTATTCACTCCTGAGAATTTGATTTCAATCATGCACCTGCTTCTTTCGATCCTTCCTTCTGTGGAGTTTGTTTTTAGATAATGTTGGCAGAAGTTGTAGCCCAGGGCCTTTATTTAAAACCCGAGTAAGGTCTAAAGGAAAAAGAAAAGGTGAGAGCATTATGGTATGTTTTTTTTAGCCCACTTCATTTGTTTATTCTTTTAACTTTAAAGCAGAAATTGTATGAGCATGTAGAAACCAAATAATCTTTTTATTTGATGTATAATGAATCCGTAGGTTTAGTATCCTGCGGATATGTGTCTGTTTTGCTGGTAGCAGTTTCATGCTTCAGATGTATGCCGTACCATTTGCAATGGAAATAGCGGCATTGTTCTTGATGCTTTACATGCAGAAGGCCCACAGACTGAACAAGAAATAGTCAGCTGGTGAAATAATGGATGCTATCCTTCATTTGAACCTGAGCACTACCAGAAAGATGTTTCTTCATCAAACTTGCTGCTTCTTTGCAATAGCAATGTTTGAGGTCTTTGTTAGGGATGAATCTTTACAGTAAAACGCTCTTCACTTAGACGTGCTTTTGGTAGTTGAGTAAACTTTATGTGTATGTCTAGTACTAGGAAACACTGTAAACCTTTTTTAAAAGGATTTATTTTGCAGCATAGCCTGACAGAAAAACACATCTTGGTTGCTTTATGAAAAGAGGTCTGTGCAGTTACAACTTTGTCCTGAGCAAACTTGCTGGTAATGCAGGAAGGTTTGTTGTATGAGCCTCCTCGTACAGAGGGAACAGTCACTACGTTATTTGGAGTTTTGTGTGCAGGACAGTTGTGTCCCCCTCCAGGTTTACTTTGTTTATTCTATTAGTATCCTGAATGGTGGCTCTAATAGTTCAGTTTCTGCAACAAATGAGCACAAGGGGCCGCATGGTTTTTTTCTTGCATGAGCTTTCTGAAGTGGTTCAGTGAATGCATCCCATGTTACAGAGGAACAATCTTCTCAACCTGTGCTCTTCCCTTCTGTGGTCAGTGCTAACATGAGTTCAGGCTATCTTTGTGCTCTGGGCTTAAAAAAAATCCTATGTCCAACAGCCCCATGAGTGAGCCTAGTTTCCACAACCAAATGTATTGGACTTCTAAGCCCTCTTTGCTCGTTTTCCTGTTGGATGAGGACTCTTTGTGTTTGTGTCCAAGCGAAGTCTCCCATTCAGTGCTCTCTGAACCTAAACTAATCTCAGTAGCCAGCTGTGTGTCAAGGAACGAACTAACGCTATTAATCAGATGAATGTTGCCTATAATCACTTTAAATAAACATGCTGTTGCCACAACAATAAACTCAATTTAAGGTACATGCAACTTTTAGATAGAAACATACTTTGTATTTGTTTTACGCACAGATCTATCAGCAGGGAGGGGCACATCAACAACAAACATTTCTGTGCAGGAGTGGAACCCATGTTTTGTTTCCAGAGTGTGGATCATACTATCCAAATGTGGAAAATGACAAAATACGAAGCCGGGAGGCAATAGATTCTGTATCTGCAACCTTAGCAGAGCTCTGTCTTTCAAGACTATGAACTCGTAGCTTGAATCTGCTAGGCAGAGGTGGTGAAAAACAGGGCAAAGCTTGCAGCCTTTTGCTGAAGTGTGGGCCAGCAGCACCCAGGTGGAAAGTTTTTCCTCACTCATTCTTTCAAAAAGCAGTTTAACACGTCTGCCTTTATGCTAAGAGTAACATTGATAGTTCAGATCTCTTTTACTTGTTGCTCACAGTTCAGAGATGTAAGCATAGGCATAGGAACTTTCTGAGAAGAGCTGAGGCTCTGGAGAGGTTGAGTTAACTTGCCAGGAGAAGATTCCTGTTTGTTCTAGTCCTCTGGGTTTTCTAGGCTCTACTGGGTTCAGCTGCAGCAGTTGTTTACATGGAAAATTATATTCGTTTTAAAAATATTGACACATCTTAAATTGCGTTTCCTAACTGCTTATTGGAGTTTTTCCAAGGTTGATGTCTCTCTTCTTTCACACATGCTGCATTTCTAACTAGTTCCCTCGTCTTCCCACCCCGCACTCCCAGCCAGGCTTCGTCATGAGTCCTGTTTTTGTTCAGGCCCTGTCCACGTGTTTCGTTCCTCCTGGCTTGTGCTTGTGTTCCTCTGCTGCTGTCGCCCCTGGGTCTGATAGCGTGAGGGTGGCACTGGTCTCTCTGGGCAGTAGGTGGTGATAGTATGCGGCAAGAGTCCTGCTTCTCATTTCCAGCTCTCATAGACTGCCAAGCAGTGAAGTGTCTGGGTGTTCTTGGAAATATCTGGGGGAAAGATGCAGCAGTTAATGCTGTTACTATATTCTTCTTCAGCCCGTTTGGTGTTTTGGAAATCACTGCTTTGATGAAAGTATATGATAGAGGTAACCTTTTAAGCACCTAGCAAGAGAATATCCTGGAGTAAAGGGTTCATTTTGAGCTCATTGAACTTGCATTTAACTGGTTATGGGAATGGAAGAAGGCGCTTAAGGATTTGCTTACACTTCATTTTATGAACTGGTCTGTCTTGAGTTTTTTTTTTTGTGATAATGTCTTATGTTGAGGTCGGTAGCAAGGAATGAGGAGATAATAAGCTGGAGAGCTGATGCTGTACACGGAACATCTTTATAGATTCCTATATAAGGAAACTATATTCTCTATCTGCCATCTGGAGAGGCCCTCTGCGTTGCACTATATTCAGCTGACAAGCTTTGAAACCAAGAGCAGACTTCAGTAGATTTATCCAGAGGGAGAAGAAAGAGGAATTATTTTATATTTGTATGGTTTTGCATGAATATATAGGAAATATAAAATAACCTAATACCAGTGACATTCCTGTCAAATAAAAATGCAGTATTAGAAAAATGGCATCTATTTAATTATAATGACTGAATTTCCTTTCTCTTATGGGGGGGGGAAACCCAACACAACAATAATTTAGGCCATGGTGGTCACACTTAATTTTTTTGTATCTTTTTGTAGTCATTGGTCCTTCCCCCCCCCCCCCTTTTTTTTTTTTTTTGCTTCTATGACTTTAATTGTATTGAAAATTAAGTTCCTGCCTGTCTTTGCCCTCCACCATGCTGTCTTTTATTCCCTTAACACCATGTTTTCATGTATGGGAATAATGACATACAAAATTTTGAAACAATATTTATCTGGGAGATTCAGTATTGTGTTCTGCTTCTGATCATTCTTTTTGTGTTGTAATCTGAACTAGGGTAAAGTACATGCCAAATTCCTGATGTTCTGTACTTCCCTTGGACAAGAAGGTATGAATAGATTTCAGGGGTTTTTTTCTGTGTTAGTTTATCTTTATTTCTGTTTTAATGCAGACTCAAGAATGAACAATCCGTCAGAAACCAGTAAACCATCAATGGAAAGTGGGGATGGGAACACAGGTAAGAAATGTTTAATTGGTGCACAGATACTTTTTGGTGGAACTGAATGGATATTAAAAGCAAAATTTCTTTACCACTTTACAGGAATTAAAAAACCAAAACAATACAACATACACACCCCCCTCCCCACCCCTGCCCTGGTTTTAGAGACTTGGGAACACTTTTGTCTTGTCATTAACTCTGCTTCTATGCAGGGCATTATTCACACCTACTGTATCAGAGCACTGCTCACTCTTTGTATACTTTGTATGTAACATTCCCCTTCCCTCTTCATGTATCTGTAATGTTTCAGGTATTACCAAAGGTCTGGTGGCACTAGCTCTCCCTAAGTAGTCTCATTTTTTCCTGGCAGAACATACCTTCGGCACCTCTAACTTCGTCATTTATTTTTGGGTTGAAATTTTCCCTGGCAGATGTGGGCCACTGGCTGATCTTGTTTCCATTTTAGATTTCATTCAAGCTCTCACAACAGTTCTCAAGAACAAGGCAAAGGGAGAAAGCATCATTTCTCAACATTTAAAAAAAAAAAAAGTTAGCTGGCTTTTCTGTAATTTCTTCATGTGTTAGAACAGAACCTTGAAATTTGGCTGGGGAAGAATAGCCTTTGTGTCAGGGCCAATGTGCCTTTTGGCACATCTTTAAGATGTGGCTAAGTTCTAAGCCATTGAAGAAGCTTGTTAAGCCACTATAACTCAATCATGCTATCTCATGCTTTAATTCCTTTCTGGAAGTAATTTAATGTTCATTTTAGAAGCAAGAGAAATGACAGTTCTGAATGGAAAGTAAATAGTTTAACCTAACTCAGAATCTTCTCTGATCTCAGAATAGCATTTGGGAAGAGAAAATTTTAATGAGAAGGAACTTATTCTTGTTGCTGTGAGAGAAGTCTAGTTACCTTTTATGAGGAAAATTATTTTTCCTCCTTTTGGTTCAATAATAAGAGTTTTATTTTAAACTCTGGAGTTGTGATGAAATTAACAATTTATTTCATTTTATGCTGCTGGCTTCTCATTCTTTGTGCAAGGCTTTAATATAGCTAAGAATGGCTGATGTTCCCGATACTGATCCGAGAGGCTGGATGTTTTCTGCCAATGCACGGGGTCAGTCAAAAGGAATTCTGCTCACTTATTAATGTGTGTTTTGTCACTGGTATCTCAGTTTTTATAATTTCCATTGTATTTATAATAGTAGAGGTATCAATTCTTTTTATGTACAAAAATTATTTATTATGTATTTAATACTGGTTTATGATGATACAAAACATTATTTCAAAAATATATGTGGGCTGTAAATATTTCATATTCATAAACAGCATCAAGAGAACAATGGTTTTAAATATCCCTATAGAATCCTTGTAGCTGGAGGGTCTGTGTAAACTGAGAAGATTAAGAGTTCCTGCTCTGTATGACCGCAGTTCCCTGCGTATGCTTTCCCCAAAGAGTGCATTCCCAGTGCACTTCCTTAAGTGCAGGTTTAACTAGCAGTTTCACCTAAACTGAGCTGCTAAAGAGGAGGACTTGTTTATTCAAAGGTAGTCCATTATCATAGATGTACTGCATCTGCTTCAGCAGAACCCTGGCTCTGCTCTCCTCGGCAAATGCTTCATCAGTGTGAAGGTGGTAGTCATGGTATAAAGAAATTAATGGATTGTACAGCTGCATGTAGGGGTTTTCATCACAAAAGGTGATACAGCATCTCTATTTTTTTATACCTTAATACTAAGGTTAGTTATTACAATAGTTTGACTCTTACTGGTGTTTGGACCTTTTGCAAACATTGCTTCTGTAATTTAAATGTTCTCAGTCATTCCTTTCCGGTTTGTTTCCTGTTTTTTTAAATGATGCAAACTAAAATAATTTCAAATTTTTGAGGACCCTTTGTGCTGCAGTCATTGTTTTGTTTTTAAATATAATGCTCATAAACCACTTGAGGTAGTCATTAATGGCATTTATGACTTTCTTTGGGGGCTCAAGCATCAGTTGCATTAGTCAACTGGCAGATGTTAAACCCTGAAACGAGTGCTCACAGAACATAATTTTAGGCTTCTGATCAGGGTACTTAGATTATGGTTCTGGGCTCTGTGCATACTTAGTGAAAAGAAGTCAGCTTTCAGCTCGGATGCTAAGGAACTGGAAGTGCCATTGATTGTCTGGGGAGCATAGGCTCTGGAGCAAAATGCATGAAGATGATTTTTATAAATACTCAGAGTTCTTATTTTTGTAACTTTCTGTAACTGTCTATTTTCCAGTGACATTTATAACTCACGTGAGTCTGCTGTGTAAGCACTACTAGTCTATCTTTTGAACGTCAGTGGATGTTTGATTGGGTCATTCCTGTTTTAAGCTGTAGGAAGCTGATGGAACTTGAAAATTTTAAGAGAAATTACTGTAGGGCATGGAATTTACATTTGGTAGAGCTAGTCTTCTCAGTGAAAAAAAATAGGGTTGCCACTGTTAAAGATGACTTAACATCAGTAGTTCTCTGAGCTAAAAGCTAAGTTTCATGGAAGTTAACAAATTAGGGGTTTGTATTTCTAACTCTGACTGTTTGGGGAACACAGTAAAGTCCCCTGAATACATTGGTCACAGTAAGATGCCTGAAACAGAGTTTAACTTTAAAATTTTTGTGCTAATTGGACTTCCCTTTTAAGCATCTGAAAAAGCAACCCATATTTCAGATGAATTAAAAACAACAACAACAAAGTCTTTATGAGTGCAAGAGTTGTTGGATGGCTGTTTTAACAAGACCATAAATTTATCAACTGGTCATCAATATTGCAGAATTACACAAATCTTTTCCAACCTTCAGTTATGGGTGGACAGTCTACTTGGTATCTAGTGGAAAAAAGAGAGAGAATTAAGAAGAGTCTTACAGTAAACACATAGCCCTTTTGATTTCCTTTTTATAGGTTGCAGCATAAAATTTTCTAAAACAACTCAATCTTGTTTGTTTGTTTAATGTATATTCTTTTTTAAAAGCTGTGTGAATGCAGTACTATGAAAGCCAAGGTTATAAGGTGTATGGAAGCTGTAGTATTATGACATACATTGACATAGCAGCAAGATAATAATTTTTGTAAGTGTAGTATTTGGAAGGATTCTAAGGATTCTCATTTGCATTGCTTCATTTCCAGAGACTGATTTTCCAGTTTCCATAAGAAGAAAGTCTGTAGGAGAGGGACCATGAAATATTCTTTAACTGCTAAAATTCTGGGCAAATGTCAATGCTAAACTTGTTGTTAGTAATGTGGACAAGGAATCAACAATTTCTGCGTACTGGGGATGTCTCTCTTGATGCACACAGAAAGAGAGAGATGGGGAAACGTACTGCTGGTGCTGGAAGATGTCTCCCAGAGCACAGTGCAGATACCCACTCAAGTTAGTTTTGAAATCTTCTTTCTCCTTATTTGCCTTCCCTTCCTGAGTCCTTTCTTGCACCTTATTCCACATCGCCCCAGACCTGTAGTTCCTTACTCCCTTCCCTATGCAGTTTGTAAACTCAGTCTGATGATTATGATCTTGAATTTTGAGAGTATGCTCTTCGGACTGCAGGTGCAATGTTACCTCCTCTGCTCCATTTTGTCATGCCTTTACCCTCTGCAGGTACAATTCCAAGACAGCACAAACTAATCTATGTTCACGGTGTCCAGGTAAATGGTGTTCTGTTCCTTTCCCTGGAGTGGCACTGACTGAGATGGTTCAAAGATTTGATTTGGCTGAAAATTAGTTGCAATTAGTATTAGTCTTCATCCAAACCAGCTTCCTGAAGTAGCTAACCACATGACTGAATTTATGCCAGAATTTAAACATGGTTAAGTTGCACTGGACTTGGGCTGTAATGGTGAAATTTTATCCTACTGCTTGCTGGGGGTAGGGGAGGCTCATTTCCCTGCTACCGTGTCTCTGACTTCCCCTGCTTTGCATTATCTGCTGCTTGCGGGGCCCTGAGGTAAGTTAATTCATCTCATATAACTGGCAGAAAACTAACTTGGCCAAAAGAAAAAGGGAACAGTTTGCATGAAGTTTTCTACTCAGAAAGGTGAATTGGCTTACTGCTGTGTCCATGCACTACCAGAAGGGGCAGGACAAGAACAACGTAGTTGGAATGAAGAAGAAAGGGGCGATGGGAGATGGAGAGTTCCCACTTGTGGTTTTTTGGTGTGGGTGAGCTGCTAGATCAGCTGTAGCAGTTATGGGAGCTGGGATGGAGATGGAAAAGACAAATACTTGGGATTGTTAAAATCACAATACTTGTGATTGCATCTGCCATGTCTATTAATCACCATGGGTTTTTGCATTTAACTTACCTTGAGCAGAAGTGGTGTTCTGGTCCTTTCATGTCCTTACAATGTGCTGACCTTCTGCTTCTGACAGCTCCATTTTCCAGTCTCCTTACCAGATTTCTTGGATTCCATGGGAGTGGTGTCACGTCCTTATGAACACCTTAAGAGCAAGGCGACTCATACACTGGACTTTAAAGTTCATTTTCCCTGCTGTTTTTCAAAAGATGTAGGCATACTGTAATAAATGGAAGCAACGTGGGCAGCATTCCTTCCAAAACTAAGGCTGCATCGAAAGGGGAAAGGACACTGTACTTCCAAATACCAAAGGAAGCTTAAGATGCAAGTAGAACAGAAAGTGAACGGATATGGTTTGGTTTTTTTTTCTCTGAGTTTGGTTTTGGGAGGCATAGGGAGAGGGAGTTGGAGTCCTTCAAGATTGTATTTAAAGAAAATGTTTTTTTCTCTCAGTACCTGTCTAAACTGGTTTTTGGGACCCATGGAGATTTTAAGCTCAGTCTTGGAACTTGCTTTGTTCAGAACTATCAACCCTAGGAGGCTTGTTTCAAATTTCAATATTAAGAGTCAGCAGAAGCGCTAACTGGAGCATTTCTTCTGCAAATATGCACAGCAGTGCTCTTTTAATATGGTATTGTGATTTGAGGCTCTTTTTGGAAGATAGTTAACTAGAACAGCTTCACCTGTTTATTTAAGGTGAGGCTTCCAGCTAATCCTCTCAGAAACAGATAATTTTTTTGACCCCTGCAAGTTTCTGAGTGGAATGAGGAATATCTGCCTTACAGTGGGTTTTCTTATCTGTATTTTTTTGTCCTACTTGGGTATCCCTGACCACAGGTTGAAAACTGATTCAAAGCATCTGCTTAAATGAGGAGGTGGTAGATTATTTCCTTTGAATTACAGTAGCTGTTTGTTAGGAATTATTCTTATGTATTTATCCAATCATCTTCCCACTCACTTTGGCCTTCCGCATTAAGACAATTCTGCAGTCTACTGGAAAGAATGAAAATGGATGAGATTCTTCTAGCTCTTTCTGGCAAACCTTATTATCTACCTTTCTTTGGAGAAATGCGACCAAGTTGCATTAATTCAAGATCAGTTCAGACCAGTAATAGTCCTTCCATTCACTTTGGATTGGAATTTTAGACTCAATAAGCAAAATAATTTCACATAGTTTAAAATCTGAATATTTTTAACGTCTGTTGATCTTTGGCTGCACATATGTCTCTTAAGTCTGTAAACCTTGGCCCAAAGCATAGAATTAAAAACTTGAGAGTAGACCAACTCTTCCCCAACAGCACCTCCACCAAAGATGCATCTAAGGGCCACCTTAGGTATACCTTACATGGGTGCTAGAAAGCTTGACTATCTACATAGTATCTGTATTTAACTGAACAGTGACTCCATCTTTGAAAATTTTATGTGTGTAAGCTGTTTGTAGGTCAAAATAGCAATGTAAAATATGGATAGTGTATTTTACGAATCAAATTTTACGCCTGCTTGCTTTTGCAGATGTTTCTAAGGAATAGCAAACCCCTGTTGTTGTTTAACAACTGTGACTCTCTTTTGCTTAGTAGATAACCTATATTTTTATGGCGAAAAACATAGATGATGGAAGGAATTTTGAAGCAAGAGTTAGTTGAACACCTGTCCATAGCCACTGAACAAAATCTGATTGTCATGAAGAGTAAACATGCAAGACTAAAGCTGGTTTTACTTCATTTCAGTCATGCAATTTTTAAGATTGCATCATCTGTTCTAGAAATTCCATGTAGCCTGATACACTCAGTTTCCCTTCTTGTTAGCCATTGTAAGTAGTAATACCCAACACACAAAACCAGTTGTTGATAATCCCTTATGTTGATTTTTATCATCTCCCCACAGAATGATTCTTAAAAGTTTGTATAGTTCCTCTTGGCAGAAGAGAATTCTGTGGTAGTTTCTCGTGGAAAAAATGTTCTTTTTTTATCTTCTCACAACCAGATTATTTTGGGATAGTTTGGGGCTTTTCATGTCTTGCAAGATGTTTAGGAGGAAAGCAAAAAAAAAAAAAGTAGGAAAATAATCAGGTTTTAGTTATATGAAAGTGGGTGAGAGCAAAAGGAAGCCCAAGCAGTTATCTTAAGTAACGAGAGCTCTGCACAAATATTCATGGAAATGTGGAGGTATCTTATATCAAAAGAGTAAAACTGTGGCCCATAACTGCTATGTATATACAGTACTCTGTTTTTATCAAGTATTATTTTCCCTGTCTTTAATGAAAGGTGACTTTATACGAACCTTGTTCTTGCACTTTCTGAAGATAGTCTTCAGTTGCTGGATAGAGAGTACATGGAGAATGGAAACACAGTTTAACCGTAGCAGCATGCACCCATTTGATCCTCAAACCATGGTAGAGAATGATGGCGTAATAGTGTACGTAGAGTAGGTAAGATGATAGAAGCTAAAGAAAATATCATGTTGGTTTTGTTCAGCTGACAAATGCTGTATTACCAAAGTCTGGAAGTTACACTGCTTCCCCACCCCCCCTTTCAGTAAAAAACTTCAGTTCTTGTTACTCTCAGAGTATTTTTCTACTACATAGTATAGAGAGAATAGCAGGAGACTTACCGATACTAATTCTTATTCCATTTCATAAAAGTAGTAACTAATAGTTCTTAATATCTCTTTCTCCAGGCACGCAAACAAATGGCCTGGACTTTCAAAAGCAGCCTGTGCCTGTCGGAGGAGCAATCTCTACAGCCCAGGCCCAGGCCTTGCTTGGGCACCTTCATCAGGTAAGAGAAGACCCATTTCAAAGTAGGGGAGACTCAGGCAGGTACGAACACAGCTGCTTTTGTATGTTCTGTGCTCTCTCTCTCTCTCTCTCTCTAAATGATGGGTAGTCATGTAAAGGAACATATGGGTAGACCACATGCTTAAATAGCTTGGATGGGAAAAAGTTCTTGTTGTGGCACTCACTTCATTGCATTAGGCAGCAGAACACAGCAGGATAGGATGAGACCTATTTGGGGGAAGTAGAAAGCCCCTTTTTTGGGACTTGAGAATGCCTAAAGTTTTTTGGTTTTTTTTTGTTTTGGTGTTGTTTTTGTTTGGTTGGCTTTTTTACCGTTAATGGAGATACCAAATAGAAAGGCAAAGTAGAATTTAATCTTTTTGGTAAAGGATTGTACTGGCCCAGCAGCTGCCAAGGTTCTGAAACTGTCACTACCTAGTTAAGAAACCAGAAGTGATGTTGAATGGTAGTCAGCACTATGCTTCAATCTTTCAAGCTCTTACACATTAACTAGAAATATAAAGTGATCGTACTTACTAAGCATATATGGTTTGTGAGTGTTTTAATTTTTTTTTCAAAGTTATTTCAAGGACCTGTTTGTCAGATGATATTCAGGCTTCTACTTCTATTCCTCTGTTCTGCTGCAGCTGTGTTTAGGGGATCAAAGCTGAACTTCAGATGTAGGCTGAAGCAAAATGGGGCATTCCTAGGCGAAGAGAAGTATAAGGGGCATTTTTTGTAGTTTTTTGTGTTCACACTTGATGTATGAAAACAAATGTCCTAATTTCTTTCCCTTCCTCAGCACCAAGTTTAAACTTTAAAATACTATACCTAATTGGCTGACCTTGAATGTTTGAGGTCTGAGGTTGCACAGTTATTGTGGTATAATTGACGTACTGAAGCTTTTATGCCCTCTTTTAAGAGCTCTGAACTGCCATTTTATTGTATGGAACATTCCACACATCTTGTCACATAATTACAATTTTCCGAGTAGATTGGGTTATATGGAACCTTGGGAGTGCCAGTGTTTGAATCTGCTGAACCAATAGGCTGTTGTAGGCTGCCTTTATGTCGAAAGAAGCTGACTAGTTTTCATAGGTTGTCAGTATGTGTTTAACATGGAGACAGATACAGCTGTTCTGCAGAATTTTGTGTGTTTGTTTTAGTCTTTGTTTTGTTGTATAGATTGACCCAGGACAGTAATTGTATCTAGCACAGTGCTTTATCTTACTTTGGAAATGCATTTATTTAAACAGTTGTCAGGATCTTTATAACGTCATGTTTGATAAAGTGTGATTCATTTATTGAAACTCTAGTTCAAAAGGAAAATCTCAGCTATTCTTTTATGTGCCTGCAGGTGTGTGGGAATCTATTGTCAGACTGTCCTCTTCTAGTGTGGCTGCAGTTAGTGGGGTGTTATTCAGCCTTAACACACAGTGCTTTCCTCCAGACTAATACAAAATATTAGGTTGTAGGCAACACTCAGGAACAGTTTAATTTCTAATTAGAAAATGTTTGTAGTGGAAGAAAATGTGGTGGAAGTGGTGTCCAAATTGCATTCAAAGAGATTTTCAGGAATACACTGGCTGTACCTGAACGAGATACATTTGTTGTCTTTTATGTGGGATGATGATGATGATGATGATGATTATTATATTTTTACAGCATTACTACTGAGTATATTTTTTGCCTGATAGGCTATTTTTGTTTAGATTATTCTCTGCTGTTAATTCACGTTAAAAGCTCAGATTACATCAATTGTGTCAAACTGTATTTTGCTTTTGATGAGAAGCTTTTCTGGGAGTGTTTGCTTAAATGCAGAACATGCTTAGTGAGTCTAGTACCTTCATCTAGAGCAGCAGGAAATATTTCCAAGATGACTCTTAAGGGTTGCCTGTTCAAGTATTCAGTTATTAATTTCATGTACTGCAATTAAAATTAAAACTCTCCTTCCTGTGCTTGCAGATATGTGGACTCTCTTTTGTGATGTATATTATGTGGGGACATCTTTTTATAGAGGCAAGAGTGCTACATTTTGCTTTACTTTATTGTATCCTTATGTGTTGCCTGGTTTCCAAACGAGCAGTGGTTTTCAAACATGGCCAGAGATGGAATTCACTACAGGCTGTAACTCTGACCTTTGAAAGTGTTAGTAATTAACTATATAGCATTCCTTCTTTATAGTAGGAGTGGTGGCAGAAACAAGGCAAGACCGATTAAAACGATCTTCAGTAAATGAAAATTTAGCATTTGTTGTACAGAGAAAACCCTTATTAGAGATAAGATAACACTTTAAAAATCTCACTTTCTGAAGCATCTATTTTTCTTCACTGCTAACCCACAAGAACTTCTTTGGACCAGTTAATCACAAACATTGAATTCAAGTTTTGAGTGTACCTGAATCAATACAGCCTTTGTAAAGTGTCTCCAGTCCTCTGTACTGAGATCTTCCTTTCAGTGGCTGAGGACTGCAAATACTTGAATTGGGTTGATTTGAGGAAGAGTGTTTATGCTGTGGGTTTTGTGCTATGCAGGTGATTGCTCCTCTGTCGTATAAGGAAGCGGGTGAATGCAGTGTACGTATTTGGGGTAAGACCCATTCTGAATATTAGAAGGATGATGATGAGTAGAGCTTAACTCCCCTCCCCTGCAGCCTGGAATTTTTTAACAGGAATAGGAATAGTTAGCCTGTCCACCCCAGAATGCTCTGTTTCAACTCAATTTCTTGATAATATCTAGGTCCCTAGGCAGGAATATATTCAGCAAGAGGTAGACAAATAACACTGTGGAAGAGTCTTACAGGTTTTTTTTCAGCCTGGAGCACAACCCCTATTTCACTGATTCGGGTGTTAGAGGGGCATGTGTTTTTCTTGGGGGAGTTTTTGTTGGGGTGCAGATGGGGAGGTTGTTCTTTTTACATTGTTAAAGTTTTCTGTGGATTCTACATTATTTCATCTCCATTTTTACACTGTGTTGTAGGTCCAGCTCGCTGGAACAAGTTTACAGGCTGCTGCTCAGTCCTTAAATGTACAGGTAAAGAGAGTTTCCCTCTGTTGCTTGTCCTTCTCTCGTTCTAAACAGCATTACGGTCCCATTAGAGGTAGTTTTTAACCTATGATATATTACTCTGTTTTTTCATTCTGACTGGTCTTGCAAGTGATAGGTATGAAGGAATAACAGTTTTACAGCTGTAAATCAGGTTCAGGATTGTAAGCATTCAGAAACCGGAGCTGTTTAAAACATGCAGTGAGTGTAATTTTATACTGAATATGTCAGGTGTTGTATCATGAAAACTATAAAACTCCAGGAATATTTCATGTTCTTCCATTTATTCACTTATTTTAAACATAGCAACTATTACTTTGCAATTTGTCCTTACTTCTGGTAGCTGAATATGGGAGTATAATGTAACATTAACTATGTAATGTGGCTAGTGTAGACTGCTTGTGTAAATAACACAGTAATTTCAAAATAAGTCAGAGTAATTGTTGTTTAATAATGTACATGAGACAACAAAGCTTTCAAACTTTTTTACAATGCTGAGCACTTCAGTGTATCAGTTAACGTGCCGCTTCCTCTCAGTACTATATAAAGGGCCAAGGGATGCAGTTTTATTGAAAACTGGTTTCAGTATTGCTTGTTATTAAAGAATGTAGGTAGTGCATTACATGAAATGCAATAGAATGTGGACCCACTTATACATAATAACAATTTGGAAAGAAAAGGAGGTATAGTGACCTTCCTTTCTAAGAGGAAGGAGGCAGAAAATTGCCTTGGTTGCCATGGTAAACTTCCATCCCTGAGAGAGATGTTGGCAAACAGGCTGTATCTCCAGTGCAGAATGTTTACAGTCCTGCGCTGTAATTATCGCTCAATGACTGGCAGAATTAATCAGAGCCTTTATGTTAATTAGCCTGCTCTGCAGTCCCCAAAACAGGTGGTGGAAAATATGCAAATCTATGCAGAATTTTAATGTTCTGCATAACCAGTTTTAATTATCATAAAACTCTCTCCCCCTCTTCATGCACTTGCATTTCCTCCCTCGTGTCTTCACAATTTCTCTGTTTAAAAAAAACAAAAACAAAAACTGAAAACCAAAACCACAAAAAAGGTAAAAACCCCACAAATCTTTTAAAATAAAGTAGCATTCAGTTAAATAAATGCTAAACTTTGATTATTTAAAAGCACTGTATATATTATGTATTTTGCTGTAGGTAGATAAACCTGTGAGGATTTCTCAAACCAGTTCCATATAAGCCAACAGTATGATGACTTAGAGGTGCAGGATGCAGATATAGAAAATGGAAACACAATCTCCTTTCCCTCATTCCATTGTTCAGGATTTTAGGCAATGAATAATTTTAACAACCTTTTCTTTCTTTATGGTGAAATGTAGCGTCAGCTTCAGTTGACCTGCGTAAAATGAAACGAGACCTGAAAATAATGTCAGAGAGTTACAAAAGACCTGAGAGACTTTTTGTTTTGTTTAAACTGCATTACCTACAGACATGTTTGAGCAATCATAGCTGAGCTGGTGGGCACATAGCACCATTGCTTAAATACACTCTTAAAATAAACCCAAGGGCTTTTGGTATGCAGATGAAAGATTTTTATTGTGCAGTGTTGAGATAGCAGTGTTCTACATTAACATCTGTTTTACACTATAAAGAGTTGGTTTTGTGTTTTTTTTTTTTTTGTTTTTTTTTGTTTTTTGTTTTTTTTTTGACTAGTCTAAATCTAATGAAGAATCTGGGGACACTCAGCAGCCAAGCCAGCCTTCCCAGCAGCCTTCAGTGCAGGCGGCCATACCCCAGACCCAGCTCATGCTGGCCGGAGGACAGATCACTGGGGTAAGATGTACCCAAGTATACTGCAGTAAGCCTCCTGTCTGGCAAATGATGGCAGTATCTACAGCAGTCCTCATAGACCTGTCAGTGAAGGTTATTGTAATTTCCTTTAACATAGGAAGAAACTTGAGAGAAAGAAGGGACAGAAAATATCTTCCTATAAAAAAGCAGACTTTAATCTTTGGGTTTTGTTGCAAAGTATTTGCTTAAAAAAAAAAATTCTTTCTTTCTGCTCTCAGTCTCAGTCTTGACTCTGCAATGAAATTAAAACCTGGTGTGTGTACAAGTAAGAAAGTCACTGACGTCATAAAGAGGATTTTTTTTTCCCCCCAAGATTAAAATGAGGCATGGGAGCATGAGACTAAATCTTATGAGATAGCTGGGTGAAGAACAAAAATGATGGGAACTGCTGACGCTAATTCTTCCTCTTCTCAAACACATTTTTTTTTTAAAGTAAATATATTAGTGCTTGCCTTAAGCCTATTCAGCCCTTCTGGTTTAACCTACCAATTCTGAGGGTTTTAATTGCAAGGCTTTGGGAGTAATTATGGAGTAACTGTTGTTTTAGGATTACTGGTGTTTCTGAATTGTAAATGTTTTCAGTCATTTTAAAAAAGAGCAAGTTTTGTGAATGGGCTGGTTTGGTTAAAAAGTTTGCTTCCATGTAATCAGCTTCGTAGTTTTAAGAGTTTGCGTGTTAATAAGGAATTTAGGGCAGTTGCTCCAACAGTGTATTTATGATTTGAAGTATTAGGTTAGATCATGTCTACACTTGAATGAAACGATGTCTTAATTTCATGTTCAATTATTAAAGCTTCTCGTATGCTAGTGTGTAAATAACCTATTTAGTTTTTGGTTAATTACATTTGAAAGTTTTTAAAAGTGAGACTGTTTTAATACATTATTAAAACCTAGCATATTTTATTATTTTTCTCATTCTAAAAAAAACCTGTTGGTTTTTTTTTTTTTTAAATTTATGATTGTCTGCAGTAGTGAAACATTCAAAACTCCAGGCCTATGTAGATATGGATTGCAGTAAATATGGGCATCAAGATTCATTTATATGTAAAGGAGAGACTGCTGCCACCTGTTTCACAGAGATAATGGGTGTTTGGGAAAGGGAAGGGATGTAAACTTGCCAACTCTATTCTATTAAAAAAAAAAAAAAAGCAGATGGGGAGACTTGGAGAGAAACAAATGGAGCTCATGTTCTTTACTTATATCTTAGGGCATAATGGAAATGATGGAATATGGCAGAGATTCATGCTAATGTGAAGCAGCTGGGGTGTTATCAGTTTGTTCAGTAGCCATAGCCAGCATTCCTGCTTCTCATTCATCTGGCTAATCACTTGCTGTTCTGCTGGGTGTAAATTTCCTTTCAAATCCTGGCAATACTGATTCTTTTCTTTCACTTACTACTTAATTACCTTTTTCCTGAACCTCCTGGTAGAGTTGTGAAGAAAACTTAGGAGTAAAGTTAGGTTCTGTAGGTTCTAGTAAGTGCAAAAGTTTGAGTCTGTGCAGTTTGGTTTATGTCAGGTCTGCGGTAGGTTGTTTCCTACACCGTGTTGAGTAGCCAGCTGTCCTTGCTTAAGGCCAGAGTCATTGGCTAGTTAATGGCTGAACTGTAGTAATAGTTATAGGAATGTCTGTTTAATACAACTAGTAATGAGCTAGCTAATGACTTTGTAGCTGAAGTGGCTCTTTCCATTATTAATGGATGTGTTTTCTAATTATTTATAGCTCACGTTGACGCCAGCCCAGCAACAGTTATTGCTACAACAGGCGCAGGCACAGTTGCTGGCGGCTGCAGTGCAGCATTCAGCCAGTCAGCAGCACAGCGCTGCTGGTGCCACCATCTCGGCCTCTGCTGCAACGCCGATGACGCAGATCCCTCTATCTCAGCCAATACAGATTGCACAGGTGAGCCTTGAGGCTTGAGAGGGTGGAAAATAAAGAGGTTTGACTAATTGCACCATTCAAATAATATTTTTATTCCTTATTCAGTGAGTTTCTAGAGTCCTTGAGTACTGTTAGTCTTTCCTTATGCATCTTTAGCTGATGAGGTTGAAGTTGATAGTTTTAGCAAAGAATGCGTACCAGCTGCTCATCAGTCCCACTGGGCTTCTGAGTTTGTTCCAGAATCTGACCAGATGCTGTATTTTCTGAATTTTTCTCCTTGTAGTTAGCTTCAGAAAGGACAAAAAGAGGTAGTGAAAGATGCCCATAGAAATTACACTTGTCAAGACCTGTATGGATGGGAAGGGATACCTACGTACAAAGGATGCTTGTTAGATCCAAACAGCAAAGTGATAGAGCTGAAGAAAGGCAGTTTGACGTGACACATTTATGTGCTATTTTGGCTTGGTGCTTAATGCTCAGAGTTCAGTGACAAAGAATGGGCATTCTTGTGTGTCTAGAGAAAAACTTGCCAGAATGAGTCTGGTGTCAGAATCTGTCCAGTTTTATGGTCTGCTGCTAAAGACCTGTTAACTCTTAATTCTGAAGAACTGCTTGCCAAGGAAGTTCTGCTTACTAGGAGGATAAAGATCCTCCTGGGTCTTCCAGGATTGTCTTAATTCAGTGTGGAGAATGCAGCGCCACTGACTCTATGCTTAGCATATGTAGTGTGGAAATTCCTTAGACTTCTGAACAAGGGCTACTAGTAGGTGATTGTGTTGCTGACACTGAGGTCCATCTTTCCATAGGTTACTATTCTCAGTACGTAATATTTCAGTTTGATTAGTCTAGCTGTGCAAAGTATGTTGGGTATGTAATCTCCAAAGTTGTTGCTTCTTACAGCAAGCAGGTTCTTTAAGACTGTCTGATACTTTCTATTCAGATTGTTTCCACTTGCATTCAACTGGGATGAAGTGTCTAAAAAGTAAAGATGAGGTATGATTAAGTAAAAGAGTGGAAATGTGGCAGTTATCTGTGAAGTCCATTGGTTAAACGTGCTATTCCTTTATAGTGCTAGTCCACTAGCTGAATAACAGCCTGGTCGTGCTATCAGTTTTTTATTAGCTGAAGTGGCAAACTTTTGTGGTGTTGGTCTGGCTGTCCTTAGAGAGGCAAGAGTGATGCCACCCCGCATTTAAAAGTCCAGTCGTGATGTTGCCCACAAACCCGTCACACTGAGCCTCTTGGTGCACTGTGATGATTCATGTGACCATATATTAGTACTTCTTTTAGCAAAAGATCCCACTTCACTGTCATGATCTGGAGATGACTCAAGGATGTAGTATTCAGGGAAACTCCTAACTCCCAGGACCGTCTCTTAATTTTGCTGATCCTTTGTCTGTAGCCAATAGTATAGACAGATCTGAAGAAAAGAATGGGTAATGTCCTTGTCAAGGAAGTCGATGATTAGCTTCTAACATCTCTCCATGCATCTGTCATGGAGCTGCCATTTGATACTATGTGAGTCTTTTAACTCGAATGTAAGTGATCCACAGGTGTGTGCCTCTTGTCTTCCAGGTGTGCAGCTTAAGAGGGCGAGGTCTGCTTTAGTGAAGTGCAGAGCATTAGAATTTCATCTTAATAAAATCTGTACCTTGAATTTTCTGGCCTTACATTTGTCAAGTATGCCACCAAACTAGTGGATGCTTTTGAAGGCATTGTTATGCATGTGTGAGATGTTGCTAATCCCACTCTTCCACTTCAGTGGGAAGCTGTGAAAATGTGTGAAGCATTTACAGTTATTATTTTTGTACTGGGTTTTTCTCCAGAACTTACAAAATCTTCAGAGAAGTGTTTGAGAAGAGTTGAAAAGATCAGGCATGTGCCGTCAAATAGGAGCTTCTGAAGTGAGCATTGTCTGGTTTGTGTGCGTGAATGAGCTAAAGGCTCTATGAAAAGTAGCATGTTACCATGTAGTTGCCAGCATATAATGTGTATTTGTAGAACAAGGGGAAAAAATTAGTTTCACTTTTTTCTGGCATTCCTAATAACTTAAATGTTTGACTTTACAATTCATTTCTTTTAGGACGGGTTATTTTGATATATAAATGTAGCTTGCTTGAATCTTGCTAGCTTGTTCTTATGATGAAAGTGCAGGGCATAATTTGAGCAGATGTTGGATACAATTTGAGATACTTCATGGAAAACTTCTACTCTCTAGGTTTGTAGGTGGGTAACACCATGCTTTTTGATCCATCTTGACAACAGTTTATAAACAGTGCTCAGCTTTGTTTGCATTGCTATTGTAAACATATAGCTGATTACACAAATAGCTGAATGTTTGTTTTAATTGATGATTTTTGAATAATTGATTAACTGGCAGGTCTCTGCAGCACAGGGATTACCATATTTATTTTAATTAACTAATTGCACAAGCATGAGTTCTTTAATGTGCGCTGCAGTTAATGTAAGGTATCTGCTGCAGCAGTTTGGTAAGATGTTAGTGCTGCTGCTGGCCTGATGCTAAGTTGTCACTAACCAGTTGTACCAAGTTTTGGAGTTCCTTGTAAACTTCACTTGTTTTCAGGATCTGTGATCAGTGTTTATATGATGTAAACCTCAAAATGACAGAGATGCTTAAGTTTGTACGGAAGTTGTAACTAGAGATAATGGCATTGAATTTAGAACTTTAGATGATTATTTTTTTTTAAATGGGAAAGCTTCCTCATGTCAAGACATAGCACTTGGCAGATTATTCTGCCAAGGTAGGAGTTGGATTGTTTTGACCTTTCTAAATTGTTAGGCAGCACCAGAAGACATGCATGTTTCTCAAAAGTCTTTCCATGTCTTTCTATGTGCTTGTGCTAGTGTACGGATTTTACCATTGAGAAAAAAAAAGATAAGTATAGGAAAACAGTGTTGAGGTGGTCTGCATGGTTGCTATTGGGAGATTTATTGTAATGCTGCAATTAACTAAATAATAAAACTTTCCCAAGGTAGAAATAAAGTTGGATTTCAAATGAATTTGAGGGGCTTGTAGGGCTATTTAAGAGTGATTAGCCTTGGAGGTATTGTTTCCATTCTGTGTTACAGAATTATGTTTCTGTATTTAAACAAGATTCAGCCAAGATACCATTTACCAAGGCAGATGCACAGAATAAGATTGCTTATACCAGTTATCCCTGAGGCCTCAATTTAAAAACAGTTTTCTCATATTAAAGTGTAAGAGCCTGATAATAAGAGCTGTCATGTCTTACCTGGGTACCCTGTGTTATAAATGCTATAGTCTTAAACAAAAAGCTCTCCTCCTTTGATCTTACAAATACACTGCCACTGTTTCTTTGTATTCTTTCTTCTATGTAACTTCATCTCCTGTGGTGTTGCTTCAAATCATCTGAGATCTACTTGGTCATCCGGGGGGGGGGTTCATTCATTTGCTTTTGGTGGGGCTGTTCCTCAACCTATCTGTTTTTCTGTCCATACTTTTTCCTTAAAAAATTTCTTCCCAACTCTTCCTTTTGTGTTTCTGCTTTTTCTGTTATCCACCTCTGTTTTCATCCTTCAGCCTCTCTTCATTTCTTTTTCTTCTACCCAGCATTCACAGCCTTAGTCAGCTTGCCCTACTCTTTCTGTTTCTTCTTCTGCATATAGTCCTCACATCCAATTCAGTATGAGCCCCTCTGGGCTGGAGGGTCTGCTGAATCTGCAACAGTAACCAGTAGAGCATTGAAAGTCAATGAATAAATGAGTGGAGGTTCATGTGGTGTTGGGCTCAAGAAGTAAGATTTTTTTAGTAGCAGTTCTGACCAATGTAACTTTATGATACGAAGTTAGAAGAAACACGCAGTTCCTGGGAAAAACTGGAGCAGTTTTATCTCTCTTTTTTAGGAAGGAAATTGGCCTCGGTTTCATAGGAATGGTTGCAGTACTTCTCAAATTTTCTGAAAGCAAACAACACTATCAACTTTAAAAACACTCTGTTGTGCCGGGGGGCACTTCTTCAAATTTTACCATTTTCTTTAAAAACGGAAGTTTCCATTTCTTAAAGAGCATTGCTTGGTCAATCCATCTGGTCTCTGTCTACCAGTATTATTACACTGCATGCTTTTGACTTAACATGACCAAGTTGCCTAAGTGATTGATGGCCAGTGTCTTTGTAATGCAGGTTAAGTAGTCATTTTCTCATAATGCATGTCTACGGTCTCATAAATCAATGGGCTGCCTATTTTTTTTTCCTCCTAGTCTTCCTTTCCACCTACTGACTCTCCCCACTCCTGTTCTCCAGGAGGAGATTGTTGCAACTTTTAAGTCTTAGTTTAACAGTTTTAAAATAATGTAAGGTCATAGATAACTATATTCTGCAAATGGTTGTATTGTGTAAGTAAAAAGTCATCCTTGTCAGTCTGTCTTGACTTTCCATCACCATCTCCATTGCTGGCAGTTAATGGCCTTTCACATCTTCTGGCTGAGCAGCTTGTGTGAGTGCTCATAACCTGCATCAGTCAAAATGCATGGTGGCTACTTTACTGGCTTTAAGAAGCAGGTCTTTGTTAGTCTGGTTCAATTTAACTCAAGTATGTTAGGAAGTATGTTAAAACGAGCAGCTCCATTCAAGCAGCCAGATTGAGCACTGTTTAGGAGCGAAGTGGCATTGTTAACATTTTTTGACACAGTTGGACCCAGAAGGGGGTATCTATCTGCAAACAAGTGCCCTGGTATCTTAGTAACTTACCTGAAATAGAGTTTTGCGAGGTTTTTTGTTTGATTGGTTTGGTTTTTTTAATGGGAGGTATTAAGTGTGGGAAATATTGCAGGCTTTTATCCATCTGCTTGGCGGGTATTTTGAATCAGCTTCTTTTCAGAAAGATGAAAAGATTCTACACATGTGTATGGGTAGTTTTCATAGATTACCTCTGTTATGTTGGCTGGCTTCACACTGTGCTTCAATTTTCAAATTTCAGTTACTCTTCTTGTTATCCTGTTTGGAGAAGATTAAAAGAAAAAGGCTAGTTTGGGGAAAATATTTTTTAAGCAGTTCTTTATGTTTTCATTCTCCAGCTAAACAACAAGTTGAAGCATTTTTCTTGATGATTCAGTTTCTCTGAGATTAGCATTTACGTCGAGACTAGTCATTTAATTATAGAAAATTAATAGTTCTGAATAGTTTAAATACATAAAAGTAGGGTTCTACAATAGTGCAGAGTTTTGGCTTATTCCTTTTAACCTTTAATTATAGCCATGTCTATTAAACGTATTGTAATTTGTTTCAAAACTGATCAAATATATTTATTTACTATTTGAGGTAGCTACTTGCCAAAATTTGACCTGAACAACCAGAGTGTAAACTAGGAATCTGTAATATTTTGCTTTCTTGTTGCTGATTAGGGTGGTAATTGCAGATTGTTGTTGTTAAAACAAAAATAGCACTCCCAGCTAATATGCTTGATTTATCAAGAATGAATTTTGTAGCAGAGTTGCATCCTCAAAAAATAGGTCTGAGAAATCCAGGTGTGCTGATAAGTCTACAGGATTTGAAAACTTCTGCATTTCGGGGGGAGGGAGATTGATTTTTTTTTTTTTTTTTTTTTTTTTAAAGCAGAACAGTGCTGGAAATACTTTGCTGGGTTATTTGGTAAACAATTTTTGTTTGGTTTTATGAAGGACAGTGAAATTCAAATTGCCAACGTAAAGGATATGCAGTAGCAGCACTGCTGTGTTTGACATCCACTTTTATCTCTAAATGTTAGAATGTAACTGGCTGATAGAAAAATCTAGTTAGCTTGGGAGTCATAGCTGACTTAAATGTCTAACGCACAGCTCTTTTCCTTTTTCTTTTTTTCTTTTTTTTTCTTTTTTTCCTCCCCCCCCACCCCTTCCCCTGTTTCCTTAAGGATTTGCAGCACTTGCAGCAGCTTCAGCAGCAGAATCTCAACCTGCAACAGTTTGTGTTGGTGCATCCAACAACCAACTTGCAGCCAGCACAGTTCATCATCTCACAAACACCGCAGGGGCAGCAGGGTAAGTGCTCCTTGCCAGAAAAGAAAATCATACATAGCTTTTAGGAGAGCAGAAGGTGAAACTGAGGTGGTTCATACACCTTCACTAACTGTTGATATTCCTTAGGAGAAATAACAGTATTGCAGTTAGGAGACTCTACCAGATTGTCCCTTTCCGGATGTTAGACCGCAGCCTTGTCAAAGTTTGTGTAGCTGACTTGTCAAGGAGGTTCAACCCAGAGATCATGTCGTGAGAACATTTGTTAGCAACAAGGCCTCTTGGGAAATACTGCAGCATCTGAATTTCTGGGTCAGACTCTCTAGAAGGAAGCCTGCTGGGAAGAGAACTTGGAGAAGACAACTCTCCATAACTCAAAGGCAGAATCCTAGGAGGTGGAGGCCTGGAGGGTGTCTGGGCTGTCTGGATTAGGTCAGTGCTAAAAGGGCTACAAAGTTCTAAAACTGGAAAAAGATTACAAACTCAAGAGTCCTTGTGGGAGACTAGAAAAGTGCTTAAGCCTAAAGAGGGTACAGTGAATTTTGTCATAAACTGAAATAATAGTTACACCTCGGGAAAAGAGCTAGAATGCTTGATTTTGTATAACAACTCTTGAAAATAATATTTTGGCAATATGCTGAGTATGGCTTACATGCTAAAGCAAACCAAGGCAGTGGTAGGCAGTAGTGTGCCAGACCAGTTAAGATGTTGTACAGGAACTTTGGTCTAAGAACTAATGCATTCAAGTTGCAATACATCACAGTACTGATTGCACCCAGTTTGTTGATGCCCACAGAAAACTGCATTTACCCATCTCCTCTTATGCTGATCTACTCCAGTGGTCTTTTTTTCCCCTCTTTCTCTTCTACATGAACTCTACTCAGTTGTTCAGGTCTGGTAATCCAAAGATTCTTGCTCAGAAGGCAAATTCTGTTATGCTTGAACAGTCCTCCAGAGCCTTGCTGTCCTATAAAGCAGCCCTTTGCGCCACATTTTTTTCTGTTCCTTTCAATTTTTTCATGCATCATTCCTTCTTATATACTATGCCTTGGATAGAACTAGCTTTCCATTATGCTGAAGCTCTCTCACTGTCTGAATGCTCTTACATTTGAATAAAGGGTTAGTCAAAATTAACTTTCTTTTAATGGGACTTGATTTAGGAGAGCTTTTATACCAGCACTAGTAGAAAATGGCTAAAAGACTATTCATGGAGGCATTTAATTGTGTACTAGTTTCTTAAAATGAAGCACAACTTCTAAGCTTAACATATTCTTCTAGAAGAAATCAAACTTCACCAAAATTTAGTTCAAGGATTCTTTGAAATAGGCTTTTTTAAAAAATATTTTTTTAAGGAAACAGCAAGCACAAAAGCATTGTTTTGAAAAACTCACTGGTATTAATGTTTGCCTACATTTTTCAGCTAATTTCTACTGGTTTTCTAAAGTAGCTCTGAAGATGCTTCACAAAAAAAGAAACTAACAGAAGCAAATTATATTCATCTCTCAAAATGAATTGTTTGCATTATAGAAAGGAAGGAAGGCTTTTTGTTTGTTTGTTTAAAATTTTCTGAAGTAGAATAACTACCAGAAGAGGTTTTCATAGTACATTTTCCAGGGGCCATCTCTGAAAATGATTTATTCACTGCAATTTAAGACCTGCATATTGCTGTCATCAGTGACGCAGTGTGTGTAGAAACACCATGTTTTACTTGTAATGTGCAGCCTGGACAACTGAATAGCTCAAAAATGTAGGAAGATTTATATTCTGTATTCTGACTATAGACCATTAGTGTGTGACAACCTTCCAAACTGAAATGCTTGAATGAATCTAATTTTCTTCATAAGCACTCAATGATAAAGCAACATCTACGTCATAATACCCCTTATCTCACTTTTTGGTATGGCTTTTTGCAGTATTTCATGGTTATTGTTAGAAGATCTCAAACAGTATGTTATTATTTATGAGAAAGATTGAGAAAGTATGTATTTTTACTTTGCTATTTGCTGTTGTAGCTGACTTTTCCATGTTGTTCTTGTCCTATTGCTCCATTAGTCAGCTTCATGAAATAATAAATATTCTGAAGAAACTAGCATAGAGCTTTCTTTAAAACTAACAGCACTCAGATTTTCAGTGGAACAGATTTGTAGGAATGCATAGGTTAGTACTTTCTGTCCTGTATTGGATCCCAGTGTAATTCCAACTACGAGTCCCCATTTTGGAAGGTCTGGATTTGATGAAATGAGGTACACCAAAATGCCCAGAAGTTTCTTTGCATCAACAGTGATCAACAAAGTTGATCAGATGGCACTATATATAATATGTGGTATGACACCCTTCCTTCTTCCCTTTCAGTTGTTTCCAGTTAATCAAATTATGACATTGCAATGACTTGGTCTTGCAAGCTAACATCCAGGGTATGTCTGTGAGAAGATGAACAGCTTTGGCAGAGAAAACACAGTCAAGAAGTTCGTAGACGAAAAAATTCGCTCGCTTGGGAGATCAGTTAGGAACGAATTATGTATTATGCTTCTGGGCCAACTTTTAAAAAATTATACTGAAAAAATCTGCACTTGAATGTTTGTTTTATCTTTTGTTTAATTTTAGATAGTAAGAACTGAACCCCAGATCAGTCCTTGGGGACCGTTGGCTGGCAGGAAGAGTTTTTTGGCTTGGGCCGTTATTCATGCTACTTGTAGACATTACAGGAAAAGTCCTGGATGATGGTAGATGCATTTATTTTAACTAATAAAAAAATTAAATACCTCTAAAGCATCATACTTTTGCATAAATCCTTATCTACCTCCATGAAGTCATTCTTTTGGAGCGTCACGTAGGTGATTTGTAAGCCATATTTAATGCAATAATACCACTGGACTCTTAGAACCCAAAGCACAGGTTTGGAAATACTACCTCTGTAAAGTTAAGTATACAAGTACAATATTAGTTTTTAGAGATTCAAAAAAAATCATGTAGGTTGGAAGGGACCTCTAGAGGTCATATAGTATTGCTCAAAGCAGGTCCAATTACAGCAGAGTGCTCAGCACCTCCACCAGTTGAGTTTGAACTTCTCCAAGGATGGAGATTCTGCAACCTCTTCAAGTACCTGCCCCAATAGTTGACCACTCTCATGGTTAAAAAAAAATAAAAATAAATATGTAAATGGTTTCCTTATATCTAGTTGGAGTTTTCCATGTTCCAGCTTATGTTTGTTGCATCTTATTACTGTGCACCCTCAAGAAAAGTCCATTTCTGTCTTCGAAGACAGCAGTCTTCTCGTAAGACTGAACAAACCAGCTCAGTTAACCATTCCTTGTATGTGTGTTCCAGCCTGTTAGCCACCCTGGTGGGTCCTGAATGTACAAAATCCAGGATGTCATTGTGCCTTGTACTGGGACACCCAAGGCTGAATGCAGTGCAGTACTCCAGATGTGGTCTCCCAAGTGCCAAATGGAGGGAAAGAATCACAGCCCATGACCTGCTGGCTGCACTCTTGCGAATACAGACCAGGATGTGGTTGGCTGTCTTTATTGTAAGGGCACACTGCTGGCTGATGTTCATCTTCTTTTCCTCCAGGACACCCCAGGTCTTTTTTCTGCAAAACTGCTTTCTAGCCAGCTGGTGCTCACCCTGTATTGCTGCACAGGGTTATTCCAGCCCCCATGCAGGACATTGCATTTTCCTGCATTGATCTTCACGAGGTTCCATTTGTCCAGCCTGTCTAGACCCTGACTTCTGGCCTATTGACCACTCTCCCAGTATTTGGTATTGTCCACAAACTTGCTGAGAATATATTTTGTCCCATCATCCTTATGGGTAATAAAGACGTTTAACAGTATTGATGCCAGTATGCGTCCCTAAGGAAACAGCAAAGTTTGAAACACCAATATCTCAGCAGTTGCCTAAAAGGTCCAGTTTTGGACTTACACTGTATTTAAAAGGCTGCGCTATGTGCCCTGGAAGTTAAGTCACTGAAGTTATCTTGGACTGAAGTGGGGACCAATAGCTTCTTCTCAGAAAAAAAATGAAGATGAAGCTTAGACTAGTAGAAGTCATGTCTGAAAAGAGCAAAACTGCAGCTGTCCACTCATGGAAGCCAACAAGAGTCCAAAGTGTGTGCATGGCAACTGTCTGAAAAGGCAGTAAGTAGGTGGAAGAGATGCATACTTTGCCAAAACAGTTCAACTGCTTTCCCCATCCCCTGATCATTACTTCAGTCAGCTTGCAGGTTGAACTAACTTGTTCTTTCTCCAGTTTCTGCCTGAGACACCTTGTATCAGTATTTCTTGAATAGGATAAAATTATGTAAAAACTGAGTAGATTAAACATGTTCAGAATATTTTATACTGTCCTTCAGTGATAATTACTTCAGAACATACAAGGGAGAATAAAATGAGGAAGAGTGTAGTCATCTTGTGCTCTTTGGCAAAAGTGTTATTGCCAGAAAAACATCCTCTGGGATTTCTTTGAGGACAAAAAAAATCACAAAAGGACAGTCCTAATTACTCTGATTACGGTCATAAGATGACTCAGTAACTTGTGATCGATGGTGTTACCAGTGGGCTAGAGGTCAAATGTGGTCACTGTCAGCTGCCTATTTTTTGTTTCACTGTAGCATTAGTATGATGGCTTGCCCCTTTCTATTTCAAGTGTCAGTTAAAAGTCACTGTCACTAAATGAAGGTCAAAACCTCTTCACTTAGAGGTGACTGTTCACTAGTTAATATTTAGATTTGGGTAGCTGAAATCATCTTTCAAGTGAACAAAGCACTGTGTAACTGTAGTAGGTGGCTGTCTTGGAAGTTCCTTAAGCTGATCTGTTCCCTCGCTGTGGCTTTTCAAAAACACAGCTGGAACATGTTGATTATGTGGTGCAAAGCAAATTCACATAGTTGACTATGCTGTGCTATTATGGTGCATAAGCAGCTGGGTTTATTCTGTAGGTCTTGAGCATTTTGATAGCAACACATTGTGTTTAAAATATGCATTCAACACTTTGTTAAAAAAAAAAAAAATAACAGTAATACCACTGTCAGAAGACAGTTCTTCTGTAGTTGTGTATCCCTCATTGAGGATACATTTTCTCCTTCCTACCCATGGTAGTCCTTCTTTTCATGTCTCCTATGGCCTTAACCTTGCATAAAACATCCAGTTTCTCACTCAGTATGTATCAAGTCCTAAATTCCTGTGTCCCCTACCTGTATTCTGCTAAGAGGTAGCTGGTCATGAGTGCTCTGGTTGATCAGCCAGCTGATGAGCCAGAACAGGCCATGTCGAACTCAAATTACAGAATTTAAGTGGTACTTACTTGGTGTTCTGTCCTCTGAGTGGCCATAGTGTCCATCTGTTGTCATGCCATCGTTCCCCCCCATTTTGGGTTTTTAGAATAACAGTAATATTTTTCACAATAAAATTGAGGGAGTTGACTAACTGTAGGTATATTTTTGTCAAGATTCTTACCCCTTAAAAATATATACATTTTAGTATTAGAAATGCAAAAAAACCCACCCCAGATAGCTTCTACTTAAAATATATAGATGCAAGCATATATCTCAATTTCCTGAGAGATTTAATAAAACATACAAATAGTGGACTGTAAAAGACTTTATTTTTAGAATGACAGCATGTTGTGTATATTGGTTGCCTTAGTCCCAACTGTTCTTTAATGTTGTCACCTTTACATAGTAGCAGGGTTTTTCGTATAGTCAGTGAAATGTTTATTCTATTTGTGCAATTTAAGCAGTGTTCAGTATCTTACCTAAGCTTTAAGTTCTGATTAATTTTCCAAATGATTTCTTCTGTATTTCAGCCAGGAGAAGGTTATCTGGGCTTGTTTTGTCTTCTGGTATGATCTGCTTAAGTTTGACAGAGAAAGTTGCCATCTTGTTAGGCAGCTGGCATGTGGTGATACAGAGAGGGAGAAGGGTGATCAACCAGATTTGCGGTTTTGATAAGTATTCAGTTGTTGGATTTGATCTGATTAGCGTTCAGTTGTTTATTTTCATATGGCTCCCTAATTCTTGGTCAGCTGTTGGTTACAGGAAGAGGTTTACCCAAAATCTGCAAGCTGAAAGGGGTAATAAATGATTCCTGCACACAGAACTGGGATAACCTAGATCATTACAAACTCTTTCTGCAGAGTAGACTAGTACAGCCTTCTCTCTTATCCTTCTTTCACTACATATTGAAGTATATAAAAATGCAAGGGGATTTTTGACTGAAAAGTCCAAAGTCTGAAGATATCTATGCAGGGATGAAATGAAGGCTTGTATCTCAAATTTTTTGTAACTTTCATTATCTGGCAAAAGCCTTGTTTTACCTCATTTCATGTTTTAGTCTTTTTAAAATGACAAACCAAACCCATCCTTTTCTCTCTCCAGGTCTCCTGCAAGCGCAGAATCTCTTAACGCAACTACCTCAGCAAAGCCAAGCCAACCTCCTGCAGTCGCAGCCAAGCATCACCCTTGCCTCGCAGGTCAGGCTTATTTCTACAGTTCATGAGTTGCTTTGAGGGGATTTAAACTATTGCATGTGAGCGGACCCTTTGTATTAGTTATCAGAGTAGATATTGTAGCTATAATAGTGAGTTTGTCTTTCTAGATAGATTTAGTGTAGAGCTGAAGTATCAGTAACTTCAGTTTTGTAGTTTCCACCCTAATGTGCCTCTTTTCATGCATTTAATATTCTAAAATTTTTATTTTTAGCTGAAAAATTCCGTGATTGATATCTTCAGTTAATGGCACTAAAGCATCATCTAACTTCTTGTAAGACTTTCTTGGGCAATCTACAGATCTGTGAAATTCAGAGGAGCAAGGTGTGGGCTACTTAAAAAGCTCAAAAAGAGGATTAGTGACAAGTATCTTTTTTTCTAAAGATTACAGTGGTAATCTATCTTTATTCTAGCCTAGTTGTTTTGCTATTATTGCTAAGTCATTGCCAGTCTTATTAGTTACCTTCTGTGAAAGTGAAGAGGTTGTTAGAAACGCATTAAAATATTCTGTTAGTATATGTTAAAATATTAAAGCTTTATGATTAAGCTTTCAGACAGTAAGAAAAACAATTTTAAGGCTGCATGTGCCTGCAAATTCAGTTTTGCTTCACTGTGGTTTTTACTGTGCTGTTTATTTACGTGACTGCGTGCTGTTTCTCAAATACCATGTAATATCATATGGTATCTTCCTGCCAACTTGGTTACATATAAGAATTTTTTAGTCTGTAATAAGATGTCTGAGTCTATCAGAGTCTTAGAAAACTGCATCTTCTATTATACCACCTATAGTATTTTTAATGTACCACATGGAAAGTGGAATTTGTCTCACCTCTGTAGTTCATACCTCAGTTAGCAGCATGACTCCCTCCTAAAGATTATACTTGGATTAAAAAAAAGTATCAAAACTACAAAGAGAAAATAAATTATATAAAGGGAGTAAAGTCAGTAAAGACATGTTGCATTAATTACCCACTATGTTTAATGTAAATTAAAAAAAAATATTAAAAACCTTTATAGTGTGGAACATATATCTGCAATCCTAGAAAGATCATGTATGATCACATTTTTTTCTCAAGTAATGGAATTACAGATCCTGACCTCCCTTTACCATCTGCTGTGCACTGCAAAATACTGCACTAACCCAGGAGAAAAACAACATAAGGAGCTATGTAAAGACTCAGCTGTATGTAGGCCATTTCTTTTAGAACAGCCGTTTCTGGACATTTGCATAGACTTTGCATAGTTCTGCAGTGTTGCATAGACTTGAGGCTGTTCTTATTTGCCCTGAAGCAGTCCATAGTTTCAGAACTGGGCATAGGGCATAAAAGCATGAAGTCATCTTTACTTAAGACCCTCAATTGAACTGAATAGAGTTTAACTAGAGTAAATGATTTGTCTCCGCATCTCAGTTTATCTATGGCATGTAAGAAGGTAGAGTTATGCACTCAAAACATGTTTCCAGTGTTTCTGTTGCACATAAAGCCTGAACTGTGCAATACCAGGTCTTAATATATTTTGGTCACCTGTGAATATTTTCCATGATGCTCAGTTATTCAGATTCAGGAATAGTGAACCTCATATGTACTTCCTGGGAAATTAGCCTTTTGTATAGAAGAAAAATATGACCTAAAAGGAATTACTTTCTGCAGGTTGCCTTTGCTTAATTTCTTGTATCACCAGTACATTCATTCTTACTGTTTTAAGTGTCAACAGAAGGGTTAGAGGTAGATCTAGTTTTTTCTCACTGGAAGAGTTGAGTCAGTCACAAGAGACAGCATTAGAGGAAACTTGCCATGTTTGCTGCACCTGTGTGTGCTCGCTGTTCCAAGATTAAATAGAAGACTTGAATCTTTTGGGCTGATGACAATCTGCCACCTCACACAAGCAGTAAATTCAATTTTAAAATGATTAAAAGGGGATGAATGCCAAGCTGTCTATAAATGATAGAACTATATCAAGTAAGAGTGTTCAGCCTTTCTTTGAGCAGCTTCTGTGGCAAGTGAAAGTTGTTGGTTATCTGCTGTATTGAACATCTCTTACTTTTCTTTAATTGGTTCTGACAGAGCCTTTAAAAGGCTGTCATACTAATACAGTTTTCTGGATTGTGATTGCTTGTTCTTGAGAGGAATGTAAATAAATTGGAGGAACTTTCAGATTGCTGGAAATGTCAAATTCATTGATCTTTCTTACAGAAACCTCGCATACTTTTTTTTAATTTAATTTTTGCTGCTTAGTCTTAAGTCTGATTTTCATCTTTTCCTTGCTCTCTATCTTAATAGCCAGCAACCCCAACACGCACAATAGCAGCGACTCCCATTCAGCCACTTCCACAGAGCCAGTCAACACCAAAGCGAATTGACACTCCCAGCTTGGAGGAGCCCAGTGACCTTGAGGAGCTTGAGCAGTTTGCCAAGACTTTCAAACAAAGACGGATCAAACTTGGATTCACTCAGGTGAGACTGCGTACCGTAGTGCCTGCGAGTGTGGATTCTGAGGTCTCATCTTTCAAGTCTGGAGGGAGACTACAATTCCACCTTTTCCTGGGAGAACCTTCTTAAATAGGGTTATGCTCTGGCCTTTATGTGGGGGATTTCTAAGAACTAACAGAAAAAGCCATACATCCATCTTACTTCCCGGTTGGTTTTAAAGCATAGCCATTTTCCCAGCAGGTACGTGCATTTACTAGCTCCAGATGTCATTGCATGTGCACTATTCATTCTATAAGATGTAAAATGAATGGGACAAAGCACTTTAAAGCTGCCTTCAGAAGTACAAAGTTCCAAAAATCATACAGCACAATTAACTGCTCTGTGTGTTTAAAAAGTGTATCACAACTGTGGAGATGCTTTGGATGTCAAAGGGTTTTTATCTTTCAAGCGTATTTTCTTATTAAACATCAATGATTTCTGTATTTAATGCTTTTGCTAAGGTTCCTAAACAAAACCTGAAAGGACTGTCACCTTTGAAGTTCTCTCCTTACAGAGGTGAACTGGAGTTGTGGTTTGTTTTGGTTTGCGTAAAAGCTCAGAAATACCCCTAGAGCAGAAGAAAAGTAATCTTGAACATAGTAAAAATGGTTGAATGAGGAGTGCAATTAAAAGTACAAAGTGCATTTATATGTTCCGTTATTCTGCTGAAGGGAAATGCTGCTTGGATC
Organism: Sagittarius serpentarius; assembly: GCA_034782735.1. NCBI lineage: Eukaryota > Metazoa > Chordata > Aves > Accipitriformes > Sagittariidae > Sagittarius > Sagittarius serpentarius. The sequence continues at coordinate 15,773,060 of JAVKLA010000030.1, read as the reverse complement.
CAAGAGTCTTTTCTTATTAATATCAAAATGAATTTTTTTCCTGCAAAATTAAAATATGTCCAGGTAAACAATTGATTTTGGCAGGAATCTGTGGAAAGCATAGATGTGTTTTTGCTAGAAGAAATAACATGCAAAAATCAAAGTAGGTATTTAAAAGTCTGAGCTCGGAGTAGTCAATCCAACATATGCGATTTGGTGTACCCCCCCGGAATAAGTAAATCTACTCTAGCTGAAATTATGTGCTGAAGTCAGATTTATTTTTCTGGCAAAGTCCTAAATGTTTGAAAAATCAGGGTTTGTAATGAAAGTTCCTGGCAGCATCTTAATTAAAACTCAAGAACAGAATGTTCTTAGTAAAATGAAGTGCATTTTGCTGGCATGTGTGCCTCCTTCCCTCCCTTCTTTCCACTAGAGGGAGGCACAGAAATACAAGTGATGGACACACACAAAAGCTAGAATAGAGCCGAACAGAACAGAGTAAAATACAGTGGCTTCCCTATAGCCTGACTGAGGAGGTTCATGTAGATCTTTAGTTATTATGTTTAATCTGCCCTGCCGTGAGATGATTATAAAGGCTGAACTAAACTTTTTAAGTTATGGGTTAACCCTTCTTTATTGACCCTGTTGTGAATTTTCATGGTGAGGAAAAAGGAACACAACTGCTTAGGCTTACATTTCAGTATTTGCTTTTGAGCTTAAACCAGGGGAATCTTGAGAGAGTAATAAAATTGCATTTTATCATTCCTATCCTACTCTGAGTTTGTATGTGTGTAATTAGGCAGTTCTAATAACTTCTACCTAATTGCATAATTGGATGATAATTAGAGACCCCTATTACTTTGGTTTCCTATAGTTGGACAAATAGACTGCCTTTCAGAAGATAAAAGAAATTTATTTCCAGTGGTACAGTAAGCTTTTTCAGACTCATGCCACCCCTGCCTTTCAAAAATAATTGTAAGATTTAGTTTGCATTGCAAACTAATTGCTTACTGCATTCTGTCTTGTGAACAATATAACAGGTTTTGAATTTCAGCAGTTCTGTCTTCTCCCACCCTGAAAAGTGGGTGATGGATTTAAATCCTTTTGTTTAATTGTTTTCTTTAAAAATATCTCCATGTTTGACATACAGACACACAATGAGCATACTGCATCTTAGCATTATTGCAGGTATGTGACTGGTCAGTACAGATTCAAGCTATGTGAGCAAACATTTTAGACATTGTCATTTTTATTCTGTAAAAGGTATTACCTCTGCTAGTCCCTCTGAGCTTCTTAATAGACCAGTACATACAACAAGGATGTACCTCATAATCAGTTTCAGTTCAGGACTGGAGCTTCATTCGACCTACAGAGTAGATCAGACGCTACAGTGCCTTTATCCTGTGTTCCATCCCTCCTTTCAGTGGCCCATCCCAATATATAAAATTCTCATCCCAATATGTAAATTCCTTTGCCTACAGCTGAAATGCTGCCACCTTTTGGCATTGAAAACTATTGACAAAGAAATGGTTAACTATTCATTTTAAATCAGCTGGCAAATGTTAGTAAGAACAACATAAATACCAGAATTAAATTTAGTTGGGGGACTGGAGCAAATTTCATAACTCTTTCCTGCCAAGACATAAATCAACTTATCTCTAAAATGGTTTACATAGCCAGGTTTTCTTCTCCATAAACCCAGCAGAACATCCATGTTACTTGTCTTGGAATGATTTATGAGTTTTAAAATGCATGGAATCCTGGCATATGGTAGAGGTATAAATGTGAGTTCCCATGTGTTTCCTCTGATTGAAGGGCATACAGACCAATTGTTCTGGTCCTCTTCTAGGAAGGAAATTGTTTTCTTTATACAACCTGCACAATTTACTAAGCTTACCAAAGGTTGTATTCTTCCGTGCTTGTATGTGGCCACTCTGCATGCTATTAGTATACTTGTATCAAACTGTGGTTGTGGATCTGACCTAAAAGGAAAGAAAGCAAGCTTTACGCACGATCCAACTAACCCACTTGCAATTAAACTCCACTAACTATGCTCAAGCTTTTCGGTCTCTTCTTCTAGAATTTTCTTACTTTTTTGTGTTAAAAAAAATATCTAAATTAAACTACTTTAGACCAAATAGCATATTTAAAAAGTAATTACATTTTTTCAAAGGGCAGGACCTTCCAGCTTTAAAACAAAACAAGAAAACATTATGGTGTTTTTAACGACCACAATCAAGAATGGATTGATTTTTATTTTTTTTTTTTTTTAAACAAGACTTTCCAAGTATAAACTACATAGATGCATATATATATATATAAGGATAAGCAGGATGTCTGATAGGTAGCTAAAACTGAGTTTTGAAAAGCAGTAACAGATGTAAAGAGACGATCACCTGTCTGTAAATCTCCAGGATAGCTTTTGGCAGATGGGTAATGGTAGTGAAGACTAGAGTTAATCATTATTTGAAATGGTTCAACTTCTTGTCCGCTTTGAAATGTGTGTCTGTGGGGAGAAGTTTGATTTGAACCTCAGAAGATATTAAAAGTTCAGATAAGAAAATTTTTGCATCTATTTAAATGTGATATATGTTTGCAGACATCTTTTCAAGAGTGTTTTCTACTAATTTGAGAATATGAATTCACTGCATTTCTGCTTATTTGAACTTTTCTTCTTCATTATGAAATACACAGGTGCTTAAATCTGGTCCTAAAGAAAGCTTGGCCTTTACTTATTTTAAAGAACTAAGAAAAAAAATTACAAGTTAATATTCAGTGGAATGTTCTGCTCAGTGATAATGCTAAGAAGACAAAGTATCAGGGATTTCCTGGAAAGTGTTACGTGGTTAAACTGACTGAGGTTGCACATTTCTTTATGATTATTTGCTTTAGCATGAAACTTGGTAGCGCTGAGCAAGTTTCTGTGAAACAGAAATCCCATGCAGCAGTGGAGTCGCTAAGACAAGACAAGAATGTGACAGGATTCCTTGCTTTGGAAGTGCCTGTGTCAGTGAATCCCTTTTTTCTCTTTCTTTTGTCCAGGGTGATGTTGGGCTCGCTATGGGCAAACTCTATGGAAATGACTTCAGCCAAACTACCATCTCTCGCTTTGAAGCCTTGAACCTCAGCTTTAAGAACATGTGCAAGTTAAAGCCACTTCTGGAAAAGTGGCTCAATGATGCAGGTGAATGAGTCTGTGTATTTCTTCACCAGCCTGTCAAAATCAGTAGGATACTGAAAAAACCTGAAAAACTGCTTCGTTTGTGCCCTTATGGTTTTATGAAGCCGCCAATCTTTGCAACTGTCCATGGGACAAATAAGGGTGTAGGAAAAGGGTCCATACTTCCCTTTTCATGTGCCTATACACATCTGAAATCATTCCAATAGGAACTTTCAGAATTGTGTTCTGAAGCCAGCTGAATAATTGCATGGGGTGAGGTATAATACGTGTCATGGTTTTCCTCCTTTTTATGTATGCTAATGCATATAACTTCTAATCCTCTTCTAGCTTACTTTTTTAGATGTGTAGTAGAGAGAGGGTTGCATGGTTTGTTGTTTCAGTAGGCAAAGCTTATTGCATTCATCTCCTCCCACACCCCTATGTGCGTTCTTTTCATCTCTCTCCAAGGGTCCATATAAACACTCTCTTTCTGCCCATAGGAAGAGTTTTTTGTGGGTTAGGTTTTGCTTTTTCCTTCCAGAATTATTTTCTCCTGGGATATAAGTTATTCATGATGCCAGTGTTGGTAGCGTTCTTTTTTTTGTTTTCTTTCCCCCCCCGCCCCCACCCTCACCAGCAAAAGGAGCTTGGATGGTGGTGCTAGGTGTTAAGATAGAGAGTGTTCAAGAGTGCTGTCAGCCAGTTTTTTCTTCCAAGTATACAACCATACATAGTATAAAACTGATGGATCTGCTAAACAGATGGCAGGGACAGTATGTGCCTTCCTATTTTTACCAAAATGGAGAGAGCTTTATGCTGTCATTCAGTTGTGCTGACAGCGGTTATCTTTAGGTAACCTAGGTCTGTGATAGAAAACATAAAGATCTTCACACTGAGTGCTCCTAATCCACAGGCCAGCGGTTCCCAAACCTTCCAGCAACACTGGATGAGTCTAGTGCTGCAAGGCATGTCATAGTTTGCTTTTCCTGCTAGCCTGAAGAAATACTTGGATCTGTAAAATTAAGTTATGACTGTAAACAGTGTCAGGATCTTTCGCAGCCTGGCAGTTGGGAACCATTGTCATGGCTCTGATTCAGTTTCATGAAAATCTTTGGAAGAAAGATTTAGATGACTTTAAAGGCTACTTTTGGGTAAAAGCAGGCAGGAGAAGCATACCGATGATCCCTTCCATTATGTTACTTTAGAGTGTTGGAGAATTTATTGTTACAGAACTCAGCTTGTTCTGTGGGGTTTTCAAGATGGAGAGGGGTTTCAGCACATTTGTGGGTGCCATTACTGGGGGGGGGGGGAATCTAGAAAATTAGCTGAATGTACTTGCCCGTTTGAGCCTACTAGAATGATCTTAGGCATTGTGAACTTTGACACCTGCTTATCACGCACAAACAGTGAGGGATCTCCAGCCATAACTGATCACTTTAAATTCCTTGCTGGAACCTGCCTGTTGGTTATTTTGCACTTTCTGCTACAAAGTGGGGTCAGCTGTGTTGTCTCTTTGCTCTTCTGTGGAGCCAGAAAGACAAGATTAGGGGTTGACAGCTAGAGACCTAGTGAAACTCGGGAGAGGGAGCTGCTGGCTGTGTAGGCTGTTCAGTGGAACTGCACAGCACTCACTATCTGCTAAGAGCTCCAGAGAGAAGAGGTTGAACACTGTGAAGCTGGCTATGAATTTCCTTTTCCTATAGTGTATTGCAGAGTGGGTAAAAGAAATTTCAGGCTGCTTAGATTTTTTTCAGAATTGTCTGTGACTTATAGCTGTGGCTCATGGATATCAGTTACTGCTTTTCTTCTTTCAGCTGTGTCTTGCAGTGAATGAGTGTGGGGTGGAATGAGATAAGGGAGACTCATTTTGTATAGATACTATAAAAGGGATACTGTGGTAGCATACAGGAGCAGAGAGCGCCCTCTGGGCTTGTAGCTTTTAAGTGTGTGTTGTAATTTACAACTGCAACAATTAATGCATGTGATCTTCAGAAATCTCTATATATCTGGAATAGATACAGAGTGGATTTTAACATACCTTGCACAGGTGAAACATACTTGCGTTAGACTGCACTGCATTCAAATAAAATCTCCTGATTTATGTTACTTTCTTTTTTCAGAAAACCTCTCATCTGATTCAACTCTCTCCAGCCCAAGTGCCCTGAATTCTCCAGGGCTGGGGATCGAAGGCTTGAACCGTAGGAGGAAGAAACGCACCAGCATAGAGACCAACATACGTGTGGCCTTAGAGAAGAGTTTCCTGGAGGTCAGTGATCCTGTTGCTCTGCTCAGCCTGTAAAAGAAATGAAGAAACTTTGCTTAACAATTGTATCTCTTAGAGTGAACCCATTACTGTGCTATTTACGAAACTGCTTGTACTAAACAAGGTGAATACAAAGGCTGTGCCAAGAAGCACGCATCAATGTCTACTTCACTTTACAAAAAAAAATAAGAACACAAAACCCCTCAAAAAAACTCACTGGTTCTTGCAGTTCACTGACTTTTGTGATTTCACATTCCAAGATACTGAGCCATAGATCTAAGCTTGATACTCTGCACATCAAAAGGAAGAAAAAAAGATTACCCTTTCTGAGGGTGGATAAATGGGGTGACAGTCTCAACATACATAATGTGAGGTTTTTAGCTGGCCTTACGTTACTCTTGTTAGGCACTTTGTGCAGCTGTATGGGCAGGTAGCCTCTGTAAGCAGCCTGTTCAATCTACCTGTCTTTCATGTAGGTCTAGACAACTTGGTGTTCATTTGGCTATCGCCATAGTTAATCTCTCCTATTCCTTTTCGAGAGATGCTGAAAGAAAGATTTCCTTATCAAAATCTAGAATTCCTTGAAGGATTAACTCACAAGAAAGAAAGAAAAAGAAGCATGTGAGCTTAGTCTTCATCACCCGTCTCTGAGGAACACAGCTTACTATTGGTAGAAATGTTCCTGTAACTAAGAAGATGGAGGGCAGAAGTATCTGTTATGGCCTATCTCTACTGTACCACTGACCAGATTCTGGATATAAATGGCCCATCCAGATTTCTGCCTAGAGAAGAAGCAGCTATAATGTAAAACTTCAGAAGGTAATTTCACAGCTTTTCAAGTACGATTTCCTTTTCTCAGAACCAAAAGCCTACCTCGGATGAGATCACCATGATAGCTGACCAGCTAAACATGGAGAAGGAGGTGATCCGCGTTTGGTTCTGTAACCGGCGCCAGAAGGAGAAAAGGATCAACCCACCCAGCAGTGGTGGAACCAGCAGCTCGCCCATCAAAGCAATTTTCCCTTGCCCAACCTCACTGGTAAGAATCAAGAAACTGTGTTGACAAAGATCACTGGAAGCGATAGTTCTACTGTGCTGTCTGTGGAAATCACACATACTATACCTTCTTTGTACAGCAGACTTTGTTCTCACAAATTTGTATTTTACTGGCATTTTAAATGTCCTACTTGCATACTGTCTAAGAGAGAGAATGCTTGCAAATCAGGCACTAGTTCGGCCTTCAGTTTCGGTGTTTTATTTAGTCAGCTCATTGAGTAAATATTCTGACTAACAAATTTGCAATTGGGGTTATTGCTTTGAACATATTCCAGATAGTAACTCTAGTTTATATCTGGACTTTCTCTCTTGCCCAAACTTTTTTTGTAAAATAATGGTAAGAAAAAAATGCTTAAGAGCTCTACCCCTCCCCTCTTATTTCGGCTGCTCTGATAAGTAGATGAGCAGCAGTAAAACGTATCATTTGGAGACTTAAGTCACACAAATCCAATGATACCGTTGTCACTTTTAGTGAGGAATGATTCTATATAAAAAAAGACGTGGAACAAAGGAACAATTTAGCTAATACTCATGTAATTAATTTCCCACACTTGTATTTGCCTCAGGTAAACACAAACTTCATGAAAATAAGAGTAACAAAACACATGCATCAAGGTTCCTTCAGCTCCTTTGCTACCAATGTCCATGGAGGTCTGTTCTCATAAATAGAAACAGTAGCTATTAGATTTCATAGTAGCTATGCTAATAGGAATGTGGTGGAATTTATGTAGCCTGTAGCTGTCCTTTTGTAGTATTTATTCCACCTTCATCACTGTAGTAGCTAATACCTTCCAGTACTTCATTAAACCATTAATTTTGGTGATGTGTCATTCTTTCCCCTCATCCTTGTCTCAGGATGTGTGCATGCAACTTTTTGTTTCAGGGGAAGGGATGTGTTAAATGTACTTAGTCTTTTTTTTTATATATATTTTTATTTAAATTATTTTTTCCCAGTTGGAAAACAAGGTTCCATGCCTTCCTACCAAAGCAGAACATGGTGGGATTTATGATAGTGTTTTAGTAACCACGCAGGTTTACTCAGACTGCAACTTAAGAAAGCTTTCCTACATAAATTTCCCTTTTATTATAAACTGTATATAAGTAATTATAAATTGTGTGTAAGAAATTGAGGTGTTAATCACAGTCTCCATTTTTTCAGTGATGTTTCACTCATTGTAAGCTTCTCGGAAGACTGTGCTACCACTCAAATGGATGTTCCAGCCCTCCTGTCCCCAGCCTTCACTGGCTGTGCTTTGTTGATTCCTTGTGTCAGCTCTGGAGATTATGTGTCCATAGGATGACGGGGCTTAGTTTAGTAGTTTGACTGCAAATTAACCATGTGAAGAACAATGATGAGTTTTCAGTATGGCTAGATAACCAATCTGACTTGTAGCCTGGCTGCACAAGTGCTAGGGCTCTGAAGCAAGATTGGAGGGGGGGGAATGCTCCTTTTGATGGCAGCCTGCTTTTGCATTGGCTGAAGGCAGTCATTGTAACCATGGGGTTAGCTGTATTAATTCTAGGTCATCCACTGTCCCAAAATATGGATTGTGACCTTGGCCTTAAGTCTTGGTGGACAGATGACAGATATGATGTGTGGGCTGCATTAGTGGGAAGTGTACTATGTATCTAGCTCTTCTTTATTTCATACACTATTTGAGATGGGCAGAAAGCTTTTAGACCTATCCCAGTTGCCCCAGTCTTGTATAAAATGCATGAAGCATTTGACTTCCTGTAAAAGGATATGCAGCATGAGAGAGATTTCTGTGATAATAAACTTAAGGTAAGAGAGGAAATGAGGAAGATTTTAGCCTATATTCTTGGCTGTGTTCTCTTGGGCAGTTCTAAAGGATTCATTTCTCTCATTGATGTACAACAACCTTCAAATATTACTGTTACAAATACAATGTTAGACACCATTTCTTGTCCATAAAAAGTCCTTTTTCTCCTTGTATTTAATTTTTTCCTCATAAGCTAGTTCCTCCAGCCTTAAATCTTTGGTGTTTTTTATCTGTAATGTCTTCAGTTTATTGTCGCTTTCTTGTAATAAGCTGTCCACAAGTAAAAGTAGCCAGTGTGATTTGAAAGTTTTAAAATTCAGAGATCCTTCCTCTGGCACGAGGAAACTTATCAAAGTAGAGCGTATAGTTCAGTTGAGTAAAAGTGAAATGTTATTCTGTTTATCCATGTAGACACATTACCCTAAAAACCTTTGGTAATGCTGGGGCATTTAAATAATTTTATCAGAGAAAGAGCTTTGGAGCTGAAAAGATGTTTAAACAAGAAAAAAAATATGCAGAAATAATATATTTTGTAACTCTTTCTATAAGAGTGACTATTAAACAAGGTGCTGTCTTTGGGAGGAGGCAGAGAGGGAGGGCTAACTTGCAGTCCTGAGACGATATGGATGTAATGGATACATCTCCCTTCAAATACTGAATGTTTAAGAATAAAGATATCGCTGATAATTAGAGAAGGTACTATGGTTGGTCCACTGAATGATAAAGTAATGAAATGACAAAAATGTTAGTTTCTATGCAGTCTTTTCCCTGATAACTTCCTCAGCTGAGGATGGGAAGAAAGAAATCCAAGTCTAGGAGCTTAACTCATTTTGTCTTTTTCACAGTTAAGCAGTTGTATTCTTTTTTGACCTCCAGGTGGCAACCACGCCAAGCCTTGTGACTAGCAGTGCAGCTACAACCCTGACAGTCAATCCTGTGCTCCCTCTGACCAGTCCTGCTGTAACTAGTCTGTCAGTCACAGGTAAGGGCTGATTTCTCTTGCCCCCACATTAACCTCTACCATTGTCCCCTTTTAAACCCTTCAGATGGTCATTCAGTATTGGTCACTGGTATCCCAGGACATTCTTTTCATTGTTCCTTGTTACTCCACTAGGAAATGTCAGTCTTTGTGACCATTTAGTTGACTTTTCTGGGGATAAAATCACAGGTGATGCTGAAATGAAATATCCTATATTCCATTGCTAGCTTCTAGAGCTCCTAAGCCTCCTGTTGGGAAGTGTCATTTCATTGTAGTCTGGGCTTCTCATTTGGACTTGGTGCATCTTGGTCCTACGGAAATGTGTGTTTGTCTCCCTTTCAGTTGGATGTTCAGTTCAGTTCAGGTGGGTAGTGGTTTCTCTTCAGTCATATCTGTGTTTTGTACTGATCTAACCAGAATCAATCTTCTAGGCACAACAGAAACCACCTCCAACAACACGGCAACAGTGATTTCAACAGCACCTCCAGCTTCTTCAGCAGTGACATCACCTTCCCTGAGTCCTTCCCCTTCTGCCTCAGCCTCCACTTCAGAGGCATCCAGTGCCAGTGAGACCAGCACAACACAGACAACCTCTGCTCCCCTGTCCTCCCCTCTTGGGACCAGCCAGGTGATGGTAACGGCATCAGGGTTGCAAACAGCGGCAGCAGCCGCGTTACAAGGAGCTGCACAGTTGCCTGCAAATGCAAGTCTTGCTGCCATGGCTGCTGCAGCAGGACTAAACCCAGGCTTGATGGCATCCTCACAGTTTGCAGCTGGGTAAGGATGAATTTTTCACACCTTTTTAGGTGAGATGACAGATGAGGGAAGGAGAATTCTGGGGATAAATTGCTTTTATGTATTGCTATTTTCTGGTAGCTCACTTGGTGATTCTAGTGTCATTTATTTCAAATTCTGAAGGTTTACTTATAGATGGTAATTGGCCATTCCCATCAGTGTACACAAATACTGTTTTCATTTTACAGATGAAAAAGCTGTGTTGCCGCAATGTTGTTATTTGCTAAGTCATCCATCCCACTGCAGAGCTGGACTTAAGAACTGCAACTTATCAGAGAATCATAGAATCTGTTCTACTAATTGTAAAATGGAGAGCTAGCCTAGACCCACTTCACACCTCTGTATTCATTTCTCCATCAGGAGCAAGAAGCTGTAAAAGATGAATGATGATGTATCGTTGAAGTTTTAATTTTAAAAATGTTGCTCTGAGAGGTGACTCATCGTTTCTTCAATTCCTCTGGATTTACAGCTTTCTTACCTGAATTTGGGAGATGATGATAACTCTCTAACGAGTGGCAGTTTCCCAAAAATACTTTACAAGAATATTTAGAGCAACAATCAATATAAGTCATGTATTTACAGTGCCTGTACTTCAGGCATGTCGCTAACCACACAGCTGAAAGGCAACGACTACTCAAGGCATCATGAAGGAAAAACTAAAATAAACTAAAATTAGCCCTTAATCTCTGGTCTTCCCCTGTCCCCCTTTTTTAAGGTATGACAGTGTACTTCTGAACAATGACAGCCTATTCTTAAAAGTAACACTCCTTCCCTTTGTCTTTGTTTCTGCTTCCACGATCTTGCTTCCTGCAGAGGTGCCTTACTCAGTCTCAATCCAGGGACATTAGGTGGTGCTCTCAGCCCAGCCCTGATGAGCAACAGTACGCTGGCAACTATTCAAGGTCAGTAGTGTTCCTTTTAATGCACCTCTGTCATACAACTTCAGTTTACATGTTTTGGTTTTTTCTACCAAAAAAGAACACTGACTCCTCAGCGCTGGACATAAATGTTACAGGAATAAAGGTTTTACAAAATTTAAATGCGTAAATATGTTTTATGTATCACAGAGATAAGATCAGGTACAGCTTCGGAAAGGGGATTAGAACTGTCTATGATTTTGTAGTGATTTACAGGAGGCATTTAAGATATCGAATGTGATCTGGAATTTATTTTGTTATCCTACCCCCATTGGTATGTATCTCCAGCAGGTCAGAAATTTGCTTTTTATAGCTCTTCCAGCATAAGCTTGAGCAGAGTTGCGCTGTTTTGTGGTCTGTTAGGAGGGCAATTCCGAGCAGGACTTGATCCTGAATTCTTGTCCTCATATGTGTTTAGAAAGAAGCCACAACAAACAACTTGCCTCCTGAAGTCCTTATGTAGAAGTTTAAATCCATAAATTCTTATTCAGAGGAGTAAAGATTTATTTTGGAAGTGCCACGCAGCCATAAGTTTCCACTGACTTTAGCAAGAGTTGTTGTCAGTTCATAGTTTGTCATCTGTAAAAACTAGATAGTGCAAGTGCCTAAAGAGCTAGCTAACCTATGTATTCAAATATCCTCTAAACTAGCTTAACAAATCTTGTTTCCAGGGTACAAGAAAGAGCCATTTTGTAAAGAGTCACAGATAAATTTAGGAGATCATAATCTAAGGCAGACTGAACCCTGTAGACTGGTGAGAGTAAGTTGTAACAGTGGTTTTATGTCAACATTTGAAATGTTATGCTGAAGGTTACATGACCTTCTTCATCTTGTGATAGCTGTCATTTCATGTGAATGCTCATCTCAACCCTTTCCCGTAAGGGTTGCCTGAATGTACAGGTTTTCTGTGGCAGGAAACATAGATCAGTATTGCGCTTAAAGATCTGAAGAAAGGCATGGTGGAATTAGTTTACGATTAGATGACAGAGTCATTTTAGTATCTGCAAGGTCTTGTCCACTCTTCATAAAGAGTTGTTTTTTAAAAAAGAGCCTATGATGAGATGACTGTCGTTAGTGGTGTGGAGACCACACATATCACAGAAAGGAAAATGCAGAGACCAGTTGCTTTTAGGCATATTTTGCGTTATTGCTTACTGCTAATATTATCTCCTCCCTGCTCAATTTCCCCCTTTTTAGCTCTTGCATCTGGTGGCTCTCTTCCAATAACATCACTGGATGCAACTGGAAACTTGGTGTTTGCCAATGCTGGAGGTACTCCTAACATCGTAACTGCCCCTCTGTTCCTGAACCCTCAGAACCTTTCTCTGCTCACCAGCAACCCGGTTAGCTTGGTCTCTGCAGCTGCAGCCTCCGCAGGGGCCTCTGGACCAGTCGCTAGCCTTCACGCCACCTCCACCTCAGCCGAGTCCATCCAGAACTCTCTCCTCACGGTGGCCTCTGCGAGCGGGGCCACATCCACCACCACTACTGCCTCCAAGGCACAGTGAGCCGGGCTGAGCTGTGCTGCCAGCAGCCTGTTTCACTGTGCGGTGGGATTGGCTGCCAGCGGGGTTTATAAACTGAAAATGTGATGGGCATCCTCTCACCGTGTTGCTGGGGACAAGGGAGAGAAGGAAAAATATAAAAAACAAAAGCAAAACAGGAAGGATTTAAAGCTGGGACAGACATTTGCCTAATTTTATAATAAACACTGTCTTTTCAGGATCGCTTCATGGATCGGAGAACTTTCTAACCAAAAATGTAAAAAAAACAAAAAACAAAAAAACAAAAAAACCACAAAAAAAGTGAAAGGACTACTTATCATTTCCAGCAGTCACAATGACAAGTTAAGGTGGGTTATCAACTCAAACATAGGAAGGGGATTTCTTGTTTCTTTCTGGTCTAAATATCTTTCTTTTTTAATTATCATTTTATAGGTCTGTTGTACAGGCCATTATGTCATACAAGGTGTTTATAATCGTATCAATCGTGTTGGGGGTTCCTTTCTTAACTGGTACAATTTAGGCAGGCCTGTATTACTGGTGTATCTCTATTATTATTATTATGATTATTATTATTATTATTTTTATATATATAGTTTGGACGCATTTGTCTTTTGCTCCTGGATTATTTTCAGCGAGCTCCCACACCACGGGGGGAGGGCGGGAGGGTGGAGAGGACGAATGGAGCACAAATAGACTTTCTGTCCTAATCTTCTGGGAACGTTCTGAATAGTTTCCTCATCCTCGAATTTGTCTAATGGTTACTTGTAGGGGTCAGAAGAATTTACGTTCATCATTTGGGCAGGAAGCTCGGTGTAGCAGTAGAGATCATTGTGTGCAAACTTCCAGGCTGGTCTATGCTTTTTAAGCAGAGGGTAGGAATTAGTTCCAAACTGCAGTTCTCCTTCTCTCAATTATTTAGACAAAATGGCCGAATACTGCTCTTAGCTTTGTGTGCATGGTTCCTTTTTACTTCAGAGACTGGGATTTAACCTCCCAAATCTAGATTGTGTGACATACCGATGGCTGTTCTGTTCTATTGATTTGATTTTGCTGTTAAGAGCATACACAAATATTCTAAAAATATCAAGTTACCCAAGCTAATTGGCAGTATGTAAAGCAGCATTTACAGTCCTAGATTCCTGCCAGGCGAATTGGTACAGGATCTCAAAAGGTCAGATTCTCCCTATTCATAGCAATATTCTTTTTCTGTTAATTCTGATACTTCTAACATTGTATTTAGAAAAACTTTCTGGTAAAAAAGTACTTCTGGCTGCAAAACACAGAAGCCAGCAATATGAGGACAGAAGTTACCGTCGTTTACGCCGGCACAAGAGAGCTGACTCTGGGGCTTTGCACATGCTTGGGTGATCTCGTGTAGTCTCTGAGCTGTGATGCTGCTAGCTACGTAAAAACGGCAATAAGCATCTCTGACCAGAGCGTCAGGGCTTGCCTGCCACTGTAGCTATCTTTTCAAGGTTGATTCTGATCCATGTAGCAAAGGATATTTACGTGGATGAGGAAGAGTAACGAACTGTACAGAAGTTAGATCTGTATATTCTTAAATATACAATCTAGTATCTGAACCAAAAAAAAAGATTTTTAAGAAGAGAAGACTGGATCACTGCAATGCAGTTCACTTTGAACTTTCCATTCCTGATGGATTTAAAGGTTTCTGCCATGTGTACAAAACTAAATTACTTTTAGCTAGCAAGGGTATTACAAGAGTCCCTTTCCCCCCGCCCCCTTTTCTTGTGTCACCAGAGTGTCCTAAAATAATGAGCTGATGCAGCTATGTTCATTTTGTTGATGATTCAGGGGGATCCTGGAGCTTCTCATCCAAGATCCAGAAGGCAGCAACTTTAAACTCTGCATATGCTTTGGTTTGTGACCTGAGCATGTGGGATTTGCATTTGCACTCAAGTGGCAGAACCCCTTATCTCTCCCCCCACCGCCATGTTTTTGCTCTGTTCATCTCTAACTCTCCACCTTCCTGTTTTACTGAATATTTAAACCAGTTATCCGTAAAACTTCAAAACTAGTGAACTGCAAGCAGGGAAACTAACAAATGTCCGTCCACCGTTTCTAATGTGTTTTTGATTTTTTTTTATGTTTTATTTTTTTAAAACTAAGCTTGAACCAAAGTCAATTTCTAGCAAGCTGCTGTACTAATGGACTAGTTTGTATAAGTGCAGTTCAGATGCAGAGAGGCGATAGATGCTACTGACAATTTCGTTTTCATTTGTCTTTTGTTTTTATTAATTTTATATAAAAGTTGCTGCTTGTTTTTAATTTTTTTTTTTTTTGGTTGGTAATTTGTGTTATCCTTGGGGCAGACTTTTAACTTGATTTTAATTTGTTTTCTTTTATTTGATGTGTAAGCAGAATGGCAATGTCGGGGGATGGTTAATCCAACAGGTCCCACCCTCATCCCACCAGTATGGATAAATCTAAGTATTTTTGATGTGTCTCTATGACTTCAGGCTATGCAGGAGACTTTTTAGGGCTATGAATAATACTGCAGAAATGGAAGTGGCCCACAGCTTCAGAGCAGTAGAAGGTATAGCTGGGTGAGCTTCAGGGAGGTAGGGAAGAAGTAGAACAGGAGATGCTGGTACCCACTATGTTGGTCTGGAGGCCATAGCACAGACTGCAGTTTTTACCAAAGGAATGCAAGTCCCTGGGACTTGTGTTCAGTGAAGTAAGAGGATGGGGAAAACTGGAGCTATAACGTTCATTCCTGACTCTGAAAGTTCCTGCTTACTTTCATGCCTGTGCAAAAATACGATTTATCAGGAAACGTTTTTTGTTAAAGGGAGGATACTACCGATGTATCCTCCACTCCCTAAAGGTTTTGTGGCGGGGTGGTGGGGCATGGTCCTTGCATATATCTAGGAAACACAAAGAAAGGTGGGCCTTAAATCAGCGGAAAATCCTCTCTCCACAGTTCAAGAGACTGTGCCATTAGCTGTCTGAATGAGTTTTCATGTCCCATTCTTGCTGGTTTGTGGTTGCGAGAGGGTCTTGTTGAGTACATATCTGGAACACTAATGCAGCTTGGATGGTTTATTTATTATAAAAATCTGCTTTTTTTCCTGACTACCTTTGCATTGGTCACATGGCTTTGGTGTGAGCACCTTATACCCCCTTACCCTCCTCCTCGCTACCCCATCACCCTCTCTGGGGCCCAGATTCCAGGGAATTTCTTAGCAAGTCTTTTTCTGAGAGAAACTGGAAACTCAGAGTAGCCACATATCCAGAAAGGGCTTGGTTTTGCTTGCAGAAGCTGACGTAGTAGCCAAACAGCACATATCCTGTGGCGTCCATCACCAGTGTGCTCTGATTCATTGTCCTAAAACATCCCAGTGACGGACTGTCGCTCCTGGAGCCTGCTTTTCATCCCTAGCAGTGTTTTGTCTCATGGATACTGGCTACCTTCAGTGCTTAGGTGAAAGACAGAAATCAGGTTGGCAGTGGGTGTACATCTGCCTAGCTAGAGTGCATACACTCCTTCAGAGCATGAAAGGAATACGAGATCATGTGCTAGAATTTAGCAGAAGATTCTTTTTTAAAATCATAAGCATGTTAACAGCAGAAATTGATGCACCTGAAAAGAGACAATAACAATTGTATACAGACCTAGTAAATATGATCAGGAGGAGTTTCATAGCATGTTAGAAAAGGATAATAGCATCTCTTTTTCAGAGCTCTGTGTTTCTGTATTTAAAGATGTGTGGGTTGCCTTTCATACGTGTGAGCATGCCAAAGTACATATGCAGGAAAAGAGAAGGTTAAAAACTCTCTCATTATAGCCAAGAACAGTTAGCTCAAAAAGCAAGAGATCTACAGAGACACAAATACAGATATGCCCTGAAGGTCAAGAACAATTTAGGAAATAGCTTCAGGATGAGGTGGTGTAGGCTGGTGATGAATTTTTTTCTGATGTTAAGAAAAGGTATCCCAGTTCGGCTTTAGCAGACTTCATCTCCTCAGAACACACTCTTCATAGTCACCGTAGAATGATTCATGAACAGCTCATAGAAAGTACACACAGATATGGCTGCTTACAAGAGTCACATCTGTCTATTTAAATCTCCTTAAGAGGATTTATTTTGTTCCTGAGTTATTGTGCAGTATGTGTTAGTCTAAGTACATTTTTATCATGTTTCTCTGAGATGGTGAGTATGTGCATGCACTCAGAGAATTGTTGAGGAGATATGTTTGCAAGTACCTGATTTTTAAGAGATTTTTCTTCCAGCCCATAGGCTAGTGTCACTTCAGGTAATTTTTTTTGTTTTTTCTTTCGGTAACTTGTGATGACACATCATTGTTCGGCTACTTCTTAAGATCCTCTGCTTCAATAAGTAGTTGTTGCAACACAAGTTAAATTGGATTGAAAAAGTCACTTTACCATGAATAGGAAAACTGCTCAGCTGAACCAGCAAGGAGACATGCTTGAAAGTTTGTTGGATCTTCATGGAGGAATGTGCTGCTGCTGTTGCTCAGTAATTTTGTTTGAGTGCTAGTGAGGTTATCTTGTAAGAGAAAACTAAAATGCCAGAACGTTGAGAGGAAGACATATATTCTGATGGCTCGACCTATAGACCTTTTAGGACATCAGAAGCTTCAGGTTTTAATTTTATCTTAAATGAACAGGCTGACAAAGAGATTTGCAGTGGGAACAGTATAGCTCCTGATGTATTGGAGTTACAGCTTGTGATTTTTGCACCTTTTAGGTTAATCAGGGGAATGCCAACACTGAGCGAAGAAGCTTTCTGCTGATCGGAACCACGAGAACAAAGGTTCTGTCATAGCATGGTAACTTTTCATTTGAGCAAGAGCAATCCACTGCCTCTACTTTTACCCCTTTTCTTATTTTAATTTTACATACTTTACAGTGAGCATTAAATGTAGACAAAAATTTTATACTTCTGATCTTGCCAAAATCTTTTAGGATAATTAATTCCTTAAAAAAAAAAAAAAAAAAACAAAACCCCAAAACAGAAAACAACACACCAAAGCATATATATAACCAGTTTTGCTCAGGGGTGGTAAGAGAATGGCTGTTACCAAAACACGTTAGAGAAAATTCTCCGTGTGCATTCATGCCAACAATTGTGTGAGTAATAGAAAAAGTCTTTCCCCTGCC
>JAVKLA010000030.1:15694798-15738337 GCA_034782735.1 Sagittarius serpentarius | reverse complement strand
ATTGTAAAAAATTTTTTCCTTATATCTAGTCTAAATCTGCCCTCTTTTAGTTTAAAGCCATTTCCCCTAGTCCTATCTCTACAGACCTTGCTAAAAAGCTTTTCCCCATCTTTCTTAATCCTTTATTAAAAGTAACTTTCTAGCTAGGTTCGTATTTAGGCATAGGATAAACTTGACTTTATTTTTTAAAATTGTATTTGTAGTAATTACAAGTTACCTACTCCACCCCTTTCCCTGTGAAAGTGCCATTATAATCCCTGAACCTTTGGCGGGACCAGTAATTTACCAAGCATCTAGCCCACGTTTCTTGCAACAGAGCCTAAGTGTTCATGTGCACTGGCCATGTGCTCCATCAGTAAAAAGCTTACAACAGAGACGAAGCTGTGCCCTTGGCAAAAGCCTCCACAAACAATTCCTTTGGCCGGGAGGTGAGAGATACAATACAGCTTGGAATATTTCTAAAAAACTCCTAGGTTTGGGACAAGGCAAAGACCTCTCAGGAAACGCACCACCAGCTTCTTGGTGCTTTGTGGTGGTGGTTCAGCTGCAACGCCTCTGCTGCTTTTGGCTGCAAGACTCCAGCGTAACCAGAGGCATGGCTTTCCCCTTCCTTCTGCTGCCTTCCCTCGTGCAGCAGCTTACTCGCTACAGCGGAACACTATGCCTGTTACCAGCAAACAGCTAGGCACACCAGGAAGACAGCGAGTGGTCGCAGACCTAGAGGTGAGGGATGCTGCCTCTGACCAGGAGCCATTTCCAGCTCCAGCTCTGCCCCTGCAGGAAGCCCCAGCGGGAGAAACCGCACTAGTCTCTGCCCCCGCAGCAGCATGCTTAAGAGACGCTCTGGGTGGGGAAGGAATTGCGGCTGGCAAGCGCAGCGTGTCTGCGGCAGCTCCCTGTGCCAGGTTCACACTCCTCCTTGGACGCTTTGCCAAGCCCTCCTTAACTGTCGCGCTCTGGGCCCGCGCTGGGCGAGGTGCGCAGCTCCCGCCGGCAGGTACAGCGCACGCTCTGTGTGCCCCAGCGGCTCTTCCCTCTAGCAGCCTCAAAAAGACTTCAAGTCTCAGAGGAGCACTTCCATCTGCTGTCAGGATTTACACTGGCAACAAAAAAGGTTTCTCCTTCCCCGTTACTGAGTTCTGCTCATTTCCTCCAAACATCCCTCTCTCCCTCTGGGTTCAGCACTGGCTTTGCAGTCCCGAGAGAAGATCCCACTGCAGAGCTGGTGAGGCACCAGCAGCAGCACAACATCACCCTGTCAGGGCTCCTGCTGGTGATCTCAGCCGCAACCTGGTGAGAAGCAAGCCGAGATCCCAAGCACAGCAAGCCTTTGCTTCTGGGGGGAGGCTAAGCCAGGTGTACAGACACCTTTTCACCTGCTCAGGCTTGGCTGAAAGCACCATTGCATTGGAGTGCTCTGTGCTGGGGAGAGGCAGACAGCTCCTCTCCTATGATCAGCAGAGTTCTCAGAGCATGTACGTGTCCAGAAATGTACATACCTCCATCACATTACGTTATCTTCGTCCATGGAAGTGCACTAAAGGCACTAACTGTCTTCCTATATGCTGAACAGCTGCTGGATGGTAGCAACAGCCCATCCAGTTGTGTCCCTCCTGTCCCCCTGACTCCTCTGCTGTCGTTGTTGGGGGTTGTATCACTTGCATCATCACACTCATACTGTCAAAGATGTCTGACTTCTTGAGACATTCTAATACATCCTTCACAAGCCTGGCATTTATCCTGAATTTTCTGTGTATCCCCTCCTCTCTTTCCAATGACAAAGCAGCAGAAGAAACCACATCACTGTTGATGAGGCATTTCCCAGCTACAATATCCAGAATCTGACTACGTCCGTAACTGTAGGCTCAAAATACTCTCATATACTCTTCCTCTCCATTCATGAACTTTCAGAAAGAACTTCCCCAGATTGCTCAGGTTGGCACCAGAAAAGGAGGAAAGTAAAAAACCAAAAAAAGATTAAAAAAAAAGAAGTCTTATTCGAAGAGAGATGCTTCCTCTCCACCCCCACCTTCCAGATCAGCCCAACTTGTTTACACCACCAAAGCTAAACACATCAGTGTTTGGATAGACTGACCTTTGCTTTCACAAAAAGAGCTGTCACGACAACCGCGTAAATGAAGAGGAATCCATCCAGTAAGTAGCAGAGTCTTGGGTCTGTCAGTCCAAGAATTGGTACAGCATCTGCACAGAAAGATCAGATACATCAACAAACAGGGCCATTTGTATCACTGGGTGCTTGACGGCATAAATGTGACAGTGCTGCATAGCGCTCCATGAAACCATAGCCAATATGAGGGCAAGTCTGTCCATTTGCAAAGGAGATGGAAATCTGAATAAGAACCATAGGATTAATTAGGTCAGAAAGGACCACTGCAGGTCCAGCCCTCTCTCTAAACAGCATCAGTTAGATCAGGCTGCCCAGGACCTCAGCCAGCCGAGTTAGAATATCTCCAAGGATGGAAACATTTGCAACCTCCCTCAACCAATACAGGACATTTTACCCAGAGTTTCCCACTCGCAGAGTCCGGGCTCTGCTCCCGGCAGCTCGCAGGCACGGGTCAGGGAGCAAGCACAGGATCTGCATGGAGATAACCAAGGATCACTAACACCGCAGTTGCTGTAAGAAAGCCTCACACAGACCATTTGTTTTCTGGGAAAACCCAGCAGCATCTCCTCTGGGGATTCATTACTGGGCCTGGTTAGGGATTCCTTCATCAACTAAAACTTGTGCGTGTGTGAGAAAATACATCTGTTTGGACAAAATTCTAAGGGAGGTCTTCTCAGGACAAAATTTTGTGTTAAATGTAAAGAAAGATTGACACCACCGTAGTCAGCTGGAGATCCAGGCAGATATCGCTACTCTTCCTTATTCAGAAGAGGAATTTGAAGACGCATCTCCCATATCCCAGGTTATATATTGTAGCTGTAAAGCTGCAGTGTCCTTCTCTGTGAGGGTTCTCTTGGGCTCCCGGTTTGGGGTTGTTGGAGACCATTAATCATGAGAAGGCAACTATGAGCAGGAGAGACAGACTTTTAACTGCAAATGTCAGGACACATCCCTGAGACACCCTGATGTGCTTCGTTTGAGAGGAAGGTTTTAAACCTGAATTCCCTGCACAGGAACTTCAGCTGGCTGCCTCTTCTTGGATGGGTTATCCCCAGAAGATTTTTAATTTTTATTTGTTTTTAAAAGAAGTGTTAAAACTTCTCTGAGAGAGAAAAATCTACTATTGCCCTAATTGAGAGCTCAATAAAATTGTTACTCAGAAGATGCTGATGTTCATTTCCTAGTCAACATTGCTTATGCTTATATCCTGACCGCATCAAGTGGGGCACAGTAATATTGCTGGTTTTCAGCAGCTAAAACTGATGAAACTGCCCCTGTATCAGTTTGTAAACATGTAGTAAGTTCACAAATGTAGCTAAAAAAAATGAAAGCAATTCAGGTCAAGAAGCTTAAGTAACTATAGATCCAATATGCAGCTCCAGGTCCATCCCCAAAGGAAAAACTGTATTGCAGTTACTAACAAAAAAAAAAAAAAAAAAAAATCACTTAATGAATCTGAGATGTGCTTTGTACAAAGACTTGGAGAGAGTTCAGAAGAGAAAGACAAGAATGATCAAGAGCCTGTGAAGCCCTTCGATGAAGTTAAATTGAAAAGAATTGCTATAATTCATCTCCTTCCTAAGGTGAACAAAGTATGGCAATTCTTATTAACCACATGTGATGGAGGGTAGCTGAACCACTCAGTGCAGCGCTCCAAGGTGCTGAGTTACTCCAGTGCTAAGAGTGGGACCATTCTGTGTGCTGGGGTTTCTCCCTGGTCCATCGGGCCATGCTGACTATTTCATTAGAAGAAACTTGCAGACGACATTCAGGCAGTGTGCACTCACCACTGTGAGGAAGTCTCTTTCGCAGAAATAAAGTTAATGATGATGGCTTGTCACACTGCTCAAGTGTGCAATTTGTATAAAGCGTGACTGAAAAGCCATACCTGAATACTTGGTAATGTAATTGTAAATTCTCAAGCAGATGATGATATGATCGCTGTTCCCACTGAGAGCCTAACATAGCGAGAAAAAAACCACATTTCCAAACCATTTGTTTGCTTGTCTGAACTAGGAGTTCACATTCTTTTTTTTAATCATGTGTTTAGAAACAAATCCATGGAAATAAATTAAGATCCTAGGTAGTTTTCCTTCTTCCCCTCCTATTTCTATTATTTTAAAAATAAGGTTCAAAGCACTTCATAAACAATAACCTTCACCACATTTTTTTCAGGATTATAAAACCTGATATACATGGGGTAAATGGAGACGGAGAGATTGAGTTATTTGCCCAACACTGTATATTAAACCAACAAACAAGCCAAGATTAGCTTCCTAGAGATTTTCTTCTAAACAGTCACAGCACAATATTTTACACCAGAGTTGATTCAACACAGAACCAGCTTGAATTGCATTAGACTTGGTAGCTAAAATGCAGCATTGGGGAATACAGCTGTACAGCATCCAGAAGCAGTTTGTTTCTATCAGTAATTCAGCTGCTTTCGTGCAGTGCAGCAGTCTGCCCCAGCATACACTGGTCTCAAGCTGGACGTGTCCAGAAGCAGCTCAGAGTTTTCCAGCACTGCACCCAGATCAGAAATACAATGCAAGGAAGGCAAGCAGCCCAGCACAGAGCCAGCCAGAGCCAGGGAGGTATCTGGGGGTATCTGAGATGCTGCTGCAGAAGGCTTTGGGGATCCTGGCCCTGACTTCCCTCTTCCTGTACCAAAGTAGGGGACATGCACACTGTCATCTCAAGTCCAGTATTTCTCCAGCCCTAATAAACTCCCCAGACCAGGAGGAACTCCAACAGGAGATGCAGAGGACTATGAAGGAGAAGTCAAGAGTGCAGGGGACTTAGCTGTAGCTCCATGTCAGCCATGGTCAACCTTGGCTGACTCTGTGGAGCCGCCCAAAAGCCTACAGGGTGCTTATCTGGGGCAGCCTGGCCTCCAGCACCCCAGGTAATAGATTAAAGCTGTTCAACGAGGGAAATCCTGCTAGACGTAATCTGGCTGTGATGGTTCCTGGAAAAATATGTATTGAGACAATGATAAAGTCCAACATCTAGAAACAAACAAAAACCATGAATTAGTTCATGTCTTTTCCTTCCTTAATATGTTTGATTTCTGTACTCTTTAAAAAAAAAAAGGTACAAAGCACTTTCTAAATAATACCCTTTGCAACAGCTGTCTGGATTAGAAAGCAAGAGAGAAAGAAAAAGACAAAAGATAAAAAGCCTATTAAAACAAAGGTCAAAGAGATACGAAGCATAATGAACAAGTAGCAGTTAAGACAGCGTCCATTCATGTGAACAGGATCAGTTTAGGTTTTTAAATTGCTAGAGGAGGGGTTACTGCCGCTTCAGTATTTGCACAACACGCACAAACAGAAGGCCAGTCCCTTAGGCCCCACCAAAATGTACCCTCTGCCCCTCATCAGCCCTAAGCTGTGGTTTGGGAAGCTGAGGCCAAGGTCACACTGCTGCAGTGGACGGGCTGGTGATGGGAGCTGGGCAGAGCCAACTCTGCCAGGCTTGAGGGAGCAGTCACACTCAGCGGCCTCACGCAGAGCAAATCACAAATAATAAACACTTCATTGATAATTCCCACTCTGTTAACCTTACCGATTACCCAGTGCCTACTGTGAGTTGCACGGCATCTTTTCAATATACATATACCAGTGTTTTACCAGTCCAAATTTCAGCAGTCCAGTGAGATACAGTAGGGTTTTAAAGCAAGATGTCCAAGTACAGGTACGCAGCGCAGCTAATGTCAAGACACAGGCCAGTGGGGAATATAGTTAGGTTGCATTATAAATGATGTCAAGCTTACTGCTTAAACGTGGCTCAGACAAACAGCACCTCTCTCTCCAGGCATCAAAAAGGAGTTCAGTCACAAGTCGACATCTAGGTACACAAATACACAAGGGCTTAAGGATGAGGCCAAAGCGGTGCTCTTGCCTGGGAGGGAAGCAAGCTCTGAAGGAATAACAATTAGAAAGCTGGCACTTATTCCTGCTCACCACGTGCTCCTATGCAAGTAGCTGCACAGCTAGATCATAGAATCATAGAATGGCTTGGGTTGGAAGGGACCATTAAAGGTCATCTAGTCCACCCCCCTGCGGTGAGCAGGGACACCTTCAATGAGACCAGGTTGCTCAGAGCCCCGTCCAGCCTGGCCTTGAATGTTTCCAGGGATGGGGCTCTCATTGCACAGAGGAGATGACATTTGCTCATAGACCATCAGGACAAACTATGCAACTTACAGCATTAGATAATTTTTTTCCAGAAGCTTGTACAGGAGAAGTTATGGAAAGCCAAAGCAGATGAGGTGGCAGGAAAGGAAACGGAGTCAGTCAGTAAGGGGAGCACTGCTACATTTTGTGACAAGGTTGCCAGCCCTTCTCAATCCCAAATCGCAGGTGACTGCGACTCTTTCTCAAGCTGCGCTTCTGGCACTGAAAAGTTTCTTCCCAGCACCTCCTCCTTCCAAAGCCTGGACTTTTGTTCCCCTCTTCTTCTCTCCTCCCACCCAGCCATGCAGCCCTGCCCGCCTCTCTGCCCAGGCACTCTCTCGTGCTGCTGCAGGTCTGTGCACACGTGTGCCTGGACCCCGGGGCTGGCACACCTCTCTCGACCTGCTCCACACTCACGACCCCGGAGCAGCACTGCCAGCACTCCCGCAACAACCCCCTGCGGCCTTTTACTTTTTAAAGTATGAGGGGGAAGAAAAAAAAGGAAAAAGGAAAAAAAAAAAAGCAGTTCACACCAACTGCTAGTGACAAGCGAGTGAGAAAAAAAACCTCTATCAACAGACCGACAGCAACCCCGGTAGCCGAAGGAGAGGAAGCCCGGGGGCCAGCGAGGGAGGCTGTGCTGCAGGCCCCCGCCTCGACAGTGCTGTGTGGCAGCCCGCCCTGCTCGGTGTGGTTTTGGAGAGCAGTTTCAACCCCCCTGGCGCAGGCCCAGCACCAGCTTTCCTGCATGTAGCCGGGCGTTTAACTCCGGCCTCCTGCCCACCCGCTGCCTGTACACACCGCTGGCCGCTCCCTGGCTGCAGGCTCAGAGACAGCTGGGGAGTCCCAAAACTCACGTCCAGACATAACCACACTGCTCCAAAACATGCCACAATCAGCGCAGATGCTGCAACCCGAGGCTGCCCAGGCCCCAGTCCACAGGGCTGGCCGCCACTGCCGGCCCAAGCGGCCAGTGCCAATGGGGACCTGCAGAAGCAAATCACTGAAACACGGCCTGGATCCTTGAAACATGCCAATGCATTTTTTTTAAATAGGATTTTCCCCCTCCAACATTTTTAGTGTGCATCTGGATTGAGTTAGACCATGATTCCTGGTGATAGTTCAAAAAATACAGAATGCAGAAGCTGAACTACTTGTAAATTCATATCAAATCTGCCCACCATAGAATTTTCTCTCTCCCATGGCCCTCATTATGTGATTCATTTAAGAGTTTTATTTTTATGGGTTACCAAAATTCAGTGACACAGTTATAAATGAAGAGTTTTATCTTCCCTAAAACCGAGTTTCTCAGTGAAGGTCATGAAAACCAGTCCCAGCATGAGAGATTTATTGATGCAACTGCAGTTACATAGAAGGTGTTTAAAGGCAGAAACCGAAGTGCCTTCTCCCAAAAACCACGATCTGCCACAGCTGCACCCCAGGGCAAAGAAGGCAGCATTTCTCGGACGCCACCATCCTCCACCAGCAGTGATCTGAGGGACTTAACGGTCACTGCATGCAATTCACCTCACTTCTACCCCTTATCTTCCAAAAACCGCTTGCTGCAGATTTGTTTCCAGACCCCCTGGGGGACAGACTTTCACCCCTGTGGGTGCTACCGCACATCAGGCGCCCACCAGATTTTCTCTATGGAGGTCAAACACAGGAAGAGCCTGGGCGAGATGGATCGTGCCTCGTTTGCCAAAAGCAAGATGCTGAACCCAGGATAACTGCCTGGGCTCGGGGAAGAAAGGGAAGAGAGATGAGCACCTCGCATGGTGCTTCACTTCAAGTGCGTACAGGCTTGCATTGAAGAGACAGCCCAGACTAAATGCCTGAAAGTTAGCCACCTAAGATTATGAAAGAAAATCTTGTTCATAAAGAACATATCTACCCTGGGATTTATTTATGTATTTCTATGGTTTTTTACTCATAGATATAAATAATAAACAAAGCTGGGACACTCCAAGACTGAAAAAGCAGAGGCCAAATCCTCCTTCCCTCGCAGAAGGAAGAGGCTCCTCCATGCCATTATTCGAGCACATCAATGGAAAAATCTGAGCAAAAACAACTGAGGGAAGAAAAGGCCTGGATTACACCAGACATGGTGTATTAACAGGTCTGATGTGCACGGTAGCCACTTAACAGAAATGAGTGAAGTGAAAGGCATCCCTTGCATCAAACCAAGTATGTGAAGTCAGGAGGCTTCTCCCTTTATACAGAGACTAAAGATAGGCCTGTTGATCATTAAATTATATTAAGATTGCAGGGCCAAGTAACACTTTCAACATAAAACTTCCCCACTACCATATCAGCAAAACCAAGACACCCAAGGAAAGCCAGCAGGCTTTTAACACAGGAAGATACAGTAATCCCACCACAGCAAAATGCCATTGAGCTTGCTGCCTGAGAAAATTTCCAGGTTTGTCTTTTCCTCCCAGTCACTTGCCTTGGCAAGAAAGTTAAAAGCTGTTTACATTACTGTTTTTTTTTCCTCACCACCAGTTCCTTTAGTGCCGAGGAAGACTCTTGTATATGTCATCAATAAACCATCAAATACTTATGAAACACAATATGGCCAAAAGCACAGCTTGTGCCCGTGAAGTTCAACATTATGGTTTGCTGTTGTCCTCAGCTTTAAAGCCAAAGAGCAAACTGCTGATATGATCAGGATTCAGGTTACAATACCTGATGATAGGCAGCCAGAATAATTACATTTTAAAAAGGAAAGTATTTCAGGTCATTAACTTCCACTTTTTTATGCCAAAGAACGTCAGCTCTGTGGAAACATGAGGTCAAGTTAAGGTGCTTTAGGATCCTCGTGAGCCCTTCATGCTCCTTCTAGGATCCCTTTCAGGGAGGCACTACCACAAAGTTCAAATAATACAAGTTTCCTTCTGATTTATTTGGGAAAAAATAGATTCAAAAGGAGGAAAAGATTATAATGCCACAAAGGGCCAAATATTTTCTAGCACATCGTGGGATAAAGACTCTAATAAAACTCCAGGGTACTGTAACAGGAGCAAGACAGGAAGATCTCCAACAGCTGTCTGATATGTGGAAAGAGGACCTGGTGTGTGCAGAAAACAACAATAAATGATCTGCCTTTCCAGTCTGAAGGTGAAGATGATTAACTTTGAACATATTTAATAGGGCAATCTTTCACCCTCCAAATCCTTACAGAGCCTCGTCAGAAACAGAAAGGAGGGGAGTGCCTTGCTCATCTCTGGAAGGGGACTCCTCGCTTCATCAAAACAGTCAGTCATTCTCAGAAAAAGCAACTGCTTTCACTTCTCACTTTTGTAAGAACTTGGTGCAAAGGGCTTTCCTGAAGCAAACCTGATGTTGCCTCCTAGAGACAGCAAACGGTGCACGGGGCAGTTGCAGAACCTGGATATCCAATAAGCTCAGGTGACAGAGGCAAACTGTGCAGCTCTTTCAGCTTTTGTAGAGGTTTTAGATTAGACACATGTCCTTTTACTACACCCATCTTCATGAGAGACAGCAGAAGTTCAATCTAGTTAATGCAAAAGATGTTCCCCACTGTAAATTTTCTATTGTCTAAATCCAATCTGATGTTAAGAGTCCCAAGAGGAAAGACTTATTTAAATGGTTGTTTCTAGGTCACATACCCTTTCTCTTCCCCTACCAATTCTATCTCTGCATCCCACAACAGTAACTCTCCCCAGACTGATTTACTGTTAGGTGGCCTTTTCATGTTTAGCTTCTACAACCCAATGCATGTGATGGAGGACTACTTAAAGAGTTCAGTCTACACATCTCGGCTCACTAGGAATCCCAAAGAGACTACATGCTGTAAGGCTGAAGAAAGAGACACTAAGTCAGACACAAGATGCTGTTGATCACAATCAGATGTGTTTCTCAGTTCAGTGAGCACCTCACAGACGTGGCAGACGTTTCCCTAGCACTTAAATTAGCACTTTTAAGTTAGACTTTACAAAAAGCAGTGGAAGTATGGTTATGCTAAACAGCTTACAGCTAGCTTACTGCCGGTGGCTCCAGTAATCATATATACTGATAACATGAAGAACAGTTCCAACTGGGAGATTTATAAGGCACCCCTCACTCCCTTTCAGCCTAGTTTCAGACTTCCAAAAGTCACTAAGCTTATGCTGGCTACCACTATTAGAGGGAAATGGCTTTCTACTAGCTGGGTAATAAAGTAATAGAAATACCTGTGCACAAGATAGTCAGCAAGGACAGACTTACCAGTGCATTTTCTTCTTGTCTCAGTGCAGGGAGGGACTACTCTGTTTTCACAGCTCGTGTCAAACTAAGTGCAGAGATGCACAAGCCCAACAAGAGACTTAACAGGGCTCTTTTGTTTCAGACGGAGCTCAGTTGCAACTCTCTTGATTAGCTGCAAGCAGAGAAGAAAAGTAGGAAACTTTTCCATCACAACAATGTAAGCTAAGGGTGGAAGTGCTGGAGGGAGAACTGCAGCTACGAGGCTATTTACAGACATAAGTTAGCCCATGAGCAATCCCTTGCATTGCAGCCCACACAGACCAAAGCTGCAACAATTACAGGAGCTGTCCTTGATGTCCTCAAAGCCGTGACTGTACACTCATCACAGCTAATCCTACTGGGATGAAATCAGTTTTCCTTTCCTTTCTCCAGGATCGATTTCCACCTAAGATCACTGACAGCACCATATCTAACCCATGCCAAAAGAGCCCGTGTCAGGAAGGGCACCAAATCCCCAATAATGAAAGCCATTCACTTTTTTAGCTTAAGCCTGTAGCAACATTTTGCAAAATCCAGGTGGCTATCATCCAAGGCTTTCAATACATTCCTCATATAACGTTTTTTGGCAGACATACCATGACCAAATCATAAGGAAGGTAGACATATGCAAAGCCATGGAAAGTTTGCAAGATTTCCTTTAGCTCATCCAGCAGGACAACTGGGAGCAGGCTGTTCTAAGAGTTGCAAAGTTTCAAGATGTTTTCATTGCAGTCCCTGCATAGACATCCACCTGCAAGAAGGCTTCTGAGGGTGAAGAAATTACTAGTGAAGCTTGGTGTCAAGCAGAGAAACAGTTAAATAATCTTACAGAGGCAGTGGCGGCCTCAGGTTATCAGGCAGGAAGAAGGTTATACCAGCCCCAACGGCTGAGGCTCCTTACGTTGTAGTAGCTACACACATCGGGGATGGAGAGGATTCCGAGCAGGCCTTCAGTCCCCTGCTACTGACCCACTTAATGGAGAGCCATGCCTGTCACGTCCTGCCTCTGCTAGAAGATGCACAGACAAAAAAACATGCAACAGCAGTTACGTACTGAGTAAAGAGAAAGGCTGACTAAGGATTTGGTTTAATATTAATTCCCTGCATATTCTTTTTGCAGCGTTGCTGACCAAAGCTTAGGAATAATAATAATAATAATACCACCACCGGGGACTATTCCACTCCGAAAACAACACTCTGAACATGAAGCATTTCACAGGCCTCATAAAAAAGAGCCAACA
Organism: Sagittarius serpentarius; assembly: GCA_034782735.1. Classification (NCBI taxonomy): domain Eukaryota; kingdom Metazoa; phylum Chordata; class Aves; order Accipitriformes; family Sagittariidae; genus Sagittarius; species Sagittarius serpentarius. Next base: position 15,726,542 of record JAVKLA010000030.1, on the reverse strand, counting down.
GATGAGCTATCTCAAAATGGAAATACCACAACAAACCTTGCCTTGGTCCTTGACAGAGCCCTTCAGCAAAGGGTCTCAGTACAGACCCTAATGCCACGGACCCTCACGAATTCCCCTTGAGAAAAGAAGGAGTTGCTTCTTTCAACTCTGAAACGTTCTTCCTCTAATTTGGGAGCGTTCACGTTTTCATAGCACGTAGCAACTATACAGCTAAAATTTTATGGTAAGATAAAACACTGCTAAAGAGAAAGGTCATTAGTCATGGATCTGCAAGTGGGGCACAGGGGCATGGCTTTATGTCCTCATTAGCACCTCACTGCTGAAGCCTGTGGTCCTAAAGCCATCTGAGGGACTGCACCCAATTTTAGAAAACCTTATCTCAGATTGCATTACAGGATAAGAAAAAAAAGAAAAAGGCTATATTTTGAGACATACCTTCTCATTCATAGGTAGGAAATGGCAAATACGAAGAGCCTATATATAGATTTTGACTGAATTAAGGACTGTTACAAAGCAATGCATTCCTGTGGGGGGTCAGGAAAATAGGAGGAAAGAATTTCCTTATCACTAATGACTTGACATAATACCTTTGTTTTGCCACCATTAAGATAAAATTATTATTTTAACTGTCAAAAGTATTGAAGTGCTCTTAAAATCTCAGACACTAGGAGTTAGTAACTTCTTAATTGCTTCTCTATGGAGACACAGACTTGCGGAAAAAGCAAAACAAGGGAAGAAAAAGGACCCCAACCTCTCATCACAAAGAAAATTTCCTTTATATTTACAGTGAGGTCAAACCTTCCTATGTCAGTGTTTGTGACTGAGATGAAAGTAAACAATTATGCTTTACCCATTATCTACAGTGCATGCAACTAATATTAAAATTTATGAAGTTAATTCCAGTATTCAATATATACATTAAAATATATCTCTACATCACCACTAACAAATGAGAACTGTTGACAGAGATATCTGTTAACCACAGAACTACTTTTGCAAATATTAAGTAAGGTCTCCAGTCATGCCTGATATCCATTCTGGTAGTTAATTTCTATTGTATTAACAATATTTTTTCCAGTTGTTCATTTGTCGTAATAACTACTGTGCTGAAAGGGAATACGAGAGCTTCCAAGCAAAGCTATCTAAAATTAGTAAGATGACCAAATTTAAGAATATAATGGTGCAGGGTTAGGAAAAAAATAAATCACAATGTCTGGTTTTGGTGTATCATATGGGTATTAAAATTGCATTTTTTGTAAAGCAGAAAATCCTCAGCATTGTAGGCTTTCTGGAAGAGCATTTATTTTTTGCAGTTTTAAATTTTTCAGTGTTCTATATTGTTGACAGTCCAGGTAACCACTCTGTATTTAAGCTTACATCGCAGACCTATTAATAACATAAAATCATTTTCCAAAAGAGGCTCAACTTCAGAGTTAATTTGCTAGCAATAATTACAGACAATGTGCACAAAGTTTAGTGACCCACAGCAATGCTCTGGTTCAGCTTGTCTGAAAAGCACAGGCCAAATTCTACAGTCCCTCTATCCAGGAAATCTCTATCGATTCCTGCAAGCATTTAATGATAAAGTGTGTGGCCCATGTCATGCCTGCTGAAAAACGGATGAGGTGAGAACAGGAACACACTAAGGACCCTGAGATTTCATACAGTTCTTGAATGTGGTCGTTTCAGGGGGGCAGAAGAAGAAAGTATTTGAACATTAACACACTAGGATTTTTGCAGATCTTTTTTGTAAAGGAAAATAAGGGCAATATTCTACAGTAACAGTAAATCCACCAGAGTGAGTACTAGAGTTTGACATCAGCTTAGCAAAACGAACTCTGCAGGGTCTATTATTTTTATACTGTCAAGCACATATGATGGTAGAGATGGGATTTCAGAGGCTGATCTGTATTTGCATTAAACCAAGAAGTTGTTGAGTTACAGACACATAAAGTTAGCACAAACAGGGGGGAAAAAAGGCTGTTGAAATCACTCATCATACTAATTTGTATTCCTCAGATGCAAATCTCTGCTTCCTCTCCTCCCTCTGTTTTTATTCCTACAGTATAAAAAAAAAAAAAATCCAGCATCTCTGAACATGCCTTAAACCTTCTACCATCCTCATGTCCCTGCAGATCACACAACGCCAGCCTTGCCCAGCAGTGGTATTTGCTGCGGATGTCCATCAGCCGGCCAACGGCAGCCTGAACCAAACAGGTCCCTGCTGAGCTCGTGCTGCTGCCACACAGGCACTGCCTTGAGTTTCTGCCTCCATCCATCCATCAGTTCTCATGAAACCTGGAGAAACTTAATTGCTTATTGAAACCTTAACGCCTCTGGCGGAAATGGGCCAACTGATAAAGACAGTGACTGCATAAGGTTGATCTCATTAGGAAACATGTCTGATAATGTACATATAGCTATAAGCTACAGTGCTGATCTTATGGGAAGTTTAGTATGCATACATTGCACTTCATAAAGCATGTAGAAACAGAGGAGCCCTTTTCTGAAAAGCTCTGTCTAGGTCACATAAACTAGGATAAGAAACCTGGAAAGGTGAGCTATCATCAGCGATTTAAACTAATTTCATCTACAGCACTGAGTTTACCCTAATGGTTTTCCTTCAGGATTTTTAATGAAAAGGTTTTCCAGAAACACTGCACACACAAGTCCCACCTTGTTGTTCATAAGTGATTTTGTTTTGTCTTCCTGAAGGAATGTCATGGCTATTTCCAGAGCACTTGGATTCCTTGTATTTATTCCTTGTGTCTTAATGTAGACAAGTAGCTCTCAGCCACTTACTGGATATAGTTTACAGAACAATTCTGTTCATGCCTTTGAGTTTTAGAGCACATATCTAAAACAGCCACTTAAGATGAGACATGTTCTCTCCGATTTTTCTCACTCCGACTAATTTCTTAAGTGTAGAGTTACGCATTGCACTGATCTAATTGCTTGTCAGTCACATAAAACATGTTTCTTTCAAGGTCTTTAATGCTGCTTCTAAAATGGATGAAAATTTTCAAATTATATTTACTTTAAACACCCCCTCTCTCCCCACAAAAAGCCTTATCAGGAAGCCTCTGAGACGTGCAGACAGATAAAAAGACTGCCTGGAAACTGTATTTGTTTCCTTTCTATGTGCAGCTGAGATGGAGTTAGAATGCAAAGGAAATTTATAGCAGTTGCAATTTTCATAACACTGGGAACTTAGGTAAGCTTTATTTGAAGGACAATGTTGGAAAGTGCAGATACAGAACTGTTGGATGGGGTGAAATACTGCCAAATGATCAAATGCCCACAGGAAATAAATTTTCTCCTAAATGTGAAAAGAATCCTTGGCATTACATTTACTTTTGCTATGTACTCTCTATGAAAATCCTTCTTCTCTTCTATCCATTAAAATTTCTTCTTGCCACAGAACTGTTTATTGTACATTGTACTACTTAAAATACAGAACACAAAGCTGGGTTGCCCAGATAATGCATGGGCTCGTATGAAACAAAACACTGTTCTCCCTTAATACAAATGCTTTTTTGAGATTAGCTTTGATTAATCCACAGCTCATTCGCATCTGGACTTGGTGTGTATTCCTTATATGACAGAAGGAAAGAGGGAAGGTACTAGGGACACATACTACTTTAAGGTGCTTTGCAGTAGCCTCATTTGTGCCTCTGGCAGTTTCTTGTATTGCAAGCATGGAATTAATCCCATTAAACAAAGAGTTATCCCACCAAATTAGCCATTAGATGAGCATTAATTATTTCAATCTATCCCCTGAAAACTGCTTGGAGAAATTACCCTGCTTTTACAGACAAAAAAAGTAAAGCTATTCAAACCGATAGCACTCAAGAGGATCATGTTCAGGTTTATTGCATCCGAATGGAGGAAGAAACACAAGTGAACGTAAATAAATGGCCCAGTTCTCTTCCCACTAAAGACCAGAGATTCTGTAACCGGGTGAATTCATTCTCCGCACCATTGATTTCAACAGAAGTTTGCACAGGCCATTTAACTCAACGAGAGTAGGTTTAGTCCCAAAGCAGACACACACATACCTTTCAGGACACACGAGAAACATGTAGTGATTAGCAATAATTAAAAGATAGATGCAAATGTTTTTTCTAACACAATATTCATTATACAAGAAATCTTTACTTACTGTAACAAATTTAAATTTGGGGAGCTATAATGCTATAAATTTTTTTCTGGAAAATACAACTTTTCATTACTCTTTTCTTTAGATTTTCTTTAGTATTCTACCGTGCTTTCAGAGTAACTTAACAATTTGTTCTTCTGCAATTCATTTTCACATGCCTACATATCAGAAGTCAGCAAAAAATAGTTGCCTCTGAACCCTTCACTTTAAACAGTGTTATTTCCATAGAAATCCACCCCAAAGTTGTATTTCTCTTTTATCAAAAAAGTTAGCAATGGTTTACTCAAAGTCCATTACAAGCGCTACGTTAGAATGATTTACTACAAGGCAAAAAAAAAAGCAGAAAGGACGAGATGGTTCAGCTTACTGCACAGGACCAAATATATGTATCTAACTCTCCAAACAATTTCATTAAGGAAGAGCACAGCACATGCACAAGATAAAGGTCTAAGAGAAAAGTCCATGTGCACGAAGCAAAAGACGACTGGCTTTGTAACCTGCTCTGCCTGATATTGTTTAGAATATAAAACTGATTCACAAAAAACAATGTGGAAAAATTCACTATGTATTTGTCCTGTCAGTCAATTTTCAGCTTGGACATGGCACAAAAAGTCATTACCTAACAGATTCCATGCAGTCACCCAAAATTTCTAGAATACGATGGCATCCACTGTCACATAGTGGCTTCTTACCTAAATTAAATACATACATACAGATTTAGATACAGCTGTGGCTATAGAGCAAACATAATTTTAAATTAAACAAATATATTGCGTTTCATATGCTGGATAAAACACTGAAGAAAATTGCAACAGAGAAATAAGACCTTAGGTCTGCATAAGCCTAAGATAATTTTATTTTACCAAACTAGTGCCGTAAGCCCCCTAAACCCAAGTTTCTCTGCTATAAGCCTTGTTCTCCAGTGTCCCACCGTTAATATATCTTGGTCTCGTGAGTTTATGATCAGAATAGTTACAGTTCCTAAAAAAAGAAGTCGTCTGACCACCTGGGACAGAGAAAGTGTCTGTTCAGTTATTTTATTACCATGCTAACAATCAGCGATCTAAACCCTATGGTTTTCAGACATAGTTTACCAGCTCAGAAGCAATATTTCTTCTCTTTTCCCTACCACATTTTTAGCACTAACTATTATAATATTGGTAGCATATAAGGCAAAAAGATACTTAACAAAACCTAGGCAAAATTGTTATGTACTCTTTAGAAGCAGTAAATGAATGACAATTTTATGGTGAGATTTACAACCTAGGTAAAGGTAAATAAAGTATCACACTGAATATCCTGCTTCACTTAAAATTCTCAGCTGACTATGGCATAGAAATACCCTCTAGATAGGGTGTTCAGAGATTAGTATTTCTGCAGCTTTTAAGAGATTACATTAAACTCTGCAGTGGGTTATGCTGTCTACAGAATAACCCAATACCAGATATCAGGCACAATTAGAATTAATGCACAACCAATCCGTAATTCAAGGTATAACTGAAGAATTAAGATTTTAAAAAAATCATATTTCAAAGTGAGTTGTACTTCTAGTTTTTTATATGAAGTGTCAGTAAATTATATTTTAAAAACAAAATAAACTCTGCTATTTGAGTTTATCCTAGCAGATTAGTGCAATTCTAGTGAGACAAAACAAACTCTGCTATTTGAGTTTATCCTAGCAGATTAGTGCAATTCTAGTGAGAGGATTACATTTGTCTGCATACAGACTTGCTTCTGATCAGGATCATATTCCTCTTCTGCAAATTCAGGGTAGGTGAACAATCAAGTTCTACTAGTGTACAAGCAGTTTAAATTTTACCATCCATGCAGTTACCTATCAGTGCTGAAATTGATAATAAAAGATCTAATCAAAGTTGTTAACACATGTGGGTCAACTTGTGAGCTCTTTTGACTTCCAGAAGCCCTGACCGACTCCACTAATTACCACAGAAATGTTTTGTGCTTATTCTATTGTGGCTGACGACACCAGCATTTTCGTGGAAAAAATGTATAGACATTTTGTTCAATAATTACTCACTTTGCAACTGATGAAGCAAAATTAATATACTTATTTTCAGTCAGGAACTGTATTTTATTTTTATTATTGAGCAGAAGTGTAAAAGTGAAAGAAGTCAGTTGCGCATGCTGCTTGTAATATTGTAGAGAATTTGGCATTACTCTCCCAGTCATTTGTATCCGAGTTCCTCAAATCGCTAAGGCACCACTCTAAGTCAAAAGAGGAGAACCCTAGCAGTTTCAGCAAAATCATATCTGACTTTGTTTAAAAATATACTTTATAACCTTTTTAGTTACAGGAATGGAAATCTATAGAACAAGCGTTGAGGTGATTATAATGTGCTGAAATCAGAATGATCCTACCCAAACAACTGACATGCAGACTTCCTGAGCACTTTTCAAAAGGCCAAAAGAGTGCAATTATGCAATCTTAACGATAGAAAAGGATAGAAAAGGACAGAAAACCATTAAACTGACATAATTAAATTATCTTCTATAGTTACCTACAGACTGTTCAGTGTTTCTCCTATTCTTTAAAATTACTCTGTAGTGTCAGAAGTTAGACAAAATAGGACTTCTAAGCACGAAAAAGCACTTGCAGTTTAATGACATTCTCAGTGCTGATAGTTCAGAGAGGAATAGAAAACACAGAGCCATGACATCGACCAAGGGCACCCTTTTACGCTTGGTGCCCCCCTGAGCATTGCACACTTGACACTCTCCAGGCTGGTATTAATAACAGCTTTATAGCTATAGTCAAGTAGAGAATGACTACTTTATTATCCTTTGCAGACAGATAAATCACATTTCTTACACCTATGCAACTTGCTCACCTCTGTGTTACAGCTTTCCATCCTGACCACTAATCGTCCTTTTATCGGATTTTGTTAACAACGATATGCTTCTCTCCATAGATACTATACGATACTATAGATACTGTATGACTTCTCTTTCCCCTTCATTTATAGTCTAGATATGCTGTACTTTGCTCAGAAAGGATCAGATCTGTGTTTCAGTGGGGACCACACAAATCAGAGCTTGCTGCTATACTTTCAGAAAACCAGACGTGTTTTCTTGCTCCAACACCTTGCTGCTGCATCCCGGTGCAGCCTCAGAAAATCCCCCATCATTTACCACAGACAGCAGTTCTCCCTAGCATGCTGCTTGACACCAGTGTCAGGCCAGCCAGGCCATTTTGGGAACTCCTCAGGAACTGTTCGCTCAGCAGATCGCCTGTGATGTTTCTGGTTTACTTTTGCCTGCCAATAGGCAGGACACAGGGTCAGGGAGGGAGGGAGCCCGCTCCCTGTATCTGCTCACCTCCAGCACCGCACAACCTGCTGCGCTGCGCTCCATCGCTACAACACAGGTTGGCTGCTTCTTTTAGAAATCTCCGTCCTCTTTGTCTCTTGGTTCAGGTTACTATCAGTAAGGACATGTTCGTTTTTTTCTATTCCATTTCTTCAACCTTTCTTGCTTGTTCAAGACAACTGATTTCTGGCAGCCCTTACAGTATTTCCAAGACCCAGCTATGAAGCTGATTATGAAATGGCTTGAACATCCTTTTTACACAGATTCGTTCTCATGCTCCGAGACAATCATGGGCAGCCACTCTTGCTTGTCTGACAGCAACTGCAATATCCATGCCCACTGAGTCCCTTTCACTTATAAGCTGCAGCAACAAAACAGAGCTCATGGTCCCTCACTCACACACACCCCAGCCCCTTTGAAGCCTCAAAGCAAGACATGACGCTTCCCTTAAACAGATACAAATCTACCCCCCTACACACCCGCCCTAGCAAACACACATCTGAGACTTTTGTTAGCAAAGACAGGCAACACCAGGTGCGAGAAAGTACTTGCTCAAAGTAGGTGAAAGCTGCTGTAACCGAGCTAGAAATTGTTACCTCAAAATAAAGTGTAGGAGAGGGCTTTGCAATTTCAGCTCTTCAGCCTCTCATTTTACAGAAGGGAATTAAAAAAAAAAAAAAAAAAAAGTGCTTGACTAAAACAGGGCAATGTCAACATAGTATTTTCTTTAATCTGGGTTGCAGGCATCCTTTTCCCAAACTTGGGACATTAAGGAGACTGGAGCAAGCAAGCGATCCTCTGAGAAACACCATGACTGATCAGATAGGTGACCCCACTGACATAAGAAGCAGCAGTAATGTCTAGGATTAACGTTCCACCTCTCCTAAGTGTCAGATCCTGGAGAAAGACTGCATGGGTTTTCAACCAAACACATGCAGGCATAGTGCCAACCCCACTACACAGCATGGTACAGCATACACTGGGACTGGTTTTCCTTTGAAGCATCTGGCTCCAAAGAAAGCCTTTCTGAGACCCTGAAGGCAATACGTATATGATGCAGTCTTATACATCAACGTGGTTTTGGGATGGTTTTTTTTTGTGTGTGTTTGTTTGTTTTTAGGCAAGATGGTGGTGGCAAGGGGTTGTTTGTTTGTTTTCAAAATGTGGCTGTCTTTGCAGAAGTTCTTGCATTCATCCATGAAATGGGACATGCCTGGAGACGTCAGCAGAAAGAACCAAATGCCTCGACTTCTAATGTCCTGGACCTCTGCTGCTTGAGCTGAAGAATTTGGCTCTCAGCACATCCCAGGAGCTTCGAGAAGAAAATCACACTGAACAATCTCACGTTGCACAGTCAGACTCATGGTGCAACAGGGCAGCGTGAGTGCAAATGCTGCGCGACAGGCTAAGAGAGAAAGGAAAGGCTACAAGGCTGTTTTAAATTTTATTTATTTATTAAATAAAAGGCAAAATACAGATCTCTTTTCAGAAGGCAGCTTTGACTCTGGAATTGAAAAATGAAATTGGCAGAGGGGAAAAACAAATTCACATCCATATAGAGTAACCACTGATACACAAATTCTCTCTCCCTTTCTTTTATAGGAGGCACCCAGAAGAGCAGCATGAATTTTCGGAGTATTTCTTGCTAACTCCCACTCCTTCATAATGAGCAACTAGAAGGTTTCAGTCTGAATAACTGACTTTATAGATTTAGGGAAAAATAAGTCAAGTTACAATGTCAAAGGGCAAAAAAGCCCTGTTTGTGCTCTCTGGTATATACTATATTGACTCCCATGAGCAAACAACAAAACGCAGCTTCTGTCATTCAGAAGTCAGAATAAACATCCAGAAGTTTAAATTCAAGTCTTATGAGGTTAGGCTATATCTTTCTCACAAGAAATACAAATTCTAGGTAACAACAAAATACAGCACTGCTCGCAGAGCTGTGGTATTTTAGAACTTCTAGTATTAGCCACAATTAGAAATGCAAAGGCATCACAAAATATTTGTATTTGAAGGTTTTCCGCTTATTCGGAAAGATTAAGCCACTTCATTCCAAACACGTGGTCGAGCTGGAATAATCAAAATAAAAATCTGTACTGAACTTTTGATAAATATCTTCAACAACATTGGTTTTGCCTTTTCTCCGTTATTTTGCATTTATGTTGCCTCAGAGCGTTCTGCTCCTGAAGTGACTATTGATAAGCCAGTGACAGATATACTGAAAGAAATACAGAGATATAATAGGATTCTGCTCTGATGCCATCTTCCAGAGCTGTAGGACTTGGCTAAGTCAGCAATACTATTCAGTTTAAATGAGCACCTCAAACTTTTTTGTTCACCCGTTGCCATTTTCTCTTCACTTAGGTGCAATGTGCTCACTGTCTTTCCCTTTCATATAAGCATAAACACAGTACCGTATACCAAGGTGTATGTGCATATATATAAGGGGCATGCGGTGTATCCATGTATGTGTGTATATATAGATAGATCTACACACACTCCCCCAGACATTTCTTCTCATTGCCTTGGTGGGTTTCAGACCAGAGCGGGGAGGATGCTTGGCCACACGAATTACTCGCATAACACCAGTGACTTTCAGTCAGGCAGACACGTGTGTGAGGGGGAAAAAAAAGGTTCAGTAATTAAGGGAGCCACCTGCCCTGCTTTGCCTGGTTGCAGGAGAGCCCCCTGCCTCCCCCTTCACAAACAGGAGGCTGCCAGGGGACCGCAATGCAGAGGAAGCCGCACCACCTTTGAAAGGGGTCTCAGCACAGGGCTTCCACCTCCCCGGGGGTTTCCTTGTGCAGGATCCCCTCCCCTCTGGGCTGCACTGGAAAAGCACGCCTGTCACTACTGTGAAACCACCTTCAGCATCCACATAGCCTGGCTTTACTGCTGTGTCACTCTTGCTTCCTTTCACAGCAGTGCCTAGTAGGAAAGGAACAGAAGGAGTTTGAGGAAGGGCAATAAAAAGCTGGATAACACCAGGAGAAAGAGTCAGAAAGCAGCTATGGAAAAGAAGAGTAAGCAGCTTTAAATGGATTCATGAAAACAGACAACAACATATTTTCCACTTGAGCGGAGAGGAACTACAGATTAATTTATAATTTGACTCCTGTATTTAAAGGAAGAGACCTAAGCAATACAGACAACACAGTGGAAAATTGAAGTATTTCATCTGTTCAGCATTTTCTGTCCTGTTCATGCTAGTGGTAATCGCCCGTATCAGTGGGCAAGCCCTGCTTCCAGCTCAGGAAGATTCTCTGAACATGCCAGCATAGCCAAGGGACAGCTAACGCCCAAGGTGCACAGTAGGGATACAGCTTATCAAGAGAGACAGGGCTGTACTCCATGGCCAAAACCTGTAATTTTCTGGGTGCGACTGTGATGTTTTCTTGCATACAGTCTACGCTTTGCCAGCATTCCTGGAGTGCCAACTAGACCACATCAGGGCTAATGGTAACTTTTAAAACAACATACACGTGTTAGTACTCACACCCATGCACTAGCCCTAATTCACTATTATGTATTTCAACAGTCTATTATCTGGGACATGTGTTATCACAGGCAAAAAAATGCTACAAACTACAGTCATACCTCCCACCCCAAGATCATGACAAAGACAGCAGCAACCTCTGTTTTCTTTCTAATCAGAATCTTTGCATCCACACTTTCAAATTTTTCTGTCATTGAGAAGGTAAAAAGTGCATATGTATTTTTCTGAAGAAAAACCCCTAAAGATACAGGCAATTGCATGAACCCCAGCAGCCAAGCTTTGAAGAAAAATTACCACCTTTTTGAGACAGGTGAGAAATTAGACATGTCAGAAATGTATTCTTCAGAGGCTAAAAAAAAATCAAGTTAATAAATGAACGCAGCATATGATATCTTAGGCTACTAGGGAGTGTGTGTGGTGCTTTATAAAGAGTTGTGTTTAATATCTTAACTGCATGGAGAAAAGAGGTATAAAATCAGCTGTTCACTTCCTTCTCTGAGAGTTTATTTATAATGTTCCTAACTCCTGGGTACTTGTTAAAGTCCAGTCACCACAGTTACAGAAGCAAAGTTGTTAATAAATAAGCAGAAACCAAAGTCTCTGCGGGAGACCATGTTGCGTCTCTCCTTCAAAATACCGCACTATGCTAGCCTAAAACTGCCTTGACAGATAGCAGAGCCTCAGACATCAATAGTTACAGGGCACAAGAAAACAACATGATGAAGTACATAAACTACATAAAGTACAGCCTGTTAATGTTTGTAATAAAAAGGACTAACTTGTCAATGGGAGAGTAGGAAAAAAGGACTTTAAAATAATAAATTTTATTTTTAAAAATATGTACATATTATTCCTCCACTTTCTTTTGATCTTGAAGTCTTCAATTGTGAGCACGTATTATGTTGCACTTGCTATTTACACCACATTACCATGAGAACATTTTTCTTTGCAGAAATAAGAACGTGTTAAACTTCATGCTTGACATGTTCATTTATGCTAAAAGAGACGTAACTGTCCAGGGCCCAGATTACACCCTCCTCGAAGCAGCAAACTGAAGCTCTAACTTAAACCGTTAAGTTAATTGCCTGTTTTAACATCCTTTTCAACCTTGATATGAAACCAATAACTCAACCAAAAAAAGCTGAAAAGCTGTATTATTTTGTCCCAGTGCACTTGGAAGAAAATAGTATGTGTGCTCTAAGTCACTCTAGTGATGGAAGTTCCTACCTTCTGGTACTGCAGATGGTTAGCTGAGTTTGCACGCTAAAAAGTTCAAGCTACGTTTATCAATGTGCTATAAATAAAAAAGGATGTTTTCATTGCTAACACTCCAGTTGTTTTTATTTTAAAGAAACAAGATCTTACGGCACTAAAAAGAGCGGCAAAAATAGTTTTAATACTTCATGCTGCTAACTTGTATCCATGGAGTTATTTAAAAAAAAAAAGCAGTTCTGTCTTTGTTTACATGCTTATAGAGCACAACAGCTCAGAGTACGTGTTCAGAGGAGATTACAACTTACAAGCATTTTCTTTCTGAAAAATTAAAACTGAAATTTTTTTGTTTGTTCTCATTTTTGGCTTGGTTTCCTGACATATCAGAAGTAGAAATAAAACCATATACATTTTCATGTAATATTTCATTTTTCATTATCATGAAGTCTTTTTAAATATCAAACAATAAGTCTTTTCTAAATCAAAGACTCTTCTGGCTGTTATAAGAAAACTCCTTCAAAAAAAAAAAATTCAAAACATAAAAGATTTCCAGTTAACTCCAGAGAAGAGTATTAAGTCTCACTATCTGGGATCTCTTGTTCTGGCATGATTCAGTAACATCTTTGCTATACTGGTATTAAAAGATCAGCATTTATCAGTTTAATTCACTATAATTATAGATAAAACTTTGCAACAGCCTGAATTTCAAATATAGTCTACGCAGTTTCAGATGGAGAAAATTCAGTGACTGGATGGCAAGGAAGTAACTTTTATTTAAAAACTTCTCTGCTTTAGTCAACAAGGATCTTCTCTGAGATATATACCACTTTCATCTCTGTTGCACAGAACTGTAACACTAGCCTTTAATCAAAAAGATGAGTGACAGAGGCCCATCAGACTGCAGACTTGACCCGACTGGTTGACCAAAAAGTCAAAACTGAGTTTTCTGTGGCTTAAGTCTGCCTGGCAAGCACCAGCTCAGCTGCATGCTACCTTTTACGATAAAAGGCAACAGCGGACCCCACGGGAGTCAGCTTCACACGCGGAAACACACGAGTTCGCAGAAGTCATCATCTTTCTGACTCTACGTGGGTTTTTCTTCTGCTTGTTTTCAGTCCCCGCGGTGCAGCTACATATGTTCCACTGCCCAAGCAGTACCCTAGTCACAACCTGGTGATGCTTCAACGCTCAAAGATGTTTACTGAACAGCCTTTGTCACCAACACTTTCTTCCACATAAGTCTTACGGCCAACCTCTTTGCCAGTACACCCCTTCCCACCGCAGAAAAGCTTTCCAGCTCATCAGGATGTCTTCACGTTTCAGATCAAAACCCACAGGGTGCAATGCGGTCAAGAAGAGACAGTACGGGTGACCATCAGTAAGCATTCGGCAACTCCTAAAGCTACGTATGCAGGAAAGAGTCATGCACCTGCCACAGAAGGGCAGAAAAAAAAAATTTGTAGAGGCAGGCAGGTATATGGCTACTGACAAGGTACAAGCAAATTTATATAAGACGTGGTGGAAACAGCAGAGCCACTGAACTGCCAACCCTACATGCTTTAAAAAAAAAAAAAAAAAAAAAGGTCAAGGTTATGTAAATAATTAGATTGCACTTAAAAGTAAACAAAAACAGAAGCACAGGATACTTGACAAAAATATGATACACTGACAGTTCTGTAACAAACAGAATCGGGTAAATATTTTTTGCAGGACTGACTTTAGTTATGCAGATAGCAAGGCAGGGATTCATGTCAATCTTGGACACTGACACAAAGCCAAGCTACCACCTTTCACCTATCACGTTCCTTCCAAGAGCCATGTTTTCCTGCAAACTTATGCCTTCAGCACTAAAAAGATATACAGGAAAAAGAAAATATCACACATGCTGGTTTTAACTAAGGGTCTTGTCCTCCTCCCTTTGAATTTAGCAGCACGCTAACAGAATAGGATCCAATGTTGTTGTATTAATGATAATTGAGTGTTTCGTATTTCATACCATTAATGAGTTCCTTTTAATATGCATTAAAGCACATTAAAAGTAAATGAATGCTTGATGTGCCAAATCAAAATCAATAGGGGAAACACTGAGTAGGGCACAGAAATCCATGCTAAACTGGCAGTAGGCTTGAAGTGGGGGAACACTAGAATTCACTTTCTTGGTTTTGTTTTACAAAGTAAACAGTCATCTCCTCTTGTTTACCAAGGCAGGTGGCACATTCAAGCAACAAGCATGAGATTTCTGACATATCTGAATTATGCCAATCTGAATACCTTGCCACTGAGCAAAATGTAGCTAAAGATACAAGGTGCTGCAATACTCACATTCAGTTCAAATAAAGTTTAAAAAAGAAATAACTTCACACAGCAGTTGGTGAACTCAAGCATCATTAGAGTTGGTACAAACTTCCTCTGAACTTCAGATAGCAATTTACATCTAATTCTTCCTCATACTTCCGACAGGAGGGAAGGGAACCCATGAGCTAATCGGTTTACTGCTGCTTTGTTAATTCTGAAGGCATAACTTGCAGGGAAATAAGGTGGCTGTGTTCTAGGATTTTTAAAACAAAGATAAATGGGACTCATTGGATGAGTTATTGTACTTATAACTCAAGAATGCTTTCCCATCATCCCATCCCAGAAGTGCACGAACACAGTTCATGTTCCATTTTAAGACTGCTATGGATGCATGTACACAGTTTAATTCCCCTGCTCCCCGGCAGAATGAGAACCTGAGTTCCTCTAAGGGACACAAAAGGTCTTCCAATTTCCATTTTCAATTAAACATTAATTTTACACTAATTTGTTTTGCTCCAACTTTTTTTTTTTTTTAGCTTAATATAAAAGTAGAGAACCCCTGTATCTTTGTGTAGCAATGCCACCTCAATAAGCAGCTGCCTGTGCTCCCCTTGGCCCTGAGCTGTTCATTGCCAGCTGTACCCTTTATCTGCTGCATGGCCTTGGTCCTCCTGGCCTTCATAGGCAGCTCTGCTGCCTGCAGGCAAGGGCATGGCACGGGGCTGGAACAGAAGCAGAAAACTTTAAAGCTGGCAATGCTACCAGAGAAAAGGAAACGCTTTGACTTCTCTCTTCTGCATTTACAAAAGCACTTGTTGCAGAAAGGGTAGCAACCTTCTACTGGGGGCCAAGCAAGCTGAGGCCCATTGGTCTTTCTCTAAACAACAGAATCTCCGTATTTCCCTGATCCTCCTAGCAGCTATTGCCCATACCTGTTCCACTTGAATTATTTCTTTTTGTATTTGGGTGATCAAAACAAAATACAAAATTTGGTCGTACCAGTGCAGTGTTTTATGCACTGACATAAATATTATTCCAGTTTATGGCACATACAGCTTTTAATATACCCTGGAATCTGTTTTTATGAGGTTTCTCTCACTGCTAGTTTTGATAATACCACACACAATCAACATACCAATCCTTCTCTGCTACTATATGCCCAACTCGTATAACAAATTTCTGCCCTACACATTCCCATAGCACATCTATCCTCTCTGTACTGTTACCAGTCCATGAAATCCTACCTGATATTACAGTCTGCTTCTGTGAAGACATGCTCCTATCTTGTATCATCAGTAAATTTTATTCACATACACCTAGTTTTTCCTCCCACTATTACTAAATATGATATTAAATAGTAATATCCAGATCAGTTCTTAAAGATTCTTACTAATCATCTCTTCAGACCCAAATTTTCTCCTGCAACATGTCCTACTGACACTTTCTTGCAAGGCACTTCAATGTGCCCTTTACAATACCTATACTAAACTCCTTCCTCTCTGTTCCATGTAGCACCATGGAAAACGATCCAGCTATAAATCCACTACCCATTTGTTTGTGAAGACAAGTAATAATCCTTTACTGAATAATCAGTTTAGTTATCCTCATAATCAATCTTCGGTAAAGCTGCTTTGCATTTTATCTTACTTTCCACATTCCTTTTTTGTGTTTTTCCCACTGAATTTATCCTGAAGCATTTCAGCCCACTGAAGTACAAGGCAAACAGATTTGTAATTGATCACTGCTCTTCTTGTTCCTGAAGTATTAGCAGAATGTTTGCTATTCTTCCGTCATACACAGAACTGACCCTGTAGTCATTCAATCCCAATTTTAACAGTCATTGAAGGAATAGTAAGGATTATTTATGGACAACCAATGCACGAGTACCTGAAACATCTTTTGGACAGAAAGTCTTAAAAGGGAGGAAAACAAACTCTGGTGTGGAGAGGTTAGATGGACAACATATATATTTATCCAAACCTACGTAACTTGCCTGCAAGGGAGGTACCGCTCTCACAGCTTCATGCTGTGTGAGATTCAACCACTGCAACCCTTACGAGATGACTCTAGAGTTCTCTCTGGGATTCTGTGCTTGTCCTCATCTATGTAAGCAAAACTTTAGGAAGGTCATTTCTACCTTTGCCTTAGAGGTCACAATCAAAGCAGCATTTGAATTGCGTTTTGTCTCTGAACCACAGCTTGGCTTCCCAGCATCATTTCTAACATGAAGAGTATGACACAAAGGTAAGTTACTGGGCCATCATATCTACAATTCTCCCCTTAATCTTATGCTTTGCTGCTTATCCCCTGATGCTTTCCCTTTTGTTTCCACCTTAGCTGTCCTTGCAAGTAGTTTAACCTTTTACAGAATATTTGCCTCATTCTTTCCTCCTGTTCTTTTCATCTTCCCCTTGCTCCCCAGTCCACGTACATCTTACAGAAAAGCTCTCCAATTTTATATCATCCAGTAATAAATTACAACCAAACTCAAGCCAGGGCATTGGTAACCACGTAATTCCTTTTAACAACAGAAGGCCTAATTCTGTGTGACCACTGAGGTCTCACTGCTCTTATTCATCCCAATGGAAGGTCTAGGTTCCAAGGCCCTCACAGTACCAGGCCAAAAGTCACCTGCTGCTACCTTATAAACAATTTAATGGGTGTCTGATCACACCCATTGTGTCTCAGAACTGTGTGACAGCTCACCTGAAATAAACAGGTCTAAAACCTCTTTGCCCATGTCTGCCATGCCATACTAGGATCTGAACAAACCAGGTACCTGACAGAAAAAATTCAGGAAGTTCCTAAAAGCTATTTCAGTCTACTTGCTGTATTTCTACATGCAGAGAGAAACTTCACTGATAAAAGTCCTTTTGTTCAGAGTGCCAAGGAAAGATGCATGTCAGATGACTAATGTTGCTTTTCTGTATGAAAAGAAGCCCTTATTTTAATGGCCGTAATCATAAAGACTTGCCCCAAAGCACAACCTCAAGATGCACGCTATATCCTCTTGGAAAGCTTCAAGAATATTAGAATACACTTAATTCTAGCATGCATGTATTATATATTAGAGATAATAAAATAGATGTATAATATATAGCTATTATAATATATAATTATATATATTTATTACCTTAAATACTTCTTTTACCTATAAGGAGTTGGCCAAACCAGGAGGAAATAAGAAAACACTCTGTAACAGGTTATATTGTTTTAAACCTTGGGTCACTAAAATTGCTTAGGATGTTTGAATCATTGAAAGCTATCCATCAGCAATAAGTAGTTGGCAGTATTGCCAGAATTTAGGTGGTTTAAGTTATGAAAAAAAAAAAAAAAAAAAACAAAAACACCAAAACATGTGCACTATACCTAGCATTTGAACATACTATGAAAATTCAGTCGAAGGTCTAATGCACCTGTAGTAAATTTTATCAGATCAAGAAGTCTAATGTAGAGTATTTATTCAAAATAACTCAAATACAGCCATTTTATTTCCAGTGGCAGAGGCGGGGGGCGGGGGGGAATCTAATTATTCTTTTCTTGCGTAGCTACTCAGGGAGTAGCAGTCTCCCAGGAGTATTACCGCAAATAGCATGTTACTTAATGAAAAATAAATAAATAAATAAATATCTTTATTTCCACTTAGCTGTAGGGTAAGTTGGAGGCAAAGCAAGTCAGTATCAGACTCAAAACAAGATTCCCACTTCCAAGAGATAAGGCACTGAACTGTATTACCCTAACACTATAGAGACAAGATGAAGAAAAATAAGTTTACAATCCAGAGACAGTTAACACAGAGACATAAGACAAAATTAAAAATAAAATGCATTTGGAGTGGTGCTGTTACAATGTGAAACAGATTATACCAGCTGGGTCTACATCATGTTTCCTTATATGTTTGCATTTTTTAAACAAAAACTGGCACAAGAACTGGTAACGAGTTTTGTTGAATATAGTCCAATTAAAACACCTAAAAAGCAGTGTCACATGGGAGAAGGAAACGAGGAACAGAGAAAAACATGTGCAAAAAGTAGGGTATATAGGAAGTAGGAGGAGATAAGAACTGCTATATAATTTCTTTTAAACAAACTCTAATTCTACAAAATGCATTATCCTTCTGAACTGCATACCCAGTAATTCGTGTCCCCATTTGTTTTTTCTTTCAGCTGAGTCCCCAGCTCCTAGAATAAAGCTGTCACTTCAGTCAGCAGGTGCTTTCATTCCCACCTCCAACCTACAACAGTTATGACAAGAGATTAAGAAAAACAGCTACCCCGGGCAGCCCGGGCTGGTGCGTAATGAACGGTTTAACCCTGGATAAATCTAATGACAAGTGTGGGTGGCTTTGATTGAAATGACAAGGCAGTTTGTCACCCGTTGCTCTGTCACAGAGATCAGCAGTGCTAACATTTTCTGCTGAGTTGAGGGGAAAGCAGCCTGAAACTTGTGTATTTTGGAGGCTGTGCACAAAAGACATTGAAAATAAAAGGGGGTCAGCCTCAGCATTGAAACCCTCTCTGGCCTAAACAAGTCAGCAGTGGAAAAGACATAGTTTCTAGGACGGTCTTGCAAGGAAACACCATTGTCTCTGGAGATGGACAGAAAATTTAAAACAGAAACCAAACCAAAACCACAAACATACTGAGTTCTCTTGCTTTAAATTACCTACAGACTTTTGACAGAGGTAGTCAGCTATTCAGTTTACCTTCACATGAAACTGCCAATAGCAACCTGCTTTACTATAGGGGTTGTGCTTTGCTCACTGATGAGTGTTCAGTGTCCGTAAAATAACAGCAAGACTCGATTGCTATCGTAAATTACTAAATGGTCTTGAGGGCCCCAGCCCTCAATCATTGCAGTTTTGGACGATACTGTTTGTGGTGTTACAGATGTACCTGCTTAAATACAGCAACTGCCCCAAAGGACTGCACATACTTCCATCCTGCAAAGACTTGTGTTTGTTTAATCTTAGCTTCAATTAGTGCATTAATTTCTGGACCGTATGAGGTGCTGCACAATCAGAATCCAAGTAAACAAGTAACAAAGGCTGGTAAGGGGCACTGGCACAGAAGGAAGCAGTGGCTGTTTGAAGTCATGTGACAGTCCTGGATCCAAAACCATCGCAAATGGGAAAGGTATGTGACAGCATCATACAACACCCAGCAGTGTGAGAAGCACTACAGTTTTCCTGTATAAGAGGGAAATTAATATCACAACTTCAGACCCCATGACACTATTGAAATTTTCGTTGTATGAATTTGAAGACTGTGGCCTGACCATGTTTTCATTTTCTACACCCACACAGAGCCTTCCTGAAAGCCCCTCTGGTTCTTAGCCTGGCAAGTTTAAAGGGGAAGAATTCAAAACATTTTCAGCCTTTGTGCCTGGAGAAAATTTATGGTGGCTCCTCTGCCTCCCACTCTCCCCACTTCTTTTCAACACCTTGGAAAGCCCCTGCTGTTTTAAATTTACGTACCTTTTCAGTTACAGATGCCAACATTTTGAGGTAGTCAAATGCTCATCATCCTGCTGCTTTGGGAAGACCAGTAGCAGCCTTGCTGAGGGTTTCCTACCCAGCACTAATCCTCAGACATCTGGGTTGATGCAGACACACTATCCAGTCTCACAGCAATCCCCTGGGAACTCAAGACCTTATTACTGCTCTTCATATGTATTTTGCTTGAAACGAAAATAAAGCGTACTTCTCTATTAAAATGTTGCCAAAAATAAATCAAGAAGGTGGACTGATAACACTTTCCTTCCACTGAAGCCTTTAATTTAATACAGCAGTTGCAGTATTGCCATTTCCAAGAGAAAAACAGACTCAAAGCAAAGATTTCCCATCTGGCCATAACACAACAATCTGTCATTTTGCTACAGAAGAGCACATTCATGGCAGGTTTTCTGGTAGTTATTTTCATCTTGACCCCATTCTAATGTCAGCTGTTGATGTCCAGATTTTTCAAGGAAAAGCCAACTTTGCTGTTTCCATCCAACACATGGTTAAGAGAAATCCTGCTGCCTTACTCTTGTGGTTTCCAGCACATCTGTAGCATTCCCAGTAACAAGGGTACTATCATTGAAAGATACTATATTTTTAACAACCAGTCTCAAATCTTGTATCCGGTATCAGGCAAGACTTCCCTTTCCCAGTGCCCCTTCTATCTTAACCTAAATGCTAACTGATAAATCTCATGCACTCCTTACACTCCATGTTTCATTGCACTTGTCCTTTTTGGACTCTTCTGTATAGTAACCTTTCAGCATCCCCAGCATCCTGTTATGAAGCACTGAATGGATTTTAACAGTGTTCTATGTCACACTGCTATGTCTGGGCCTTTGCATGCTGGATGCGGCACTTATTTTCTGTCAATCAGATTTTGCTTTGCCTGATGATTTTTTTTTTTTTTAATTTGGTGGTTGTAAAGATATGTAGAGTATCTTACAACTCATCTATTACATGCTTCAGCACTGCATTTATCTTCCAGTCCTTTTCACTCTAGCTGCAACAGCTTGTGTGGAAATACTTTCCTTATCTTAACATGGGTTTCTATTTACATCGCGGTTCTCATTCACAAATAGCAACATGAAACCACCTCCCCTTGCTTTGGCTGAAAACTCATAATCAAGAGTCCTGAAACACACTTTTGCATAAATAGTTTCTTGCCTGCTGTACTCTAGTCTTCCATTCTATTAGTCCATCACAAATTGAGACACGGAAACGTACTATAGCTTATGGTTAAAGCAACTGGCAGTTCTATTGCTGGCTTTGCCAGAGTCTTTCAGAAAAAGACAGTCAACCATTCTGTGCCTTGACTTACCCCATTAGAATAGAAATCACAGGAACATACTACTTCAGAAGAGTAGTGTGAGGACCTATTAATGCTTATGAAGCACTTCAAATTTCTAAGAAATCATTAGATTAATGAAAGTAATGTGATTAGTAGCAAGTGCTGATTCATTAAAAGATTTTAAAAAAGTCTAACACTGGGGGAGGAGAAAGCACTCAAGAGATGATAATTGCTCAACCCTGCTAGCAACACAGTTTATTTTGCAGTGTAGATGGTGTCAAGCCACGTTCCCAAATCATGTTACAGCCCAACCAAAACCAAAGGCTATCACATAATTCAGGGACAAGGTGAAGACACAATTCGCAGTCCTGTCTACACTGCAAGACCAAAATGTGTTAGGCACACTGTAATGACAACTATCAAAAAGCTGATTTTGCAGCATAGCTTGACTGATTTTGCACAGTGCCTTCTTTCTGTCTGCTTTCACAAAAGAGTCTATCTACAGTGAGGCTTTTACCAGATTTCCCATTCATATTGCAACACTGATATTTATTGAGGTGCTAATAATGGTAAAAATTCTGGTGTAGCCAACCTAGACTCATTTCATACACCAGGTGCAATACTCACACAGTTTCTAACACATGGTGCTGGGTATGAAGGCAGCATCTCACACACTGAACAACACGGCACTGAGACCTCTGTCCTTTCGTGACCCCACACAATCCACCCACCAGCAGTCGTCCACCTGGAGGAGAAGGAAGATGATTGTGGCAATGACCTACACCTTGGGGTAAGCAATGTGAACAGGCCTCTCCAATCAAAAAGACATATCGAAGGTATATTTCCTTATGGCAGAGCATCACCCTACTCTTCCCTTATCAGATGGCACAATGAATTAGACTTGCCTCCCTCCTTATAGCCCAGTATGTCTCAGTCTTATACATACAGCCAAGTAGATGTATGGCCTGTTTAATGGTTTCTTGTCTTGACTTCTTTCTGCTCTAAGAAACCAACCCATCAACACCTTTTGGGAGCTGACAGAATTGCCATGGTTGTGATCAACTGTCTAGATACCTCCTGTCATAAAATCGAATATTTTATTGAAGTAGTATCAAAATAAAACATTATACTTTTTTTTCATTCTGAATTCAACAGACAAGTTGTTTGTATTTAATGGTAACTGCAGAGGCAATTATTGCTAGGCTAGAGACTTCAGACATGTTATGATTCAGAAAACTGGGTTTTGATGTAAATTTTAGAGCCTGCATGTCACAGAGCTGCATTATGTTCATAATTGTAAGCTGGCACACAAAGGTCATCAACAACAAAAATTCTGAAATTCAACATATTCATGTCCATTATTGTTTGATGAATCCACGCAAGAAGGCTGCTGAAAAGCCCTTCCTTTAAATTCAGTTGCAACTACCATTGCTCTTCCCACATCACTGACAGTTCAGAGAGCATGTATATGAAAGGAATACACAGGGAAAAAAATCCTGTGTCTCAATTCCATTAAAAGGATCTGTAGTATTCATTTCTCCACTCTCAGTTTTAAAATCTCCTGAAGCAGCACTAGTTTTAACCAGTTATTTTTCCTTTATTATTTTCATCACTAAAACTAAATTGCTACTGAAATATAGCATTAGATTCTAAAGAGTAGGACACATGAAGCCAACCATAATTAAAAAAACCAAACTACTTCCATACCAAACAGAAGAACAATTGGAGACAGAAAGATCACAAGAAGGGATAGGTGCAGCTTTAGAGGAAGAAATTAATTGCTTACATAACCACTTGATGTATTCTTCTCATCTAAAATATACATTTTACTGAATGCACTTCACTAGATTATATGAACATCATCTGAATTAGAAAACCCAATGAGCAGGTCAAATCATTGTTTTATCCTCAATAACAATCATTTAGTTCTTCTATTCTAAATTCGTCTGCTATGGGGTTTGAGGAAAGCTGTTTTGATTCTTTGTATTTTCATTTCCCAATCTGTCCTTCAGGGATAATAAAGCAAATCTGACCATATAGAGAGACTGAGAGAATTTCATTGTCTCTCAAAGCTTTCTTATAGCAGGGAAATTACACATTTCTCTAAAATAATACCAAAGGTGTTACTCCTAGCAGGCTCCTGTTATTCAACAAATTCTGTATTTCAAAGCCAGGAAGCTTGCTAGCCCTTAACTTCCAGTAATATAATCCTAAAAGGTGACAGGCACACACATAAAGCCTTTTTTTATATCAGAAAATTGTACTGCATCTGATCTGATTTTTCAACAATTATGTTAACACTATGTTTCACAGATCAGGGCAAAGTGGATGTTAACAAACAGTATTTCACATTTCGTTAATATTTGTGTTACCCAAGCAGAAACTCCTGTGGTTCAGTTAAGAGCTGTATATCATTCTAATACACGTATGCATACCTTAAAGTATTTGGTTTAATTGTAGAAGTTCTTATTGAGACTAAAGAGTCCTGTGTGAATTAGATAAGGTAACTGGTCAGTTACTGTGATCTCAGATTTGTATTAAAGAATAACAAATGAATAATTAAGAGGAATGAAAAATAAGAACACAAATAGGGTTTACAAGACTTTCTCCTAAGAAAGGGTGAATAAGGCACTTGTAAACTAGCTGACAGAATAAATATGGAAATTGCAATTTCATACTGGGAAGCTGAATGAGGACAGATGAATCTTTAATACATACATGGATCATGAAACGAGAGAAGTTTGTGTTGCTCATTCAAAAAGTGACTTCAAGTAGAGACTGAGTTGCAAGTTCAGCATGTCAGGTTAGAAGGATACCTGGGAATGACTGACTTGCACTGGACACATGCAAGACATTACATATCTGTGTGTAGGAGAACATCCAGGGATATACACACAGTAAGGTCAGAGAAAGACAAATATAATGAAACTTAAAAAGGTATTTATGAATTCACATTTCTGCATTTCCTGAATTCTGTTTGGATCTTCAAACCATTTCATAGCAGTCTTTACTATTACAGAAATAATAATAAATCTCAGATGTGTCACTGGTGGGAAAGTAAGTAACTAGAAAGATATACCTGCACCTCTTGCTTATAAAAGACAAAATCCAGGTAGTACTCAGCAAGGGAAAGGAAGTAGAACAGAAACGGAGGAGGTCCCGGCAGCAATAGCACTCACTGCCTTTGAAATAGTAATGTCAAGCTTAAAAACAAAGTATTCCATTATCCCTAGCACCTGCTGAGAAAATATTATTCCCCCCACATTGGGCTGCACGTATTTAATAGAAGAACTTCACTTACAGAAAACTGCTGTTTGTCTGATAAAATATGAAAGATTATCAATAGATTTTTGTAATTTTAATACATATGCCTATAGCAGTAAACACTTGCAAAGATAATCTTTGATCGTTATTAAATCTGTATTTAAAAGTGGCTTCAATAGTGGAAGTGAAACACATTTTCATGCTAAAATACCAAACAGCACATATGAACTTTATGGGTTTGCACAGATCTGCTTGTAACACATGCTTACAAACACGTTTTTGTCCTGCTCTCCGCACATACACTTGTGCAACATCAATAGCGCCTGTGTTTTCATCTAGCCATTAACTTATATAGCGTAAGTATGTCTGTAATACGCTTGATTAAACATTGGGTATTTTTGTGTACCTCTTAAATACGTAAAGAAGAACAAAGGACTGAGGAAGGTCTCTTTGGCAAACTGTCTTTTGCCCCTACAGCCAGCCATCTGAAAAAGTCCATTCCATAAACGCAAACTGCTCCCAAGTAAGAATTCAGTTGCTACCCGCTTTGCCCTAAGAATAACCTATGCCCAAACTATTTGGACAGTGTGAATCCTTCTTCTGATCCCCCTAAAGTAATTCAGCAACCAGTTTATAGCTATTTTTTATCATGTGCACTCTCATTTTCATGTCATCTTCTCTCCTCCCAGTGTATTTTAGACAGTGATCATCGCTTGTCTCAAATCCTCTGCACAAATACGCAAGTGGGTGTTCTTTCACACTCTACATACAGATGTTGAAGAGGCAATGTTTTGATGAGAGTTATACGTAAACTCCATTCAAAGTGCCACTTGACTTCAGGGCTCTATTGCCAAATATTTCACACTTTCCCTCATCCCTTCTCAGCTCGAGACCCCAAGACTTAAAGGCTTTAGAAAAAAAATCTGAAGTAGCTTTCAGGCAAGCTCACACCCCTCTGGTTCTCACATACGACACAGATAATAGACAAGTGCCATGCACTGACCATTTTCCAAGCCACGTTACAGATATTACCCTGTATAAGCCAAAACACCCAGAACAAAAGCTCTGCTGAAGTACAGGTACCCTTAGGCAACTTCGGTTCTCAAAAGCCAGAGACCAAGGAGTACTATTTGGCACCTGAGGCTAGAGGCTACATACGCTGAGCAAATAAACTGCAGTCAATCCCCAAAGGAAGTTACTGCCTTGATGCCTGGTTAATAGTTAATGCATAGGGCAAGTCCTCAGTAGCCAGGAGCTACCTGTGAGAAAAGCAGCATGCAGTTATAGGAAGACAGACAGCTGGCAGCTGAACTTCAACATCTACTGAAATAGTAAGAACTATTTCCATTAAGAATAACGTATGTTTTAATTAGTCTAAATGAGATATTTGGACATTGCAATCATCAGGTCCTAGCATAGGTGTTCTCATGGGAGTAAAAGGTGGCTAGAATAATTGTTCAAATATATTTGCAATCCCAATATTGCTGTCTCTAACCAATAACACTCAGATGCCAAACAGCTTAAACACTATCACGTTTAGAGCTGAACCAGCATGAACAGTGACAGCATGCATGTGTTGCACAGGGTGCAATAAATGTTTTTCATCTCTAGAGCACATTTTCTAAAGAGCTGAAAATACTTTAAGTGTGAAATAACACACAGTCTTGTACAGGACATAACTTTTTCCTCTCTGTCTCTCCGCTTCAGGAAGACTAACAGCATGTCCGTAACTGAGCTTTTACTTCTTTCTCTCTCTCATCAGTTCAACTGAATCTAGAATGAGAACGTTTTTTTTAAAGAGAGGGAAAAGGTTGGCCATTTTCCCAATGCAACCAAAGGCTGTCCTGTAAGCAGTAAGGGCCACTGCGAATGTAGCAGCAAATTAGACACAGCCACTATTTTGATTTCCTGTATATAAAATGTATTGCTCTGGAGGATCTAAAGGATACTTGAGAGAGCTCAGTTGTCAAAAAACCATCATGAAATAGGCAAATAAGCCTTGCTATTGATTAATCAAAAACTAAAATAGCATAGTCTTCAGGACCATATGTGTTAACACTTTAAGCGTTATTTGTATATCAACAACTGGACAAGCAATTTAAAGTTAACAAAAATGGCTAACAGAGTGCCCCATGTTCATTAAGCTGGGACACTGATTTTCTAGAAAGCCTACACACATTCCAGTGGCTTTCTAAAGGTTACACAGTAAATCAGCCACAATTAAAAGTACAAAACCTGCGATCCCATTTTTCCATTTTCTTGATTTACAAAAAAAAAAAAAAAGCACTGTTTCACTAAGGGGAGAAAGACTCTGTAAAGCAGTAAGGATGATGGGAATTGTCAGAATTATCTACAAATCCTTCAGACAAGATATCAAAGTTCAAACTTCACAATTTAAAAATTTTACATTCCATTCATACTGATTTTTCTTAGTATCTTAATAGCAATCTTCCTAATCAGATAGATTAAAAAGCACCAGAAGATACTTTTAAAATGTTCAGAACTACAATGAAACAAGATAATGAGGAGTTAAACAGAAAAAGACTGAAAATTAAAACCTCAAACCAAAACTGCTCTAGGAATTAAACATTATTTAACTGCAAAATTCATTAACACCACTTTGTAAAATTATTTATACATGCAAATTGATGGATAAAAGCTAGATAGTATAGCTACGTAGAGGCACTCTTTTCCTTGGGTATAAGATTCCTTCTAACTATGGACAAAGCTGAACACCACTGTTTTTATTGTAGTACAACCCTAAAGCTTCAAAAGAGGTGAAGACCCCACTAAGCCCAAAGGCACAGAATGAGAAACTGTCTCCTTTCCAAAACGTTAGTATATGCTGCAGTCATTATGGAAGCAGCAGTGGCTCACAAAAACATCAGTAAATTGGTTTTCAGCTAGCTGATAACAGTGTATTTCCTTCAACATAGATCTTCGTGTGAGCTGCAAAGATCTGGCTGAGCAGTTTGGTAAATGCCCAGGCAGGTTGTCTGAAGTAAAACTCATGCTGACACCACTGGGGAGCTGCCTAAACAAGACATCTAATTTGAAGCTAGTTTACGTATGCTTGAATAAGCAGCATTTACTAAAACACTGACGTGACCTAATTAGAAGGGGAAAGTTTGACAGAAATTAAATATCATCCCCACATTACAGTTACAGAATATAGACAGCACATTTAGAGGTGAAGCTACTTGCCAAATCTTTCTCAGTACCTGAAGCCCTCCTTTCTAACTCCAGAAAATCCTCTTCAAGAAAGGTCAGCGCATGTACTGGTCTTTTTCAGATTGCCTCTTCTCATCGTATTTCATGTTGCTGACTCCCTCAGATCCCCACATACCCTTAAGACCAAGTAGCCTAGGACCTTCTTCTAAATCTTCCAGTCCTGTATAATTACATGTGGTTTCATAAGTGACAGAATCATTGGTATATAAGCATATAAGTACTCATATTGATGTTGTTGTTATATATCCATGTGTAAGAGAACAGCACCACCTCTACACCTCATTTTGCAGACAGTCTCACACATAGGAGCCTG
Source organism: Sagittarius serpentarius (assembly GCA_034782735.1). Classification (NCBI taxonomy): domain Eukaryota; kingdom Metazoa; phylum Chordata; class Aves; order Accipitriformes; family Sagittariidae; genus Sagittarius; species Sagittarius serpentarius. The sequence continues at coordinate 15,698,451 of JAVKLA010000030.1, read as the reverse complement.
CTTAGGGGTTCTGGTTGCACTGAAATACAGTTGCTACTAAAGAGTACAACAATTTTTGCAAGGGTGGATGGGGAAACAGATACATGTACTCCATTAACTGACTGCAAAGGATTAAACTGACTATAAAATACTACAGCTGAAGCTGAGAAATTTTTGGGGTTTTTTTTGCATAGGTTTATCCAGGTCATCAGAAATACTTCCCAGTACAAATTCTGATGGCACATTAATTAGGGAATGTTTCTAGACTCCTATTACAATTTCTCATCACAACCAGAAAGTGTCTCTCAAGTGGCTTAGCACATGGGAGTCCTGTTCAAGCTCCTGTTCCAAGTCTGACAGAATAATAAGTTCAATCTGGGTTTTTCTCTTCCCAGACACAGAACACTAATTGCTCACAGATTTTGTTTGGTGTCTCACAAAAATACTTTGGAAGGGTTTGGTTTACCCCAATGAAAAACAAGGGGGGTGGGAGAGGAATTAAAATCTTGCAAATTTTTGGAGAAAGTTGCTTCCCTTTAAGCTCTATTTTAGACCTGATATTTGTTCTACTAAAGCTACCAGGTCTAACAAATAGACGTTTAGCCCAAGAAGTAAAAAGAACAAGAGAGAAAGGGGGCAAACCTGTTAGCTGCTACTTTGCAGCTGAGAAAGATAAAATCAGATAAAAACACCTTGGAAAAGATGTTACAGTAAGATAGGGCTCAAGATTCATATCTGTAACTTCTTTAAGAGAGTTATAAAAAAAAAAAAAATTGTCTCAAGCCTGAAAACCTGCTGCTGCTGCTTTTCCGTCAGAAGAGACATAGCTAGCAGTAGCAACAAATGCATGGTAGCGCTGCTGGGTTTTTGAGGCAAGTAGTAAAGTAACATCTGAGTTATTAGAAGAGATTAATTTAGCTGCATGAATAGACAAGAGAGGGAAAATTCCAGTTCTGCCTAGTTCATGTTAATACTAGAGATGCCCGAAATTTAAGAGAGAATTCAAAACAAGGTAAATTAAAGCTGCTGCTTCCAGAGAGAAGTAATTTTGTGAGAGAATCCTGGTTTTTTAACATTTGAGTGCAAAGAGAAACACTTGGAGATGTGATCAAAATGCATTCTCAGGAAAAAAAGTCAAGTAATGAACCTGGTATGCCTAACTTTTCAATATTTCATTATATTTTAGGCAAAACTCTTCCAAAAAAGCAAAACTCTTGAAGATCTGTAGTTATTTTCATACTTTTGGGGACAGACCATAATTTTGAAGTTACAAGCAGTCTTCATCAGAACTTTAGATCACATCTAAGACAGCATTGCTAATCATCTGGGAAGCAGTTGCCTTAAAATAAATTACTCCGAGTTCTCTCGCAAGTTTTCTGTATAAAGAAAATGGACAATGTTGTGCTGTTTTCAATAAAATTATTCTTAATTTGCAAGGGAAAAAAAAAATCCATATTCTCAGGAAAATGTATTGAGCTTGATGCAAAAATTAGAGGCCATCTGCCAAAACTGGGGATGGAAAAGCAATCACTCCGTGCAGTGGTTGGAGCTTCCAAGCAAGTGCGTTTTACGGCTCACTGGCAGTCCACGGCCACCCATCTGCACCTTGACCAACATGGACCAGATTATGGCACTGTGGTACAGGTGCTAGTGTCCACTGCATAATTCTGCTCACATACAGCATGCTGCGTGTATGTAGGCAAAGCTCCCATCACCTCCCTACTCAAATAGAAGTGAGACTGGGTCCTACTGAAAGCATAATTAAAACTAATTTTACTGAAAGAGATTTTAGAGATATTTTGTTCTTTCCATTTTAGATGCTTATCTGGAAAAGCTAAATTCCAGAAAGCCTTTATGGCATACATTGGATGCTCGTTTTTTAAAGTAACTGGTATGGTGTTTGACCTTCTGCTTGAAATCCAGATGGGTTAACCTTGCTTATCTTCTCTGGTCTACTGGGTATAGTCACGCTCATAATACACAAGTGCTCAGTTTCACATTTAAAAGAGCAATGGTTTCAACAAGTCAAAAATTAAGACAACTTGTGATGGGGTATTACTGCCTTTCCTTCTCAGGAAAAGAGAAATCAGGACAGTTGTTGAAAATGGTGGGATTATCTCATTTACTTTTGCCAATTCTCTTTAAGCTTACCACCTGTAAAGATTTAATTCTTAATGCTTTATTCATCACAGTAACCCCCCAGCAAAACTTACACAGAGAATTTACATGTCCAGACAGACAGTGAAAGAACCAGAAGCCCATTACTAATGAACAGCTTGTTACAGGTAAATGAGGAGAAAAAATAGCAAGTAACAAACAAGCATGAGGTCAAATCTATCACTAGTATCAGCCTCCCAAGTCAGTTAATTACCACATGGATTACTTCGGTTGTGTTGCATTTGTAACTCTTCAAATTCCAATAGACTATTAAGTGCTGAACCAATATTAATAGCAATAATTTTTGCATTTCCTGAGAAATATGAAAATAAGAAGTTATAATAAAAAAACCAAACAGAAAAATGCACACTTGCATTACTTCACCACTTCCATACACTTCTCCTGAAAATTTTTTATTACAAATTCCCTTAACAGGTTCTAGTCTGTAATGACTAAAACTTTAAGAATGAGTTCTCCTGTGCACACTAACTCAGTCAGGTATCATACCTTTACGTAATAAACCTTAAAATAGCAAATAAATTCTGAAAATTAGCAAGTTGTTAGGAAGAAACCTGTAGAATTGAGATAACATTCTTTAAAAAAAAAATATCAAAATAAACTAATTTGCTACAAGACATTTTATGAACAGAGCAACTATACCTGGAATAATTCACAGAATTGTCTGGTAAGACTTCTTTCTTGCAATTCGTTTTACATGGCTGGACACAAAACAATATAAATTGCAGCAACACGTAACTGATAGACACAGAAATGACTTCTACCACCAAAGATTTGATGTTGGGTTGTCTGACTGAAGCTTGCCAATATGCGAACAAAAAAATGATCTAATATTATAGTCATTATACACTGTAATGATACAAGCCAAAATTTTTCTTTCCAAAGGTTTAAAATTCTGCTGTATTAATTGTGAGCTGTAAAGTCCTAGCCCAGGAATCCAATTTATGTATACCTTTTAAGATGTCATTCAAACAATTCAGCTGGTTCTGAATGACAAAACAAACGTGGTAACTAGGAACGTGCAGTATCTAATGTTAGGAAGCTGACCTCTCACTGAAATGATGTTTGCCAAGAGTATTTTCAAAGTGACATTGTCACACTCTACCAAACTTTTGCTTCAAATTGATCTGATAAGTAATAAGTTATCATATGTTAATTTTTAGTCTGAGCTGAATCTGTATATTAACTAATTCAAAGTAAATGTTTTGCAAACAAAGCATCAAACTAGTTTGGGCCTTACTCCTATATATAGATGCCTACACAAAGAACCTTGATCCACTTGCAGGATCTGTGCAGGTAGGAGGGTTTGCTCTCACCAATCTAATAGTTACCAACTGGACATTCTTCTGTTTTGCCCCTCCCAAGCCTCAGTTTGCTTTGTGAGAAGAGCTAGACCATAGGGAACTGGAATGAATTTACAAGACAGAATCATAGAATGGCTTGGGCTGGAAGGGACCATCAAAGGTCATCAAGTCCAACCCCCCTGCGGTGAGCAGGGA